>LR738551.1:2942500-3542500 GCA_902685375.1 Neostethus bicornis
TCTTCAAACTGTCCCTCTGCTGCTTCTTTCATTCAGTCAGAGTAAAAACAGCATCAGGCTTGCCAAACTCCCAAAACCCTGTTTAGAAAAACAGAACGAAACGTTTTATCCTCACGTTTGTCTCTAAAGTCATAATCAGTTCTAAATAAGATGAGTTTACATCCACACAGCAGCAGTAAATGAACGAACGGAAACCACTTTAATGATCAGTTAAAGATCAGAGATGTTCCATTGTCTTCTGCTTATCCGGGGCCAGGTCGCGGGAGCAGCAGCCTCAGACGAGAAACCCAGGCTTCTTTCACCCCGACTGCATCCTCCAGCTCACCCGGAAGGATGCTGAGGTGTTCCCTGTACAGCTGAGAGACACTCTTCAGCCGACATGGGGTGTACCTCGGGGTATCCTTCTGGTGTGACGTTCCTGGAACACTTCACCAGCAAGGCGTTCAGGAGGCATCACAACTAGATGCCCGAACAACCCCATCTGGCTTCTTTTTGACGCCGAGGAGCAAAGGCTCTACTTCGAGCTCCTCCTGAATGGCAGAGGTCATCGGTCTGTCGTGATGAAGAAAGAGCTGAGCTGAAAAGGAATTTTCTCGATTTACCAGTCGCTCTATGTTCCTACCATCACCATAGTAACCAGGATCTACATTCCTACCTTCACCATAGTAACCAGGATCTACATTCCTACCTTCACCATGGTAACCAGGATCTACGTTCCTACCTTCACCATGGTAACCGGGATCTACGTTCCTACCTTCACCATGGTAACCAGGATCTACGTTCCTACCTTCACCATGGTAACCATGATCTACATTCATACCCTCACCATGGTAACCAGGATCTACGTTCCTACCTTCACCATGGTAACCGGGATCTACGTTCCTACCTTCACCATGGTAACCAGGGTCTACCTTCCTACCCTCACCATGGTAACCAGAATCTACGTTCCTACCCTCAACATGGTAACCAGGATCTACGTTCCTACCCTCACCATGGTAACCAGGATCTACGTTCCTACCCTCACCATGGTAACCAGGATCTACGTTCCTACCCTCACCATGGTAACCAGGATCTTCGTTCCTACCCTCGCCATGGTAACCAGGATCTACGTTCCTACCCTCACCATGGTAACCAGGATCTACGTTCCTACCCTCACCATGGTAACCAGGATCTACGTTCCTACCCTCACCATGGTAACCAGGATCTACATTCCTACCCTCACCATGGTAACCAGGATCTACGTTCCTGCCTTCAGCATGGTAACCAGGATCTACATTCCTACACTCACCATGGTAACCAGGATTTTCGTTTCTACCCTCACCGTCTTCGTCCCTATCTTCACCTATGGTCACCAGCTGTGGGTGGTGACTGAAAGAATGAGATCATGGATACAAGCAGTCACACTTTTGTAAATCACCGCATCACCCAAAATATTGAAAACTTTCTACTAAAATATGCCCATAATTACTCAGTACCAACTATAGATGATGGTCTGGAATCATGCGACCAAAGGCTAACTTCACAAAAGTTGAGGCTACAAATTCTTAGGAGGAGTTTTTATTAAGGTTACCTTTGACTCAATGAGCAATTGAGTCAAGTACCAATTATAGATGAACTGATTGGGCTTTCACTGTCTTGCTATAGGTCAAAACCTAAGAAATGAAGCAAGCAAGAGAAAAGCTCAATGGGTACCAGAATGGTGGCATGGTGGAGCTGTGGGTAGCACAGTAGCCTCACAGCAAGAAGGTCGTGGGTTTGAATTTCGGGTGGAGACGAGGCTTGGAACACTGTCCTTTCTGTGTGGAGTTTGCATGTTCTTCCCGTGTCTGCGTGGGTTTTCTCCAAGTACTCCGATTTCCTCCCACCCTCCAAAAACATGCATGTTAGGTTGATTAGTCAGTGCCAAATTGCCCATAGGAATGAGTGTGTATGCGTGTGGCCCTGCAACAGACTGGCAACCTGTTCGGGGTGTACCCTGGCCCTTGACTTGAATTGGCTGGGATGGGCTCCGGCACACCCCCACAATCTCAAAAGGGATAGATGGTTTCCAGAACCAGTATAAAATGACCCATTAGAAACAGAAGCAGGTAGAAAAACAAACCGAGAAGCAGATTCAGAAGAGCAGCCATCTTTTTGTTTATGCTTTTTTTGCTCGTCTTTGAGGTGAATCTTAAATTCAAGACGGTTCTGATATATTGTTTTTTTTTAGCTCTCTAAACATCTCAGACCATCTTATAGAGAATCTATTCCTCCTCTTTTTCAATGCTTTTCTTCTTCTCAGAAACATGTTTTTGATTTTTCCAGCCTTCAAGTTGAGTTTACTGTAAATAGATGAAGTATTTTAAATAAAGAAAGCAGACCTAAAAGGAAGCTGGACTCTTTTATTTATTCTGTTTTTTTTTTCCCATTGTGTTGCTGTTGTTGTGACGGGGGGTTCTCCGTGGACGGTCGACGAGCAGCTGAGCCTTTCAGATAAGCTCCCAGCCAGCGAGAAACAGAGGGAACAAAAAAAAAACAGAGGAGCAGAATAAAGAAGGCCTATGGCACAGTGGGACTGAAAGGAGATCCATTTCACAGGCTGGAAAAAAAGAGCAACCAGAGAAAGAGAGGGGGACTGGTGGTACGCCAGCGGTGAGAGAGGGGATACTCACAGCCTGTGAGAGAATTTTATTGAGGGGTGATAGTTGAAAGTTCTGAGACCGTATTGGTGACAACGACCTTCATGTCGCTCTGCAGGGAGGACTATCGGTTCCAGTGTGTATGAGCATCAATAGTGGACCGTCTATTTCAAATCTACACATTCAGGGGCTCTGGTTGTATCCGTCTAACGCTGAATAACAATTATAATGGATTAAAAACTTCTATTTTGTTGGAAGAAGGATGATGGGTTTGAAACCACCAGGAAAGAGGACTAGAGGAGGACCAAAGAGGAGATTCCTACCATCACCATGGTAACCATGATCTACGTTCTTACCCTCACCATGGTAACCAGGATCTACGTTCCTACCATCACCATGGTAACCAGGATCTACGTTCCTACCCTCACCATGGTAACCATGATCTACATTCCTACCCTCACCATGGTAACCAGGATCTACGTTCCTACGATCACCATGGTAACCATGATCTACGTTCCTACCCTCACCATGGTAACCAGGATCTACTTTCCTACCCTCATCATGGTAACCAGGATCTACGTTCCTACCCTCACCATGGTAACCAGGATCTACGTTCCTACCCTCACCATGGTAACCGGGATCTACGTTCCTACCCTCATCATGGTAACCATGATCTACGTTCCTACCATCACCATGGTAACCAGGATCTATGTTCCTACCCTCACCATGGTAACCAGGATTTACGTTCCTACCCTCACCATGGTAACCAGGATTTACGTTCCTACCCTCACCATGGTAACCAGGATCTACGTTCCTACCCTCACCATGGTAACCAGGATTTACGTTCCTACCCTCACCATGGTAACCATGATCTACGTTCTTACCCTCACCATGGTAACCAGGATCTACGATCCTACCCTCACCATGGTAACCAGGATCTACGTTCCTACCCTCACCATGGTAACCATGATCTACATTCCTACCCTCACCATGGTAACCAGGATCTACGTTCCTACCCTCATCATGGTAACCAGGATCTACGTTCCTACCCTCACCATGGTAACCATGATCTACATTCCTACCCTCACCATGGTAACCTGGATCTACGTTCCTACCCTCACCACGGTAACCATGATCTACATTCCTACCCTCACCATGGTAACCATGATCTACATTCCTACCCTCACCATGGTAACCAGGATCTACGTTCCTACCCTCATCATGGTAACCAGGATCTACGTTCCTACCCTCACCATGGTAACCAGGATCTACGTTCCTACCCTCACCATGGTAACCGGGATCTACTTTCCTACCCTCACCATGGTAACCATGATCTACATTCCTACCCTCACCATGGTAACCAGGATCTACGTTCCTACCCTCATCATGGTAACCAGGATCTACGTTCCTACCCTCATCATGGTAACCATGATCTACGTTCCTACCATCACCATGGTAACCAGGATCTATGTTCCTACCCTCACCATGGTAACCAGGATTTACGTTCCTACCCTCACCATGGTAACCAGGATTTACGTTCCTACCCTCACCATGGTAACCAGGATCTACGTTCCTACCCTCACCATGGTAACCAGGATTTACGTTCCTACCCTCACCATGGTAACCGGGATCTACGTTCCTACCCTCATCATGGTAACCATGATCTACGTTCCTACCATCACCATGGTAACCAGGATTTACGTTCCTACCCTCACCATGGTAACCAGGATTTACGTTCCTACCCTCACCATGGTAACCAGGATCTACGTTCCTACCCTCACCATGGTAACCAGGATTTACGTCCCTACCCTCACCATGGTAACCAGGATTTACGTTCCTACCCTCACCATGGTAACCAGGATCTACGTTCCTACCCTCACCATGGTAACCAGGATCTACATTCCTACCCTCACCATGGTAACCAGCATCTACGTTCCTACCCTCACCATGGTAGCCAGGATTTACGTTCCTACCCTCACCATGGTAACCAGGATTTACGTTCCTACCCTCACCATGGTAACCAGGATCTACGTTCCTACCCTCACCATGGTAACCAGGATTTACGTCCCTACCCTCACCATGGTAACCAGGATTTACGTTCCTACCCTCACCATGGTAACCAGGATCTACGTTCCTACCCTCACTATGGTAACCAGGATCTACATTCCTACCCTCACCATGGTAACCAGCATCTACGTTCCTACCCTCACCATGGTAACCAGGATTTACGTTCCTACCCTCACCATGGTAACCAGGATTTACGTTCCTACCCTCACCATGGTAACCAGGATCTACGTTCCTACCCTCACCATGGTAACCAGGATTTACGTTCCTACCCTCACCATGGTAACCAGGATCTACGTTCCTACGCCCACCTATCATAACCAGCTGTGGGTGGTGACCAAAAGAATGAGATCGCGGATACAAGCGGCCGAAATGAGCTTCCTGGCTTCGTGGCTGGGCTCTCATTAAGAGATCGGGTGAGGAGTTCTGCCATCCGGGAGGAGCTCGGTGTCACGCCAGTCCTCCTCCAGGTCGAGAGAAGCCAGATGGGGTGGTTCAAGTATCTGGTTAGGATGCCCCTCGAGCGAGATAGAGTTAGATGGAAGATACTGACTTGCTATGGCGCCCCCTGAAGGGAAATGATGGAAGGAGAAGAAGACATCTGCAAGCATGATGTTTATGGACCATCTGGAATTATTATGATGAAGATTCTTGATTAAAACATATGTTTAACTTTGATTTACAAAACAAAACGACCCAAATGAGTTTCCACTGCGGAGCAGCCGTGACCCGGCATCTGGTTACGGATCCTCACAATAAGCTGGAAGAACTGCTCGGGGACAGGAAAGTTTTACCTTGTACTTCAGAGTTTTATGTTGAAGCTACAGAATGTAATGAATGAAGTGAAAAAAGAGACGTACTTATTGTAAAAAAGAACATTTAGACATTTTTATTTTCACACAAACCTGCATTCTGTTTTTAAAGATGGCTCCTCTTAAATCAATTTTAACCCAAATGACCCCCTCTTTTTTTTTTTTTTACCAATTTATCTCCGCTCTGTTTGCACCTCTATACATCTAAACATTTTGCTGAGGCCAACATATCCATACTCCACGCCATATAATTTTACCCGTCCAGCACTTTCTCCATTATTTCTTCGAGCACTGCTTTGCATAAAGAGGTAAAGCCGCCCAGGACCTTTGCAGAGTAAGCAGTGCTCTAAAAAACACAAGATGTCACATTTGACTCTCTTGACAGTTCAATTATGGTTTCTTTTCCCCCTCATCTATCCCATATCTCGTAAAGCAGGAGAGTTTAATTTTTAAAAATGCTGAGACATAAAATGAGCATATCTTTTTGTCCCATTCCTGTGGTTCTTCAACTAAAGTCTGAAATGCTGCAGTCCTTATTGTAACAGCAGAAAAAAAACATTAATAAAAGACTTAGTATTCTTCTTCTTCTTCCATCATTTCACTGCAGGGGGTGCCACATCAAGTCAGTTTCTTCCATCTAACCCTATCTGCTGCATCTTCTTCAGTCACACCAACTATCTTCATGTCTTCCTTCACTGTATCCATGAACCTCCTCTTTGGTCTTCCTCTAGTCCTCTATCCTGGTGGTTCCAAATCCAGCATCCTTCTTCTGATGTACTCTCTCTCTCCTCTGCACATGTCCAAACCATCTCAGTCTGACCTCTCTGACTTTAAAACCTCTAACATGTGCTGTTCCTCTGATCCTGTCCATCCTGGTCACTCCCAGAGAGATCCTCAGCATCTTCATCTCTGCTACAAACATCTCTGTTTCCTGTCTTTTCCTCAGTGACACTGTCTCTAGACCAATCAGCATGGCCGCTCTCACCACACTGTCTCTAGACCAATCAGCATGGCCGCTCTCACCACACTGTCTCTACACCAATCAGCATGGCCGCTCTCACCACAGTTTTGTACACTTTTTCTTTCATTTTAGCTGAAACTCTTCTGTCACACATCACACCTGATACTTTTCTCCACCCGTTCCAGCCTGCCTGCACACGCTTCTTCGCCTCTTTTCCACACTCTCCATTGCTCTGGACTGTTGATCCTAGATACTTCAAATCTTCCACCTTTTTTATCTCTTCTCCCTGTAACCTCTCTTTTCCATTTGGATCCCAAAATAATAAAATACTTAGTATATAAATCATATTTCAATCTGGATTAAACCATTTTTCTGCATCCCACAGATTAATCGAAACAATCAAAATAAATCTGTTTTGATAAAAAGAATGCAGGGATGCCAAAGCCCATCCCAGCTGATTCAAGGCGCAGGGTACCCTCCGAACAGGTCGCCAGGCCACTCATGTATAACCACACACACACACACATTCATTCATAGAGGCAATCATGGAGTGGTCAACCTAACATGCATGTTTTTGGAGGGTGGGAGGAAACTGGAGTACATCCACAGATACACGGGGAGAACATGCAAACTCCACACAGAAAGGACAGTGTTCACAGCCTCATCTCTACCCAGGACTCGAACCCACAACCTTCTTGCTATGAGGTCACTGTGCTACCCACTGCGCCACTGTGCCACCGATAATGAAAGTGGATTCATCAAAACACTTAAATAACAGACAAATTGAAAACTATAAATTAAACTTATCAAAAAAAATTCAAATGGAAAAAAATTAAAAAGATAGACACACACACACACACACACACACACACACACACACTATTCAAGCAGCTTATAGGTAAATTACTGATGCATATTTACTCAGTGTTCTGGTTCGGTTAATGGGTCAATAGTCAGAGGTGGAGAGGGAACATTGTTTATGTTGGGGTGGGCGTAGAGGGGTGAGCGAGGGGGTTCCGGCTAACAGAGAACTGCTCGCTTCAGGGTCCAGGAAGATGGGAAATTCTAGCCAATCACCTCTGCTGACCAAATGAGACACTGCAGCCTGTCCTTGTCCTTGGCTGTGGCGGCAGCGTATGGCGATGATGGACTTTGATGGCCGTGTAAAAGTGCACCATCGTTGCCTTTGGCAAACTGAATTTCTGCAGCTGCTTCAGAAATAAAACATCCTCAGCTGTGCTCTCTCTCTGAGGGGGCTCGTGTTCGGCTCCCACTTAATGTCCTGGGAGATGATCGTTGCCAGGAATCATGAAGACTCTACAGGGTCAAAAGTGGAGTCACACCGTGTGAATGAGGAAAGTGAGGTGGAGTTCATCCTGAAGTTAACAACCTTCTCCACTGCCAGTTGAGCGTTAAACTCAGGGATGTTCTGATAGCAGCAGGTGACCAGGTGGTGAACTTCCAACATGTAGGTGGAATCATCACCATCAAAGATGAGTTTAATGAGGGTTGGGTTGTCCACAAACTTCAGAAGCTTGACGAATGGGCGATCATAGGTGAAGCTTCTGAAGTCTTCCGTCTTCCGCTTATCTGGTGTCAGGTTGCGTTGGCAACAGCCAACAAGCTTCTCTCATACAGCTACATCCTCCAGCTCACCCGGAAGGATCTCGGGTTGTTCCCCAGCCAGCTGTGAGACATAGTCTCTCCAGTGGGTCTGGGGTCTGCCTCTTAGTCTCATCCGGTGGGACGTGCCCGAAACACCTCACCAGTGAGGAGCTCAAGGGGCATCCTGACCAGATGCCTGAACCACCCCATCTGGCTTCTCTCAACTTGGAGGAAAGGAAGCTCAACACCGAGCTCCTCCTGCATGGCAGAAATCCTCACCCGATCTCTGAGTGAGAGCCTGGCCACCCTTTGGAGGAAGCTCATTTCGGCCAATCTCATTCTTTCGGTCATCACCCACAGCTGGTGACCATAGATGAGGGTGGGAATGTAGATCTTGGTTACCATGTTAAGGGTAGGAACGTATATCCTGGTTACCATGGTGAGGGTAGGAACGTAGATCCTGGTTACCATGGTGATGGTAGTAACGTAGATCCTGATTACCATGGTGAGGGTAGGAACGTAGATCCTGGTTACCATGGTGAGGGTAGGAACGTAGATCCTGGTTACCATGGTGAGGGTAGGAACATAGATCCGGGTTACCATGGTGAGGGTAGGAACATAGATCCTGGTTACCACGGTGAGGGTAGGAACGTATATCCTGGTTACCATGGTGAGGGTAGGAACGTAGATCCTGGTTACCATGGTGATGGTAGTAACGTAGATCCTGATTACCATGGTGAGGGTAGGAACGTAGATCCTGGTTACCATGGTGAGGGTAGGAACGTAGATCCTGGTTACCATGGTGAGGGTAGGAACGTATATCCTGGTTACCATGGTGAGGGTAGGAACGTATATCCTGGTTACCATGGTGAGGGTAGGAACGTAGATCCAGGTTACCGCGGTGAGGGTAGGAACATAGATCCTGGTTACCACGGTGAGGGTAGGAACGTATATCCTGGTTACCATGGTGAGGGTAGGAACGTAGATCCTGGTTACCATGGTGATGGTAGTAACGTAGATCCTGATTACCATGGTGAGGGTAGGAACGTAGATCCTGGTTACCATGGTGAGGGTAGGAACGTAGATCCTGGTTACCATGGTGAGGGTAGGAACATAGATCCTGGTTACCATGGTGAGGGTAGGAACATAGATCCTGGTTACCATGGTGAGGGTAGGAACGTAGATCCTGGTTACCATGGTGAGGGTAGGAACGTAGATCCTGGTTACCACGGTGAGGGTAGGAACGTAGATCGATTTGTAAATTGAGACTCAGCTCTTTCTTTACCATCCACCACTTCCTGTTCCTGTTATCAAATTCAAAATTGTCCAAATAATGAAACGTTACAGACGTAGACAAACTGTGTAATACTGTAAATTCAGGAGAAAACTTTGGGAGTCTTTTTCAAACATAATTTTTATCAGAGCTACAAATGATTAATTATGACAGGCTAGTTTACAGACAATGCTTCTATTATTATGTATTTGGTTAAAAAAAAAAAAAGCCTCTTTTTATTTTTCCAGCGACCGTCTTTCAGAGAAACATTGAAAGGTTAATTTTAAGGCGGCCCCTGCCAGCACCGCTGCACAGAAATATTGTTTTTTCATCCTCTCATTCCAAATATTTTTCATTAACTTTAATTTGATTCCACTTAATGAACAACACAGTTTGAAGCTGAATACTAACATTATTTTTAATTTTCTTCTCAAGGCTTCAAAGTCAACGTGAACGTCTTTAATCTTTTCGCCTGCCTGATGTTTTGATGGATCAAATCTCTCATTTAATCAATAAATTTACTGAGTGCAAAATCCACACTAAAATCCCACTTCTTCTTCTTTCAGCATTTCCCTTCAGGGGGCGCCTCAGCAAGTCAGTTTTTCCATCTAACCCTATCTGCTGAACCACCAGGAAAGAGGCCTAGAGGAAGACCAAAGAGGAAGTTCATGGATACAGTGAAGGAAGACATGAAGATAGTTGGTGTGACCGAAGAGGATGCAGGAGATAGGGTTAGATCAGGCATGGGCAAGCTATGGTCTGCGGGCCACATGTGGCCCGCCAAACTTGAAAAAATTAAATAAATAGACCTTGTTCTAGACCTTGTTTGGGAGACGGTGGATCAGCGCTAGAGCGCTTGCCCGCTAACCGGAAGGTCACGGGTTCGATTTCCCCCTCAGACCACCATCTAGGGTCCTTGGAGAAGACACCTAACACCGCTTCTCCCACCATTGGCGCCGTCGAAGGGCAGCCCGCTGCGGTGTAAGTAGTGCAGCACACAAATTTTCTCGGTGAGGGATGAACAGAGTAATTCTTTTATTTTATTTATTTTATTTGTTCATGTTTTATTTCTCCTGCAGTTCTGATGTTTCCTCACTAGATAGCGCAGTCTGGACATATTGGCTTTGTTGAGAAAACAACAACACTGCTCCCATTAAAATGTGTGTGTCTTCGTGATGCGCACGCTCTCAAAATAAACAGTGTACACAGATATGGAAAGCCATCGGGGCCCAATACACGCACGTAAACAAGCGTGTTAGATGTTAAAACAAGCGAAATGTTACATCAAGAGCTTAGATTTCAAACCTAGTGCCGCTTGATTTAAAATTTAACGCTCTTGATGTAACATTTAGCGCTTGTTTAAAATCTAGCATCATTCTATCGGTCTAATCAAGAGGTTACCAAAGCATGCCATCCATCTGCTCCCTTTGTCAAATGTTAGAACTTAATGTGGTCCACGAACCAAAAAGTTAGCTCCCCCTGGGTTAGATAGAGGAAACTGACTTGTTGTGGCGCCCCCTGAAGGGAGATGCCGAAAGAAGAAGAAGAAGTATCAAGTACTTTATACTAAAAAAAAAAAAAAAAGTAAACTAATAAAAGAGACACTTTAAGCTGATGTCCACAGTTTCTTCCGGGACGGTTTCATCCTTCCTTTTTAATCTACGCTCATATTAAATACGCTGGCTTTAATTCTAAAAGAAGCAGAAAATGAAAAGCCACATCACAATGCCCTTGGATTTCTTGAACCTCTTATTTCCTTCTCTAAGTTTCCTTTTTCATGAATCAATCTTATCGATGGTTTTTCAGACCATGAAGGAGTGTTTGGAACGAGGCGGACATCAATACCGCTGCATTCCCTGGAGGGCTGTTTGTCAGATGGACTAATTCTTCTCCTGGAGATGATCCAGCCGCTCGTCTGCAGCTGCTCAGCACCTAAAAAAAAAAAAAAAGAAGGGATCATTTATGTTTTTTTTTAAATAGTTGTGAAAACCTTCAGCTCACATATGACTTGTTAATAGTGACACCAGACTTAATGTTTATATTAAAAATGAACAAGTGGTGAAAATACATTTTAACACATGAGTGTGTAAAAGACACGTGTGTGTTCTATGTGTGTGCTGATAATGATAATCAAGTTCGACTGATTGTCAAATTGGGCTGTCTGTATCAACTTTGTGACCCACAGCAATTTAAATAAAACAAACAACAACAAAAAATGATTTACAAACAAATTTTTAAAAGAAATGTGTTTAATATTCATAAATAAATAAATAAATCATAAAGAAATGTTTTCATTTAATCCGGATGGTTTACTGTTGCAACAATCGATGCTCAAAAAATTAACAAGATTAATTTGGATAAATGACTGTGTGGTACAGCAGCTGCACTACCCAGGATAAAAAAGACTTGGCCCGGGTGGTGAAGACCACACAGGGGATCGTAGTCTGCCGGATCTGGATTCGGTCTACAGCTCCCGAGTTCAGCAGAAGGCCAGACGTGTGCCGATGGACCCCATCCACCCAGGATATGGACTGTTTGTACCTCTCCCATCAGGGAAACGGTACTGGACCAATAAAAACCACCACTTCACGCCTCAGAGTTGTGAAAGCAATCACCCCTCCAACCTCCATCCTCTTGCACACTCATCTGACTAGTACTAAGGACACTTTACAGCAGCACACACTTTAACAACACTGTTAATTATTTTTTTGTTAAATCATCCAGTTGATTTTAAACTGTTTATACTTTTTTTTTCTCTTCTAAATTTTTTTTTATACATGGGGTTTTTAATCTGAAGTCTGTCTAAACTTCACGTTGAGAACGGTGACAATAATCTTGTAGTGACAGTTAGTTATTATTTATCCATTTAACGCCATAAATGTATTATTTTTTATTTTAAAATTGAATAATTTGGAGAAGGCTGCACGGTGCAGCCGGGGTTAGCACAGTGGCCTCACAGCAAGATGGTCAAGGATTTGAATCCAGAATGGAGGCGAGAATTCAGACACTGTCCTTTCATTTTAAGGAGTTTGTATGTCCACATGTTTTCCTGTATATGTTTGGGTTTTCTCCAGTTTCCTCCATTTCTACAGAAACAGGCATGTTAGGTTAATTGGCCACTATAAAATGACCCTTAAGAATGAATGTGTGTGTGTGGATTGTCGTCTCTGTGTGACCCTGTAACTGACTGGAGACCTGTTGGGGGTGTATTCTGCATTTCACCTGATATCTCCCGATGATCTGTCGAGCAGATCTCAATAGATTGGAGTTCTGAAATCTAACCCTAATCTAATCCAAACGATTCCAATAGAAGTATGGCAGGTTGCAGATCTTGGTGGTTAGATCATCTGGAAGGAAGGAGGAGCGTTCTAGCATATGCAGAGATGCAAAGTTGCTGATCTCAATAGTCGCAGATCTCGTCAGGACACTGGGATAGGCTCTGGAAACCGCATTGGAGATTAATGGTTCAGAAGACAATATGAATATCAATTTTCAATCAGAGGGCAAATTCTTATTAGAATTATTCAGTAAACGAATTTATCTGTGGCTATAATTTCCCACAATAATTTGATTTCTCTAATTTGTCTTTTTTAGCCCCATAAACATATAACACAAAATTTAATGGGAATTTTTAAGGTTTAACAACGACAAAAAAAATATAAAAGAAAGAAATAATTCATACAAGTACAAAAAAAAATCATTTGACCTCAAGGAGAAAATTTAGCTTTAGATTTTATTCAGAGCCACTTGACAACAAAAAGTCATTTCAGGGTACTTAGCATAAAGAAACGCAATGATTAAACAATTCCTTTCAACGAGCACTTCAAGTGAGCGGAGAGAAGAAAAAAAAACCTTTCATGGCTGCCAATAAATTCAGGAATGAATAACAATGGAAATGTTAGTCAGTTGATTTGCATAGTTTTAAAATATGATGTTAAATATGTTTTAAATACAGATGTTTTAAATAAACGATGAACAGAGATGACCCAGTTCTCCTTCACTGCCTCATTACCTCTGGATTTTTTAAGATAAGGACAATGTGTGTGTGTGTGTCCACAATTGGAAGATAAAGAAGTGATTACATTTCGGGGGTGACCAGATAACTCTTTGGGTCCAAGAGTTTTTCTCCTGTCAAACATTCTTTGTAGAGCCCAAAATCACAGAATTTCTGTCTCAATGGGCTTCACATTGTAGATTCCGGCCCCGCCCACATGTAGCCAGGTATTTTGGAAAACACATATATTTTTATCCGTTTTGAGGTCCACACAAAAACTGAGTTTTTTCTTTCCCTCAAAACCGGCGTTTTTAAAAACTCCGGCCAAAGTAGAGATTTTGGAAAACTCCATTTTTGCATTTGCGTGTGGACGTAATGCACATACGTCATTCGTGTGCGTCCTTGTTTACAAAAGCAGGCAGTGGGCAGCATGGATTCACGGAGCCTGCTGCAGACCCTCTTTTCTTCCTTCTTATCCACTCTCAACTGCTCTTACTTCTTGTTTAGGAGCAAAGGAGGAGAAATGTGTTGCAATCGGCGATTATTAATCACAAACACCCCGCTCTTCTTCTTCTCAATACTGCCGGCTACTGTATCTCTGCAATACGGTGAATCTCTGCAAACATGGAGCTTTTACCTTGCTTCCATGGTGAGGTTTCTGGGGGTCTACTCAAGTACATCACATGAAAAGATCACTTTTCTCAGTTTCATTACGTGGTTTGCAGATAATCTACAATCTTGCGATTTTTTTTCTTGCGATAAAAGAAAATAAAACTTTCTACATTCGTGGGATTTTCCACCACTGAAAATATCCAAAATGTTCTGATTGGTTAGTTGAAATTGACAAAAAGTGTGACCATGCATGTGTCTGGTTGTCAATCTCTCTACGTAACCCTGAGACTGGCCGGAGTATTTTTCAGACTATAAGTCGCACCTGAGTATAAGTCACACCCAGACCAAACAATGAAAAAAACTGCCACTATAGTCCGAAAAATGCCAATGGGTACCTAATCTGCACCCACTGGCAGACAGATAAAATAGGGCAACCTTTTTCTGCAGACCTTCTTGGAGGTCCGAGCTCTCTGAGTGATTTCTACTAGTATTTAGTATTCCTCCAATAAAAGAATGTGGAGGAGACATTCAGCACTTGGTCTGTCTGTGTCAATTTTGTGAATGTCCTTTCTATCAAACCGCGAATGGGGTTTTGTTGAAAGTTGCAAAGTACCAACTGTAGATGAACTGATTAGGTTTCAATATCACTCCACCTAAGGTCAAGGTAAGTAAGGTTGAGGTCGCAAATTTAAAAAAAATCTTACATCACCTTCAAACCAATCATCACATAGAACTCAATTATTCATGATTATAGAAACATTTTAAAAAAAAGAAGTTTCGTATTGAAAACAAGCCGCAAAAACTCAGCCATCCCATTGTTCTTAGAACCTTGAGAACAAGGCTATAGTTCTTATTTCTCAGACAGAATGACAGATGATTCCGTTATGTGGGAACTCACAAAGAAACCGTATCTTTTGATGTACAGATAAACATTACAGCACATTCAAACACTTTCTTCTAAACTAAACAATCCCACAGATAGGAATAAAAGATATTTTTCTTTCTGATTTTGCACAGAAAGACTACTGTAGACCGAAAATGTTTATGTTTATGTTCAACTCATTCTAAATACGCTGCCATGTTTGGACACATTTAGTCCTGATTTGATCAGAAAAGAATGTAACGTGAACAAAATGAAACAGTCTCATCTTACTGATGAACACTTGCTAAAGATATATATGTTCAAATAGAAACGTGGGGTTTGGAACAACAAATGCTCTAACATTGAGCCTTGGGGAACTCCAGAGACATGTCAGAGACTCTTCTTCTTCTTTCATCATTTCCCTTCAGGGGGCGCCACATCAAGTCAGTTTCTTCCATTTAACCCTATCTGCTGCATCCTCTTCAGTCACACCAACTATCTTCATGTCTTCCTTCACTGTATCCATGAACCTCCTCTTTGGTCTTCCTCTAGTCCTCTTTCCTGGTGGTTCCAAACCCAGCATCCTTCTTCTGATGTACTCTCTCTCTCCTCTGCACATGTCCAAACCATCTCAGTCTGGTCTCTCTGACTTTAAAACCTCTAACATGTGCTGTTCCTCTGATCATGTCCATCCTGGTCACTCCCAGAGAGATCCTCAGCATCTTCATCTCTGCTACAAATATCTGCTTCCTGTCTTTTCCTCAGTGACACTGTCTCTAGACCAATCAGCATGGCCACTCTCACCACACTGTCTCTAGACCAATCAGCATGGCCGCTCTCACCACACTGTCTCTAGACCAATCAGCATGGCCGCTCTCACCACACTGTCTCTAGACCAATCAGCATGGCCGCTCTCACCACACTGTCTCTAGACCAATCAGCATGGCCGCTCTCACCACGGTTTTCTACACTTTTTCTTTCATTTTATCTGAAACTCTTCTATCACACATCGAACCTGAAACTTTCCTCCACCCGTTCCAGCCTGCCTGAACACGCTTCTTCACCTCTTTTCCACACTCTCCATTGCTCTGGACTGTTGATCCTAGATACTTAAAATCTTCCACCTTCTTTATCGCTTCTGCCTGTAACCTAGGATTTTAATACATGTTCATATTGTAGGTAATCATTGTAAAGTCATGTCTTTTATTCTGAAAAGAAGTTGGAGGAAGAACAACTTTTGGAATTTCACATTTTGTTTTTACAAATCAAATAAAATCTTCAACTCGCCTCATTTTCTTTCCGTCGTGAACAAGAAATTTTAACTTAATAAAAAAAAATATTTTTATCATTATTTTTTACAAAACACACATAATCAAGAAAAGTCAGGACAAACAAACTGTAGCAAAAAAACACAACACTATAACAATAAGAATGAAACACTGACCTACACACACAAAAAAAATAGTTGCTTTATTTTTGCTCTAATTTGATCATTTTTGGTCTAAACTTTTAAACGTATTCATATTTTGACACTGCTGTGATTGAGAGTCCAATAGTTCCAATGGTTTATTCCACATTTGGTGACACATGAGCTTTCACGAGCAGCTCAAACAGCTGGAAGTGAAAACTTGTTCTACTTTTGTGACCATAAATTGTTTCTTTGAGAGTAAAATATTGTTGTAAAGACTGTTTGAAGAGGCATGACTTTGTGCACTCTTTGGAGGTCTTTTTGGACTGCATTTTAAACGGCTGTTTCAAAGCTACTCATTTTTTTCAACGACTAGCTACCCAACAGCTTGTTTTGCTGGAACAGAACGTGTTCACCCTGCTTGGTTTGCGTGCACGACCAGCTGCTCGCTCTTGGAACCAGATCCACCACGGCTAGAAGAATCAGTGCCGTCCCAACAGAACTGAGAAGGAGATTATCTGAAAGTCGACGCTTTGAGCTCAGTGTCCCTGCGGTTGTCATGGGTGACATCCAGTTGCTCCCTGGCAAGATGGAGGAACTGAGGATGCTCGTCCTGACACAGCAGGAATGTGGAAGGGCCACTTTGGTGTGCTTCGTTGAAGCCCGACTTCGTGGACTCATCACGGACTGTTTTTTCAACTGTTCAGATGCCAGATTTCCGAGTAAGTGGACCAGGAAGGCATCGAGGTGTTTGCACTGCAGCATCAAATTTCTCTTCGGCAATAAAATAAATTTTATCAATTCAAACCATTTTGAAGGCGTTCAAAATCTCGCCAAGCATTATTTACTTGTACGCATTCGTATTCGTGAAGATTGCAAATGCTGTAACCGTCAGTAACGTCAGCATATCTACAGCAAACAATAATTACAGCCTGGAGAGTTGATTTGAAAGTTGTGATAAATCCCACGTCAGTGACCCTCTAATCTTATACTTAAGAGCTCTTCAGCTCAGTTATTTTACACGTCTGTCAAATGACGCCTTTCAGGGAAACATCTTTGTCTCCAGTTTATTTGCTTCCAGTCTTTCAGAAGAGCTCAATCTGAAGCTCCATGTTTGAAAGCAAATATAAGCTGTTGCTCATCAAGTAAACCAATGAGGTGGATCCAAGTAGAAACCATTAGTCTTGATTGATCTACTTTCTTCAAATTAAACCGATGACAAAAGGAGCAGTTTAATAGTTGTGTTTGGAGATGGAGGCTGTAACGCTGGTGAGACAGGGAAACATAAACGTGATCGATGAGTCCAAGACATTCAACAGATCAATGATAAACGTTGGAATTAGATCTGTGGGATGTGTCGGATTTTAAAAACGTGATACATCTCACATACAAGTGTGTGAGACCCTCTCCTGAGCCAATCAGTGTCACACTTTTGCAGCCCTGCCCCAAAAACTCCCTACTCCACTGTAATAAAGACAGTTTATCTGAAAGAATGATGGAAGCTGCTTTTCAAGAACCACACCACTTTATATTCTTAGTAACTCTAGGAAATGTAACTGATTTAGGAGGGGAGATGGTGGCTCAGTGGTTAGAGTGTTCACCCGCGAACCGGAAGTCAACCGGAAGTTTGCGGGTTCGCATCCCACTGAGTGAATGTCTGGGGTCCTGGGAGAAGACACTTAACCCCTCATTTCTCTCACCATTGGCGCGTCATAGGTGGCAGTCTGCTGCGGTGAAATGCAGCACAGAAATGTCCTGGTGAGGGATTAATAAAGTATATTAAAAAAAATAAATAAATAATTTGATTACAGTGTTTTTCATAAAGTAACACTGTTTATAATCCTGTTACACGTCGTCATTCTCAACACAGCAATGAACAAATACAATCTAATTTGTGAAAATTTTGGATCACAAAGCAGTTTTAGATGGGGCAATGGGGTTGTTCGGGCATCTGGTCAGGATGCCCCCCGAGCGCTTCGTGGGCGAGGTGTGAGACCAAGGAGATCAAGGAGCAGACCCCGGACCCGCTTGAGAGACTATGTCTCACAGCTGGCTGGGGACAGACTTGGGATCCTTCCGTGTGAGCTGGAGGATGGAGCCGGGGTAAGAGAGGCCTGGGCTGCCCGTTTGAGGCTGTTGCCCCCGCGACCCAACCCCGGAACAAGCGGAAGATGACGGAACGAAACGGAAGCAGTTTCAGATGATTGATAGAACTATTATTGATCAAATCATAGAAATGCCCATTCTTGTGGACGATAATCGAACTGCAGGTCTACAAATTTGCAGCAATGGTGTGATGTTACCAAGGAGATAACATCACATTGGAAGGGTGGGGGAAGGATGGTTCAGTGAGTAGGGTGGTTTCCCTGTAACAGGAGGGTTGTGTGGTATATTGATTCACTATCAGCCAAATGGACCGACCGTAACTATATTCAGCCTGAAAAACAACAGGTGGTCATTTGCTGTGGTCAGGTAAACGTAAGCAAGTGGAAGTCCCTGGTAAAGATTAGGGGACTGAGAACCGCTGATATCAAGAAAGCAATGGTTTACTGAATCTATTTTAGGATGGCCGATAAATGAGACGGGCACAGTGCTAGCGGGACGCAAACTTCTTGATGCCCATGTTTGAGGGGATTGAGAGTGGGCTTCAGTTTCCCTCACTTTCTCTGACATGACATAAAGAAGATGATTTTGTGAAATTTGTCCATTTCTTTGCCGCTTCCTTCTGGAGCTTCTTCACCTCATGCTTGATGATCTTGTTTCTCATCCTCTTGGCCTTCATCGCCTTGTAGCGGTCAAAGTCAGACATCTTGGCCCTCTTCTGTCTCGCCTCAATCTTCTTGGCCCAGCTGCTCTGCGCCCACTTCTCATTGATTCGGGCTTTCTCCCAAGCTTTCCTCACAAACTTCTGACGAGAACTGTGGGGCATTTTGATGACATAGTCTGTGAGCTGACGTTGTGATCTGTAGTGAGAGGAGGGAAGAGGTGGAGGAAAAGCTGGAGAGGTGGAGGTTTGCACTAGAAAGAAGAGGAATGAAGATTAGTCAGAGTAAGACAGAGTACATGTGTGTGAATGAGAGGGATCCAAATGGAAAAGTGAGGTTACAGGGAGAAGAGATAAAGAAGGTGGAAGATTTTAAGTATCTGGGATCAACAGTCCAGAGCAATGGAGAGTGTGGAAAAGAGGGGAAGAAGCGTGTGCAGGCAGACTGGAACGGGTGGAGGAAAGTATCAGGTGTGATGTGTGATAGAAGAGTTTCAGCTAAAATGAAAGGAAAAGTGTACAAAACCGTGGTGAGACCGGCCATGCTGATTGGACTAGAGACAGTGTGGTGAGACCGGCCATGCTGATTGGTCTAGAGACAGTGTGGTGAGACCAGTCATGCTGATTGGTCTAGAGACAGTGTGGTGAGACCGGCCATGCTGATTGGTCTAGAGACAGTGTGGTTAGACCAGCCATGCTGATTGGTCTAGAGACAGTGTCACTGAGGAAAAGACAGGAAGCAGAGATGGAGGTAGCAGAGATGAAGATGCTGAGGATCTCTCTAGGAGTGACCAGGATGGACAGGATCAGAAATGAGTACATCAGGGAACAGCACATGTTAGAGGTTTTGGGGATAAAGTTCGAGGGGCAAGACTGAGATGGTTTGGACATGTACAGAGGAGAGAGTACATCAGAAGAAGGATGCTGGGTTTGGAACCACCAGGAAAGAGGACTAGAGGAAGACCAAAGAGGAGGTTCATGGATACAGTGAAGGAAGACATGAAGATATTTGGTGTGACCGAAGAGGATGAAGGAGATAGGGTTAGATGCAAGAAACTGACTTGCTGTGGCGCCCCTAAAGGGAAATGCCGAAAGAAGAAGTTTGTGAGCTGACGTAGTCATCAACCAGTGCCCTGTTTTGGTCAATAACATCCACAATGGCCACCAGCTTGTTAGCGTAGAGTCCAAAAAAGATGTAGGCAACACGGCTGATCTCAATGAAACGTGTGAACACCCTAATGGCAGTCCGGCAGCAGGGATATACAGTATATATATATATATATATATATATATATATATATATATATATATATATATTTTTTTTTTTTAACCATAAATAAAGGAAAATGTTTGAATCCAGCAGGAACATGGAGTCTGATTTGTTACTGGTGAGTTTATACCTTCTGTTTGTAACAGATGGGAAGAAAATAAGAAAAAACAAAAACACCAATTGCAAAGAAACCCATTTGGGTTGCTGACCCCAAGCATTCGGTAAGCAGAGACATCTGCATAACAAAGAAGTAAAGTATTTGTCTTCTTTTCATTGCTTCACATTCATTCCTGTAATGGACAAAACAGATTGGAGGAAATTACATGCAACCATTTATTTTTAAAGCCATTTGCCAGAAGAGAAGGTCAGACTGAGATAATTATTCACTGTTCTTTCTCTACACAGCAGATAACGCTTCGGTAGAACTTTGATTTCAGATCATTTGAGGAAAAATTAAAATTAGAAATCAGAAAAACAAGTTGCTTGTGTGCAGTTCACGTGTTTCCTAAAGACGTTTTCCATTAGAAGAAAAGCTGTTGTGTTGACTGTTGTGCCTAAAGCCTGAAACAAAGAGCTTTTTAAAGCTCACTGGCTTCATTTGAAGAGTCTTAAAATGCAAATACATTGTTGTTTGTGCTGCATGTTTTACTCCAGTAAATGCATGATGAATACAAATGAATGAATGCATCTTTTAATCCTGAAGATCAACAGATGAGATGGTGGTAAATGAGACAAATTCTACAAACACAGAAAGAAAAACAGCAAAAAAAAAAAACTTCTGAGCTGATGTAGCAACAAAAATGGACATAAAAATCAACCAAACTCTGGCAGGAGACACACAGAATTTTACTAGTGAATAAATCTTGAGTAATAACCGTTAAATAGAAAGACTTAGTGCCTTCATGGGAATCATTTTGTCTTTGTATTTACTTTTATGCCTTGAAAAGCCGACGCTCTGAGCTCCGCTTGAATCCATCTCTTCCAATTAGTTCAAGTTGTGTTGAAACATGACTTTCTGAATTTTTTTCTCTTTGGTCATGACAGACGTTGGGATTTGGTTTGAGCAACAATTTTAATGAGTAATAACTTATTAAATTAACAGAATAAATGTTTAGTTTTTAGTGTTATCTGGTTTTCACTGCATGGATCCAATTCTCAACTTTGAATTCAACAAAATATAGTAAAAGTAACATCTTGATTAGAAACAGAGGGTTTAGAGATGTTTCTGTGCCGTTACACATCAAGCAAATTATGAATGTAGACTCTCTATCAGGATTAAACTTACATCCTAATTGCAGTTCTTTTTTTATGCTTCAGTCCTGTTATGATGTGGAAGAAAGAGGAGAATATATTTAACAGAAGCTAGGCAAGGCTATAAGGCAAAAGCTCAGGATTATTCCAAAGGAATGTCTTTAAGTCCAAAAATATAACAGACTTTAATGATAAACTTGGTCAGGGAGCGAGGAACACCTGGCTGGGAAGGATGGTGATGACCAAACAAAGAAATCAGGTATGATTGCCTTTCCATAGGCAGCAGGTAGAAAGATCCACAGGTGTGTGGCATCAGGATAACAACCGCAGGTGTTTGAGATCTGGGAGAGAGGAAGGTTCAGGGCTCTCTGGTGGCAGGTGAGAGGATCATGACACCTATGAAATTGCCCCCAGGAAAGAATGTGTGTGTGGATGGCTGACTGTGTGCGTGGCCCAGCGAAAGAGTGGCAACCTATTTGCGGTGTGTCCTCCCTCTCATCTGAAATCAGCTGGGATAAACTACGGCGTCCCACGCAACCCTGTTAGTGGTGAATGGTTCAGGAGACGCTCATACATTACACCAATCTGTCACTGAAATAAGTAAAAAGAAAAAAAGAACGATTGAGAAAAAACTCAGGAGGGAAAGTTTGTGAATCTAAAAAAATTAAAGCATTTTTAAAGAATTCCAAATTGTACATTTTTCTTCTTTCGTCATTTCCCTTCAGGTGGCGCCACAGCAAATCAGTTTCTTCCATCTAATCTGCATCCTCCTGGATCTCCTGCATCCTCTTCGGTCACACCAACTATCTTCATGTCTTCCTTCACTGTATCCATGAACCTCCTCTTTGGTCTTCCTCTAGTCCTCTTTCCTGGTGGTTCCAAACCCAGCATCCTTCTTCTGATGTACTCTCTCTCTCTCCTCTGCACATGTCCAAACCATCTCAGTCTGGCCTCTCTGACTTTAAAACCTCTAACATGTGCTGTTCCCCTGATCCTGTCCATCCTGGTCACTCCCAGAGAGATCCTCAGCATCTTCATCTCTGTTACCTCCATCTCTTTTTCCTGTCTTTTCCTCAGTGACACTGTCTCTAGACCAATCAGCATGGCCGCTCTCACCACGGTTTTATACACTTTCCCTTTCATTGT
Organism: Neostethus bicornis; assembly: GCA_902685375.1. Lineage (NCBI taxonomy): Eukaryota > Metazoa > Chordata > Actinopteri > Atheriniformes > Phallostethidae > Neostethus > Neostethus bicornis. The sequence continues at coordinate 2,965,141 of LR738551.1, forward strand.
ATCTGAAACTCTTCTATCACACATCACATCTGATACTTTCCTCCACCCGTTCTAGCCTGCCTGCACATGCTTCTTCACCTCCTTTCCACACTCTCCATTGCTCTGGTCTGTTGATCCTAGATACTTAAAATCTTCCACCTTCTTTATCTCTTCTCCCTGTAACCTCACTTTTCCATTTGGATCCCTCTCATTCACACACATGTACTCTGTTTTACTCTGACTAATCTTCATTCTGATTCTTTCTAGTGCTAAAGTATCTTTGAAGTTTTAAAATGACTTATTTTATTTTGTAACCAATTACTTAAAGTATGCTATGATTGGGTTGCTTCTCAGTTACTTTCTCAGAGGGGTCGTTTGTAACTTAACTAATTACATTTTAAGTCAGATGAACAATACTGGTCACGTATTAGTGAACTTTGAGCACTCTACTGATAAAGTCAGAGAGGCCAGACTGAGATGGTTTGGACATGTGCAGAGGAGAGAGAGAGAGTACATCGGAAGAAGCATGCTGGATTTGGAACCACCAGGAAAGAGGACTAGAGGAAGACCAAAGAGGAGGTTCATGGATACAGTGAAGGAAGACATGAAGATAGTTGGAGTGACCGAAGAGGATGCAGCAGATAGGGTTAGATGGAAGAAACTGACTTGCTGTGGCGCCCCCTGGAGGGAAATGCCAAAAGAAGAAGAAGACCGAGTTTTTTAGTGAAACCAATAGTCCTGCCAAATATTGTCATTGCTCATATTGCTGAAAAACTGAAAATGTCCACCTATGTGGCCATACCAGCATGTCAAAGCCTGATCCCGTCAGACCTCAGAAGCTAAGCATGCTGGGCCTGGGCAGTACTTGGATGGTAGACCGCCGGAACCCCAGGTGCCAAGGTTAGATGGCTGTAGAGATTAAAAATTGCTGTTGTGTCTGGGCAAGACACTTCACCCACGTTGCCTAGTCTGGATGGTGTGTGTGATTGGTTGGTGATGGTCAGATGGGCCGATGGCGAAAAATGGCAGCCTCGCTTCTGTCAGTTTGCCCAAAGGCAGCTGTGGCTACAACAGTAGCTTACCAGTACCTGGTATGAAGGGAAAGAATGATGCATATGTGAAGCGTCTTTGAGAGTCCGGAAAAGCGCTGTATAAATGCAATGTATTATTATTATTAAATATTAAACCAAACGATCATAAAACTAAGTAGGACGCTGCATCGGTCCGTCGTGGTAAAGAGAGAGCTGAGCCGAAAAGCAAAGCTCTCGATTTACAAGTCGATCTACGTTCCAACCCTCACCATGGTAACCAGGATCTACGTTCCTACCCTCACCATGGTAACCAGGATCTACGTTCCTACCCTCACCATGGTAACCAGGATCTACATTCCTACCCTCACCATGGTAACCAGGATCTACATTCCTACCCTCACCATGGTAACCAGGATCTACGTTCCTACCCTCACCATGGTAACCAGGATCTACGTTCCTAACCTCGTCATGGTAACCAGCTGTGGGTGGTGACCGAAAGAATGAGATTGCGGGTACAAGCGGCCGAAATGAGCTTCCTCCGCAGGGTGGCTGGGCTCTCACTCAGAGATCGGGTGAGGAGCTCTGCCATCTGGCAGGAGCTCGGTGTCAAGCCGCTCCTCCTCCAGGTCGAGAGGAGCCAGATGGCGTGGTTCAGGCATCTGGTCAGGATGCCCCCCGAGTGCCTTGCGGGAGAGGTGTTTCGGGCGCGTCCCACCGGGAGGGGAACAAGGGGCAGACCCCGGACCCGCTGGAGAGACTATGTCTCACAGCTGGCCGGGGAACGACTTGGGATCCCTCCGGGTGAGCTGGAGGATGCAGCCGGGGAGAGAGAATCCTGGGCTGGCCGTTTGAGGCTGTTGCCCCCGCGACCGGAACAAGAGGAAGATGACGGAACGGAACGATCATAAAACCCTCACGTTATTTATGATACAACCTAAAATCTTGCATCGAACTACCAAACTACAAGTTATAACCCCCCATCTGTTCATTAGGTGGAGCTGAAACCAAACACAAAGCAGTCACAGAAAAACACTTCAACTTTCTGATTGTTTTCTTTAGTTTTCACCTTTTTAAACCAACAGTCAATGAATCCGTTGCTAAGTGCTGTGTAACTAGATTATTATGGTCCGTTTACTCTGAGGTTTGACCATTCCTTCTCACCCTACACGCTTCAATGCCATTATTTACTCTAATCGCTTCCACCCACAGTGGCGTGTTTTTACTCTGGAATTACCCAGGAGTGACACTTCAACAGAGAAAAAACCGGGCCAACTAAAACCCCTTCCACAGATTCAGTGCTCGCTTTAATTACCACGGGCAAGGAACTAGGCCTTCTTTAATTACGCTCATTAGTCGGCAATCGTGCTTTCATTTTCAGGCTAAACCGCAACCTCCAACCTGCACTCGTACAGGGCAATAAATCATAAACAAAACAAGCATTATGCCTCATCCAGCTCATGAGCACTTAACACTCTTCAGGCTTCAAGTGTGTAGCCTTTCCAGGAGAGAGGGAGAGAGAGGCACTTATCTATTCTGTTGGTGATAAAAGCGTGGAAAAGTGCTTTCATGTTTACACTTTGTGAATAGGTCAGCATCCAGCAGGTTTTTTGTTTTGCTAATGGCCATTAGAGCTGTAATGTTGAGATCTGTGTGTACCGGTACATTCAGGTAGGGAGCTTAAAATCCTCCTGTTACATGATAGATCACTTCACTGCTCCCACAATGTGGATTAGTTAAGAACAACCACATCCTGTTGGCTTTAGACCTGCAAAGGCTAATCCTGACCGCAAAGCTTTTCTTCTTATCTAAAACAACAAAAACTCTTTTTTATTGAAGTTTGATCCGATTCTGTAGCTTTAACACCTAACTTGGATTAATCGACTTGATTTAGGCTGCGGCTGCACGGTGGTGCAGTGATTAGCACTGTGGCCTCACAGCAATCAGGTCAGGGGTCTTGGGTGGGGTAAAGTTTGAATCACTGGTCTTTATGGGTGTCATGTACATGTTCTCCTCGTTTACAGGTGGATCATCTTCGAGGTCTCCAGTGTCCTCCCACCCTCCAAATACATAGTACGTGTTAGGAGTGAGTGTGGGACCATGAGCATGAAGCCCTATTCCATTTTACTTGTATAGCCCAATATCGTAAAAGAATTGTGTCAACGGGCAGAAATAAAAACATTCCATTCCGTTCCGTCGTCTTCCGCTTATACAGGGCTGGGTCGTGGGAGCAACAGCCTCAGACAGGAAGCCCGGAGCTCTCTCATCCTGGCTGCATCCTCCAGCTCACCCAGAAGAATCCCGAGTCATTCCCCAGCCAGCTGTGAGACATATTCTCTCCAGCCCGTCCTGCAAAACTAACAAAATAATTCCAGCCCATTCCTGGTCTTTAGAGCCTCCTTCTCGGTGAGGAAAATGTTCAACAAGAAGGAGTGGGCAAAAAAAAGAAGAAACCTAATGGGGATCCACATGAAAGAGAGATCCCTCCCCCAGGATGAGCAGACTATTAATTAAATATTATCTTATTCTACTTTACAGCGTTATATAATAATAATAACAATAATGCATTGAACTTATATAACGCTATATCTGAAGAAAACAGTAGACGTTCTTCATCCTGATGGAAACAGGATGGTTAAGCAAGCATGGGTCCTGTTCACGACCAGGACAGGAACATAGAGGTCTCCTCAGTCTGGCCACGCCCAGGACAGGAACACAGAGACCTCCTCAGTCTGGCCACGCCCAGGACAGGAACACAGAGGTCTCCTCAGTCTGGCCACGCCCAGGACAGGAACACAGAGACCTCCTCAGTCTGGCCACGCCCAGGACAGGAACATAGAGACCTCCTCAGTCTGGCCACGCCCAGGACAGGAACATAGAGACCTCCTCAGTCTGGCCACGCCCAGGACAGGAACATAGAGGCCTCCTCAGTCTGACCACGCCCAGGACAGGAACACAGAGGCCTCCTCAGTCTGGCCACGCCCAGGACAGGAACATAGAGACCTCCTCAGTCTGGCCACGCCCAGGACAGGAACATAGAGGCCTCCTCAGTCTGGCCACGCCCAGGACAGGAACATAGAGGATCCATCAGGAATCTGAAACAGAAGGAGGAAGAGAGAGGAGGACAATGTGTGAATCATACTGTACCAACTAGTGGAGGAAAAAACTAAAGAGAAGAATGAGTGAGATGAAAGACAGGGATCAGACAAGGAGGATGTGGATACATCAAGAACAAAAACAGTCTGGTAGAGAATAGTAGACAGATTTGGAGGACAGAACCGTGCCATACTTTCACCAGCTTTTACTATCCAGCAGCCAACTAGTAATTATACCAACTATATGTCTCTGTTTCTATCTGGCCTGTTGATAAGCTTGTTCAAACAGGAACGTTTTAAGCCTCCCTTTAAATGTAGGAACACTGTCTGCCTCTCTCACTTGAGCTGGGAGCTTATTCCATAAAACTGGAGCTTGGTAGCAAAAGGCTCTACCTCCAACTGGACTTTTAGAAATCCTAGGAACCACCAACAGCCCTGCATTTTGTGATTGAAGTGTTCTCATTGGTTGATAAGGTACTAGAAGGTCACCAAGATGAGATCATGTCGTTATAGGTTAGTAAGAAGATTTTAAACTTGATTCCACTCAGTTCATTATAGTTGGTACTAAGTAATTGTGGGCAGTTTTATTCAAATCCTTTTGGTTTGGGAAATTGCATGTTCACAAAAGTGTTACAGAAGTACAGATGAGCGGATAGTTTGAGTGCTTAAGATACGGATGCCCAACCGTTTTTGACCCAAGAGCTACTTTTCAAGTAGCAAACCTCCTGAGATCTACCAGTCCGGGCGTTAACAGCCTGCAGTAAAACTACCCTCACAACGTGTTTTGTTGTTGTTACACAACCATCAAACATTATATCTCAAACCCATCATCTCTCTCTCTCTCTCTCTCTCTCTCTCTCTTTCTCTCTCACAGACACACACAAACAAACACACACAAATTCATCTCTCTCAGACACACACATACAGATACGTTTCTCTTGTTCTTTCTCAAACGCACACACACTGACTAATTCCTCTCTCTCGATCGCTCTCTTTTTCTCTCTCTAATACCCGCTTTTTCCGTGCACACAGCGCTTTGCGAGAGGGAGGGTCCACAGCTGCATTAAGAGCTGCTTATCGATGACATGCTTAACAACGTGCTTTACGTCATAGACTCCAAAAATCTCCAACAACACTAGAAAAAGCCGACGCTGTTTTGAAAAAAAGAGTCGCTAAATTTTAGCGACTGTAGCGGCTAGAGAGTCTGATGAACACTCGCTAAATATGCGTCAAAACCGCTGAGTTGTGAACAATGACTTCATTACATTTTTTTCCCCCTACACACCTGGCGGTCGACTTGAAATTCATCCGCGAGCTACCGGTAGACCGCGATCTACCGCTGGTTGGGCACCCCCGGCTTAAGGTTTCCTCTGTATTGCGTGGATGCAGGCTGAATAACATAAACCAGGATGATGTGATTTTGGTGATAATTTTGCACGTTGTGTATAAATGAGCGTGAAAACAGGACGATTGTTTCAGCGGTCAGTTAGTGTTTGGGACAAAACCTGGACCTGGAGGAATTTTTTTTTTATGTTTCAGTGTTTGAATGTCACCAGACGAGTTGTCCTGTCTGAATAAATCCAAGGACACAAAGGAATTCCAACAAAATACCACAACTCAAACTTGATTTTTTTTTTTACTTGTTGCTACGGAAACGAGGGCTCTCCAAAACACCAGTTCAGTCCCAACACCGAGCACCGCCCAATAATCAAAGTGTTTTATGTCCTCTGATTAAAATGAGACGGAGGTCTGATTAAACTTTCCTCTTATTTTTAACAAGTTTTACAGTTTAAATGATTATTTTTAGTCTGATTTTGTTCTACTTTCTGCTTGTTGGTTTTTTTTCTCGTACTTTGAGGTTCTCGTAATAAATGTGCAGGATTAAAAATGCAGCTTCTCTGACTTTCGTGTGGGTGTGCCCTATTTTTAGAAGGGAACACATGTGGTGATACCAGTTTTATTTTTATGTTTTTACTTCAGAAAACATAACTTTCATCCCAACTGGTGGAAACATTTTAATTAATTGTAAAACTTTGAGCTGCAGATACGAAACAGAACAGATTAATTCCTGATTCTTTCATTTCTGATAACGTGGTTTACAAACCATTCCGTTCCGTCTAACAGAACTGCTGGTTCCGGGGTCGGGTCGCGGGGGCAACAGCCCCAAACGGGTAGCCAAGGCCTCTCTCACCCCGGCTGCATCCTCCAGCTCACCCGGAAGGATCCCAAGTCGTTCCCCGGCCAGCTGTGAGACATAGTCTCTCCAGCAGGTCCGAGGTCTGCCCCTTGGTCTCCTCCCGGTGTGACGTGCCCAAAACACCTCGACCGTGAGGCGCTCGGGGAGCATCCTGACCAGATGCCCGAACCACCCCATCTGGCTCCTCTCGAGCTCCTCCCGGATGGCAGAGCTGCTCACCCGATCTCTGAGTGAGAGCCCAGCCACCCTGCAGAGGAAGCTCATTTCGGCCGCTTGTATCCGCGATCTCATTCTTTCGGTCACCACCCACAGCTGGTGACCATGGGGGAGGGTTGGAACGTACATCCTGGTTACCATGGTGAGGGTGGGAACGTAGATCCTGGTTACCATGGTGAGGGTAGGAACATAGATCCTGGTTACCATGGTGAGGGTAGGAACGTAGATCCTGGTTACCATGGTGAGGGTTGGAACGTACATCCTGGTTACCATGGTGAGGGTAGGAACGTAGATCCTGGTTACCATGGTGAGGGTAGGAACGTAGATCCTGGTTACCATGGTGAGGATAGGAACATAGATCCTGGTTACCATGGTGAGGGTTGGAACATAGATCAACTTGTAAATCGAGAGCTTTGCTTTTCGGCTCAGCTCTCTCTTTACCACGACGGACCGATGCAGCGTCCTAGTTATTGCTGATGTCGCACCGATCCGTCTGTCGATCTCCCGCTTCATCCTTCCCCCACTCGTGAACAAGACCCCGAGATACTTAAACTCTTCCACTTGGAGCAGGTCCCTGTCCCTGACCCGCAGGGGGCATTCCACCCTTTTCCGGGCGAGGACCATGGTCTCGGATTTGGAGGCGCTAATTCCCATCCCGGCCGCTTCACACTCGGCAGCAAATCGATCCAGTGAGAGCTGGAGATCACGGTCTGATGAAGCCAACAGGACCACATCATCCGCAAAAAGCATAGATCCGATCCTGAGGTCACCAAACTGGATCCCTCCAACACCTCGGCTGTGCCTGGATATTCTGTCCATAAAGGTGATGAACAGAATCGGTGACAAAGGGCAGCCTTGGCGGAGTCCAACTCTCACTGGAAATGGAATCGACATACTGCCAGCTATATGGACCAAGCTCCGGTTTACAAACTTTGTTCTTAATTTTTACTTCCTTCATTTTGTCATTTTCCAAAGTTATTCTTGATTTTCCAAGAATTCTTTTTTTTTATATGTCTTTTTAGTGTTAATTATCTTTTTTGTTGTTTTTGCCATCCTTTGGTCCCCGCGACAACTTGAACCCAGTGGAATTCGAACCAGGCTCTTCCATATGAAAGACAGAAACTCTACCACTAGGCCAACACCCCTAAAACCTCAAGCCTTATTCTTAAAAATAAATTTTTCATTCTATATTTGGTATTTTTATTCGCGTCACACGGTTCGCGTCCCACGGAGAGCACATCTAGGGTCCTTGGAGAAGACACCTAACCCCCGCTTCTCCCACCATTGGCGCCGTTGAAGGGCAGCCTGCTGCGGTGTAAGGAGTGCAGCAAACAAATTTCCCCGGTGAGGGATGAATAGAGGAATTCATTTTTTATTTTTTTTTATTTTTTTATTCTAGATTTTAAAGATTTTATTCTGGAATTCTTTGATTAAATTCTGACATTTACAGCCTTGTTTCTAGACTTGAGAAACTGAGTTCATTCTGGATTTTACTGACTTTAAAAAAAATACAATTTTCTTCTGTAATTTATAAAAATGTATTAGATTTACTATAATTTTTTCCAAAAATTTATTCCCTTTAATTTCACTTTATCCTGGGTTTTAAAAACTTTATTCTACAATTTTGATGAAGCGGTGTGACGGTGGATGGAGGAGGACCCAATCACAGACAGAAAACATGGTTTATTTAAACTTGGCAGTCCATTAATTCTGTGAAAAGAAAAACAAAGTTTCAGCGGTACGGCAAAAGGTTATTGTCAGAATGTGTACTTGGTCATGCGACCAAGGAGACCTGGCTGGAAGGGATGGTATGACCCGACAGGGAAGTCCAGGATTATTGCCCTTAATTAGATAGAAGGGTCCACAGATGTGTGGAATCAATCTCAGGTGACCCTAATCAGGTTGATGAGGAACATCCAGGGAACCCTCTGGCGGCAGGCGAGGGGATCCTGACAATAATTTAACAAATTATTTCTAAATTTTATTCATTTCATTCTCGAATTTAACATGCTCGCTCTAGATTTCAGTGACTTTATTTTAGATTTTACTGAGTTTATTCTAGAGACCATCGACTATTTTCAATATTCAAGATGTTTTATTGTCATTGCAAAGATGCATCTTGGAAGAAACCTAGTGTTCCAGACTGACTCCACTTCTTCGTCATTGGCATTCAGACTTGAGTGTGTAGTCGTTGTTCACCTGAAGTCAATATTGATCTCCTTTGTATTCCTGGTGTTGAGTCGTTGCACCAGGCTGGGTGTTTGGACCTCGTCTCTGTAGGGAGATTCATCTTCATTACTGATCAGTCCAACAATGCTTGTGTCATCAGCAAATTAGTAGGGGGGGTTGTAAACTGCAGAGCAGCAGACGTGTAGATGTGTTCACGCAGCCAACTGGGCTAAAAAAAAATATTTTGAAATTTGCTAACTTGTTCCGTTCTGTCGTCTTGCGCTTATCTGGGGCCGGGTCGCATGGGCAACGGCCTCAGATGGGAATCTCAGGCATCTCTCACCCTGTCTCCTTTCTCCAGCTCAGCTGGAGGGATCCCGAGGCGTTCTCTGGGTCTGCCTCTGGGTCTCCTCTTGGTGGGACAAACCCGAAACTGCTTATTGGCGAGGCGCTCGGGAGGCCATCCTGACCAGATGCCTGAACCACCCCTTCTGGCTTTTCTCGACTCAGATGACTAACGGCTGTACTCCAAGCTCCTCCTGGATGGCCTCACGTCCCACCGAGAGGAGACCAAGAGGCAGACCCCGGATCCGCTGGAGAGACTATGTCTCACAGCTGGCCGGGGAACGACTCGGGATCTTTCCGGGTGAGCTGGAGGATACATCCGGGGTGAGAGAAGCCTGGACTTCTTGTTTGAGGCTGTTGCCCCCTCCCTCGACCCGGCCCCGGATGAGCGGAAGACGACGGAATGGAAAAATATTTAAAATAGATTTTTGAACTTTTTTTTGTGGTTAATTGGATCCGTTAGAATCACTGAAATGGAATTAGAATAATCAGAGGACCACCAGTAAATTTCATTGTTGTTACTATCTGGTCATCAGAACATCAGCGTCCACATACCGGTCATTTTAAACTTGACATTCTCGCCTTCAGCTGCTTCTCAGTTATTAAGAAGTTTTCAGGAGGCAGAAAGCAGAATTCTGTGGTGACCCTACAAACATTATTTGCTCAGGATGAACATGTCTCTAACCTTGTCCGACCGTGGCTTTTAATGAATATATTAAGACGGGAGTCACAAAGTCCTCCAGCACGGCACCTTGAAAACTCAAGAGATGGAACAACATTATTATCCAGGCTGTCTGTCAGTCGCCTTGAAAAATCTGCAGCAAAGGAGAAAGGAGTTTGAAAAGCGCACAAATTCTTTCAATATTTTTATGCAGGTGGGAAACAACAATCTGGAACCAAACAATACACCTCTGCCTGCCTTGTATGTTCATCTACAGTTGGTTTTGAGCAACTTTTGGTAGTTTAATCAAAACTCCTTCAGTAGTTGAGGTTGAAAACACTTTTAATAATAATGGTCATCCCAGGGCGGCACAGTGGCGCACAGTGGCCTCACAGTAAGAAGGTCATGGGTTCGAGTCCCGGGTGGTGATGAAGCTTGGACCACTGCCCTTTCTGTGTGGAGTTTGCCTTTTCTCCCCGTGCCTGAGTGGGTTTTCTCTGGGTACCCCAGTTTCCTCCCAATAACATGCATGCTAGGTTGATTGGCTGGTGCCAAATTGCCCCTAGGAATGTGTGTGTGGCCTGGCGACCTGTTTGGAGTGTACCCTGCCCATGCATTTCTTAACAAACTCTCCATCAGTGAAATGTTTGTGTATTTTTTGCTGAGCTAACAGTCCAGTTTTTGCTTTGAGAGCATGTCTGATCGCATTAAGACTTGAAGCTATCGTACTCATCTTTGTGACGAGATTCATAGTGTCACCGCAGTATCTCTGTATACCTTCACCCTCTCTTGACAAATGAAACACACAACTTTTTTCTTTGCTTCCGTCCGTTCCATCATCTTCCGTTCATCTAGGGCCGGGTCGCGGGGGCAACAGCCTCAGACAGGAAGTTCAGGATTCTCTCACCACGGCTGCATCCTCCAGCTCACCCTGAAAGATCCTGAGTCATTCCCCGTCCAGCTGTGAGAAATAGTCTCCCCAGCGGCTCCGGAGTCTGCCTCTCTGTCTCTTCCAGGTGGGACATGTCCAAAACACCTCACCAGCAATGTGCTCAGCGGGTATCCTGACCAGATGCCTAAACCACCCCATCTGTCTATTCTTGAACTGTAGGAGGAGCGGCTCGACACCGAGCTTCTCCCAGATGGCAGAGCTCCATACCCGATCTCTGAGTGAGAGCCCAGCCATCTTGTGGAGGAAGCTATTCCGGCCGCTTATATCTGCAATCTCATTCTTTTGGTCACCACCCACAGCTAGCGACCATGGCCAGGGTAGGAATGTAGATCCCGGTTACCATGGTGAGGGTAGGAACGTAGATCCCGGTTACCATGGTGAGGGTAGGAACGTAGATCCCGGTTACCATGGTGAGGGTAGGAACGTAGATCCTGGTTACCATGGTGAGGGTAGGAACGTAGATCCTGGTTATCATGGTGAGGGTAGGAACGTAGATCCTGGTTACCATGGTGAGGGTAGGAATGTAGATGCTGGTTACCATGGTGAGGGTAGGAACGTAGATCCTGGTTGCCATGGTGAGGGTTGGAAAGTAGATCCTGATTACCATGGTGAGGGTAGGAACGTAGATCCTGGTTACCACGGTGAGGGTAGGAACATAGATCCTGGTTACCATGGTGAGGGTAGGAACGTAGATCCTGGTTACCATGGTGAGGGTAGGAACGTAGATCGACTTGTAAATCGAGAGCTTTGCTTTTCGGCTCAGCTTTTTTCTTTGTATTAAATAAAACAATGATTGTTTGTCCAACTCAGGTTAAAGGCTCTCCATTCGGAATCAATTTTTCTCGTTCCCCAATTTGTCACGTCATTATTCCATTCTTTCTGTGAGAGGGACGGGGTGTCCTGACGTCAGGGTGCAGGTGGAAGTAGGAGGACCCAAATGCAGGGACATCACACATGGTTTATTATTAATGAGGCAGTCAGTAAAGCTGTAAATGAAAACTAACCAGGATCAAAAGAATTTCTCAGGTTATTGGTTTTAGAATGCACATCTTGGTCGGGCAGCCAGGAAGACCTGGCTGGAACGGAAGGTAGGACCCAAAAAGGAAGTCTGGGGTGATTACCTTTAAATAGGCACCATGCTGACAATGCATAGCTCAGGATCAGGCGAATCACCCAGGTGTTTGAGATCAGACTGCAGTCCAGGAGAGGGAGGAAGGTCCAGGGCTCCTTCTGGTGGCAGAGTGAGTGGATCATGACAGTGGGTTTAGGATTATTTATCTGGAGTTTGTTGGATAGGGGCACAGACCGCAGAATGTGGAACAGAATGTCATGCTAGATGTTTGTTTAAAAAAGCTGCTAACTAATAGTTAATGATGAAACAGTTCATAACTAAGAAAGATTTTATTACAAAAGTCCAACTTTATTTCCAACAATCTACGTTATATCACGATAGGGTTTAAAAATGTGTAAGGAAGGCAGAACTAAACTGCTGTACCTTGTTGCACTTTTAAAAATTTACTAAGAACAACTTTACAAGTAAAAAGAAAGAAAATCCTCTTTTCTCTCCAGTTACCTGGTTGTAATAAAAAAGAGAAACTTTTGTAAGCTGTCGTTGGTAAATCTGCAGCATGAGTTACTAATTCTGTTATAAATAAATGTTATTCTCCAAACACAGAGTCAGGGTTCCTTTACCTACCACCAGAGGGAGCCTGGGACCTTTCCTCATCACCCTGATTCGGGACACCTGAGGGTGATTTTTCTGAAGGAAGTCTGCCTTTCATTAAGCGTCCAGGTCTTCCTGGCTGCCTGACCAAGAGATGCTTTGAACATTTACCAGTCAGACTTTCCCCTGAACCATGTTTTTCTGTTAAAGCTCTATTTGACTTTTTTACTGAATAAATCATGTTTGTTGTCCAGAGCTTGGTTCCTCCTCATCCTACTTCCACCATAGACGTGAGCATTTTTCACAAACGACAACAAAACACGGCGATCAGTCGAAAGGAGGTCGAAGCTCAGCCCGTTGAGTTTCCGTGACGACAAGGAGTTCCTGCGGCACCGCCATCGCTGCTAGGCGAAACTTCATGGAGACGAAATTGTATATGAACAAAGCCTGTTTTCTCTCAGCGACCAAGCAGGCAAACATCCGCTTCCGGTTCGGCTGCCATTCCTGTCCGACAATGATGCCAACCCTCAGCAAACTGTCTGTCCTCTTCACCCGTTGAAGGAAAATGGAGGTTTCCACGTATAGAATACATTCACGTATAGTGACTGTAGGCAATTTTATTGGTAGACCTTTGTTTGTTTGAGAGATATGCGTTCACAATATCTGAACGCAATATCTCACACTTGTGAGTGCTTTTTTAACCCTCACAAGAGTTAAAAACGCACATAGTTCAAGTGGGTAGCGCCACCTTCCCATTCTGTGTGCTCAGACATAAAAATCATTTCCGTTCCGTTTCGTCATCTTCCGCTTGTTCCGGGGTCGGGTCGCGGGGGCAACAGCCTCAAACGGGTAGCCCAGGCCTCGTTCACCCCGGCTGCATCCTCTAGCTCACCTGGAAGGATCCCAAGTCGTTCCCCGGCCAGCTGTGAGACATAGTCTCTCCAGCGGGTCCAGGGTCTGCCCCTTAGTCTCCTCCCGGTGGGACGTGCCCGAAACACCCAGCCCGCGAGGCGCTCGGGGGGCATCCTGACCAAATGCCCGAACCACCCCATCTGGCGCCTCTCGACCTGGAGGAGGAGCAGCTCGACACCTATCTCCTCCCGGATGGCAGAGCTCCTCACCCAATCTCTGAGTGAGAGCCCAGCCACCCTGCAGAGGAAGCTCATTTCGGCCGCTTGTACCCGCAATCTCATTCTTTCGGTCACCACCCACAGCTGGTTACCATGGTGAGGGTTGGAACGTAGATCGACTTGTAAATCGAGAGCTTTGCTTTTCGGCTCAGCTCTCTCTTTACCACGACGGACCGATGCAGCGTCCTAGTTATACATAAAAATCATAATCTATTTAATCGCATTCATAGAAAAAACTACATGACCGACACAGACACGTTGCCGTTCGCCTCACTAATTTATAGAGATCTACTTGCTTGGTATCACTTTAAGTTGCTGCTATCTGGTTATAAACAAGTCAAACACAAACTTCTCCATCATCATTTCTTGGATACTTTGATCGACCTTGTAGTGAAGAAGGTACTCCGGTAAAAAGAGGGAAGGATTTAGGAAGCACATTTTAAAGCCTCTCCCAAGGTAAAACAAGTCCTTGAAGGGAGCATTGGAGCTCGTCTGAGATGCTTTAGCAGCTTATCATGCCAGCTGTTTGGATGCTTGGTGACCTTAAAGTATTCAAAGACTTTTATTTATCACAACAACAAAATGTAGGAAGGTGTTCTGACTGCTCTTGATGTGAGAGGACCGGTGGCAGACTCTGAAGGCCTTTAAAGATTTCACTGCTGACTTGAAAAAAATACCTGAATCATTAACCACTGCTGAAAATATTAAACCATTAACTTCAATAAAATAATAATCTTTAAGGCGTTTTGTGTTATTGTGCTGTTTTATAGCATGTGGGTTCACATTAAAGCAGTTGAACGATCTTGCTTCAGCTGGCCTTTGTTGCCGTTCCGTTCTGTTTCGTCGTCCTCCGGTTATCCGTGGCCCACTCCGAGCTCCTCCTGACTGGCAAAGCTCCTCGCTCCATCTCTGAGTGAGAGCCTGGCCACCCCCCAGAGGAAGCTCATTTTGTCCGCTGACATCTGTGCTCTCGTTCTTTTGGTCACCACCCACAGCTGGTTACCATGGTGAGGGTGGGAATGTAAATCGACATGTAAATCGAGAGCTTCGGTTTTCAGCTCAGCTCTTTCTTTACAACAATGGACCGACGCAGCATCCCTATTATTGCAGACGCTGCACCGATCCACCCATCTGTATCCTGTGATGATACACCCGTTCTGTTCCATTCCGTCATCTTCCGCTTGTTCCGGGGTCGGGTCGCGGGGGCAACAGCCTCAGACGGGCAGCCCAGGCCTCTCTCTCCCCAGCTGCATCCTCTAGCTCACCTGAAAGGATCCCAAGTCGTTCCCCGGCCAGCTGTGAGACATAGCCTCTCCAGCAGGTCCGGGGTCTGCCTCTTGGTCTCCTCCCGGTGGACGCGCCAGAACCACCTCGCCTGCGAGGCGCTCGGGGTGCATCCTGACCAGATGCCCGAACCACCCCATCTGGCTCCTCTCGACCTGGAGGAGGAGCGGCTCGACACCGAGCTCCTCCGGGTGATATGATGATATGATGTGATGATATGCCCAAGACATTTTATTTTATTTGTAACATTTATGTATTTGTTAGACTTAAAGGTTTTTTTTTTTTAAAGTTTATTTTGAGCGGGTACAATAACAAGTTTTTCCACATTATTTGTACGAAATACAAAACTCAAAAAGGAATGTGAAGAAGAGAACTGGACCCACTCTATCGTTCTATTAAAACAAAAATTATATGTATAACTTGATCATCCTGCTCGGTTGGAAAAAAAAAAAGTTATTCTATAATATTTACATGTATACAAGGTAACATGATCAAGCCTCACATTCTCAAGGCATAAGTATCAAGGTAAAGTCTGGATACTTCACTTTTCTGTCCACTTTGGTCCTGGAGACCATCACCATTCTTTTATCGGCACTACACAGCTGAGCCGAAAAGCAAAGCTCTCGATTTACAAGTTGATCTACGTTCCTACCCTCACCATGGTCACCAGCTGTGGGTGGCGACCGAAAGAATGAGATTGCGGGTACAAGCGGCCGAAATGAGCTTCCTCCGCAGGGGCTGGGCTCTCACTCAGAGATCGGGTGAGGAGCTCTACCATCCGGGAGGAGCTCGGTGTCGAGCCACTCCTCCTCCAGGTTGAGAGGAGCCAGATAGGGTAGTCCGGGTGTCTGGTCAGGATGCCCACCGACCCGCTGGAGAGACTATGTCTCACAGCTGGCCGGGGGAACGACTTGGGAGAGGCCCGGGCTACCCGTCTGAGGCTGATGCCCCCGCGACCCGCAGGAACAAGTGGAAGATGACGGAACGGAGCAGTGTGTCAAGTTACAGACCATAATCTGAGCAGATGTTAGAAAGCAGCTGCAGAGCAGCAGTGCCAGGGCTAAACACAACTACGACATCATTACAAAGCAGACGATTGATGACAAAATTCCCGTCCAGACTCCATGTTTGTCTTATCTTTTGTCACAAAGTACAAAATATGGAGGACAAGCTACACTTTAGCTTCGCTGAGGAGAAAAATTTATTTTATCTACAAATAATACAGTTTTTTTTGCCAAGTTTAATATTGTTTTCTTAAATGTTATAGAAGTTAATGAGGTGTTCGTGGACTGCTTTTTGTGGTACAGCTCTCTGCACCATAGGAGACTTTTTCACCCTGAATTATTTATTGAGTAAAGGTGTTTACTCTGTAAACAGTATTTTATCTGTATTATTTTAGTGAGATGGTTTCAGAACCACAAAATACTTCCTTAGGGTTGATCCATGTATGTGGAGCACATGAAGTCCTGAGTCTGAAATTTAATCTCAACCAATGGACTTGAACTATGATTTAAATTTGACTTGCAGTCCATCTCTGCTGTGTGGTGGAAACCACTTCCACACCAGTCGCATTCATGTCCACAGGAAAAACAAATCCATCACCTATTCTGTTGTCATCTTCACTGCACCAGATGTGGTGAAAGTTCCCTCTACAGTTGGATAATCTGCAAACTTTACTCTTAGACGGCTGGAAATTCTTAAACAATGTTGAAGAGACATAACCCAACAAAGAGAGAACCTCCAGGGAACGTTAGCCTAAGGTTGTCTAAAGGTTTGTTATTACCTAACCAAAACTTACGGTTCTTTGAACGTTAGTAGGTGGCAATGTTCCCTCTAATCTGCGCGCCTGCGCAATTGCGCACTGCTCGCAGATTAACAGCACACACGAAAACCTATGCAGCGCACAAAATAAAAACTCGATTTAAACTAAACATTGGTAAATAAGACAGAACTCCGGAGAATATCTCTTTGTGCTTTCTTTCTGAAGCAAATTGTTTCAAACCACTGCTACTGAGTTTGGCTCGTCACTGCTGATGTCGTCATAAACGAGTCAAAGCTTTTGCTCCGCCCCCTTCTGCTCAGGAAGCTTGTGTGTTTGATCAGACACATAAAAAATTAGAGGGATCATTGGTAGGTGGTTAGAACAGGTATGGACAAACTACGGCCCGTGAGCCACATGCGGCCCGTTAAACGTTTTAATACGGCCCAAAAAAAATTAAACCATATTTGTGGTGTGAGGCCTTTCAGGGCCTGCTTGTCTTCTTACTTTTTCTCCCTCTCCACCCACAGTCTTTGTCAGTTCTTCAACTACTCTTGTGGTAAACTGACCACTTACAAGCACAAGCTGTGCTTATTTAACATCTTATTATATCTTCATTTTCCCCCCATGAACCTTCAGCCCTTCATCCTGGCCATCCAGCACCGCCTGAAGCCATCACCACTTCCCTGTGGACACCTTTTGTTACTTATTCAGTAAACTGTTGTATACCTGCACTTGGATGCTCCTCTTTTCATCTCACATAACATATCAATGTTTTATTTACCCTGCCATTCTGACGTTTCCTCACTAGATGGCACTCTCTAGATATATTGGCTTTGTTGCAAAAACAACAACACTGTTCCCATTAAAATGTGTTTGTTTCCGTGATGCGCACGTTTCAAACCTACATTTTAAACCTAGCGCTAGATGCATGTTTTTTGAAGCGCAAGGGCGCTTGATTTTAACGTTAGCGTGCTAGATTACGTGCGTGTAGCGGCCCCAATGGCTTTCCATATCTAATGTGCTTGTTTACCAGAGCAAGCCATCTCTCTGCTCCTGTTCTGGCCCCTTGGTCAAATGTTAGAACTCAATGTGGCCCGCGAATCAAAAAGTTTGCCCATCCCTGTGTTAGAACTTCACTTTCCCAGAACGTCGAGAGAACCAAATTCCAAACGTTCCCTGAAAGTTGCAAATAAAACCTTCAGATAACTTTATTTCGAAGTTTTAAATGAAACAACCCACAATTTCTCAGTACCAATTATAAATGAACTGAATGCGTTTACTGAGTCAAAAAGTTAGAAATTCTACATACAGCAATCCAATGTCTACACAGTCCAGAAACATTAATTGATGACAGAGTTTGTGACATACAGCAGGACGGATGCAGCGTTGTTGTTCGATGACTTTGTGTTGATTCATTCTTTTTCTTGATTTTTTTTGACCTGTAAAGAACTTTAGTGACCAGAAGGTTCGTGAAACTCCTCATAAGTAAAGTTTCCATCGATTGTTTGAGAGATTTTGGTTTTTTTTTTGTGTTCAGGATTGATTTGTTTGTTTCAGCCGTGCTTAGAATTTCTGCCTTTCTTCAGGTTCTGTAGTAAATCAGACCACCATCAGTACAACGTGTTTGGTTTGCTCTGAACACTGAGCTCCATCACTGGATCCACCTGCACACAGAGCCTAAAATAATAATAAAAATGAACATGTTTCAGCCAAGAACAAGTCTGTAAATTATAAAGTTTGGTTGGTTCACTGCGTCTCTGAGGGTCTAAATAATCTAAGGAAAAGTTTTTAATTCGATTCTCCACCTTGGTATCTTCATAAAGTCGAATCACAAGGGCTTCACACTCAGTTAATCAGACAAAAACACACAATCACAGAGAAAAGTAATTGACCAAAGAAAGAACACGCTCATTAGAGCCTCCACCTCGAGGAGAAAACACTCCTAAAAACACAGTTGGAGAACAAGAGAATGTCTGAGAGTGTGAGAGATCTAATCCAGTAATCTTCAGTTTAATAGTCGTATTTGTTCAGCTGTGGATTCTGTTTGTTCTTATTATAAACTAAATACTTTTAATCCTGCAAAAAAACATGTTTCCTATTAAATCTTCCATTTCTTTTTACAAGAAAAGAAGAATTTGTCTGATTTTTCTTCGGGAATGACGTCCCATCTCTGTGGGGAAGTGATGCAAAGGAATTGGAAACATGTAGGACAAACATAATCAGAATAAAAATTGTTGAGTCGTAGGGGCAACAAACTCAAACAGGAGGCCCGGGCTTCCCTCACCTTGGCTGCATCCTCCTAATCAACTAGGAATATCCCGAGGTGTTCCCTCTCCGGCAGGTCCAGGGTCTGCCACTGGATTTTCTTCCGGTGGGACAAAACACCTCACCAGTGAGGCGCTTAGGAAACATCCTAACTAGATGCCTGAAGCACCCCATCTGGTTTCTGTCGAAGTTAAGGGGTAACAGCTCTACTCTGAGCTCCTCCCGAATGATAGCGCTCCTCTGTCTATCTCTGAGAGAGAGCCCAGCCACCCTGCAGAGGAAGCTTATTTCAGCTGTTTATAATCACCATCTAGATCTTTCAGTCACCACCCACAACATGTGGCCATGGTGAGGATAGGGACGTAGATCCTAGTTACCATGGTGAGGGTAGGAACGTAGATCCTGGTTACCATGGTGAGGGTAAGAACGTCGATCCTGGTTACCATGGTGAGGATAGGGACGTAGATCCTGGTTACCATGGTGAGGGTAGGATTGTAGATCCTGGTTACCATGGTAAGGGTAGGAACGTAGATCCTGGTTACCATGGTGAGGGTAGGAACGTAGATCCTGGTTACCATGGTGAGGGTAGGAACGTAGATCCTGGTTACCATGGTGAGGGTAGGAGTGTCGATCCTGGGAACCACGGTGAGGGTAGAAACATAGATTTTGGTTACCATGGTGAGGGTAGGAACATTGATCCCGGTTACCATGGTGAGGGTAGGAACGTAGATTCTGGTTACCATGGTGAGGGTAGGAACGTAGATCCTGGTTACCACGGTGAGGGTTGGAAAGTAGATCCTCGTTACCATGGTGAGGGTAGGAACGTAGATCCTGGTTAGCACGGTGAGGGTTGGAACGTAGATCCTGGTTACCATGGTGAGGGTAGGAACGTAGATCCTGGTTACCATGGTGAGGGTAGGAACGTAGATCCTGGCTACCATGGTGAGGGTAGGAACTAGATCCTGGTTACCATGGTGAGGATAGGAACGTAGATCCTGGTTACCATGGTGAGATTAGGAACATAAATCCTGGTTACCATGGTGAGGGTAGGAACGTAGATCCTGGTTACCATGGTGAGATTAGGAACATAAATCCTGGTTACCATGGTGAGGGTAGGAACGTAGATCCTGGTTACCATGGTGAGATTAGGAACATAGATCCTGGTTACCATGGTGAGGGTAGGAACTAGATCCTGGTTACCATGGTGAGGGTAGGAACGTAGATCCTGGTTACCATGGTGAGGGTAGGAACGTAGATCCTGGTTACCATGGTGAGATTAGGAACGTAGATCCTGGTTACCATGGTGAGATCAGGAACGTAGGTCCTGGTTACCATGGTGAGAGTAGGAACGTAGGTCCTGGTTACCATGGTGAGATTAGGAACGTAGGTCCTGGTTACCATGGTGAGAGTAGGAACGTAGATCCTGGTTACCATGGTGAGATTAGGAACGTAGGTCCTGGTTACCATGGTGAGAGTAGGAACGTAGATCCTGGTTACCATGGTGAGGGTAGGAACGTAGATGGACTTGTAAATCGAGACCTTTGCCTTTCAGCTCAGCTTTCTCTTCCGTCTGTTCATTTCCTGATTTAATATTTTATGTCAAAAGATTTAAATTGATGTTGTTACTCATATAAAAATGAATTTGTGGGAAGATGGTGTGAATTATGTTTAAATTTGTTGAGAATTTATATTAAATTAAAGCTCTACATATACCACCACCACTACCTCTTCTTCCCTACCTCCACCACACCTGCTACCAGCGTCTGCTCCTTCTCAGCTATTCAATGGACTAGTGCCTGAACCCCACCCACCCAACCGTTTGACTGTGACCACCTTTCAGGTGAAGAAACAGCTGGAGAAGCTAAACCAGCACAAAGCAGCCGGCCCAGATGGCATCAACCCCCATACCCTGAGGACCTGTGCGCTCCAGCTGTGTGGGGTTCTCCAGCACCTCTTCAACCTGAGCCTCAGGCTAGAGAGGGTTCCGCTTCTCTGGAAGACATCGTGCCTGGTCCCTGTACCCAAGAAACCATCTTCATCTCACCTCAAGGATTTCCGTCCAGTTGCCCTCACATCTCATGTGATGAAAGTGCTGGAGAGGCTGGTGTTAGCCCACATGAGACCGCTGGTGAATTCCTCTCTGGACCCCCTGCAGTTTGCCTACCAGCCACGCCTGGGTGTTGACGATGCTGTCATCCATCTGCTGCAGCGAGCTCATTCACATCTGGATGGCGGTGGAGGCATGGTGAGAATCACCTTCTTTGATTTCTCTAGTGCCTTTAACACCATCCAGCCCTCATTACTGGGTGATAAGCTGCGGCTGATGGGTGCTGGTGCGTCCATCGTCTCCTGGATCACTGATTACCTGACAGACAGGCCACAGTTCGTTCGGCTGGGCAAAGTCCGGTCTGATGTGGTTTTAAGTGGTGTGGGAGCCCCACAGGGCACGGTGCTCTCTCCATTCCTCTTCACATTGTACACTTCAGACTTCCAGCACAACTCCGATTCATGCCACCTACAGAAATTCTCTGATGACTCTGCAGTTGTAGGGTGTATAAGTGGTGGGCAGGAGGAGGAGTACAGGAGAGTGTTGGATGGATTTGTGGTGTGGGCGGGAGAGAATCACCTGCTCCTCAATGTGGACAAGACCAGGGAGATGGTGATTGACTTCCTGAAGAACAGATCTGCCTTGCGGCCCCTCTACATTCTGGATAGAGATGTGGAGGTGGTGGAGGAGTACAAATACCTGGGAGTGGCCATCGACAGTAGACTGAACTGGAGGAGCAGAAGAAGACCTGCAGCCGACTTTACTTCCTATGGAAGCTGAGGTCCTTCAATGTGTGCTGCAAGATGCTGGAGACCTTCTATTAGTCTGTGGTGACCAGCTCCTTGTTCTTCTCCGTCATCTGCTGGGGGAGCAGCATCGCAGCCAGTGATGCCAACAGACTGAATAAACTAATCAGACTGGCTGGCTCTGTCATTGGCAGCAAACAGGACTCACTTGAGGCAGTGGTAGAGAGGAGGTCACTGAACAAACTTTTGTCCATCATGGACAATCATGATCATCCTCTCTACCCACTCCTGGACGAACAACGGAGCTCCTTCTCCAAGAGGCTCAGACAGCTCCGCTCGAGAACATCTCGTTACCGGAGGTCTTTCTTTCCGTACGTGATCGGGCTCTACAACGACTCACTTAGCAGATAGGAAGTTGTTGCTGTGACACACAAATTTCTCCTGTGTGGGATCAATAAAGTATATTCTGATTCTGATAATAAGGTGACAAAATTTTAATTTTATAATGAGTTTGGTAACAACATCAAAATGAGATTTATCTGTATTAGAGGTCTAATCAGACCAGACTAACATGATCTGGTCTCAGTATGGAACCCTGAGGAACTCCATGACTCCCACTGATCCCAGATCTGAAACTTGAGGACCAATCCCACGTTTCTGTTATTAGCACTAAACATAAAAAAGAGCTCTGATTTAAACAGAACATGTAAACAGATGGTTTCTTACTGAGAAACATGTTTTTATCTCTTTTACTTCAGGTGAGGTAATTAGAGAAACCAGAAGACGCTGCATCTCATACATAAAACAGGATGAATTAAATGTTAATGAGCAAGAACGCTTTGTAAAATGTCAAAATCATCCTCCTTCGAAAAATACATCAAAATGCAAAGATGATTTAAAGAGTTTTATTTCTTACTCCATCACGACTGGTCTGGAATGTTGTGTTTTCTCCAGGTTTAGAACATCCTCATCTCTGAGGAAACGTTCATAGTGGATACAGTTTGATGTATGTATGTATACAGTAGTCCTTTGTTGTGGTTTCTTGGGGTTTAAGAAACACTTCATTGATCCCAACCACAGCATATTGATTTGTGGCAGAAGTCGGCAGGTAAATTGAGGGGATGCTGATGATGAGAGGGGAGTGGTTTCTATATCATGGGCATGCACAGAAACAAGAGGTAGCCAAAGTAGGTAGCTCAGATAAGACAGTTCCTCCTGTCCGGTGGTGATCTGGTTTTTCTCTGACTCTCGCAAGCCTTATTTAACGTGTTTATTTTAAATGCTTTACATCAAAATGTCCGTGCATTCTGTGCTTCGTTTTGCTGGACCTGACAGGGATTACTGAGGAGACATGGAGGGGGAAAGAAGGGAAAAAGAATAGGAATAGAGTTCAGAAAAAGAAGAGAAGGGGCTGCCTCGCTCCCTATGCACCTCTTCAAAACCCCTGCCAGAGACCATGGGCCCCGACAAGCTCAAGCGAGACCGTCCAGGCTTGTCTCCCAAAAATTCACACGTCTACATCTCTGGGTACCTACCACCTCCCAGCAGCACGCAACACAGAAGTGACCAGCCTCCAAACCCCACTGGCCCAACACCTTTCCAGGCAGCAGAGCTCCAATCACCCTGGCCACACTAAGAGGACACAGGCAGGTGTCTCCTGATCCCACTTGTGTATGTACGTATGTTCTGCAAATAAAGTGAGTGAGGGGGCTCTTACTTGGTGGAAGGCCCTGCCGTTGCCGAGTGGCATTGCCCCACAGCCTGAGTTGCCCTCTGTCTCTATTTTCTAGGAATTGTGTAGCGTTTTTTTTCTACCGAAGGTATCAATGCAAGTATGTTTATACGTTGTTATGAGTGGATGTCGTCTTTTTTTTTCTCTTAATGCTTGATAACAAACGGGCTATCTTTGTTCATGTTTGAGAACTTGTAATGAATGAAATATCGAAAGGTTCCAGTTATTTTCACCGTAATCGCCAAGAAATTCCGTTTCAGTCGATCCAGCTTTACGCATGGACGCAGAATATAATATTGTAGAAAATAAACCTGAGCAAGGAATAGTTGATGCCAAGGCGTTGAACATTGGCCCTCCATCTATAGTTGGTGCTGAGTAAGGGAGATAGTTTTAATAAAATTCCTTTCATAATTTTAGCAGTATTGCATTTATGAGCGTGTTACAGAAGCACTGATAGGCCAACCGTTTGGACGCTTCATCGGTCCATCGTTGTAAAGAAAGAGCTGAGCCAAAAAGCAAAGCTCTCAATTTACAGTCGATCTACGTTCCCACCCTCACCATGGTAACCAGGATCTACGTCCTACCCTCACTATGGTAACCAGGATCTACGTTCCTACCCTCACCATGGTAACCAGGATCTACGTTCCCACCCTCACCATGGTAACCAGGATCTACGTCCTACCCTCACCATGGTAACCAGGATCTACGTTCCTACCCTCACCATGGTAACCAGGATCTACGTCCTACCCTCACCATGGTAACCAGGATCTATGTTCCTACCCTCACCATGGTAACCAGGATCTACGTCCTACCCTCACCATGGTAACCAGGATCTGTGTTCCTACCCTCACCATGGTAACCAGGATCTACGTTCCTACCCACACCATGGTAACCAGGATCTACGTTCCTACCCTCACCATGGTAACCAGGATCTACGTTCCTACCCTCACCATGGTAACCAGGATCTACGTCCTACCCTCACCATGGTAACCAGGATCTACGTTCCTACCCTCACCATGGTAACCAGGATCTGTGTTCCTACCCTCACCATGGTAACCAGGATCTATGTTCCTACCCTCACCATGGTAACCAGGATCTACGTCCTACCCTCACCATGGTAACCAGGATCTGTGTTCCTACCCTCACCATGGTAACCAGGATCTACGTTCCTACCCTCACCATAGTAACCAGGATCTATGTTCCTACCCACACCATGGTAACCAGGATCTACGTTCCTACCCTCACCATGGTAACCAGGATCTACATTCCTACCCTCACCATGGTAACCAGGATTTACGTCCTACCCTCACCATGGTAACCAGGATCGATGTTCCTACTCTCACCATGGTAACCAGGATCTATGTTCCTACCCACACCATGGTAACCAGGAGCTACGTTTCTACCCTCATCATGGTAACCAGGATCGAAGTTCCTACCCTCACCATGGTAACCAGGATCTACGTTCTTTCACTTACCATGGTAACCCGGATCTACGTTCCTACCCTCACCATGGTAACCAGGATCTACGTTCCTACCCTCACCATGGTAACAAGAATCTACGTTCCTACCCTTACCATGGTAACCAGGATCTACGTTCCTCCCCTTACCATGGTAACCAGGATCTACGTTCCTACCCTCACCATGGTAACCAGGATCTACGTTCCTACCCTTACCATTCGAACCAGGATCTACAATCCTACCCTCACCGTGGTAACTCCACACAGAAAGGCCAGTGTTCCAAGCCTCGTCCCCACCCGGGACTCGAACCCACGACCTTTTTGCTGTGAGGTCACTGAGCTACCCACTGTCCTGGACAGACTGTGTAAAACAAAGCATTTCAGCAGACAGAAGAACTACCACAAAAAATGTTTTGATGTTCCATAAAATGTAATTTGTTTGCAATAATCAAAGAAATTAGCACTGCGAGTCGTCCCGTCGCTGTGGGAGTCGTCACCAAAATAAAACATTTACAAATCAAGAGGTCAGTTTTTCACTGGAAAATGGCTGCAGATAAAAGTGTTCCAATTTCACATGAGAACAGAATGAGATTGCAAAAAGGTTTTTTGATTGTTTTTTCAAACATTTTAGAAACTTAATTATCTCCAGCCGGTGATGATGGTCATTTTACACACAGCCTGGAATCATTTCAATGAATGTTAAATGAAATTGCTTTTAGATTTTATGTGCCTGAGAGAATAAAAACTAACGTAAAAAAGTTAGGGTGTCTTTGGGAGTATCAAATCTCTAAAACAAACAGCAGGGCTTTGTTTAAATGCCAGCCTCTGCATTAAGATATTGTTCTTTTCCAGTGTTTTTAACAGTTTTTGGAAACATTCATTCATTCATAATCTAAACCTCTCCTCCCTAAAGAATTGCGGGGTGTGCTGGAGCCTATCCTAGCTCATTTCAGGTTGCTAGCCTGACCCAATTTCATGCCAGCCAATCATATGCATGTTTTTGGAAGGTGGAAGAAAACCGGAGCACCTGGAGAAAATCTACGCATATACGAAGAGAACATGCAAACTCCACACAGAAAGACCAGTGTTTCAAACCTCGCCCCCACTCAAGAACTCAAAACCTAACCTTCTTGCTGTGAGGCTACCTCATGCTGTCATGATCCCCTCACCGGTCACCAGAGGGAGCCATGGGCCTCCCTTCATCACCCTGACTGAGACACCTGACGGTGATTATTCTGATGCCACACATCTGTGGACCCTGCTGCCTATTTAAGGGCAATCACCCTGGACCTCCACGTCGGGTCATTACCATCCCTTCCTGCCAGGTCTCCCTGGTTGCTGGACCAAGAAACACATTCAGAACAAGAGCCTTTCCACTTAAACTTTGTTTTTCTTTCTCAGCATCACTGGACTGCCATTCTCAAATAAACCATGTTTTTTGTCCAGCGATTGGGTCCTCCTTCTTCTACCTGCACATCGCTTCATGACACATGCTGACCACTACGCAACCAAGTAGCCTTTGGAAACAAAAGTTTATAGTCATATTAAGAAATAAGAGAGGCCTTTGCACCCCAAGCACCCCCGACAGGGATAAGCATTTCAAAAGATGAATGAATTGATACACTACACTTTGAGGGATAATGTAGGGTACAATTAGATCTAAAATGTTCCTTTTCCAGAAGTTCCTTAACAACCTACAAAAGGAGTTGAGAAAGTTTTACTGATCCTTTTGGAACACTTAGAAAGCAGACCTACTCTACTCCCTGTATGGAACCCTGAGGATTTCCATGACTTACTCTAGTCCCAATACAGAACCCTACGGAACTCCATGACTCACTCTCAACTCAGAACGAAATCCTGAGCGAAAGTTTTTAGCTACCCTTTTTACAAGAACTACTCCCCTTTCATCTCACTTCATTTGCACTATGTTTCATTTAAACCATTGCTCTCTAATTGTGGTGAACTTCAGGGTAATGGGAGAATTGTCATTATCACCTGCATACAACTGAGCGTGTAAGCTGCACTGGGGAAATATGGCAGAGGCCAGCGATGCAGAAAGATTCTGACATGTTAGTCAGTGAGGTGAGGCGATCCTTCTTGCAAGTTGTAGACTGTCATGACGTGGGGGTGCAGGTCGGAGGAAGAGGACCCAAATCCAGGACAACAGACATGATTTATTTTGAATGGTGAAGCTGTAAATTAAAGCGATCAAGGATGAATGGATAGTGTCTAGTTATAGTTAGGGATTGTTCATCTTTGTCAGACAGCCAGGAAGACCTGGCTAGAAGGCATGGTATGACCCAACATGTAGGTCCAGGGTGAATGCCCTTAAATAGGGAGCAGGGTCCACAGATGTGTGGCATCAGAATAATCACCCTCAGGTGTCTCAATCATGGTGAAGAGGCAAGGTCCAGGGCTCCTCGCTGATGCATTGTCTCGGGCTCCATTAAACTGACTTGGCCCGTTTAGCTTCAGGTGATTCCCAAGAATGGCTTGAGATGTGGAACTGGAGGCTGCACTCTTCAATATCTGATAAGTATTGTGCACGTTGATTAAAAGGGTAGAACCCTGTTCTTTAGGGGGGGAGTGTTACGACCCTGGGGTTGTGGCCCTTTAAATCTTTCTGCCTGTCTGTTCTCACAGAACCTGGAGCTGCACTTGGCCCGCCCACTGCCACCTGCTCACTATAAAAAGGCCAAACTTGGTTCATCTGAAAGCTGCTGGCTGGTCTCTGCTCCTGACGCCACCCTGATCCTCTGCCATTCTTTTGTTTCATTGTATCTTTAGTATTATTTTTGTAATAAATCCCTTTAAACCTTTTACTTTGTGTGGCCTTCCCCTTAATGTTGCTGCTCTTTGAGCCAGAGTAGAAACAAATGGGCGAGGGGACAGGCGAGGGGATCATGACACAGACCTGGAAAGACAGAAGTGTTCTTCAGCTGGAATTCACATCTACAGTACTTCTGTATGTGTTTGCTGAAAGAAAAAATAGCTCCCAAACTACGAAAAGCTTGACACAGTACTTCTATATCAGAATCAAGAACAACAAAGAAATAATTCCAAATCAGTGTCCAGTCGTCATAGATTTGTAATGTCAAATTTAACAATGTTATTGTAACCCAAACGCAGTCTGTAAAAGCTTCCAGAGAATGGAACATCATTGTCTCCATTAATTAATGAAGACAAACTGCTTTGCTAACCAGGTCAGGGACAGGGTGCAGATTGGGTTCAGACTGCAAGACAGGAGACACTAAAACAAGCTGCACTTTAAGAAGAAGTACTCATTTAAAAAAGTTCAGTTGAAAGAAAGCAGAAGGACTCAAAACTAAAGAACATTTATTAACTATTGAGAACTTAATAGAAAGACATCAGTTCTAATATTTTCCATATTTGTAAGGATCATGACGACAACAAGACGGCTTTCAAATTTCTTTTACGAATGTGTTCTAAATATGGTTTCTTAAAAAGTGAACTTGAACTTTAAGACTGGATGAAGTTCTTGTTGGTCATAATTTGGTGGCGGTAAAAAAGCAATTACCATTCGTTACATGCCGTCGTCTTCTGCTTATCCGGGGACGGGTCGAGGGGGCAACAGCCTCAGACGGGAAGCCCAGGCTTCTCTCACCCCAGCTGCATTCTCCAGCTCACCCGGAAGGATCCTGAGTTGTTCCCCGACCAGCTGTGAGACAGTCTCTCCAGCGGGTCCGGGGTCTGCCTCTTGGTCTCCTCCCGGTGGGACGTGCCCGAAAAACCTCACCAGTGAGGCACTCGGGGGCATCCTGACCAGATGCCCGAACTGCGATCTCATTCTTTCGGTCACCACCCACAGCTGGTTACCATGGTGAGGGTAGGAATGTAGATCCTGGTTACCATGGTGAGGGTAGGAACGTAGATCCTGGTTACCATGGTGAGGGTAGGAATGTTGATCCTGGTTTCCATGGTGAGGGTAGGAATGTAGATCCTGGTTACCATGGTGAGGGTAGGAACGTAGATCCTGGTTACCATGGTGAGGGTAGGAACATAGATCCTGGTTACCATGGGTGAGGGTAGGAATGTAGATCCTGGTTACCATGGTGAGGGTAGGAACATAGATCCGGTTACCATGGTGAGGGTAGGAACATAGATCCGGTTACCATGGTGAGGGTAGGAACGTAGATCCTGGTTACCACGGTGAAGGTAGGAACATAGATCCGGTTACCATGGTGAGGGTAGGAACGTAGATCCTGGTTACCACGGTGAAGGTAGGAACATAGATCCGGTTACCATGGTGAGGGTAGGAACGTAGATGAACTTGTAAATCAAGAGCTTTACTTGTCGGCTTAGCTCCTTCTTTGCCACAACGGACCGATGCAGTGTCATAGTTATTGCTGATGAATGATAACCTTTCAACAAATAATTAAAAAAAAAAATCCTCTTTTATCCGGATCTAAAAAATTTTGTTTCCCACCAGAAACCTAGTAAGAAGTTTTGATGAATGCAAAACTTCAAGTTTCAGCGAACTTGTTCAAGAAATGTGCTCACGCCCAAATCTTAGTGTACATTGACTTGTACATTAATCATGATGGTGACGGATCAAATGGGGGTAGTGAAGCTTCTGATAAAAAGTCTAGTACATCAAATTGTTTCCTTCACTCGGTAAAGACAGTCAGACCTTGTTGCATTAGGGTTTGCTTGCTCCACAGTGGGAAGGTACTTTTTTTACTTTGCCAGTCATTCCTTTCTGGTCAGGACCAGACGTGATGTACGTAATGCACCCGATGTTATGAAGAGGTGTTGTAAGATCCAAGCACAGAACACAGGATGAGAAAGTAAAAATAAAAATCTATTTCTTAATAGGTAAGAGTAGGTTGTCCGAGGCAGGCGGGTTATCCTAGACAGGCAGGTTCCTTAAAATAATTAAACAAAAAATAAGTACTCTGGTACTTAATATGACAGACAAAACATCTACAAAAGGCACAGATGCTGTTACCGCATGGAAACCAACAATCTGGCACATGCTGGGGGGAGGGTAGTTTATGTAGCTTGCTGATTGCTGATCATCTACAGATGGTGAGCAGACTACAACCTGTGTAGTCTGGAAAAAAAGAGTGTAAAATCAAAATTTTTCTGAATAAACTTTCTAAACACTGTCTTTAAATTCTCAGTCTGGGAAACCGTTGACAACTTGGACAGAATATCTTGGTTGATCTACAGAACTACAAACATGGAGGACAGATGCTTATGTTCATGTCACGCCATCATCTCTTTTCTCCGAATGGGGATGACATTTTCTCATCACATTTTCTCATCATTATAAACTACTGCCTGGAATAACTGACTGTTCTCTACCTGAACAGTGGGGCAGCGTAGGATATCTGGCTCCACTCAACAACTGTCTCTTTACTGCTTTTGGCCCCTCTGCTTCATTTTCAATTCAATTCAATTTTTATTTGTTGCATTCAAAATATTATTTGATTTTTAAATAAATAATAAATTTAAATCCACTTTGTCCTCACGAGAAAATTTATTGGCAGCGTCTTTATAACATCGAAACATTCTCTCAGCTCGAACGCACTCTGATTGCCTTGGTAACGGTAAACATACCTTCAAAATAAAGGACATCACAAAAACAAAGTGAATAAAAATACTAGTTACAGTGACAGTCCCATTTTGACTTGAAACCTGAAGAGTGTCCAGTCTGCTTCGTAACACTGTATCCGGTCAC
Source organism: Neostethus bicornis (assembly GCA_902685375.1). Lineage (NCBI taxonomy): Eukaryota > Metazoa > Chordata > Actinopteri > Atheriniformes > Phallostethidae > Neostethus > Neostethus bicornis. Next base: position 2,995,573 of record LR738551.1, read on the forward strand.
TTTTCAAATTAAAACATCACCATCAAGAAAACTTTCATAATAAAGGTTCAAATAATAAACCAAATGGAAATATAGTAGAAAAAGTTTCAAAAAAGTCTTCTGGACAGTTTAATTCTTCAACGAGACGTTTCGACTTCCATCCGGAAATCATTTTCAATCTGAATGAAATGGACTGAAACCTGGATCCATTTATACTAACCTGAGTAACAGGTAAAAAATAGTAAGAAGGGCTCGTCCATTATGAAGCCAAGATGAACAACCTCCTGGAAGACACTTCCACTTATCAAAAACTCAAGCGGGACCCTTCCAGTGGCTACAAAAAGAAGGTGATTGACTATTTACAGAAGCTGGAAAAGGACGACATGATTGATAAAGCTTTGTACTTCAGACTGTATCCTGGTGATGCCATTCCATGTATCTACGGCTTACCCAAAGTCCACAAACAGGATGTTCCTCTTAGACCCATTGTGTGCAGCACTGACTCTATAACCTACAACGTAGCCAAATACCTGAAAAGTCTAGTACATCAAATTGTACATCTTGGCCCCCTCAGTGGGTAACACAGAACACCACGTGGAGAACACACAAGATTTTGTAGAGAAAGTGAAACATCTACATCTAGACAAAGATGACATCATTGTTTCTTATGACGTTGTATCACTCTTCACCTGCATCCCTACAAAAGAAGCTGTAGCAGCAGTCAGACAAAGACTACAAGGGGACACCACACTGCAAGAAAGGACCAAACTGACTCCGGAACACATCTGCAACCTGTTGGACATTTGTCTCAACTCCACTTACTTTCAGTTTCGTGGTGGTTTCTACAGACAAATCCACGGCTGTGCGATGGGCTCTCCAGTGTCGCCTATGGTAGCTAATCTTTACATGGAGGAGGTCGAGAAGCAAGCCCTGAGCACATTCCCAGGAAATCCGCCCAGTCACTGGTTCCGCTATGTTGATGACACTTTTGTAAAGATCAACAAGCAAGATCTGGAAGCCTTCACTTCACACATCAACGTTGTGGATCCTAACATCAAGTTTACACGTGAAGACTCCAAGGACAACCGGTTGGCCTTTTTAGACTGCGCTGTGATCATAGGAGAGGACGGGAATTTGCAACTGGAAGTATACAGGAAACCCACTCACACAGACCAATACCTACAGTTTGACTCTAATCATCCATTGCAACACAAACTGGGTGTCATCAGAACTTTACAACACAGGGCGGAGGAGGTACCCACGAGCACAGAGGCTAAGGAGAAGGAGACACAGCATGTCCAAAAAGCCCTCTCGGTCTGTGGATACCCCAAATGGGCCCTGAATAGGGTGAGAGCGTCCAAGAAACATGAGAAGAGGGAAACAGAAACTGAGAAGAGAAAAAATGAAGTCTCTATTCCCTACGTGTCAGGACTGTCCGAGAAGTTACAGAGAATCTTCAGACAACATGACATCCCGGTTTTCTTTAAACCGGTCAACACATTACGGCAGAAACTAGTACATCCTAAAGACAAGATGCCCACAGAAAAACAGAGCAATGTAGTTTATTCGATCCGGTGCAGTGAAGGGAGCTGCAAAGAACACTACATTGGAGAAACGAAGCAGCCACTCCACAAAAGACTTTACCAACACAGAAGAGAAGCCTCAAGTGGTCCACAGTCTGCCGTACATCTGCATCTTAAATCCACCAAACACACTTTTGAGGACAGTGAGGTGAAGATTCTAAGTAGAGAGAAAGGTTCGTTTGAAAGAGGGGTGAAAGAAGCCATCTTTGTGATGAAAGAGAATCCCTCATTGAATCGGAGTGGAGGCGTTAGATACGTTTTGCCCGGTATCTATAGCAGCCTTTTGAAGCCATGGACTAAAGATGACACCTCGAGACTCAGTTTCACGCCTCTCGTTAGCAGGTTTCTCTATTCACTAGGCTTTTAGCATTTTTATAATAGGTTTGTATCTGGTCTGTGGCTACAATAGGAGCCATTCACGGCCATCTTAAGGAACACAGTCTCATTGGTCGAGCCCTTCTTACTATTTTTTATCTTTTACTCAGGTTAGTATAAATGGATCCAGGTTTCAGTCCATTTCATTCAGATTGAAAATGATTTCCGGATGGAAGTCGAAACGTCTCGTTGAAGAATTAAACTGTCCAGAAGACTTTTTTGAAACTTTTTCTACTATGGATCACTCCTGGATGAATGAGGGACTACACGGATTTGTTGCAAATGGAAATAATAGAAGTTATTTCTTCATTCTATGTGGCCCGGTACCACACCACCCACGGCCCGGTACTGGTCTGCGGCCCGGTGGTTGAGGACCACTGGACCACTGACCAGAGGCATACCAAAGAGGAGGTTCATGGGTACAGTGAAGGAAGACATGAAGATAGTTGGTGTGACCGAAGAAGATGCAGCAGATAGGGTTAGATGGGAGAAATTGACTTGCTGTGGCAACCCCTGAAAGGAAGTGCTGAAAGAAGAAGAAATTTCTGGTTTGCATGGTTTAAGCCAAGCCATTGAGTGGAGCATAAACACTTACATAATTCTTAGTAAATGAGGTGTTCATCTTCTCTCTCAGAGAAAACAGCCATCATGTGGAGGAAACTCAATAGTTTAGTTTCATTTTCTGGTTCTTTGGGTCACCGCCCACTGCTGCTGGTCATGTAAGGACAGTAACCTTGATCCACTGGTTCATCGAGAGCTTTACAGAAGTTTTTAAAAAGTTCTCCATCGTTACTTTAATCATCAATGTTTCTCCAGACATCATTAGTTTCAGGTCTCTGTTGCATTGTTGCGTCCATAAAAAGGAGATGAAATAATTCAGCTGGCGGCACCATTCAATGCTTTCTACTGTTTCCCTCACTGAGGTCACCGTAAGAGATGCATCGCTCTGGAACATTCTTGTCATGATTAATAGACTCGGAACAAATCAATATCACCCACAGTGGGAGGGGGAAACAGAAAGAGACATGCAAGAATCTGTCAGAAATTTATGACCTTCAGCTTCTCCAGATAGCTCGTACCATACGACTGGAATCAATTGTTATAGATGAGGGACCTGTGCCTCGAAGGTAAAAAAAAAACAAGAGAAAAATGTCCCAATTTACTAGCAGGTTGTTGCATTTGTTCAACTACATCAATTTAATCTTTACAACTAAACGTTTTTCCGGTGAACATGTGGGAAAATGTGTTTAAAGGAAGAAAAGGTCCAACCACACAAGTTAAAATCGACTTTTACCGGTTCAATTAATGTAAAAGCCAACAAAGCCTGTTTTATTTGTGTGCCACGAGTACAACCTTGATCTTCTCAAATTAAATTAACCTTTTAATGCCCGAATTTAATAACAGTTATACAAGAAGCCCACCAGCAACCAAAAGAATGAACGGCAAATAACTTATTGGGAAAATAGTCTTACTGAACTTTTCAGATTAAATAGAGTCCAACATGAAAAGTTTTTTTTTTTTTTTCCAAAGTCTGAGCTATTTAACTGGATAGCTTTAGAATTCTACTTCTGTGTATGGATCAGACTCTTCTTTACCTGCAGAAAGAAAGATGAACATCAATAATTCCCAACTTGATGTTTAATGAGACCGGCCATGCTGATTGGTCTAGAGACAGTGTCACTGAGAAAAAGACAGGAAACAGAGATGTTTGTAGCAGAGATGAAGATGCTGAGGATCTCTCTGGGAGTGACCAGGATGGACAGGATCAGAGGAACAGCACATGTTAGAGGTTTTAAAGTCAGAGAGGTCAGACTGAGATGGTTTGGACATGTGCAGAGGAGAGAGAGAGAGTACATCAGAAGAAGGATGCTGGGTTTGGAACCACCAGGAAAGAGGACTAGAGGAAGACCAAAGAGGAGGTTCATGGATACAGTGAAGGCATGAAGATAGTTGGTGTGACTGAAGAAGATGCAGGAGGTAGGGTTAGATGGAAGACACTGACTTGATGTGGCGCCCCCTGAAGGGAAATGATGAAAGAAGAAGAAGACGTAGATCCTGGTTACCATGGTGAGGGTAGAAACGTACATCTGCATCTTAAATCAGAAGAAGAGCAATACACAATGAAAAGTGTCTGACTTGAACTGTTGTACTAAAAACAAAGAAATAAAAATCTTTGGATACGTAAAAAACCCTGTACACCATGGTGAGGGTAGGAATGTAGATCCTGGTTACCATGGTGAGGGTAGGAGCGTAGATCCTGGTTACCATGGTGAGGGTAGGAACGTAGATCCTGGTTACCATGGTGAGAGTAGGAACATAGATCCTGGTTACCATGGTGAGGGTAGGAATGTAGATCCTGGTTACCATGGTGAGAGTAGGAACATAGATCCTGGTTACCATGGTGAGGGTAGGAACATAGATCCTGGTTACCATGGTGAGGGTAGGAACGTAGATCCTGGTTACCATGGTGAGCGTAGGAATGTAGATTGACTGTGGTTTTGAGTTCAGCTCTTCTTTACCATGATGGACCGATACATTGTCCCCATTATTGCACATGCCGCACCAATCCATCTATCTTCATTGATGATATGTCCAACTTATAATTTTTTTTTGTAATATTTATTTATAAGAATCAAGGTTTGTTTGTTTGTTTCTTAAGTATATTACAAGTGGGTACAATAACAGGTATTTCAACATTATTTATACAAAATACAAAACCCAAAAAAGAGTGTGAAGAAGAGTACATGTAAATCCTACTCGGTTGAAAAAGAAAGGGAAAAAAAGTTACTCTATAATACTTACTGTACATGTATAAAAGCCTCAGAGAGGCCAGACTGAGATGGTTTGGACATGTGCAGAGAAGAGAGAGAGAGAGTACATCAGAAGAAGGATGCTGGGTTTGGAACCACCAGGAAAGAGGACTAGAGGAAGACCAAAGAGGAGGTTCATGGATACAGTGAAGGAAGACATGAAGGTAGTTGGTGTGACTGAAGAAGATGCAGCAGATAGGGTTAGATGGAAGAAACTGACTTGCTGTGGCGACTTCTGAACAGAAATAAGAAACAGATTGTTATTATTCATTATCTTTAAGTGTAGTATGCAGGATGTTGCATTGAAGCGAGTGCACAACTGTGCATGGGTTCAAAAAGAGTTCAAATTTAGAGATTAACAACATCAATTTTCATTAATTAAACAACTTTTACATGATGTGCTCCAATTTTCTATTTACAGTCCTACACTGACAGGGATTTATGTTTGTTTTCCAACAGTTTCATCACTGCTTCAAATGCTTCATTTCACTGTCCTCAATTCACTTCAGTTTCTGTCCACAAATCACGTGTCATGATATCCTCCATACCACCAGAGGGAGCCCAGACCTTCCCTCATCATCCTGATTACGGACACCTGATGGTGATTAGTCTGATGACACACACCATTGGGTCCTGTTGACTATTTAAAGGCAATCACTCCAGACGTCTTTGTTGGGTCGTCATCACCACCACCATAGGCACCTTCCCTTCCAGCCAGGTCCTTCTTGGCTGCCTGACCATAAGTTTAATTTTTGAACTCTGTTATTTTATTTGAACTGTTTGATCCTGAGTTAATCCTGTGCCCTTTGTCTGACAGCTTTACTGGACTTTTGGTTAATAAAGCCTGTTTTGTTGTCCTACATTTGGGTCCTCCTCCTTCCACATCACCACATTTGTCCCCACGTCTTACCTTCTTTGTATCGGGCAACTTTTCACTTAGACTTATAAAAAAGTCTACGTCCTCTGACACCTTTGTCTCAATTTCCTTTCAGCGAGAAAAGTAATATTTATAGCTCGTGTTAGTTTAACCTTCAGAAAGTTTCAGAAGAAAAAATAAGAGTGTTTGTCATGTTTAGATGATACATCAAGATCCATTTGACATGTTATTATGGGATGTTAATGGAGTGTGGAATTCATTTTCCTGTTTGCATTAAAAGCCTGCCGAGCAGATTAAAAGATGAAAGTAGATAAAGAGTCAAAAGCAACAACTTGATTTAAAACCCTGTTGTTCTGTCTGGTGTTTACATACCTTTTCTTTCTGGTTTGAGAGTTTTGGATAAAATGACAAAGATTTGGATTTTAAATGAAAAAGACTTTCTGGTCAAAAAAAAAAAAAAGACAGGGACTATTTGTATAAAATGACCAAGGAAAAAAAACTACAGGGCAAGAATAAGCTGGCACAAGAGCATCGTACAAATAGCTTCTGGCTATTTTGTGACTTTGACCTTTGATTGGATGATCCTGAAAACTTTACCAGTTCACCTACAGTTGGTTACTGAGCTACTTGTTTATTCACACTGTTCAGTCGTTTAGGAAATTTTGTGTTCAAAAAAGTGTTAAGGAAGCACAATCACACGGATAGTCTGGGTACTTACCGCCACCATAGTAACCCTCACCGTGGGCACCCTCACCATGGTAAACCCTCACCTGGTGACCATGGTGTGGGTAGGAACGATGATCCTGGTTACCATGGTGAGGGTAGGAACGTAGATCCTGGTTACCATGGTGAGGGTAGGAACGTAGATCCTAGTTACCATGGTGAGGATAGGAACGTAGATCCTGGTTACCATGGTGAGGGTAGGAACGTAGATCCTGGTTACCATGGTGAGGGTAGGAACGTAGATCCTAGTTACCATGGTGAGGATAGGAACGTAGATCCTGGTTACCATGGTGAGGATAGGAACGTGGATCCTGGTTACCATTGTAACCATTGTACATGTATGGATGTGTGTGTGCGGGGGTTGGGGGGAGTAAGTGGATTTTTATCCGTGGGTGGGGGACTTGTCCTTATTTTGTTGTTGTGTTCTGGGGTTTTTAACTTGTAAAGCACTTTGTGTTACATTTTATGTATGATAATGCTTTATAAATAAAGTTTGATTTGATTTTGAGGGTAGGAACATAGCTCCTGGTTACCATGGTGAGGGTAGGAACATAGCTCCTGGTTACCATGGTGAGGGTAGGAATGTAGATCCTGGTTACCATGGTGAGGGTAGGAACGATGATCCTGGTTACCATGGTGAGGGTAGGAACATAGCTCCTGGTTACCATGGTGAGGGTAGGAACGCATATCTTGGTTACCACGGTGAGGGTAGGAACGTAGATCCTGGTTACCACGGTCAGGGTAGGAACATAGATCCTGGTTACCATGGTGAGGGTAGGAACATAGATCCTGGTTACCATGGTGAGGGTAGGAACGTAGATCCTGGTTACCATGGTGAGGGTAGGAACGTAGATCCTGGTTACCACGGTGAGGGTAGGAACATAGATCCTGGTTACCACGGTGAGGGTAGGAACGTAGATTCTGGTTACCATGGTGAGGGTAGGAACGTAGATCCTGGTTACCATGGTGAGGGTAGGAACGTAGATCCTGGTTACCATGGTGAGGGTAGGAATGTAGATCCAGGTTACCATGGTGAGGATAGGACTGATAGGACTGTATATTGAGTGATAAATTGAGAGTTTTGCTTTTCAGCTCAGGTTTTTCTTCCCCTTGATGGATCGTGCAGCACCCTAATTATTGCAGACGCCGCACTCATCCATTTGTCGATCTCCCACTCCATCCTTTCTCCACTCCAAAACAAGGAACTGAGATACTTGAACTCCACCACATCCGGCAGGACCCTAGCCTTCACCTGCAGGCAGCATTCTTCCCTTTTCCGGAAGTTTTTTTGGGGGCAGGGGTTTTGGAGTTTTTATCCCCAAACTGGATTTTTTTTAGTTTTTCATTCCGTCAAAGCAGGCTGTGATGTCCTGGTTTTGTTTATTTATTTGCAGATTATGTGCTTGTGTCTGAATAACTGATACTCCATTTGTTTATTTATTATATAAAATCTGAATTTAACAAGACGTTCTTGAACCTTCTTTTTTAGATGTTAGTGGTGAGTAGTTATTCTCCACATCGTCCTATTTTGTTATAAAGATGCACAAAAACCTATTTTCCTGCAAACTAATTAAATAGCAGGGTTGCTTGGACGTCTACAGGTCATGGATGCAGGGACCTGTGTGAGCGAAACACTTTCTACAGACTCTAACACCATGTTTTTCAGGGTGATGATTAGCGATGCGTTTAGTGAAGTAACCCTGCATAAAGACAAGCTGTTCTCTCCTAATCAAATGTATCAGAATACCCGGTGCTATGAGCCGAGCCTTGTAGAAGGACCTCAACCTAAAGGTCCTGCCGGAGGGAGCGCACACATATTGAATTATATCAATGTGGAAACATTATGAATAACCTCGAGGTCTGGTTGTGAAGGTGTGCAGAATGAATCACCTTTTTAAATTTCTAACAAGTGTGTGTTGCTTCCGTTTGTCTCTCATTAGCTCTGGTCGATCTAGGAACACAAAGATGCCAAGTTTGTACACTTTCCCTTTCATTTTAGCTGAAACTCTTTTGTCGCACATCACACCTGATACTTTTCTCCACCCGTTCCAGCCTGCCTGCACACGCTTCTTCACCTCTTTTCCACACTCTCCATTGCTCTGGACTGTTGATCCTAAGTACTTAAAATCTTCCACCTTCTTTGTCTACATGATGATGGACGAAAAGATTTTTTTTCATTCTTTGTGACATAAAAAAAAAAACAGACTTGTGTTTTGTAATTCAGCTTTTCTCTCTCTCTCATATGAGTGACGGTGCCAACATGGACGATACAAGCTGAAATCCCCACAGAGGCGCCGTCACCCCCTTCCCCGCTCCTGGTATTTCAGCCTGGAAATTGGTTTTTGTCACTTTCTAAATGATCTAATCCCAGGTAGGTTTAATCTAAAAGGAGAAGCTGGTCCTCCCTCAGACACCACTGTTCTACAACCCTTTTCCCACCTGGTCACGGTGGACCAATCAATCTGTATCACAGCACCGGGTTGGACAGAGGATAACAGCAGAATTAATTTCCACTCTTTACAGAACAAACACATTCCAAGGTGTCTCGGTCCATCCGGCCACTTCATTACCACGGAGATGATCTCATCTGCTGGATTTGCAGAGTGGCTTATTTCTCCATAATCCAGGCTAAAGGTGATTTCCGTGATTAATCTTTGGGGATTTTCTCTTGTTCTCCATGTCTGTCATTTCGGTTCAGATTCATTAGGATGACCTTTTGGGGTTTTTGGCTTGAGAATAGATCCTTCATCTAGAAGTGTGCTGCAAATCTGAACAATCCAATTTCACATGTGAGCTATTTTATTTTAGAAGTGAAAATGCTTTTTAAATGCTTCACAGTGAACCCGGGTGGATGCTGCTTTCTGCTTCATGACTGCTGAGAACCGGCTTTCCTCTCCACCATTGGTACATCGTGGAGAGGAACCGTTCATCAGTGTATCAGGATGTAGTATAAAAATGTTTTTCAAAAGAGGACATCTCAGTCAATAATTCTGCATCATTAAAACCCAAATATTATGACTGATGGATCCCTGGAAAATGCCTTTCGGACGAACAGCATGGTACAAAAAATATTTTTACTAGCCACCGAATGTGCACGTTCTCCCCCTTAAAAATTTTAAAGAAGTCTGTCATTTTCATCATCTGTACACTCGCATTCTGAGTCAAAATTAGGGGGAAAAAAAATTCAGAAAGTTTAATTGATTTGTAAATGATGGTGATTTTAAGACGTCACTTTGGTGTAAAAATGGTTTTATGCGTACGTAAGCTTCATTCATTCCTCTGATTCTTTGTGGACATGGAATATTTATTTGAAAGGAATAGTTGTTTGGCCAAATAGTCATGTAGACTATGTGCTTTATGGATCTGAAGAAGGCGTTCTACCGTGCCCTCGAGGACTCCTGAGGAGTGTTCCTGGAGTGCATAGTCTCACAGCCCCTGGTACAAATTTTCCAGTCCCTGTTTGACCGGTTTCAGAGTTTTGTCTGTATTGCCGGCAGTGTGTTGTTTCATTTCGGGTGACAGTAAGACTCCAACAAGCCTGCCCTTTGTCATCAATTCTGTTCCTTACCTTTATAGACAGAATGTCTGGGTGAAGCTGAGGCAGTGGGCAATCTGGTTCCTCTGGATTGGGTCTGCTTTTTGCTGATGATGTGGTCAAATTGGCTTCATGGAGCCTTGATCTCCAACTCTCACTGGACCAATGTGCTTTAACAAAAACTGTCATATACAATATTTTCTATCTTCCAACACTTTTTTTCCTTGATTGTTCTGCCTTTTGATCTAATTCTTTACACTTGGTCCCAATAGCCTCTCCCTAAAATTTTCACCTGTGTCTTGTCTTTCCCCTTTTGTCTTTCCCTCCGGTGTCAGGTCACCTGTTGAATTGGTGTCCCTGATAATACTCCATGTTGGCACTGTGTCATGCAGAACTGTGCATGATCGATTCTGCACAATTTTTTGTGTCTACAATCCACAGAGGCATCCCCTGTGTGAAATGAACAACCACAAGATGAGATTTTCCTTGAACACAAACCTATTGCAAAAGTAAGAGCCATAACCCAACAACTCCCATCCTGGAAGAGTGAGAGATTGTTTTTCTGTGGCAATGCTCAGCTTTTTATTTGCCAAAAGCACATCGCCCTGTATGTCTTTGTTAGTGTCGTCGTTCTTTTCTCTGTTGAAATATGCAACCACAATAGGTTTCACATTCCTGTCTTCAGGCCAATGGAAACTTTCTGAATGCTCTGCTTGTGATCACTGCTCTTATGACCCGAGTCATAGAGTCGATAGTGAGTCGATAGTGAGTCAAGAGAATTACAAAACCCTATTTCTCCAAGTATATTCAAATATTGAAATATATAGTACATGTGTCTATATTTGTTAGTAGAAATGTGTGGTCAGTCTTGCTGTATAATCTGAATCATGACCCTTCATACATATACTACAAAAGAGACTGGCAGTAGGTCAATAACACACACTCCCTGTGAATGTTGACTGTTGTTTAGCCGCGGGTGTGAATGGGTCCTCAAACCCCTGCGACCCCTTGAGAGAATCCCATGCCTTAACCCTGTAAAATATGACTCCAAATGACTGGTACCTTCACATTTATTCAAGTCATTCATGCTGTGGATACCAATACCTCCACAGCTCCAAAAAACAGGGTTTTTTATCATTCACATTCCACCGAGGACGTCACATCGCCACAGTTTTCTGTTTCATTTCTGTTAGATTGTGTTCAAAGATAAAAGTCCTTCTTCTGATCCATGATATGATAGATTACTCTTCTGTTTGCACTGCCAGGGAGATGATGGTTTCTGAGGAGCATCACAGCTCATGTGGAGGTATTGATCTGGTTGTATGATGGGTTGTAAGGCAGGGACATTTGAAAGTTTGAACAATCACACATAGACCTTTGAGATCCATTGCATTGTTGACCTCAGGTTGCTGGGGAACAGCCTCAGACGGAAAACCCAGGCTACCCTCAAACAGATGCATTCAATAGCTTACCCGGGAAAATCCTGAAGTGTTTCCTGTCAAGCTGTGAGACATAGTTTCTCTAGCGGGTCTGGGGTTGGCCGTCCCGCCATACCTCACCAGCGTTGCGTTCAGTAGTCATCCTAGCAAGTTGCCAGAACCACCCTATCTGGCTTCCCTTGACCTGAAAGAGCAACGGCTCTACTCTGAGTTCCTCCCAGATGGCAGAGCTCCTAGCCCTCTCTCTGAGTGAGAGACCAGCCACGGCATGGTGGCATCCGAAGGCAATTAGAAATGTGAGCCCTGTTGGCAGCTAGATAACACCAATGCTCTGCTTTCAGCTTCAAGTCCCCGGATGAGCTCGAATCACCAGTCTTTCTTTTAAAAGCTGAATGCACTAGCATATTGCGCCACCTACACTTGTCTGACCATTGCATGTTTGCAAGTGTTCAAACCCGACTCATTTGCCAGCCACTTTTAGTGCTTGACATATGTAGAGCGCTTTCAAAACTTCCTGAGAGTGTCTAAAAAAAGCCACAACACTAAATGCAGCTGCAGTCCCTGTTACTTTAAATTTGATGCTGTTTATGAACACACTATTTGGTCCAGAGTCTAGCAAAACAAATTAACGTTAGCCATCGGTTTGTGGATACTCTAGAAAAAAAATTATTTGTAGCTCCAAATGCACTGCTTTTTCTAGGCATGTTGCCATGGTGCCAAGAGATGGCTACTAAAAAAATAAGGCAGGTTTACAGTGCACAATGTCAAGGGTTTTCTTTTCCCTCCTCACAGAGACGTAGAAACTGCTTGTTTTATGCTCGCAAACACCCAATCGTGATTCCTTTCACAGTTAGCTTGAGAGCTAATTGATCATAGATTGCCGTCAAATCTTTTTGTGTGGGTTTTGTAAGTTACAAAAAAACCTTAGTTTCAGTCCCTTCTTTTCAAATTAGATGCTGTTTACCTCCACCTTTGTCCCAAAGAAGGACAAAGCTCTCATCTTCAATTGTCATGTCACCATGGTGTAAACAGAACATCTTTAAATTCGAGTCCTGTCCACAGTTAGATGGAACCAATGCTCTGCTTTCACCCTCTCATCCCAGCATTCTTTTGGTTAACAACTGAATATGCTAGCCTTTTAGGCCACAGAGAGTTGGCTGACCATTGCATGTTTGCAAGTGTTCAATCTTGATTCATTTGCCGGCAATTTTTAATGTTCGACAAATGTAGAGTGCTGTCAAAACCTCCTGAGAGTGTCTAAAAAAAGCAACAAAACCAAATGTGGCTGCAGTCCCTGTAACTTTAAATTTGATGGTGTTTGTCAACACATTATTTGGTCCAGAGTTCAGGAAAACAAATTACCTTTAGCCAACGGTTTGTGGCAACTCTAGAAAAAAAAATTATATGTGGCTACAGATGCACTGCTGTTTCTAGACATGTTACCATGGTGCCAACAGATGGCAACTGAAAATGAAAGGCAAGTGTATACTAAATGAAGGGAAGTCCCTTCTTTATCCTTCACGTCCCTGGGTGTGCTCAAACCACCAACCATTCGGTTAACAGCTGAATGCGCTAGCCCATTGCACCACAGAGACTTGGCTGTTGCTGATATGCTTGCAAAACCCAATTCTGATTCCCTTCTCAGTTAGGGAAAGTGCTTGTGAGGATTTTGCCAGTTACAAAATATAGCTTCAGCCTTCTTTTCAAGTTAGATGCTGTTTACCTCCACCTTTGTCCCAAAGAAGGACAAAAATCTCACCTTCAATTGCCATGGAACTACTCACTCTGTCAACAGACAGCAACTTTAAATTTGTATCCTGTGCACAGTTAGATGGAGCCAAAGCTCTGCTTTAACCTTCACATCCCTGGGTGGGTTCGAACCAGCAATCTTTTGGTTAACAGCCAAACGCGCTAGCCTGTTGCGCCACAGAGACTTGGCTGCCTGTTCCATGTTTGCCATTGTTCATTCTCGATTCATTTGCCGGCAACTTTTAGTGTTCAAAATATGTAGGGCACTTTCAAAACTTCCTGAGACTGTCTAAAAAAAATGCACTAAAACTAAATATAACTGCAGTATCTATTAATCTAAATTTGATGCTGTTTGTCAACACACTATTTGGTCCAGAGTCTAGCAAGACAAAATAACTTTAGCCAATGGTTCGTGGCAACTCTAGAAAAAAAACGTAGATGTAGCTCCAAATGCACTGCTTTTTCTAGACATGTTACCATGGTGCTAAGAGATGGCTACTGAAAAAATACAGCAGGTTTACAGTATAGGAGGGGAAGTGTTTTCTTTATCCTTCACGTCCCTGGGTGGGCTTGAACCACCATCCTTTCGGTTAACAGCCGAACGCGCTAGCCTATTGCGCCACAGAGACTTAACTGCTTCTCATGAGATTGCAAACACCCAATCCTGATTCTTTTCTCAGTTAGCTTGAGTGCTTGAAGTTCATGGAATACCGTGAAACCTACCTGTGTGGGCTTTGACGGTTACAACAAACCAAAATATACATTCAGTTACCTTTTAAATTAAATGTTTTTACCTCCACCGTTGCTTTAAAGAAGTTTAAAACTCTTACCAGCAATTGTCATGTTACCATGGTGTCAACAAAAGGTAGTTATAAATTTCAGCCTTGTTGACAGCGAGATAAAGCCAATGCGCTGCTTTAACCTTCACGTCTCTAGGTGGGATGGAATCATCATCCTTTTGGTTAACAGTCGAACACACTGGTCTATTGCACCACGGAGACATAGAAACTGCTTGTTAAATGCTCACAAACACCCAATCATGATTCCTTTCTCAGTTAGCTAGAGAGCTCAATGATCATAGATTTCCATCAAACCTTTTTCTGTGGGTTTTGTAAGTTACAAAAAACCTTAGCTTCAGTCCCTTCTCTTCAAATTAGATGCTGTTTTCCTCCACCTTTGTCCCAAAGAAGGACAAAGCGCTCACCTTCAATTGTCATGTCACCATGGTGTAAACAGAACAACTTTAAATTTGAGTCCTGTCCACAGTTAGATGGAGCTAATGCTGTGCTTTCACCCTCTCATCCCAGCATTCTTTTGGTTAACAGCTTAATGTGCTAGCCTTTTAGACCACAGAGACTTGGCTGATCATTCATTGCATGTTTGCAAGTCTTCAATCCCGATTCCTTTGCAACCCACTTTAGTGTTCGATAAATGTCAAGCGCTGTCAAAACTTCCTGAGACTGTCTAAAAACATGCAACAAAACTAAATGTAGCTGTTACTTTAAATCTGATGGTGTTTGTCAACACAGTATTTTGTCCAGAGTCTAGCAAAACAAATTACATTTAGCCAACGGTTTGTGGCACTGCTGTTTCTAGACATGTTACCATGGTGCCAAGAGATGGTACTGAAAATATAAAGCAAGTTAATACTGTATGAAGGGAAGTGACTTCTTTATCCTTCACGTCCCTGGGTGGGCTCGAACCACCAACCTTTTGGTTAACAGCCGAATGCGCTAGCCTATTGGGACACAGAGACTTGGCTGTTGCTGATGTGCTTCCAAAATCCAATTCTGATTCCTTTCTCAGTTAGGGCGAATGCTTGTGAGGATTTTGCCAGTTGCAAAATTTAGCTTCAGCCTTTTTTTCAAGTTAGATGCTGTTTACCTCCACCTTTGTCCCAAAGAACGACAAAGCTCTCACCTTCAATTGCCATGGCATTACTCTGTGTCCTGTCCACAGGTATTTGGAGCCAAAACTCTGCTTTAAAATTCACATCCCTGGGTGGGTTCGAACCAGCATCCTTTTGGTTAACAGCCGAACGCGCTAGCCTATTGCGCCACAGAGACTTGCCTGCTTCTCACAAGATTGCAAACACCCAATCCTGATTCTTTTCTCAGTTAGCATGGGTGCTTGAAGTTCATGGAGTGCCGTGAAATCTAACTTTGTGGGCTTTGACGGTTACAACACACCAAAATATACATTCAGTTACCTTTTAAATGAATTGTTGTTTACCTCTACCGTTGCTTTAAAGAAGTACAAAACTCTTACCAGCAATTGTCATGTTACCATGGTGTCAACAAAAGGCAGTTATAAATTTCAGCCCTGCTGACAGCGAGATAAAGCCAATGCGCTGCTTTAACCTTCACGTCTCTGGGTGGAATGGAGTCCTCATCCTTTTGGTTAACAAACAAACGCACTGGGCTATTGCACCACAGAGACGTAGAGACTGCCTGTTATATGCTAACACCCAATCATGATTCCCTTCTCAGTTAGCTTAAGAACTCGATGATCATAGATTGCCGTCAAACCTTTTTGTGGGTTATGCAAGTAAACAAAAAACCTTAGCTTCAGTACAAAGCTCTCACCTTCAATTGTCATGCCATCATGGTGTAAACAGAGCAACTTTAAATCTGACTCCTGTCCACAGTTAGATGGAGCCAATGCTCAGCTTTAAACTTCACATCCCCAAGTGGGCTCATACCAGCATCCTTTCGGTTAACAGCTGAACGTGCGAGCCTATTACCACTTCATGTTTGCAAGTGTTCAGTCCCGATTCATTTGCCGGCAACTTTTAGTGTTCAAAATATGTAGGGCACTTTCAAAACTTACTAAGACTGTCTAAAAATATGCAATAAAACTAAATATAACTGCAGTCCCTATTACTCTAAATTTGATGGTGTTTGTCAACACAATATTTGGTCCAGAGTCTAGCAAGACAAAACAACTTTAGCCAACGGTTCGTGGCAACTCTAGAAAAAAAAAACGTAGATGTAGCTCCAAAGGCACTGCTTTTTCTAGGCATGTTACCATGGTGCTAAGAGATGGCTACTTAAAAAATACAGCAGGTTTACAGTATGTGAAGGGAAGAGTCTTCTTTACCCTTCATGTCCATGGGTGGGCTCGAACCACCATCCTTTCGGTTAACAGCCGAACGCGCTAGCCTATTGCGTCACAGAGACTTGCCTGCTTCTCACAAGATTGCAAACACCCAATCCTGATTCTTTTCTCAGTTAGCTTGAGTGCTTGAAGTTCATGGAGTGCCGTGAAACCTACCTCTGTGGGCTTTGACGGTTACGACAAACCGAAATATACATTCAGTTACCTTTTAAATGAATTGTTGTTTACCTCCACCGTTGCTTTAAAGAAGTACAAAACTCTTACCAGCAATTGTCATGTTACCATGGTGTCAACAAAAGGCAGTTATAAATTTCAGCCCTGCTGACAGCGAGATAAAGCCAATGCGCTGCTTTAACCTTCACGTCTCTGGGTGGAATGGAGTCCTCATCCTTTTGGTTAACAAACAAACGCACTGGGCTATTGCACCACAGAGACCTAGAGACTGCCTGTTATATGCTAACACCCAATCATGATTCCCTTCTCAGTTAGCTTAAGAACTCGATGATCATAGATTGCCGTCAAACCTTTTTGTGGGTTTTGCAAGTAAACAAAAAACCTTAGCTTCAGTACAAAGCTCTCACCTTCAATTGTCATGCCATCATGGTGTAAACAGAGCAACTTTAAATCTGACTCCTGTCCACAGTTAGATGGAGCCAATGCTCAGCTTTAAACTTCACATCCCCAAGTGGGCTCATACCAGCATCCTTTCGGTTAACAGCTGAACGTGCGAGCCTATTACCACTTCATGTTTGCAAGTGTTCAGTCCCGATTCATTTGCCGGCAACTTTTAGTGTTCAAAATATGTAGGGCACTTTCAAAACTTACTAAGACTGTCTAAAAAAATGCAATAAAACTAAATATAACTGCAGACCCTATTACTCTAAATTTGATGGTGTTTGTCAACACAATATTTGGTCCAGAGTCTAGCAAGACAAAACAACTTTAGCCAACGGTTCGTGGCAACTCTAGAAAAAAAAAACGTAGATGTAGCTCCAAAGGCACTGCTTTTTCTAGGCATGTTACCATGGTGCTAAGAGATGGCTACTTAAAAAATACAGCAGGTTTACAGTATGTGAAGGGAAGAGTCTTCTTTACCCTTCATGTCCATGGGTGGGCTCGAACCACCATCCTTTCGGTTAACAGCCGAACGCGCTAGCCTATTGCGTCACAGAGACTTGCCTGCTTCTCACAAGATTGCAAACACCCAATCCTGATTCTTTTCTCAGTTAGCTTGAGTGCTTGAAGTTCATGGAGTGCCGTGAAACCTACCTCTGTGGGCTTTGACGGTTACGACAAACCGAAATATACATTCAGTTACCTTTTAAATGAATTGTTGTTTACCTCCACCGTTGCTTTAAAGAAGTACAAAACTCTTACCAGCAATTGTCATGTTACCATGGTGTCAACAAAAGGCAGTTATAAATTTCAGCCCTGCTGACAGCGAGATAAAGCCAATGCGCTGCTTTAACCTTCACGTCTCTGGGTGGAATGGAGTCCTCATCCTTTTGGTTAACAAACAAACGCACTGGGCTATTGCACCACAGAGACCTAGAGACTGCCTGTTATATGCTAACACCCAATCATGATTCCCTTCTCAGTTAGCTTAAGAACTCGATGATCATAGATTGCCGTCAAACCTTTTTGTGGGTTATGCAAGTAAACAAAAAACCTTAGCTTCAGTACAAAGCTCTCACCTTCAATTGTCATGCCATCATGGTGTAAACAGAGCAACTTTAAATCTGACTCCTGTCCACAGTTAGATGGAGCCAATGCTCAGCTTTAAACTTCACATCCCCAAGTGGGCTCATACCAGCATCCTCTTGGTTAACAGCTGAACGTGCGAGCCTATTACCACTTCATGTTTGCAAGTGTTCAGTCCCGATTCATTTGCCGGCAACTTTTGGTGTTCAAAATATGTAGGGCACTTTCGAAACTTCCTAAGACTGTCTAAAAAAATGCAATAAAACTAAATATAACTGCAGACCCTATTACTTTAAATATGATGGTGTTTGTCAACACATTATTTGGTCCAGAGTCTACGTAGCGAAACAAATTACCTTTAGCCAATGGTTTGTGGCAACTCTAGAAAAAAAAATTATATGTGGCCACAGAGGCACTGCTTTTTCTCGACATATTACCATGGTGCAAACAGATGGTAACTGAAAATATGAGTGAGGTTTAAACTATATGAACGGAAGTGTCTTCTTTACCCTTCACGTCCCTGGGTGGGCTCGAACCACCATCCTTTCGGTTAACAGCCGAACGCGCTAGCCTATTGCATCACAGAGACTTGACTGCTCTTTATACCCTTGCAAAAGCCCAATTCTGATTCCCTTCTCAGTTAGCTTCAGTGCTTGAAGATCATGGAGTGCCACCAAATCTACTACTTGTGTGGGTTTGGCCAGTTACAAAATATAGCTTCAGTCTTCTTTATAAATTAAATGTTGTTTACCTCCACCTTTGTTTCAAAGAAGTACATAGCTCTCACCTTTCGATTTTCATGTTACCATGGTGTCAAGAGGCAGTTATAAATTTCAGCCCTGTCGACAGTAAGATAAAGCCAATTTGCTGCTTTGACTGTCACAAAAAACCTTCACCAAAAATGCTGCTGCTAATTGTCTGTCTGGCACTAGAAATTATGAGCATTTTTCGCCTGCGCTGGCCTCTTTGCACTGGCTTCCAGTGGTTTTAGAATTGATTTTAAAATTCTGTTGATGGTTTTTAGATTTCTTCATGGGCCCCATTTTATCTTTCTGAACTTCTGTTGAGCCATGTTCCTTCCAGAACATTGAGATCTAAAGATCAGATGATTTTAGATGTTCCACTGATCCGTCTTAGAACCAGAGGACAGAGAGCCTTCACTGTGGCTGGTCCCAGACTCTGGAACAGAGAACCAGATGTGACAGAGTCTTCACTGTTGCCGGTCCCAGACACTCTGGAACAGTCTGAGAAGCTGACGTGACATAGCCTTTGCTACAGTATGTACAATGCTCTTAGTGTTACCTGTGTTTTCTATTGTACAGAACTCTGGTACCTTTTGGCTGTTTTAAATGAGCTCCATAAATAACCTTCTCGTCCCTGGGTGAGCTCGAACCACCATCCTTTCGGTTAACAGCCGAACACGCTAACCTATTGCGCCACAGAGACTTGTCTGCCTCTTAGTTGCTTGCAAAAGCCCAATTCTGTTTCACTTCTCAGTTAGCATGAGTGCTTGAAGTTCATGGAGTGCCATCAAACCTACTTGTGTGGGCTTTGACGGTTACAACAAACCGAAATATACATTCAGTTACGGAGTAGAAAAAGTTTCAAAAAAGTCTTCTTGACAGTTTAATTCTTGATCGAGACGTTTCGACTTCCATCCGGAAATCATTTTCAATCTGATAGAAACGGACAGAAAACTGGATCTATTTATACTAACCTGAGTAAAAGGTAAAAAATAGTATGGCAGGGCTCGACCAATGAGCCTGTGTTGCCCATGATGGCCGTGAATGGCTCCCATTGTAGCCAAAGACCAGTAAACGAACCCTATTGTAATAATGCTAAAAGCCTAGTGAATAGAAATCCTGCTAACGAGGATTCACGCCTCTCGTTAGCAGGAGAGTGGGGGGGCCGTGAAATATTTACTTCTTCTTAGGGGGAGCGCAACAGAAAATGCTTGAGAAGCACTGCACTACAGAGACGCAGAGCCTCCTTGTTATATGCTCGCAAACACCCAATCACGATTCCCTTCTCGGTTACCTTGCAAGCTCAATGATCATAGATTGACGTCAAACTTTTTGTGTGGATTTTGCAACTTCCTGAGACTGTCTAAAAAGATGCAATAAAACTAAATATAACTGCAGTCCCTGTTACTTTACATATGATGGTGTTTGTCAACACATTATTTGGTCCAAAGTCTAGCAAAACAAATTACCTCTAGCCAAACGTTTGTGGCAACTCTAGAAAAAAATTATATGTGGCTACAGAGGCACTGCTGTTTCTAGACATGTTACCATGGTGCAAACAGATGGTAACTGAAAATATAAGGGAGGTTTAAACTATATGAACGGAAGTGGCTTCTTCACCCTTCACGTCCCTGGGTGGGCTCGAACCACCATCCTTTCGGTTAACAGCCGAACGCGCTAGCCTATTGCGCCACAGAGACTTGACTGCTCTTTATACCCTTGCAAAAGCCCAATTCTGATTCCCTTCTCTGTTAGCTTCAGTGCTCGAAGATCATGGAGTGCTACCAAATCTACTACTTGTGTGGGTTTTGCCAGTTACAAAATATTGCTTCAGTCCTCTTTATAAATTAAATGTTGTTTACCTCCACCTTTGTTCCAAAGAAGAACAAAGTTCTCGTCTTCAATTGTCATGTTCCCATGGTGTCAACAGAAGGCAGTTATAAATTTCAGCCCTATTGACAGCGAGATAAAGCCAATGCGCTGCGTTAACTGTCACAAAAACCTTCACCAAAAAGGCTGCTTTTTATTGTCTGTCTGGCACTAGAAATATGTGCATATCTCGCATGTGCTGGCCTCTTTTCACTGTCACCCAGTGGTTTTAGAATTGATTTTAAAATTCTGTTGATGGTTTTTAGATTTCTTTATGGACCCCATTTTATATTTCTGAACTTCTGTTGGGCCATGTTCCTTCCAGAACATTGAGATCAGATGATTTTAGATATTCCACCAACCCGTCTTAGAACCAGAGGGCGCAGAGCCTTTGCTGTGGCTGGTCCCAGACTCTGGAACAGAGAACCAGAGGGGACAGAGTCTTCACTGTTGCCGGTCCCAGACTCTGGAACAGTCTGAGAAGCTGAGGTGACATAGCCTTTGCTACAGTATGTACGATGCTCTTAGTGTTACCTTTAGGTACCTTTAGGCTGTTTTAAATGAGCTCCATAAAGAAACTTCACATCCCTGGGTGGACTTGAACCACCATCCTTTCGGTTAACAGCCGAACGCGCTAACCTATTGCGCCACAGAGACTTGCCTGCTCCTTATCCCCTTGCAAAAGTCCAATCCTGATTCCCTTCTCAGTTAGCTTGAAGTTCATGGAGTGCCATCAAACCAACCTGTGTGGGCTTTGACGGTTACAACAAACCGAAATATACATTCAGTTACCTTTTAAATTAAATGTTCACCTCCACCGTTACTTTAAAGAAGTACAAAGCTCTCGCCTCCAATTTTCATGTTACCATGGTGTCAACAAAAGGCGGTTATAAATTTCAGCCTTGTTGACAGCAAGATAAAGCCAATGCACTGCTCCAACCTTCACGTCACTAGGTGTGCTTGAATCATCATCCTTTCGGTTAACAGTCAAACGCGCTGGCCTATAGCACTACAGTAGTGCTTCTCAAATAGTGGTGCACGCCCACCAGGAGAGGCGGGTGTGACCCTGTGGAACATGTTTTTTGCCGTACTTGAAGACCAAGTACAGGTCCCAGCTAAACATTGAGCAGGAGCTGAGAGTTGTAGTGTCATGCTTCAAACCCCGCTTCGAAAAGCTGTGTAGCCATGGTAGCCACTAATTCTGACTTCCTTATATTCATAAAAAACAGCACAAATTGTTTGATTCATATTTGTTTTGTAGATTAAAGTGTTTTACATTTTGTGCTCCTGAGGTAATGTTTCTGATCCATTGAAATTGATTGATTTTGTTTTAATTTATTTTTCAGTATCAAATGGTTCAATTAGTCAAAAATGTTTATAGTTTAAATAAGAATTAAATTTTTTTGAATTTCAAATAACTTGAAGCACTTTAAATCAGTGGTCCCCAATCACCGGGCCGCGGACTGGTACCAGGCCGGGGGTCATGTGGTACCAGGCCACACAGAACTCTTATTTTTATTCACTTTGTTTTTGTGATGTCTTTTATTTTGAAGGTGCATGTTTACCATTATCATGGCAACAAGAGTGCGTTCGAGCAGAGAGAACGTTTCCACGTTATAAAGACGCAGCTAATAAAATTTTCTCGTGAAGAAAAAGTGGATTTAAGTTTAATAATATTGATTTTAAATGCCAGTTTTTTCAGGCTGGCCTCTTCACCTTAAGACCGGTTCATGGCGCAGAAAAGGTTGGGGACTCCTGCTTTAAATCTTTTCTGTTTCAGACTAAAAAACAATGTTAATAAAACTGTTCTTTGTTGCTTTTTCTTTTTTGTTTTCTTTAATGTTGATGAGGATACAATGTCATGCAGAGGTGTACTTAAAATCTCAATGATCATAGATTGCCGACAAACCTTTTTGTGTGGATTTTGCAAGTTACAAAGACTGTCTAAAAAGATGCAATAAAACTAAATATAACTGCAGTCCCTGTTACTTTAAATTTGATGGTGTTTGTCAACACATTATTTGGTCCAAAGTCTAGCAAAACAAATTACCTTTAGCAAACGGTTTGTGGCAACTCTAGAAAATAAATTATATGTGGGTACAGAGGCACTGCTTTTTCTCGATATATTACCATGGTGCAAACAGATGGTAACTGAAAATATAAGGGAGGTTTAAACTATATGAACAGAAGTGCCTTCTGTACCCTTCACGTCCCTGGCTGAGCTCGAACCACCATCCTTTCGGTTAACAGCCGAACGCGCTAGCCTATTGCGCCACAGAGACTTGCCTGCCTCTTACTTGCTTGCAAAAGCCCAATCCTGATTCCCTTCCCATTTAGCTTGGGTGCTTGAAGTTCATGGAGTGCCATGAAACCTACCTGTGTGGGCTTTGACGGTTACAACAAACCAAAATATATATTCAGTTACTTTTTAAATTAATTGTTTACCTCCACCGTTGCTTTAAAGAAGTACATTATCTTAACTTCAATTGTCATGTTACCATGAAGTCAACAAAATGGCAGTTATAAATTTCAGCCCTGTTGATAGCGAGATAAAGCCAATGCGCTGCTTTAACCTTCACGTCTCTGGGTGGGCTTGAATCATCATCCTTTCGGTTAACAGTCAAACGCGCTGGCCTATTGCAACACAGAGACCTAGAGACGGCTTGTTATATGCTCTCAAACACCCAATCATAATTGCTTTCA
Organism: Neostethus bicornis; assembly: GCA_902685375.1. Taxonomy (NCBI): domain Eukaryota; kingdom Metazoa; phylum Chordata; class Actinopteri; order Atheriniformes; family Phallostethidae; genus Neostethus; species Neostethus bicornis. The sequence goes on from LR738551.1 coordinate 3,018,776, forward strand.
CAGTTAGCTTGAGAGCTCAATGATCATAGATTGCTATCAGACCTTGTTCTGTGTGTTTTGCAAGTTACAAAAAAGCTTAGCTTCAGTCCCTTCTTTTCAAGTTAGATGCTGTTTACCTCAACCTTTGTCCCAAAGAAGGACAAAGCGCTCACCTTCAATTGTCATGTCACCATGGTGTAAACAGAACAACTTTAAATTTGAGACCTGTCCACAGTTGGATGAAGCTAATGCTCTGCTTTGGCTTTGATGTTTTTGGGTGGGCTCGTGCCAGCATCCTTTCGGTTAACAGCCGAACGCGCTAACCTGTTGTGCCACAGAGACTTGGCTTACCATTACATGTTTGCAAGTATTCAATCCTGATTCATTTGCCGGCCACTTTTTGTGTTCATCATATGTAGGGCACTTTCAAAACTTCCTGAGACTGTCTAAAAAATGCAATGAAACTAAATATAACTGCAGTATCTATTACTTTAAATCCGATGCTGTTTGTCAACACATTATTTGGTCCAGAGTCTAGCAAAACAAATTACCTTTAGCCAACGGTTTGTGGCAACTCTAGAAAATAAATTATATGTGGATACAGAGGTACTGCTTTTTCTAGACATGTTACCATGGTGCCAAGAGATGCCAACTAAAAAAAAAAAGGTGCACTATATGAAGGGAAGTGTCTTCTTTACCCTTCACGTCCCTGGTTGGGCTCGAACCACCATCCTTTCGGTTAACAGCCAAACGCGCTAGCCTATTGCGCCACAGAGACTTGACTGCTCTTTACACCCTTGCAAAAGCCCAATTCTGATTCCCTTCTCAGTTAGCTTGTGTGCTTGAAGTTCATGGAGTGCCACCAAATCTACTCGTGTCGGTTTTGCCAGTTACAAAATATAGCTTCAGTCTTCTTTATAAATTAAATGTTGTTTACCTCCACCTTTGTTCCAAAGAAGCACAAAGCTCTCGCCTTCAATTGTCATGTTACCATGGTGTCAGCAAAAGGCGGTTATAAATTTCAGCCTTGTTGACAGCGAGATAAAACCAATGCGCTGCTTCAACCTTCACGTCACTAAGTGTGCTTGAATCATCATCCTTTTGGTTAACAGTCAAACGCGCTGGACTGTTGCACTACAGTAGTGCTTCTCCAACAGTGGGGTGATTTAGATGTTCCACCGACCCATCTTAGAACCAGGTGGCACAAAGCCTTCACTGTCGCTGGTCTCAGACTCTGGAACAGTCTGAGAACCAGTGGGGACAGAGTCTTCACTGTGGCTGGTCCCAGATTTTGGAACACTCTTCCTCTGCACATCAGAACAACTCAGTCTCTGGTTATTTTTAAGAATTTACTGAAAACTCATTTGTTCTTACGACTTCTAAAACGGATTGAGCAGAACTAGTGTAACAACTGTGCTCCAATCATGTCATCTTTATTTTTAAGTAATTCTACTTCATCCTACTCAATTGCTACAGTATGTAGAATGCAATGCTGTTAGTATTTCTTGTGTTTTCTACTGTACAGCCCTCCGGTAACTTTTGGGTGTTTTTAAATGAGCTCTAAATAAACTTGACTTCACGTCCCTGGGTGGGCTCGAACCACCATCCTTTCGGTTAACAGCCGAACGCGCTTACCTATTGCGCCACAGAGACTTGCCTGCCCCTTAAACACTTGCAAATGCCCAATCCTGATTCCCTTCTCAGTTAGCTTGTGTGCTTGATGATCACAGAGTGCCATCAAACCTTCATGTGAGGATTTTGCAAGTTTAACAAAAAACCTAAATATAGATTAAGTCGCTTCTTTTTAAATGAACTGTTGTTTACCTCCACCTTTGTCCTAAAGAAGTAAAGTTTCACCCTGAAATTCTTTCAGATTTTCACATGCTAAGGTGTTTTTTTATGCACCTGTTGTTCTGGCAGCAGTGCTTTAAACACCTGTTTCTTTTTTTTTTTTTCAGAGATTGCAAGAGTAAAACTGTAGTTTGAAAAGAATGAAAAAAATATATATTATTAAGTTTTTTTATTTAAAATTTTTCTTCCTTTCAGATTAACATTCTAAACTAAACCGAAACGTTTGTTGGTTTAATATTTTCTTATTTGATTCAATCAAACTACTTTTTCATTGGGCCGTGATCTCCTAATCTCACTGGACCGCTATGAGTGTGTGCCGGCCGGTATAGAATTCAGCACCTTCAAACTCTAAACCCTGGTCTGGAAAGCCCCCTTCAGTTCAGGGACAGGGTCCTGCCCCAAGTGGAGGAGTTTAAGTATCTCGGGGTCTTGTTCACGAGTGGAGGAAGGATGGAGCGGGAGATCGACAGACGGATCGGAGCACTGTCCGGACTAATTGGGACGCTGTTTTGATCCGTGTGGTGAAGAAACAGCTGAGCCGAAAAGCAAAGTTCTTGATTTACCAGTTGATCTACATTCCTACCCTCACCATGGTAACCAGGATCTACGTTCCTACCTTCACCATGGGAACCAGGATCTACATTCCTATCCTCACCATGGTAACCAAGATCTACATTCCTACCCTCACCATGGGAACCAGGATCTACATTCCTACCCTCACCATGGGAACCAGGATCTACATTCCTACCCTCACCATGGTAACCAGGATCTACGTTCCTACCCTCACCATGGGAACCAGGATCTACATTCCTAACGTCACCATGGGAACCAGGATCTACATTCCTACCCTCACCATGGGAACCAGGATCTACATTCCTACCGTCACCATGGGAACCAGGATCTACATTCCTACCCTCACCATGGTAACCAGGATCTACATTCCTACCCTCACCTATGGTAACCAGCTGTGGGTGGTGACCGAAAGGATAAAATTGGGGATACAAGAGGCCAAAATGAGCTTCCTTTGCAGAGTAGCTAGGCTCTCACTCAGTGATAGAGTGAGGAGCTCTGCCATCCGAGAGGAGTTTGGGGTAGAGCCGTTGCTACTCAGGGTCGAGAATGGTCAGATGGGATTGGTTCGGGCATCTGGTCAAGAACGCCTCACTGGTTAGGTGTTTGGGGAACATTCCACTTGGAGAAACCCAAGGGGCAGAGCTTGGACTCATTGGAGAGACAATGTCCCTGCCAGGCAACAGCTGGAGGATGCGGCCGGGGTGAGAGAAAACTGGACTTCCCATCTGAGGCTATTGTCCCTTCAACCCGGCCCCGGATAGGCAAAAGACAATAGAACAGAACTTCTTTTTTTTGGTTTATTGTTTAACTTTTAATGCTTCACCTCAGTATCATCCACAATCATGCTTTACATCTGACCTACTTTCCTGTCAGGGATGCTTTAAGCTTCACATTATTCTTCATGTGTCTCTTATCTTAATGGGTGCTGGCATTTCTTGATTGCTGTGCTCAAAAATGTGTTCCGCATTAATTCATTTACCCAAATATTCAAGCACATTAAGACAAGCCGCTTACATTCAAGCTGACAAAGCAATTTATCCACCTGATGATGATCAAGAGAATTAATTATTAATGATTTATTAATAAAAATGTATTATGACAAGGGGGCAAGAAAATAAGACAAGGTCATAATCTATAAAAGACTGCTTGAGAATCCCATAGGATTAAAGATGAAAAAAATGCACGTTCATTTGTATTTTAAAGTCTGGTTTTTAAAAGAGACGGAACCTGAATTTAATAATGATCTCTGATTTTATTTGGGGTTTTGAGGTGTGTTTTTTCCAAATGTTTCCAGACTCAAAAGTCTCTGACTTACTCTGGTCCCAAAACAGAACCCTGAGAAACTCCATGACTTACTCTGGTCCCAATAGAGAACCCTGAGAAACTCCATGATTTACTCTGGTCCCAATAGAGAACCCTGAGAAACTCCATGATTTACTCTGGTCCCAATACAGAACCCTGAGAAACTCCATGACTTCCTCTGGTCCAATGTTCCCTCCAAGCTGCGCACCTGCGCTATTGCACGCTGCTCGCAGATTAATAGTGCACAAGAAAACCAATGCAGCAAAAAATAAAACTCAGTTTAAACTAAAGATAGGAAAATGAGACAGAGTTACTTTCTTCTTTCTTTCTGAAACAAATCGCTTCAAGCTGCTGCTTTGGAGTTTGACTCGTCACTGCTGCTGACGTCACAAAGCGAAAAAGTTTTTGCTCCGCCCTCTTCTGCTCAGGAAGCTTGTGCGTTTACTCAGACACAAGAGATTAGAGGGAACATTGCTCCGGTCTCTGTATAGAACCCTGAAGGACACCATGGTCAGGATCCAAACTAATGGATGTTGAATTGAGGAAGGTTCAAAACAAAACATACCATTTATAAAAAAAAAACAAAAAAACAACACAAACAGTCGTGGTAAAGAGAGAGCCGAGGCAATAAGGAACGCTCTCGATTTATAAGTCGATCTACATTCCCAGCCTCACCATGGTAACCAGGATCTACGTTCCTACCCTCACCACGGTAACCAGAATCTACGTTCCTACCCTCATCATGGTAACCAGGATCTAAGTTCCTACCATCATCATGGTAACCAGGATCTACCTTCCTACCCTCACCAGGGTAACCAGGATCTATGTTCCTACCCTCACCATGGTAACCAGAATCTACGTTCCTACCCTCACCATGGTAACCAGGATCTATGTTCCTACCCTCACCATGGTAACCAGAATCTACGTTCCTACGTAGATTCTTTCTGCTGTTGTTATTAAAACAAGGCACTTGACCTTACTTAATGAATGATTAGAGGGAACATTGCTCCCTACGTTCCTACGTTACCAGGAACGTAGATCCTGGTAACCAGGATCTACGTTCCTACCCTCACCATGGTAACCAGGATCTACGTTCCTACCCTCACCATGGTAACCAGGATCTACGTTCCTACCCTCACCATGGTAACCAGGATCTACATTCCTACCCTCACCATGGTAACCAGGATCTAGGTTCCTACCCTCACCATGGTAACCAAGATCTACGTTCCTACCCTCACCATGGTAACCAGGATCTACGTTCCTACCCTCACCATGGTAACCAGGATCTACGTTCCTACCCTCACCTTGGTAACCAAGATCTACGTTCCTACCCTCACCATGGTAACCAGAATCTACGTTCCTACCCTCACCATGGTAACCAGGATCTACGTTCCTACCCTCATCATGGTAACCAGGATCTACCTTCCTACCCTCACCATGGTAACCAGGATCTATGTTCCTACCCTCACCATGGTAACCAGAATCTACGTTCCTACCCTCACCATGGTAACCAGCTGTGGGTGGTGACCGAAAAAATGCTTGTATCTGAATCTAAGATACAAGCGGCCAAAATGAGCTTCCTCCGCTGGGTGGCTGCGCTCTCACTCAGAGATAGGGGGAGGGAAGCCAGATGGGGTGGTTCGGGCATCAGGTCAGGATGCCACCCGAGCGCCTCGCTGGTCAGATGTTTTGGGCACGTCACACCGGGAGGAGATTAACAGGCAGACGCAGGACCTTGTGGAGAGACTACAGTATGTCTCACAGCTGGCTGGGGAACGACTCGGGATCCTTCCAGGTGAGCTGGAGGATGCAGCCAGTCTGAGAGAAGCCTGGGCTTTCCGTCTGAGGGTGTTGCCCTGTGACCCGGGCTCGGATAAGTGGAAGACGACGGAACGGAACACACAACTAATGACCCATAATCTTCACCATTTTAAACCCTGCACCATTGGAATTGTTTTGGAAAATACTAAAAAAAAAATGAAAAAATCCTTTAAACTCTCTGATGATCTTTAGGTGTTACAGGTTTACGCCGGCATCGGGTTCATACCATGTCCTTTTTTATTGCGTTAAACAAATAATCAACATGAACATAATTTCTAAATTATAATGTTAGCGATCGGTCATTCGTTATTATTTTGAGTCTGTGTTTAATTAGAAGAAACCCTGATGAGAAACGTCCTTGGCAGCTCTTTAGGACCTTTCACCAGTGGATGAAAACAGCAGCTAATTATTTCTCTTTTCAGGATGACGAGAAAATCACTGTTTTTGTAAACATTTGCTTAAATTGGTGTCGAAACGTGCATAATCTAACAGAGGCAGCAGGTCAGATGTTCATTTTAATAGCATTTATTCCTGGAAAGAAGGGATTTCTACCACTGGAAAACGTCTAGACCAGTGGTGGAAGGTAACAAAGTAAATCTACTTCATTAAGGTACTTAAGTAAAAGAATAGTGTATCTGTACTTAAGAAAAATTTGAGACCTGTACTTTTACTTTTACTCCACTACTTTTTAAGAGTTTTTTTTTGCATTTTTTGTTACATTTCGGCCAGGAATTTGAAAAATATACAGGGTTTTTTTTTGCGCAACTTGAAGCCGCATTGTCAAAATCAAAGGGAGCAGTTGATTGCCTGCGGTCTTCAAGAGGGAGAAGAAGTAATGAATCGAGGACCAATCAGAATCAAGAGTAAACATTTTTCACAGTCATTCAAAAAACTAACATCAAATATAGAACAAATTGAAAAAGAGTCAGAAGATTGTCGTTCATTGTGTTCACTTTTAAATAAAAAAGTTGAGCCTTCATTACACAGAGCAGGAGCGAATCAAGAATTTTCTAAAAGGGGGGGGACTTGAGGTCATTGACAAATCCAATGTGGCTGGGGGCCTCGACCCCCAGAACATTTTGAAAGATAAGAATCATTTTCCTGCATTTTGGTGGCCTAATCTCTGGCCCTGCAAGGGGATAGCTTGAATAGTCCCCTTTCCTTCCCTCATTTTTTATTTTTGTAGACCAAAAAGAGGGGGGGTCTATAAAAAAAAAGAAAGAAATAGATGTTATAGTGCTGCCACGCTGTTTTAAAAAAGAAGCTTCTCCATGGATTGGGAAAATAAGTCAGTATTCCTGATCTGCTCCACATCCATTCCATCATGGATGATGGCAAGTGCTATCCCGCACTGATCCCCCCACCCCTGACCCCACAGCACAAAAGACATTATGAATTAAGAATTATGGTCGAATACTTTTACTTTTTACTTAAAAAGTCAAATTTACACCAAATACTTTTGTACTTTTACTTAAGTAGATTTTTTTACTTAAGTAATTTTTGTTTTTTTTGCCTAATTATCTGTACTTTTACTTAAGTACAAAAAGTGAGTACTTCTTCCTCCACTGCTCTAGAGGTTCAGTAGGAGGATTGAGGTACTGACAGACCCTCCTATGGAGGTAGGTCTACAGGAAAAGGGGTAGCATTGAGAAACCAAGGTGATTTTATGGGTAAAAAGACACAATGTTTTTTTTTTTGTTCCCACTTCATAGTGTATGTTTCTTTCAAGTTGTTCACCAGGTTTTCAGAGTACATACCAATTTACTTAAACCTTAAACCAGGATTCAATTCAATCAGGATAAAAAGTTTTGGACATCGGCAGAGTTTTGTAGGTAGAACTAATCCCACACAATTCAAACTAAAACCGTGTAAAATCATTTTCAGAATAAAGTTTAAGTCTAAATGTTTTTAGTTGAATAAAAATCAGAGAAAAGCGGCCCCTCGGATACTTCTTTAGATTATCTAACAGGACTAAGGTGAACTACTGCTGTGCAGATGATTGTGATGGTTTTAATTTGTAGGAAGCGATTTGCAGAACTCATTATTTCTGATGCGATGGAGTAAAGAAAGCTCATGTCCTCCATTTTTCATTTAATGAAGCGAGGTTTTAGCAGATTAACTTTTCTCAGGTGCATTAATAATTTTATGTGAAGTCACTAGTAATATTTTAAAATTATGTGTGACGGGATCTGAAGTTCAAACGCTCAATGAACAGAAAAAAATGGGTGAAACGTTCCTTCCAACAAACCGTGAAAATCTGCAGGTAAACTTGGTAGTACTCTTTATTAGGGATGGGTATCGAAAAACGGATTTTTTCGGTATCGGTTCTGCGGCCGTCGTTTTACCCGAACCGATAAGCGTTAGTCCAAATGGATTTGCTACCGGTTCCGGTCAAACCGTGCTCCAATACTTTTCGCTACAAGCAGAGGCACTTTGCTGATATCGCCCCCTCACTTGCGAGGAGGCGGTGCGCATGTGCGCTGCTGCTGCCCCACAGACAAAGTTCCATTTTGAAGCTGAAGAAGGCGCGATGGCAGAACGTGCAAAGCAATCTCGAGTTTGTTTGTTTGTTTGTTTGTTTTTACCAAAATCGATGCCGACAAAGTTTGGTTGTTAAACTTAACAACCGGTAATATTTATTTGTCTTTCTAACTTTGACATTTTTTTTTGTTTTTATAACAGTACGGTTCAGATTTATTTTGAAGGATCCTATTTTATTTAAGTAAGCTACATTTTATCATCATCCAGTTAAAGTTTTTATGTTCATGCTTCTTATTTGTTACTAAAAGTATTGATAAGAGGACTAGCACCAATAAATCCTTATCGATACCCATCCCTACTCTTTATACTTGTGTGTGTTTAGTTTCTACAACCACCAACTGTCCTTCTATCATCCATGTTAAAACACAATTTCTGTCCTATCCAGATATTTCTTCTCATTTTCCAGATTTTTTGCAAATTGGGATTTGTTGTTCCAAATCCCAATTTGAAACAACAACCAAAACTTTTGGTCGGGGTCTCAAATTTGCAGCTGCAGCCATCAGTTTAAAAATTTCAACATCACTGCATGAGTTTGACACAAGCAACACGTTACGGTAACTTATAATTTGTTAATATATCAGTGGTGAACTCTCCAAACCTTCTCCACAGGCCCAAAAACGTTTCAAATCATAAACAATAACAAATAAATTTGATTCCTGATATGCTTCCAACTTCATTTTTAAAGTTAAATTTTCAAAAGAAGTTGAACAAAGTAAAGAACTGCAAGCAGGACAGGTGTCCACCTGTGTAGAAAACTTAATCAGAAAAATGAAGAACAGGCTGGACGTTTAACATTGCTTCTTCTTTCAGCGTATCCCTTCAGGGGGCGCCACAGCAAGTCAGTTTCTTCCATCTAACCTTATCTCCTGCATCCTCTTCAGTCACACCAACTATCTTCATGTCTTCCTTCACTGTATCCATGAACCTCCTCTTTGGTCTTCCTCTAGTCCTCTTTCCTGGTGGTTCCAAACCCAGCATCCTTCTTCTGATGTACTCTCTCTCTCTCCTCTGCACATGTCCAAACCATCTCAGTCTGACCTCTCTGACTTTAAAACCTCTAACATGTGCTGTTCCTCTGATCCTGTCCATCCTGGTCACTCCAAGAGAGATCCTCAGCATCTTCATCTCTGCTACAAACATCTCTGTTTCCTGTCTTTTTCTCAGTGCCACTGTCTCTAGACCAATCAGCATGGCCGCTCTCACCACACTGTCTCTAGACCAATCAGCATGGCCGCTCTCACCACACTGTCTCTAGACCAATCAGCATGGCCGCTCTCACCACACTGTCTCTAGACCAATCAGCATGGCCGCTCTCACAACGGTTTCTACACTTTCCCTTTCATTCTAGCTGAAACTCTTCTGTCACACATCACACCTGATACTTTCCTCCACCCGTTCCAGCCTGCCTGCACACGCTTCTTCACCTCTTTTCCACACTCTCCATTGCTCTGGACTGTTGATCCTAGATACTTAAAATCTTCCACCTTGTTTATCTCTTCTCCCTGTAACCTCACTTTTCCATTTGGATCCCTCTCATTCACACACATGTACTCTGTTTTACTCTGACTAATCTTCATTCCTCTTCTTTCTAGTGCAAACCTCCACCTCTCCAGCTTTTCCTCCACCTCTTCCCACCTCTCACTACAGATCACAATGTCATCAGCAAACATCATTGTCCATGGAGATTCCTGTCTAACTACGTCTGTCAGCCTGTCCATCACCACAGCAAACAGACACCTGGTGCAGTCCCACCCCCACACTGAACTCCTCTGTCTCACTTACAGCACACCCCACCACTGTCTTACAACTCTCATACATGTTCTTCACCACTGTAACATACTTCTCTGTCACACAAGATGTCTTCCTGCGTTAACATTTCACAGGCCTTTAACTTTGCTGAGGAGAGAAAAAGATGGATTTTATCTACACCTAAGTTTTTGTTGAGTAAAATGTTATATTTTTATGTTTTAGAGAAGTTAATGAAGTCTTAAGGGATGGTTCTGTGTTTTGCAGCCGGTTCAAAAATATGAGACTTTTTTACAATAAGAATTTTTTTTAGTATTATTTAACTTAGAGATGGTTTCATAGCCATAAAATAATGATTGAGGGCCGGATTAATGCACTCCTTCAGTTGTAACACAATTGAAGAGCATGGTTTACCACAGTATCAGTAAGTTTGCCACCAAATTTTGTCTCTTCTTTCCGTCTCATGCAACTCAGATTTCTTTACTTTGTTCGACTTATTTTGAAATGACAACATAGAAAAACAACATAGAATCTCTCTGTTTTAATCTTTCAGTTCTTCTTGTTGAAATAGTTTTTACACCAAAAGAGCAAGAGTTACAATCAGCTCATTTTCTGCTGATGACATGTTTTTTTAATGTAAGCAGTGAAGACATTGAAAGTTCCGATATTCCGCTGTTGGTACAATATGATGGGAATATAATGTGTGTGTATGGAACAACTCCATGCTGACCCTGAACAAGAAGATGAAAGTTTACTGAGCGTGTGTGCTGAGCATTCTTTTGTATGGCAGTGAAGCTTGAACATTGTTCACCCACTAAGAGCGGAGACGAAACGCCTTCACCTGCGTGGCCTCAGACGACTTCTCGGCAGCCCCTGGAAAGCCAACAATGGCATCCTGGTGCAAACGAACACGTTGAGCATGTTCACCATCCTCTCACAGAGGCGCATGTGCTGGCTAGGACAGCGGTCGGCAACCCGCGGCTCCGGAGCCTCATGCGGCTCTTTCATCCTTATAATGCGGCTCTGATTGGCTTGGGAAAATAAATTACAAAAAAAATTTTTTTTATATTTAATTGAAGTGTGTTTTATTTGTGTTAGTTTTTATATTATTTTAGTTCTAAATTTGAAGATTATTGTGATCTTGAAATATCACAAAGTATGCTCCGCTGCATACTTTGAAAGCCCAAGGCGATAAAAGGATGACGGCTCACGGATTTTTCCCTTTTGTTTGCTGCATGCACAATTTAAATTCACCTTTTTGATTTATTGGAAAGAGACATTCAGACATTATTATTTTTTCAAGAATTCAAAATGTGTTCATTACATCGGTAAAATTTAATTTTCTCCGTAGCACTTCATAAGACATAACCACACTATAGTTGTTTATACAAAGTGTAAAGGTAAGAAAAAGCAAGATATACAGTGTTATCTTCATTTTAGATAAATGGATATAAGGATGACGCCTCATGGCATTTTTCTGCTTTCGTTTGCTACATGGACAATTTAAATTCAGCTTTTTAATTTATTTGAAAGAGACATTCATTGTTATTATTTTTCAAGAATTCAAAATGTGTTCATTAAATGAATAAAATGTAATTTTCTCTGTAGCACGTGGTTTTCATAAGAAACATGCTGCGGTAAAGTAGTAGAAGTTTTTTTTTTTTTCATTTTAGATGTGCGGCTCCCAGGGTTTTCTTTTCCGTGGAAACCGGGTTCAAATGGCTCTTTCGGTGTCAAAGGTTGCCGACCGCTGGGCTAGGACATGCATGCAGGATGGACGATGGCCACATTCCAAAGAAATGAGGGAGAACTCGGCCAACTAGACTATCTGCCCTGTGCTACAAGGATACGTACCTGAAAGAGGGATCTGAAGTCTTGCAATATTACTCAGCAGATCTCAAGATAGGTGATCTCTAACCTCTCTGGGTTGTATGCAATTGTCAAAATCAGTGTCAAGCAGGCCAAGCAGGATAAAGAGATTCAACGCAAGGCTACAAAGACCTGAAAACAGCAGAGAAGTAAGTCTACACTACTGCCCAATGACTCATACCACCTATCACATTTGCAGCAAGTGTGGTAGGAGTTGCAGCTCCCACATCGGTTCATTCAGCCACGGCCAACGTTACACCAAAATGGTAACCTGGATCTACTTTGTACATTACTACCCTCACCATGGTAACCAGGATCTACGTTCCTACCCTCACCATGGCAACCAGGATCTATGTTCCTACCCTCATCATGGTAACCAGGATCTACGTTCCTACCCTCACCATGGTAACCTGGATCTACGTTCCTACCCTCACCATGGTAACCAGGATCTACGTTCCTACCCTCACCATGGTAATCAGGATCTATGTTGATACCCTCAACATGGTAACCTGGATCTACGTTGCTACCCTCACCATAGCAACCAAGATCTACGTTCCTACCCTCACCATGGTAACCAGGATCTATGTTCCTACCCTCATCATGGTCACCAGGATCTACGTTCCTACCCTCACCATGGTAACCAGGATCTACGTTCCTACCTTCACTATGGTAACCAAGATCTACATTCCTACCCTCACCATGGTAACCAGGATCTACGTTCCTACCCTCACCATGGTAACCTGGATCTACGTTCCTACCCTCATCATGGTCACCAGGATCTACGTTCCTACCCTCACCATAGCAACCAGGATCTACGTTCCTACCCTCACCATGGTAACCGGGATCTACGATCCTACCCTCACCATGGTAACCAGGATCTATGTTCCTACCCTCGCCATGGTAACCAGGATCTACGTTCCTACCCTCACCGTGGTAACCAGGATGTTTGTTCTTTCCCTCACCATGGTAACCAGGATCTAAGTTCTCATCCCAAACCGTGGTAACCAAGTTCTATGTTCCTATTGTCACCATGGTAACCAGAATCTATGTTCCTACCCTCACCATGGTAACCAGGATCTACGTTCCTACCCGCACCATGGTCACCAGCTGTGGGTGGTGACTGAAAGAAAGAGATCACAGATACAAGGAGCTGAAATGAGCTTCCTCCACAGCGTGCCTGGGCATTCACTCAGAGATTGGTTGAGGAGTTTTGCCATCGGAGGAACCTCGGTGTCGAGCCGTTACTCTTCCGGGGTGAGAGAAGCCACATGGCGTGGTTCGGGCATCTGGTCAGGATAACTTCCGAGCACCTCCCTGGTGAGGTGTTTCGGGCATGTCCCACCAGGAGGAGACCAAGAGGCAGATCCCAGACTCGCTGGAGAGACTCTGTCTCCCAGCTGGCTGGGGAACAACTATGAGATCCTTCCTGGGTGAGCTGGAGGATGCAGCCGGGGTGAGACAAGCCTGGGCTCTCCGTCTGAGGCTGTTGCCCCCACGACCCGACCCCAGATAAACAGAAGTCGACAAAATGGAACGGAAAGTTATATCATTTTTAACAAAATTTTGTGATTTTTTTGTCTCAATAAAGAGTATTGGAATTCTTATCTTAAAGCCTATCCATGCAGTCCATGTATACATGGATAATAAGGGTGTAATGGGACCCAAAAATGCCAGTTCGGTCTGTACTCTGGTTGATTTTGCATAACAGCCTCATTTGAAGCTTTTAGTAAAATCAACCTTCCCACACGAACAAGTTAATAACACATTTTAACACCACTTTCTTTCACAATGAGCTTTTCACCTCTGCAAATGTACAGATGTTTTAATCACCTGAAAAATCCATTTGTTGAGCTTTTATTAGTGAAGAAGGAATGAATGAGTCATGCTGGTGGAGAATTTTAACAGAAAAGAAACATTTTCAGAGAGCAGTTTGGCTTCTTTCTGTACATTCAGCCTTGTACTTCACTCTAAAACTGCAACAAAAAAAAAAAAGAATCAATAAGAAATACCTGCAGGCGGCTGCACAGAAAATCACCCAGCTGCCATCGACTCCTTCAAACTACTATGTGAAGTTCAAAATTTCACTCAACCCCGTCAATAAAATCCTCCAAATTGCCCCCTAAATGACTTAATGGTAAAAACTTTTAATGGCACGAAGCTTTCTGTGGCAAAGAAAAGAAGAATTGATTGAAAGCTGAAGATGAAGGATTGGATTTATTGAGATAAAAGACAGGAAGGATGAGCGAACCCGGTAATGTACAGGCAGGAAATTACCCAGACAAGTTTGGAGAAGAACAAGAATAAGTTGAAGCGAAGGAGCCAGAAAAAAAAAAAAAATTCTCCCCCTGCGGTGGATAGCAAAACTGTATCAATAACAAACAATTCATATATATGTGAAGGCGAGCAGTCACACAGTATGTGCAGGATTCTTTAAATTTCTGACCTAAACCTCTGAGGCATTACCTTTAACACCTAATCAGTTTATCTACAGTTGGTACTGAGTAATTGTGGGCAGTTTCAATACAATCCTACCCTCACCAGGGTAACCAGAACCTACGTTCCTACCCTCGCCATGGTAACCAGGATCCACGTTCCTACCTTCACCATGGTTACCAGGATCAACGTCCCTACCCTCACCATGGTAACCAGATCTACGTTCCTACCCTCACCATGGTAACCAGGATCTACGTTCCTATCCTCATCATGGTAACCAGGATCAACATTCCTATCCTCACCATGGTAACCAGGACCTACGTTCCTATCCTCACCATGGTTACCAGGGTCAACGTCCCTACCCTCACCATGGTAACCAGGATCAACGTTCCTATCCTCACCTAGCCTCATTAGTAACAAGCTGTAAGTGGTCACTGAAACAACAAGATCTCGGGTATAAGCGGATGAATGAAGCTTCCTCTGCAGGCTGGGCGGAGTCTCTTGCAGGAATGCAGGTAGGAGCTCAGAGTAGAGCCTTTGCTCCTCTTGATTAAGAAAAGGTGGTTTGGGCATCTGGTTAGGAAGGATGCTTCCTGGATGCCTCACTGGTGAGATGTTTTGGGCAGACCCAGAACCCGCTGGAGAGACGCTGGAGGACAGGGAACGCCTCGATATATCGGTAGCTGGAGAATTTGGGCAGGGTGAGGGAAGCTTGGGCATTCCAAGTGAGGCTGTTGCCCCCACAACCTGGGCCGGGATAAGTGGAAGACAACAGAACAATTAACAGATATTTTTCACAAAATCTTTTTTAGAGGCAAGATTAAAAATTTTGGACTCTGGGCCGCAGTTTGCCCACCTCTGCCTGAAGAGCAGTAATGTTGGAAATACGTTTGGAAAAAGACCAAAAATACATAGTTATTCTTTACCAAAGTGCCATTTTAAGAAAATGATTCCTGCCTTTGTTTTTTAATGTTGATTTGTTGCCATAAGTTTAATGTGCAGCGCAGCAGGCATTCTTTAATATAGAATGTGGCCAACACATACACACGTACTGTAGTACGTGCACTCCTGCACGTTACCCTCATCGCCCCAGCAGGCGTTCTTCCAAACATGTTAATGAACCGTAACAGCAGTTCTCTTTATTAAAACAACTGGTCCTTAGACGTTTGATTCAATTAAAACACTTAATGGTAAGTGTGGTTTTACATGCTTTATTATCAGATAGGACATTATTTATATTAACCAAAGTTTCCTTTTGCTTGTAAGAAATGAAACTGCAGAAGCTTTAGAGGCTGTAAACCTGTAAAAAGCATTCATTGCCTTCCAGAATAGAAGAAGAGTATCATTAAACAATGGCACAGTGGCTCAGCAGGCAGTGATTAAAATGGTCATTAATGCAAACTAATACCACTCTCCTCTGCTGGAGTCCATTAGACACCCAAATGAAGATGGCAGCTCATTTGGATCAGTGTCTCTGTAACTTCATGCCAAATAATACATTATCCACAGGAAGGCTCTCAAATCACAACACTCTCATTATTCTCTCTTTTTAAAACAAAGTTTATTCTAGTTTTATACGAACATCACCGGGGGTCGAAGCTCCTTCATTTAATTACAGCCGAGGACGTCATTTCTTTTTCACACAACAGTAATTATCCATAATGAAAACTGAAATATAACGGGAATAAGTCAAAGCTACGATGTAAAACAATAAGCCTCCACCTGCCCTCTGTCGCAAACTATATAAGGAATGAATGCCCAAGGTCTGAGTGGTAACTAGTTTGAAGCAGTCACACAGAAATATTTGGTTGCATAAGCCTGAAAACCCAATCGGTTAATATATAGTTGGTACTAACTGCAAGTAGATTGATCAAAATCTTTTCAATAGTTTCAAAGAGATCGCTTTTATAAAAGTGTAAGGGACACACAGACGAGCTCCGTGAGAAGAGATAAAGAGGGTGGAAGATTTTAAGTACTTAAGATCAACAGTCCAGAGCAAAGGAGAGTGTGGAAAAGAGGTGAACAAGTGTGTGCGGGCAGGATGGAACAAGTGAAGGAAAGTATCAGCTGTGATGTGTGACAGAAGAGTTTCAGCTAAAATGAAAGGAAAAGTGTACAAAACCGTGGTGAGAGCGGTCATGCTGATTGGTCTAGAGACAGTGTGGTGAGAGCGGCCATGCTGATTGGTCTAGAGACAGTGTGGTGAGGAAAAGACAGGAAACAGAGATGTTTGTAGCAGAGATGAAGATGCTGAGGATCCCTTTAGGAGTGACCAGGATGGACAGGATCAGAGGAACAGCACATGTTAGAGGTTTTAAAGTCAGAGAGACCAGACTGAGATGGTTTGGACATGTGCAGAGGAGAGAGAGGATGCTGGGTTTGGAACCACCAGGAAAGAGGACTAGAGGAAGACCAAAGAGGAGGTTCATGGATACAGTGAAGGAAGACATGAAGATAGTTGGTGTGACCGAAGAAGATACAGCAGATAGGGTTAGATGGAAGAAACTGACTTGCTGTGGCGCCCCCTGAGGGGAAGACAAGCTGTGTTTCTCCTCCAGATTCAGTGAACGAAGGAGAACAAAATTAATAATTTAATTATATTTTCTTGTAACAAACAAGAATAAACACAATTTACCAGTTTTAAAAATAATTAGGTTTTCAAAATTAAACTGGATTTTCTTTTGCTCATTAGTGGATCTTTTGCAACTAGAAGACCCCTCATCCTACTGGTGTGACATTTTGGTATCAATTCAATTCCAAGTAATTACGGGTCAAAATCACAGACACCAATAAAGATACCAGTTTACAAACAGTTCAATTAGAATGAGTAGTGGGATGAGACAGGGTGGAATAATCTCACCAGTGTTATTTAATCTGTATCTACTGTAGATAAACTGTCGACAAAGTTAAAAACATGTAAATAACATGTACGTGTAGCAGTGAGTGGGGTCTCCTGTCTGATAACAATAGTATTGAAATTTGAATTAATCTGTCCACCTTTAACATTTCAATTAAAGGTGTGTTTTTCTGGATTTCACTGACTTTATTCTGGATTGTTCTAAGTTAGAGTGTATCGGAGTGAATGAGAGAAAATCCTGACTCTAGCTCGATTAGAGTGCTGTGGCAGAAAAACAGTGGCTGAAATGAAAAATCTTCTTTATTTTAGCGGACACGATTTTTTACGATTTGATGTCAAACTTGTGGCTGTAGCATAAAAATTGATGGAGCTACAGATGGTTTTTGACTTTTATATCACACAAAAAAAAAACGTCTTTCGCTCTATTTCAGTTTCTAAACAGTCATTTCTCAAAATGTACAAACACTTATTTTAATTTACTTGGACCAGAAAAGACATAAAATTTTTGTGAGCATTTTACAGCAAAAATAGTCTGTCTTGACAAAATTTTTCTTGTGTTTTGAAGGGCATAAACTTTTAATGGGAACATTTCCAAACTCCATTTATGTCAATGGGGGAGATCGCTGACATTGAAATATTACAAAAACCAAGTTAAAATGCGGAAATGTATGTAGACGCTCACGACTCCAAGCAAAGCCCGTGTCCTGACGAGATCTGCAACTGTCGAGATCTGTGACTTTTACGCCTCTGCGCATGCCCAGAATGCATCATCCTTCTCACCCTCTTCCCCAGAACGTATAATACCCATCTTCCTCCCTTCCAGAAGATATAAACATCAACATCTGTGACCTGGCGTGGCGCTAACTTCTATTGGAATTAGTATTTTTTTGCACCTGCTCTGCATTTTTCAACTAATAATCTATCATTTTAAAATGTACAAATGGTTTTTATTTGTTTCATGTGTATTATTTTTAGGTTCTGCAACCAGTCGCTCACTTCCAGTTTTTTGGAAACAATCTCGGTGAGGCTGCAGATCTTAATGAGGCTGTGGATCTCATCAAAACACCTGTTGTTTTGAGGCTAAAAGCACTAAAATTGGTCAGTCATAGCCGGGACATTTTACGTGTTAAAAAAGGGGCTATAATGAAGAAAACAGGAAAACAATATGGCCGCCTTTTCAAGACATCAAGCAAATAGAATTGCATCCCAATTTGGACTGAAAGTTCACACATTGGTGAGAAACACACAAATAAAATAGAAAACCTAATTCACATGTGTTTTTAATGCAGGGATAATGTTTAAATATATTTGAAACCTCCAAAAACTTGATTTAGCCTTAAACTCTGTAATTTTCTCATCGGTTCCATCTCTACGCCTCTTTTCCTATACTGCTGTTAGACATGCTCTTCTTCTTCTTCTTGTTGGAGGGTGTTTTATAACAGCTTTTTATTTGCTGTTTTAGAAGAACCTAAGGATTAAACTCTAAACATTAACAGATATCTGCAGATGTAAGAAAACATCAATCCGTTGCTTTTGTTTGTCGTATCTGACACCTTCAGGTTTTATAAGAAAGAGAGGTTAGATGATTTAATGTGACTCATTTCTGTGTGAAGTCAGATAGATGTGCCCTTTCATTAACACCAGGATTATCACTTCTAAAGGCACAGAAGAAGAAAAAGCCAGCTGATGATGTTTGGCTTCGGGGTGATGCTTCACAAACTTTTATTGAACTAAGAATATGTTTGTTTCTAAAAACCCTGACAGATGTTTGGCTGGTCTTCACTCAGACATCACATTTCACACGCCGGCCCATTGTAAGCATGACACGCTGTCAGAGACGTGCACACACAAGTTTTTGTTCGATTAATTGGATTTAGTGTCTGAGTGTACAGGGACGAGGCGTCAAAGGGAATCTAATACCAAACAAACATGCTAATGTTAGATTTTCTGACGCAAAGCAGAAACACAGTTTATGTTTATGATCTTTGAGCTTTGCGCTGCAGAGGCAGCTGGAAACCAGAAAATTGCTTTCCCAGCACACACATCTTGTTATGCTGGTTTCCTCTGGTCTCGCTGGCGAGCCAATCAATCAATTTCCCAGCATACCAGAGGGTATTTTACAGTTTATTAATGAGGCGGCTGGGGACAGCCAAGCCAGGAAGGTTTGTTCCTGGGATGGAGAAAAAGTTTCTGAACCAGTGGAATGACGGTTACAAAATATATATTTTAGCAAAATTTAAATTTGTTTAAATCCACAAGCAGTGATAAAGGCATGTAGCCGCTCCACCCCGCCGGGCTCGTGTCACCGTTTGAGACAAATTGTTCCTGTCCCATCTACAAATCAACAAAGCGGTGTCCAAAATGGCCGACTTTCAGTTCGTTCTGGGGCTTTGTTCCTTTCCGTCATCTTCCGCTTGTTCCGGGGTCGGGTCGCGGGGGCAACAACCTCAAACGGGCAGCCCAGGCCTCTCTCTCCCCGGCTGCATTCTCTAGCTCACCTGGAAGGATCCCAAGTCGTTCCCCGGCCAGCTGTGAGACATAGTCTCTCCAGCAGGTCCGGGGTCTGCCCCTTGGTCTCCTCCCGGTAAGACGCGCCCAAAACACCTCGCCCGCGAGGCGCTCGGGGGGCATTCTGACCAGATGCTTGAACCACCCCATCTGGCTCCTCTCGACCTGGAGGAGGAGCGGCTCGACACCGAGCTCCTCCTGGATGGCAGAGCTCCTCACCCGATCTCTGAGTGAGAGCCCAGCCACCCTGCGGAGGAAGATCATTTCGGCCTCTTGTACCCGCAATCTCATTCTTTCGGTCACCACCCACAGCTGGTGACCATAGGTGAGAGTAGGAACGTAGATCCTGGTTACCATGGTGAGGGTTGGAACGTAGATCCTGGTTACCATGGTGACGGTAGGAATGTAGATCGACTTGTAAATCGAGGGCTTTGCTTTTCGGCTCAGCTCTCTCTTTACCACGACGGATTGATGCAGCGTCCTAGTTATTGCTGATGCCGCACCGATCCGCCTGTCGATCTCCCGCTCCATCCTTCCCCCACTCGTGAACAAGACCCCGAGATACTTAAACTCCTCCACTTGGGGGAGGACCCTGTCCCTGACCCGCAGGGGGCATTCCACCCTTTTCCGGGCGAGTACCATGGTCTTGGATTTGGAGGTGCTAATTCCCATCCCGGCCGCTTCACATTCTGGGACTTCACATTCCCGTTCTGGGACTTTGCTCCGGCAAAATTTATTGTAAAGCCTGAGATGTCCTACAAATATACCAAATTTGCCCTCATAGCCAAACTTCATCAGTTTACCTATAGTTGGTATCATGTAACTGCCTGCAGTTTGATTAAATACTGTAATCGTCTTTAGTTTAAAAAATATCACATTCTTGAGAACTTTGTGACCTCGATATTTGTCACTTTGAAATTTGGTTTGCTGGACCTTGAAAACTGAATCATTTTAGAAAGCCTGAGTTCCAAATCGGCAGACCCCGGACCTGCTGGAGAGACTATGTCTCACAGCTGGCCGGGGAACGACTCGGGATCCTTGCAGGTGAGCTGGAGGATGCAGCTGGGGTGAGAGAAGCCTGGTTTCTCTTCTGAGGCTGTTGTTTCCGCAACCCGACCCCGGATAAGCGGAACGGAACGAGTTCCAATTTTTTTCTGTTACTATAGAACTGCAAACCTCTGCAGGATCTTCCAAACTTCCTGTTTACTGCTTTGTAATGTCATTTTAGCAGCTGCTTATTTGTCTGACAGAGTCCTTACGTCTCAGATCGTCATCTGCCAGACACAGTAAGGGCTCTGAATCACACACACGTTTTTAAACTGGGAAAAATGGACTGTTTTCATCCACATATTTCCTGCTTCACAGCAGCGGAGCTCACTTTTTTTTCAGATTGATGGAAATATTGATCTACTTAATAATGTGCTACAATTTTTAGGTGTTTTTCCTTTAATTGGGTTCAACTGACAAACTAATAACTATAAAAATCAAATTTCAGGAATTCGAAAATATCCAACAAAATCCAGATAAAAAAGTAATGATCAATTAAATTTAATTTGCAAAATAATTTGGAACACAATATAAAGTTGGTAATAAGCTCAAGTTAAATAACAGCAGATTTAGGGAACACTGAAAACAATTTGTAGAGATCTTCCATCTCGTTCCGTTTAATCTTCTGAACCATGCATCCCTAACGGGATCTATGGGGGTACCTGAGACTAGCACGGCTGATTTCATATGAGAGGCGGGATACAACCCAAACAAGTCAGCAGTCTGGTGCGTCTCCACACACACAATCATTCCTAGGGGCAATTTAGTAGTAGCCGATCGACCCAACACGCATGTGTTCATAGGGTGAGAGGAAACAGGAGTACCCGAAAGAAACCCAGACGTGTCATGATATCACCCCCTGCCACCAGAAGGAGCCTGAACCTTACCTAATCCCCCTGATTTGGGACACCTGTGGGTGATTAGTTTGATGACACACACCTGTGGATCCATCGGCATTCACCCCAGACGTCTTTGTCGGGTCATCATCGTCTTCACCATCCTTCGTGACGATGAGTTACATCTTTGAACGCCTTGTATTCTTCTGTTAATAAATCTGTTTTTGTCCTGCGTTTGGGTCCTCCTCCTTCCACATCATAAGACGTGCACAGGGAGAACATACAAACTCCACACAGAAATGCAAGTCTTTCAAGCCTTGCCCCCACTCCAAGACATGAACCCTAACCATCTTGCTGCGAGACCACTGTGCCATCCACTGCACCACCATGCAGCCATTTTACAAATGACTTTCAACATTTTATTCCTAGTTTTTTTTCCAGCTCATCCTGATAAGTTACTTTTACAAACTTCTATCCATAAAGTCAAAGTGAATTTTAACATGTGAATTGAGTGCATCAACCACCCAGCAGGGAAGAACAGCATGGCCTCAAAGTAAATGCTCTTTGGGGGCATCAGAGAGTCGATAAGGAGTTGTCACCCGTCCCTGTCTAATAAAAACCCAGCCTGTCCGCGCCCATAATTGTTCTGATTGATTTAAATATCCTCCATGTTTTCAGCAGCGGTAACAGCGGGGGGATTAGAAACACACTGGTAGCTACAAGAAAGATGGATCCAGACATAACAGCCTTCATTTCATTCAGTGACTGTCAAACAGGTCGTCATTGAGTCTGCGGAACGGTAGCGAGTGGGCGTGAAGGTCTGAAGGTCACGGCTGATTAGTAATATTAAAAAAGAAGTGGTCTCGTTACCGCAGTGTCAACGCCTCTTATTTGTCATTTACACGCAGAATGATTGAGCAGTGTGAGGGTTTAGGATAAAGCGGGCTGTCCATCCCCTCAGGCTGCCCTGTCTTCTAAACACACCTTGGCAGGACTAAAGCTTCTGACTGGTAAAAGCTTCTGTGTGAGGTTCATTTAGACACCTGTCAGAGCGGTAACATGCAGTAACCATGGAAACTATCTCAAAATGGCAAGTGCCTTAAAGCTTCAGTCTGAACACTGACAACTCTTAAGATCTTGGTAGCAGCGTGAATTTTTCTTTTTTGAAAGATGTAAAGAAATCCTAGTTTCCTCCCGAGAAGCAGAGCTGGATCTATGAAGCTCAGGAGGTGGGGAGGGCAGGTTGAATCCTTCTTCTAGGTTCTATCCATCGCTGTGCCCGGGGGAGGGAAACTTCTGCCTCTGGTGTCAAAGCCACTTACAGATGAATGTTTGGTGTTGGTTGGATTGGCTGCCTCAGGACAGCTGAACGTGGACAGGAGGCTCAGACCTGCCAGGTGGAAATGAATAATGGATTCTCTGAAACGCACCAAAACATGCAAACCAAATTTATTTTTCAGTATTTGCACTGCAAGGAAAATAAGAAACAGGTACAACCTGAATTTAACTAACCAAACACGTCCAAATCCATGTTTTATAATTAATGCACTGGAGAGCGCCAGGACTTGCGTTTCAATTCTTAAATCATGTGAAAACACATGTTGTGGTTGAGGTAAACATGATAGTCTGACTGAAGAGTATCAACATCCTCATTGAACCACTTTTTCTCAAATTCAGTGCGTAGTCTTTAGAGTGTGGAAAAGAGGTGAAGAAGCGTGTGCAGGCAGGCTGGAACGGATGGAGAAAAGTATAAGGTGTGATGTGTGATAGAAGAGTTTCAGCTAAAATGAAAAGAAAAATTTACAAAACCGTGGTGAGAGCGGCCATGCTGATTGGTCTAGAGACAGTGTCACTGAGGAAAAGACAGGAAACAGAGATGTTTGTAGCAGAGATGAAGATGCTGAGGATCTCTCTGGGAGTGACCAGGATGGACAGGATCAGAGGAACAGCACATGTTAGAGGTTTTAAAGTCAGAGAGACCAGACTGAGGTGGTTTGGACATGTACAGAGGAGAGAGAGAGAGTACATCAGAAGAAGGATGCTGGGTTTGGAACCACCAGGAAAGAGGACTAGAGGAAGACCAAAGAGGAGGTTCATGGATACAGTGAAGGAAGACATGAAGATAGTTGGTGTGACTGAAGAGGATGCAGCAGATAGGGTTAGATGGAAGACACTGACTTCTAGTCAGTTAAATAAAACTGGTCAGTCAAATAAAATAGAAATGGTCTAACCATCTATTCGTGGCAGAAAGAAACCACCCGCTGTAGTTAGATTAATTCTTAATAATGGCAGGATTCCCTCGCCTGCCACCAGACGATCCCTGGACCTTCCTCCCTCTCCCAGATTCCAACCTGATGCTAAACACCTGTGGTCATAAACCTCATGCTGATCCTATTTGAAGGCAGTCTCCCTTGACTGCTTCGTCGGTTCCTCACTCTTCCAAGCCTGGCCATGAGTCTTCCAAGCCTGGTCATCAGTCTTCCAAGCCTGGCCATGAGTCTTCCAAGCCTGGTCATCAGTCTTCCAAGCCTGGCCATGAGTCTTCCAAGCCTGGTCATCAGTCTTCCAAGCCTGGCCATGAGTCTTCCAAGCCTGGCCTTCTCTCTTCCAAGCCTGGTCATCAGTCTTCCAAGCCTGGCCTTCACTCTTCCAAGCCTGGTCATCAGTCTTCCAAGCCTGGCCTTCTCTCTTCCAAGCCTGGTCAACAGTCTTCCAAGCCTGGCCTTCACTCTTCCAAGCCTGGTCATCAGTCTTCCAAGCCTGGCCTTCCCTCTTCCAAGCCTGGCCTTCACTCGTCCAAGCCTGGCCTTCTCTCTTCCAAGCCTGGTCATCAGTCTTCCAAGCCTGGCCATGAGTCTTCCAAGCCTGGCCTTCTCTCTTCCAAGCCTGGCCTTCTCTCTTCCAAGCCTGGCCTTCACTCTTCCAAGCCTGGCCTTCACTCTTCCAAGCCTGGCCTTCTCTCTTCCAAGCCTGGCCTTCTCTCTTCCAAGCCTGGCCTTCTCTCTTCCAAGCCTGGCCTTCTCTCTTCCAAGCCTGGCCTTCTCTCTTCCAACCCTGGTCATCAGTCTTCCAAGCCTGGCCATGAGTCTTCCAAGCCTGGCCATGAGTCTTCCAAGCCTGGCCTTCACTCTTCCCAGCCTGACCTTCTCTTTTCCAAGCCTGGCCTTCACTCTTTCAAGCCTGGCCTGCACTCTTCCAAGCCTGGACTTCTCTCGTCCAAGCCCGGCCTTCACTCCTCCAAGCCTGGCCTTCTCTTTTCCAAACCTGGCCTTCTCTCTTCCAACCCCGGCCTTCACTCTTCCAACCCTGGTCTTCCTTCCTTCCTGCTCAACAAAGAAATATCTTTGAACTCCAAGTTTTTTGTACTTTTGAACTTTGACCAAGAGACATTTTTTTTTTAATCTTGTGCCCTTTTCTTACGGCTCGGCTGGACTCTTTTAGTTAAATAAATATTGTTTGTTGTCCTGCAATTGGGTCCTCCTCCTACTGCACCCTCATCAAAACAAAATCTCACATGAAGAAGTAAGACTTAAACAAAGAGGAGTCTCGTCTTTGGGAAAGAACCAAATTTATTGTAGCTGTCAACACTGCCATGTTAGGAACAGTGATTACAAAGACAAAGAAAGAAAAGTCCCTCTAGAGTTAGGATCAGTGGTTAACAAACTATTTTGAATTGGAGCAAATCGTATCAGACCTTTAATTTTTTACAATCCTTTGTCCTTTTAAAGTTTAAAAGATCAGCAAAGTGAGATAATCTCCACATGTCGGCCAAATCTGCATGTCCACTGTAATCCTAATTTACAATAAATCCTATTTTATGCAGTCTTTAAGTCTGAATCCTAAACTTCTTTTTCACATTTCACTTAAACATCAAACCGAAGACGAGGATTCATATTATACCTCACCAGGTATCCACGTCAGCCACTGGAGGTGGACGAAGTGATTCCCTGCTCGATGTTTTAATAACATAATTATTACTATTAATTATCTTTTCATGTTGGAAGTGACATATATCATAAAAGTGGGTGCATGACAACGCACGGTTTCGAAATCAGTTCAAACGTGATAATTAACAATGTCTACATTTCTTAATTAACCATCTTTTCCTTGATGTTGTCCGTTTATCTATGACAGCCATGACGTGTGGTTTCTAATATTTTTCTCCCTGCTTCAAATGCTTGATAACACCGACCTTACTACACTTCGATTTTGTACACTAACGGCATCTTTCGTCCACATCTTACGATGGCAGTGTTTTACCTTACTTAGAGTTATTAAGAAGTCCACGCGAGCCAGGCCTCCACTGCGAGACGTAAAACACCGACCTTGCATACCACTGCGCCACTATGCAATCCAGAATATAGTTTGTAAAATGGAGAGTGAAGATGTACTGATATTAATTGTTCATTTTCAGCAGTGATTTTCCAATTACTGAGGTTCGGCCAATCGCAGTCGTAGAGTGCAGACCTATTGTCACCCTCACACCTATTCTCAAATTAAACTAACTAATCAGCCCACTAAAAACCAATCGGAATTTGACACATTCAAAAGGTTCCTAACCCTTCAATGTCCTCTACTCCGCCTCCTAAAATGTCAGCATTTATCAAAACTTTAGCATTCAAACCGAACCTTTAAAATAATCCCAGACTCAAGCGATGACTATGATCACCCCCAAGATGTAATCACGTCTACATCTACCAATCATAGATAGATTACGAAGATTTCATAAAAATCCATAACTTTTTGAGTTATCTTGTTCTCACACAAACATGCACACTCCTTGGTGGAAGAATTAAGAACAACACATCAAAGCATGAATAGGGATTACATAATGTATTCCAATTTCCGTTCCGTTGTCTTCCGCTTATCCATGCCGGGTTGCGGGGGCAACTGCCTCAGACGGGAAGCCCAGGCTTCTCTCTCCCCAGCTGCATCCTCCAGCTCACCTGGAAGGATTCCGAGTCATTCCCCAGCCAGCTGTGAGACATAGTCTCTCCATTGGGTCCGGGTCTGCCTGTTGGTTTCCTTCTGGTGTGCCATGCCCGAAATTCTTCACCAGCGAGGCGCTCAGGGGGCAACCTAACCAGATGCCCAGACCACCCCATCTGGCTTCTCTCGACCTAGAGGAGAAGCAACTCGACACCGAGCTCCTCTCGGATGTCAAAACTCTTCACCCGATCTCTGAGTGAGAGCCCAGCCACCCTGCGGAGGAAGCTCATTTCGGCTGCTTGTATCCACGATCTTATTCTTTCGGTCACCACTCACAGCTGGTGACCATAGCTGAGCATTCCTATTTGCCATCCTTGAAATCATCTCCATTGATATGATTATAAAAATTTGTCCCAACAGGACACTCATACACACGTTGGTTACTGCACATAGCGGATACATAGGACATGTTTTTTCATTGAAACTGATAAAATCTTTCTAATCACTGATTGCACATTTAGCATATTAGATTGTGTTTAATAATAAGACATTTTCTAATGAGCTGTTTATGTTCTTTTCCTGTCCTTGTTTCTGCGCGCACACAGACAGATGTTTCTGTAAAAAAAAGACTCAGAAAAAATAGTTTCACAGGTTTCTTTAACACGCACCAGACCTGCAAATTGAACTCCCACATGGTGTGTAGGAGTTTTATTCTGCCGTATACGATTGTTTTCTTCTTTCTATCTGAAATAGATACATGGAGTATCTTTTGCTTTGGCACCTCACCAATCACCATGGTATTGAAATAATGACCTCATCCAGCACAAAGTTTCAAGCTTCGGAGGAAAAAGACTTTCAGGACTAAAAGAGAGAAAACAGGTGAATTATTTCTACAAAACAAGACGAGACAAACTGGAAAAGATTAGATACAAGAAAAAAAAAAGTTATGCTTTCTTTCACTCAAAAGAAGAAAAAAAATCCATCTTGTAAAACGTAGTAATTAATCTGTATTTAATGAAAGAAACAATTGAGGAAAAATTCATTTAAAATCTAAACTCTTTGCAAGCAGCTTAAAAAAATCCCAAGAAAAAGTTTGTGGCATCTATTTTACGAGTGATCTTATAGCTTTTTATGAGTCAGAACCCTTAGCTTACAAAATGCCATGTATGTGTTACGGAGGACGGCCGAATTCCTCTATGGGGAGCTCACCACAGGAACGCAGCGTACTGGACGCCCTGTGTTATAAAACGCCTTGTAAGAAGGATCTGAAGTCGTGTAACATCAACGCAACTAATCTCGAGTCAGTGACTTCTGACCGCTAGAGGTGGGGAACAACTGTCAAGATCGGTATTAACCTGGCCAAGGAGAACAGAGACATCCAGCACGAGGTCACAAAGACCTACAAAAGTCAATCTGTCCCTGCTCCCCTCATGACTCATACCACATGCACCAGCTGTGGTGGGTACTTAGTAGCTTTAGTTACTTTTATTTATGTCATTTAAAATTTAACATTTCCAGTGTTTCCTCTGGGGGGCCGCTGCAGCAGGAGCCTATGATCATTGGTGGCTGCTGGTCCTGGGTACGGGGCACTTGTGGGGATCTGGCTCTGGTCTCGTCTTCTAACCAGGGCCTTGGATCGTGACTGGTGATCGCAGGTGTGCCTCAACTCCTGCTGCGGTGGCTCCTCAGATATCGTTTTCTCAGGTGTTCCATCTGCATCCAGCCTATTGCATTTTTAAGTGAGTGTGTGCGTGTGCCTATGTACATACGTATATGAGGGTACGTATATGTATATGTACATACGTATATGAGGGTATGTGCTCTATCTGTATTTGTACATATGTGGATGTGTGTGTGTGCGGGGGGGCGATTATCTATGGGTGGGGGTCTTGTCCTTATTTTGCTTTTGTGTTCTGGGGTTTTTATCACTTACAGCACTTTGTGTTACATTTTAAGTATAAAAAGCGCTTTATAAATAAAGTTTGATTTGATTTAGGAGCTGCAGCTCCCGCATCAGCTTATTCAGCCACACAAACAAATAGGTCTCTAAGTGCAGAATCTATTTTCTCAAGAGACAGAAGAATTCCAACAACAAACCGCACAAGGAATTTTAATTAAACTGCCCACAGTTACTCAGTACCAGCTATAAATTAACTTGGGAATAGCCTTTAGTTTTCATATAATTTCTTATAATTGATAGATTTTAGAAACACAAGAGCAATAAAATTTAAAATTGTACATATACGACTCCTTCAATATGGTCATAATATAGACGTTTTATTTATTATTATTATGGTCTGTGATACAGAGCAGGTGGAGGCATGTCGTTCGACACTAGCGTTAACTCATCCTCATTCTAACGTAGCTGCCATCCTGTGGAGCCTCTCTAATACTACCTTTTGTCAGTGTTTTTGTTTCAGGCTTTATTTTTGCAGACCAGGATGTACCTAACCCCTCCTCCTCATCACATCAATGATAAATTCGTCCCATCATGTCTTCTGAGCCTGCGGTCATTTTGATTAAGCTTTAAAACACTAAATCACCCGCTTAGTTTGAACCGGGAACATGAATGATTCATAGCTAATGTTTCATTAACATCACAGAAAACACATCCGTCAGAGGCTCCTGGATTTGAGATGTTAGTTATAATGGACAGACACAAAGAAACCTCTACACCGCACACACACACAAAGTGCATGTGTCTACATTATTGAGTCACATCTCACAGAAGCACTTTGGGACAAATTATCCTGCCACTTTTCAGAGCGTCTTCAGTTCAGGCCGAGTTCACCAGGAGGTTGTCCACGTTCTTAGTGCGATAATGTTTCTGAGCTCTCGACAATTTTCTGGCAGCAAACAGCATGTCAGCAAGAAAATGTAATTGTGGAGTCACTGCCGCTTCTTGGAAACATGTCTCCATCTTCCTGATGGAGATTGTTTCTGACAAATACCCTGAAAGAAAAGTGTGAGGACTTCTGGGTGACCAAGGCTCCGTGAGGAGATGATTTAGGGATCCAGCTGGTTTAAAGTTTTGGATAGACTGCAGTGCGTCACAAAAACGAAAAATTCAAATAACCCTAAAAACAAACTTAAATCTTCGTCTCTTTCTTCTTTCGATCTCCATCAAACCCCAACTGCGCTAAACTGAGAAGAACAGAAAAAACATGTTAAACTTCTAAAGTTTGAAAGATGCATCAAAACTGCTTGAAATGTTGGTTCTTCAGGAGTATCGTGAGATGTTAGAAGTGGTTTCGGAGACTTCTGCCAATCGTGGAGAAAAACAATCCCTGGTTTGGGATTGCATTGATCTGATTCCACCTAATGAGATAATCTTCCTTTTACAGCATGCTATTTATTAGAAATCTCAACATCATGGTTCCCTCAGCCGCCACCAGAGGGAACCCGGGGCTTTCTCTCATCTGCATGATTTTACACACCTGAAGATCTTTGTGCAGCTGCCTTTAAAAAGGCAGCCTGTCTTCCGTTCAGGTGTCGGGTCATAACATCCCTTCCAGCCAGGTCTTCCTTGTTGCCTGACCATGAAACACAATCAGAACAATAACCAGTTGCCATGCCATTTGAGCCATACTCAAACAAACCATGTTTTCTGTCCTGCAATTGGGTCCTCCTCTTCCACCTGCGCACTGCTTCATGACACTTAAAAGTCAGGTGTTTGGTATCTTGCTTTTTAAAATACTTGAAGGAAAAACATATTTCCAGATGTAAGCATATCTTCAAATACTGAGAATCTTCTCCTTCCATCATTTCCCTCCAGGGGGCGCCACAGCAAGTCAGTTTCTTCCATCTAACCTAATCTCCTGCATCTTCTTCAGTCACACCAACTATCTTCATGTCTTTCTTCACTGTACCCATGAACCTCCTCTTTGGTCTTCCTCTAGTCCTCTTTCCTGGTGGTTCCAAATCCAGTATCCTTCTTCTGATGTACTCTCTCTCTCTCCTCTGCACATGTCCAAACCATCTCAGTCTGACCTCTCTGACTTTAAAACCTCTAACATGTGCTGTTGCTCTGATCCTGTCCATCCTGGTCACTCCTGGAGAGATCCTCAGCATCTTCATCTCTGCTACAAACATCTCTGTTTCCTGTCTTTTTCTCAGTGCCACTGTTGCCACAGACCAATCAGCATGGCTGGTCTTGCCACGGTTTTCTACACTTTTCCTTTCATTTTAGCAGAAACTTTTTTATCACACATCACACCTGATACTTTTCTCCACCCGTTCCAGCCTGTGCCTGCACACGCTTCTTCACCTCTTTTCCCCACTCTCCATTACTCTGGATTGTTAATCCTAATATAATCAATAATAGAATCACATAATATATGGTATACTAATCTTTGTAGACTGACTCAAACATATTTTTGTATACCTCTACTGGTATACAAGAGCCGGTTTTTTCCCGTCTGACTTTGCTCAGGGCTACGCAAAAGTCTACACACTCCGCCACCTTTATAAATCACTCGGTTTGCGTGGAAGTTAGCGTGCGCACGGATTTTAACGTAAATACGTTTTATGAATGAGACTTCTAATCAGATGAGTAACTACAGGTATTTATTTAGGTTACATGAACGTTCAGAGAACATTCTAAGAACACTGTTTAACGGTTCCCTGAAGGTTGTGGTTAAAATGAAGGTTAGAGGAACGTTCTGAAAACTTTAAGGGAACGTTCCAAAAAAACAAAAAATAATGTTCTGCCATGCCATAAAACTTTCCGTTTGAATCTTTGGAAAACCAAAATATAACCTTTAAGGAGTGTTCCGCTAACCATTAAAAAACCTTTCCAGAACGTTCTTCCGTTCTATTCCATCATCTTTCGCTCATCCGGGGCCGGGACGCGGGGGCAACATCCTCAAACTGGAAGTCCAGGCATCTCTCACCTTAGCTGCATCATCCAGCTCACATGGAAGGATCTCGAGTCGTTCCCCAGCCAGCTGTGAGACATAGTCTCTCCAGCGGTTCCGCGGTCTGCCCCTTGGTCTCCTCCCGGTAGTACATGCCCAAAACACCTCGCCTGCGAGGCGCTCGGGGGACATCCTTCCCAGATGCTTGAACCACCCCATTTGGTTCCTCTGGACCTGGAGGAGGAGCGGCTCGACACCAAGCTCTTCCCAGATGGCAGAGCTCCTCACCCGATCTCTGAGTGAGAGCCCAGCCACCCTGCGGAGGAAGCTCATTTTGATTGCATGTATCCGTGATCTCATTCTTTCGGTCACCACCCACAGCTGGTTACCATGGTGAGGATAGGAACATAGATCCTGGTTACCATGGTGAGGGTAGGAACGTAGATCCTGGTTACCATGGTGAGGATAGGAACGTAGATCCTGGTTACCATGGTGAGGGTAGGAACGTAGATCCTGGTTACCATGGTGAGGGTAGGAACGTAGATCCTGGTTACCATGGTGAGGGTAGGAACGTAGATCCTGGTTACCATGGTGAGGGTAGGAATGTAGATCCTGGTTACCATGGTGAGGGTAGGAACGTAGATCCTGGTTACAATGGTGAGGGTAGGAACGTAGATCCTGGTTACCATGGTGAGGGTAGGAACGTAGATCCTGGTTACCATGGTGAGGGTAGGAATGTAGATCCTGGTTACCATGGTGAGGGTAGGAATGTAGATCCTGGTTACCATGGTGAGGGTAGGAATGTAGATCCTGGTTACCATGGTGAGGGTAGGAACGTAGATCGACTTGTAAATCGAGAGCTTTTCTTTTTGGCTCAGCTCTCTCTTCACCAGAACGTTCTGGTAACATTAAACTGTTCGCTGGGTAAAAACAGGAGAACATGTGTTTGACATGTTCATAGTTTTAACCTAAAACTCCACCGTAGTATGATTACTTATAAATTCTATAAAATCAGTGCTCATTTCTCACACTGACCTCCACATCTGCACCGTCTCCCTGGGAGACCAGCAGTAGACTGGATTTAGATTGACTCCATGATGGCTTTGCGCACACACATATTTCCAGCTGTGTGTTCTGTAAATGGTTGGTTTACCCTTTTAATGATCCTTCACTCTGGCACCACAAGTTATTTTTTAAATTTTTGTCTGCTTTACTTCCTTTAAATCCGCTCCATCCCTCGACTCTGTCACTTTCCATAAAACATAAATCAGTGCATTTAGTAGAGGACATTAAAATTAAAATCCCCAGGCTTATTTTCTACATCTCAAAGTCTCTGAGCACTGAACCTGGTGGCCCTGTCTTCATGCTTTCTTTTTACATTACTCACCGTCTGAAGGTGTATTTCCCTCCCAGGGTAGTACACAGGAGGGCGTACCAAGTGATCCTGAACAAAGACAACAAGGCGTGTTCATCACAAACGCCGTTACAGACAGAAGGATGCATTAATGTTCAGGGACCCCAGAGGAGTTTCTATCTGACGGCCCATTTCCTTTTCAAATAATCCAGTTCCACAAAGTCCCTACACAGGCAGCTGAAACAGAGGTAATCATCCAGAACATCAGGCAGGAAAAACAAAAGATTATTTATCATCCAAATGACCATCAAAGAGGTTTTTATGTTGCTTTTTAAAAATGCTTCGGAGATAGCTCGTGGCTACGTTGTCGTGGCTGAAAAAGTCCATGGTCCACTGGCCCATGACCAGTCATTACCTTACAGAATTGTCATAATTTATTAGATTAAAATCCTAATTCATGAGTTATTATTGTAAAATTTTGCTAATTTATTGGAAACAAAATTAGAGATCATTCACTAACAATCATTCCAACAACCAAACAATAAATACCTTTAAAACATTATTGTACTGGTGCGTGTCTTATTGGGATTGTCTTTATTCGATTTTATTTATTAGATGTTTGGACATGTGCAGAGGAGAGAGAGAGAGTACATCAGAAGAAGGATGCTGGATTTGGAACCACCAGGAAAGAGGACTAGAGGAAGACCAAAGAGGAGGTTCATGGATACAGTGAAGGAAGACATGAAGATAGTTGGTGTGACTGAAGAAGATGCAGCAGATAGGGTTAGATGGAAGAAACTGACTTGATGTGGCGCCGCCTGGAGGGAAATGATGAAAGGAGAAGAAGTTCTTATTTATAGGAACGACGATAAGGATAGCAATAAAGTTGTTAAATTTCCGCTATTTTGCAGAAAAATGGTAAATGGGCTCTACTTATAAAACGCTTTTCCACCCGCGTAGTCATTCAAAGCGCTCTACAGTAAAGCTCACATTCACCCATTCACACACACATTCATACCTGATGAGGATGTATCAGGTACCTTGCATCATGCAAGGTGCAAACCACCATCAGGAGCAATTGGTGGTTTGGTGTCTTACTTAAGGACACCTCAACACGAACTCCTGGTGGGGGATCGAACTGGCAACCCTCCGGTTACAGGACGGTCACCTTATTCACTGAGCCATCCTTCCCTTAAAGAAAAAGAACCGTGTTAGTTAACAATGATAAACAATCAGCTTTTTTTTTAACAAAACTAATCTAAAAATGGTTAACTTTGAAATAGTATTGTAACGTTTATGTTTTATCTGGTCTGAAATAAAGATTGGACTCGACCGAACCACAAACATAGCAGACGGACTTTTGTGTTCATGTCAAGTTGTCATCTCTGTTCACTGATTGGGTAGGACATTTTCTGATTACTACAATCGTAAGATAATGTCTGCAATCGTTGACATAGTTGCGGAGTAAAATTAAATTGAGTGGAGGTACCAGGTGGCGCCAGCCTGGTTAGTTATAATGCAGTTATAATGTTATGTGATGCTTTTAAAATTTTAAACAGTTTAGTTCTTGTTCCTTTGAAAATATTTTGTCTGAGCTTATTTTTTTAATCATAAACATTAATTCCTCATTAAGGAATTTTTTCTCTCACAATAACAACAAATTTATATCCAGTGCATTTTTTAAAAAAAAATATTTCATATTACGTAAAATGGGCTAACCTCGGCCACTGCACGCTCAGCCATTAAAGTTGTCCCACTGTCGCCTCTTGGACGTCAAATTTAATATTCACCTCCATCCAAATCAAACCTACTGTATGTAGTTGTAATTTTATGCTCATCTGAACTGCGGCATGTTGAATCAAAATCGGATGACATGGTTTTATTAGATTGCTGTTCAGAAAAGTGGGGACTGGTGTTTCTGATGGGCGTTAGGCTGATTTGGTTGCTATGGTAACTACCAGATTTGGAGGGGCAACAATTGAAAAGCTAGCCTATGCAGCCGAGGATCTGACCGCCAGGGTCTCCGCCGTTGGCTGCCACCCATCTCCTCCTTCACCCCCCCCATGGCCCCTCCTGCAGGTGGTGAGTCCGCTGGAAGGGCAGCCCATGTCCCCTGTTCGGGCTGAGCCCGCCCGGGCCCCATGGGTAAAAGTCCGGCCACCAGGCGCTCGCTCTTGTGCCCCACCCTCGGGCCTGGCTCCAAAGGGGGGGGCCTTGGTGACCCACGTCCGGGCTAGGGCAACTTGGCCATGTTTGATTTCTTCATAGGGGTATTTTTGAGCCACGCTTTGTCTGGCCCCTCACCTAGGACCTGTTTGCCTTGGGTGACCCTACCAGGGGCATTAAGCCCCAGACAACATAGCTCCTAGGATCATTGGGGCACGCAAACCCCTCCACTGCGTTATGGTGGCGGCTCCATGAGGAGACTTGGGATCCTTCCGGGTGAGCTGGAGGATGCAGCCGGGGTGAGAGAGGCCTGGGCTGCCCGTTTGAGGCTGTTACCCCTGCGACCCGACCCCGGAACAAGTGGAAGTTGACGGAACGGAACAATTGAAGAGCTAATGTGGAGAAAGATGTTCCTGGAGGTGATTTATTTAAATTGTAAAAACACAGTTTAACGTTAACAGTTTTTAAATATTTTTTTATTTTAGTCTTTGTTTTTTTTTGCGTCACTCGACCAACTTTCAAAAACTGCACCACAGATTTATTTATTTTTCTACTTTTTTTGTTTTTTTTGGGGGGAAAGGTTTTAAATCTACATGCTTGTATCGTTATAGTCATCTTGGCCCAGTTCTGTTTGGTAATTGATCGCCACCGGCCCATTTAAACGGGATCGGTATGGCCGTCTCTGCTGCAGCCCTCGGCGTGTTAGACTTTCTGCTCCTCCATCATGCCTGCCAATAAAAATAGCTTCTGCGTAAAAAGAACCCCTTACCCTGCAGGCACAACTTTAATAGACATAAAGCATTTAATTGTGCAGTGCTATTACTTCCACTCTGCTCTAATGGAACTAATGTTGTGGCAAATTGTTGAAAAGGCCAAATTTCGGTGACACACTGATATTTGTGTCTCATCAGATTGTTTTTGGTCCCCATCGGCCCTTCACGTTTTTCGTTTGCATCTAAAGTGAATCGCCTGCTTTTGTTTCAGCCCATTAGCCGTCGTACATCTCATATATTGCTCTCTTATCTGAAGTTATACCTTGTTGTTGGACGCACACTTTGGCCAACTACGTATTAAAGAAGAAAATGAGCTGTGAAAGCAAAGCAGCATGGAGGAAAATTTAAAAACTTAAATTAATGTTGTTTCATGAAACCTTATTGAGAAAAATGAAAAATAAAACACACCATGACGGTTTGTGATGAACGTAATAAATTCATAGAAAATAAAGTAAGCATTTTAGTATTTAAATTAGTAGAGATTTGGACGTCATTATTCTCCTTTAGACTCTTTAAAAGAACAGGAGTGTTTTATAACGACACAGAGTAACGATGGAGGATTTCTTTCAAATGAGAGGAATGGAATATGTTCTGTTTTTCATTTACTCTTGATTTAATTCAAGAGATCAAGTCAAAGTTGAGTTCTGAACACACAACATGGCGTCATCAACAAACAAAGGAACTTTTCCAAGAAGTTTTCTGTTTCTGTTTTTCTCTTTGATGGTGGATGTCATAAACCTCCCACATTTAGTGTCACATTGTGGATGTAGAAGGCGGAAGACCCAAGGACAGGACAACAAACAGGATTCATTTACAAAAAGGCCCAGAAAGGCTTTGAGGAAAGGCACGAGATGAGAACAAAGGAATGTCTTTTGGTCAAAGTTAAAAAACGTGACACAGAGTTCAAGGAAATAACTTGTTCGGGCTGCCAGGAAGACCTGTCTGGAAGGGATGATGACCCAACAATAAGAACTGACTGACTGTGTAAAAAGACTCGAAACACCAATGTTGGTGTATTATCGCCAACCATTAACTTATATCTTCCTCAACTCAGATCCTTCTCCTCCACGATCATTGTTAAAAGGGAACCGGACCATCCCCTGTGGTTTAAAAAATTCAAAGCGTCCATTGCTCCGGCCATTGCTCAAAGACAAAATG
This sequence comes from Neostethus bicornis, assembly GCA_902685375.1. NCBI lineage: Eukaryota > Metazoa > Chordata > Actinopteri > Atheriniformes > Phallostethidae > Neostethus > Neostethus bicornis. Next base: position 3,055,375 of record LR738551.1, read on the forward strand.
AGTATATCCTCTGTTAGTCTTTGAAGACTAATAGAGACAATGTGAAGTCAGGTGAGACTGCCTTTAAATGGGCAGCGTGTCAATGACCACAGGTGTTCAGTATCAGGCAGGAATCCAGGAGAGGGAGCAAGATCCAGCGCTCCCTCTTGTGGCAGGCGAGGGAATTGTGACATTTAGCTCTTTTTTTTCTTCTCTCATGTTTTGCCCTTTGCCCAACTTCCTCATTCCGGTCTGTGTAACACGTAACTTTGTCTGTTTTTATTTGTTGTATAGACCGTATTTTTTTTTTTGTCAAGTTGTCTGTCATATTGTCCTAGTCGGGAGGAGCTGGGAGTAGAAATGAAAATGGAAGGTCAGATCTTCTTTTTCTTCTCCTTTTGGCATTTCCCTTCGGGGGGCGCCACATCAAGTCAGTTTCCTCCATCTAACCCTATCTGCTGCATCTTCTTCGGTGACACCAACTATCTTCATATCTTCCTTCACTGTATCCATGAACCTCCTCTTTGGTCTTCCTCTAGTCCTCTTTTCTGGTGGTTCCAAACCCAGCATCCTTCTTCTGATGTACTCTCTCTCTCTCCTCTGCACATGTCCAAACCATCTCAGTCTGGCCTCTCTGACTTTAAAACCTCTAACATGTGCTGTTCCTCTGATCCTGTCCATCCTGGTCACTCCCAAAGAGATCCTCAGCATCTTCATCTCTGCTACAAACATCTCTGTTTCCTGTCTTTTCCTCAGTGCCACTGTCTCTAGACCAATCAGCATGGCCGCTCTCACCACGGTTAGATCCAACTCCACATATGGTAACCATCCTGGGCAGGCTTGGCAGAACCAGACATGTACACTACTGAAAACAATCTGCCAAAGAAGTGGATGCACCTGTGCTTTAAGACAATGGGAAAATGAAACACAGGTTGGAACGTTAGTGAGAAACAATCACAACATGATTGACTTCAGGAACGTCTCAATCAGCAGATGTTCATCAGCTTTCTCAACCTGTTTATTCAAACTCTCTGGATAAGTTTGTTTGGATGCCTGACACATCTCAGCTTTGAATGTGATTCAGTTTAATTAGAAATTGCAAACAAATACTATCCTGCGTGCACCCGCACAGCGAGAAGTGATTAACCACTGCTTTTGTTCAAACATAATCCCTCCAATCACAAAGCTTTGGTCTGAAGATGTGCTTCATTGTTCAGCAAAAAGACGAAGAAGCTGGAAATAATGAACCGTGCATCTGCTTTTTTTGCATTTTTATTATGTTAAAATGAAGTTTTGAAGACGGAGACGATCAATACTTCTTGTTTTTTAGGGAGTCTGGAGAATTACGGGAATTAATGAGGACAAGGTTCACAAGTAAAGGTACCAGACAGAATCAAAGAATTTTATGCAATTTTATCCACAACCTGAAATCTACGTCACGACCCTGACCTATGGTCACCAGCTACAGGGGGGGGACCGAAAGAACGAGATCACTGATACAAGTGGCTGGAATGAGCTTTCTCCACTGGGTGGCTGGGCTCTCACTCAGAGATAGAGGAAGGAGCTTTGCCATGTAGGAGGAGCTCTGAGTAGAGCTGTTGCTCCTCCAGGTCGCGGTGATTCAAGCATTAAGTTAGTATGCCTTCTGAACACCTCGCTGATGAAATATTTCGGCCTTGTTCAACCGGGAGGAGACCAAGAGGCAGACCCCGCACCCGCTGGAGAGCTTATGTCTCACAACTGGAGAGTGAACACCTCAGGATCCTTCAGGGTGAGCTGGAGGATGCAGCTGGGCTGAGAGATGCCTGGGTTTCTCATCTGAGGATGTTTCACCTGTAACCCGTCCGCGGGTAGTGGGAGATCCCTGGTCAATAGATTTGTTGTGAAAAGCTTTGAAAACTAAATCCTAGAAAAAATTTGACAATACAGTACTTTGTGTACGTGTGTAATTTTTTAAAATATATGTTTGCTTTTCATTTATTTTTGTTTGTTTCAGCACTTTGTCTAACTTTATGTTTAAAAAGTGCTTCATAAATAAAGTTTGATTTGATGTCTGAATGCATAGATATTCATTTTAATCTTTATTAATTCCAAATAAAGTCTGTTTAATAACGGCATTGAGTACAATAAAAATAAATTACATGGAGGAAGCACCTACCGTAATTTCACGGCTATAAGGCGCATATAAAAGTCTTAGATTTTCTTCAAAATGAGCGGTGCGCCCTTTCGTACGGTGCGCCTTGTGTGTGAGAAAAGGCGGACCTAAAAGAAAACACATGAGAACGTTAAAGACTGAAGTGTGGGCGTCAATTGTGTATAAAAAAGGTATGTGCTGTATGAACAACATTGCTGTTTTAACCCTGAAAATGGCAAAGAGACACGTTTATGACGCTCAGTTTAAGCTGAAGGCAATCAGCTACGTAGAGGAACAAGGGTGGAAGGCAGCACCGGGCGAGTTACGCTACAGTTTGCCAATGGATTGTAGATGCTTGGACTAACGTGTCTGCTGGTACTGTTATCCGAGCTTTCTCAAAAGCTGGTATCCTTTCTGAGGAGCCGTACAGTACAGACAGTGACTTTGACAGCAAGGAGTGAATCCAAAATCCAACCTGCTCTGTTGGATTTTGCGCAACTGTTCGATTCCGAAACAGAGGATGAGGACTTTGACGGATTTGAATAAAGACTGTTACCGGTAATGTGTTTGTTTAGTATCGTTACTACTTAAATAAAGCACAACCAAACTCAGTTTTGCTCCCGATCTATTTTTTAATACGCACATTTGCATGCTTGCGTGTGTGTTGTTGTAAGGTGGTGTGTGACTGAGACTGCGTCTTTTCGTACGGTGCGCCTTATGGTCGTGAAATTACGGTATACCAATAAAATCTAAACTATGTCAGGATTCGCCCTCCTGCTGCCAGAGGGAGCCCTGGATGTTCCTCATCACCCTGATTAGGGTCACCTGAGATTGATTCCTGATTCCACACATCTGTGGACCCTACCATCTATTTAAGAGCAATCATCCCAGACTTCAATGTCGGATCATACGATTCCTTTTAGCCAGGTCACCCTGATTGCCTGACCATGTTTGAACCCTGTTATTGTTTGAACTTTTAATCATGAGTTAATCCTGAGCCCTTTGCTTTTCAGACTTAATCGAACTTTGTTAATAAACCTAGTTTTGATGTTCTGCAAATGGGTCCTCCTCCTTCCACATTCCCAAATCCCTGACAGACCCTGACAAAACTATCTCAAAGACATTTGTTTGAACCATTAAATATAATAGTAAATTTAATTAGCTGACCAGAGAACAGAAGATCGAAGCCTGGCTGTAACGTTGGATTAGTCCCATCCTCTGTGGTAAAACTCAAACTGGAACCTGATTTCTTTCCATGCGACTCAGTGGATTTCAGCTTTGGGTAAAAAAGAAAAGAGAACAAAGTGACACACGGGACGAAGTGAAGGGAAGAAGGACATAAGAGGAAGATGTATCTGAGCAGAGTGGAAAGAAAAGAGCAAGAGGGTGCGGCTCTGACAGAAGAAGGTGGGATGATGGATTGAACATAACCAGATAATGAGGAATGAAATACTGTTGAACAAAATGTCATCTCTCAGACAGTGGTCTGGGAGCTGCGCTGCCATTTCACCGACATTGTTACCAAAGATGGATTTCACCTACAAAGACATCACTTCTCCTGTTGCAGCATTTCCTGGATTTCACATGAATTCTGGCAGACTTTGAAAAGCTACTTTGAAAGTGAGTGTCAGCCTGGATGATTCTGCTCTGGCATCAGTGTGAGGGGCTCTCATATATATATCTGCTCAGATCAGGGATGTTTGCTGTGAACATTTCTCATTAGTCTGGATGTTTGGAAGTTTCACTATCTCCCATCACAGCTGCTGGTGGCAAAACTTATCAAACCAAACACATCATTTGCATTAACCCAGGGATTTTGAACCACAGCAACTTTTCAGACGAGGAATTGCTGACTTCAATCCTTCTTTTATTTCTTTAGAAAACGGGTTCAAATCTACACTTTGTCTACGAGGCCAGAACGTGTGAAGAAATCCACAAAACAGACAAACCGTTTTGATCCTTCTTTGAACTCTTAATTCAATCAAACTTTCACAATAAAATGCTTGTGTCGCCCTTAAAGCTCGTAATTTTATTTTAAAGGTTAAAGTGAAAAAAATGTTGAATTTATCATTTTGAAAGAAGTGATTGTTTGTCATTCCTGGAATAGAGATCCCGTCGTGTGTCGTCCTTCATCCTTTAATGTGAGTGCAGTGTTTTAAACTCTGTTTTTTATTCAAATAAATTCTATTTTATTTTACGTTCATATCCTGGTTTGTCCTTAAGGTCTCAAAAGGCTTCAACATAGACTGAAACAGACAATCAGCATGATAATAATGAGAATAAATCAGGGCCAAAACAATGACCAAAACGCCTCCGTCTGCCTTCTATAGAGATACACCGTGTTATTAATGAAGGGTTCACGTCTATGTAATAACGAGGTTAAAACAGACGTGTATGTCAGGTTTTTAAATTTGAAGACCTTCAGTTTTGAATGCGTGACCCTAAAATACCCAGAAAATTAATCTATAGTTGGTACTGAGTAACTGAGGTTAATTGAAATGAAATCCGTTAAGCGGTATAGAAGGTGTCGCATTTGTAAACGACCCGACTGTCGTCCTCATAATTACATATCCACTCATGTCTTCAGGAAACTTTAAAAACAGGTTGTTTATTTGAATTATTTACAAGCTAAATCTCTTTTTTCTTGAAGAAAAACTTGTTTTCTTTTTTTAACCATGATTTGTTCAAAGCCTTTGGTTTTACCCTCCTCTCCAGGAAGAAGAACTACATTTTTTAAAGATAGTAATAGTTGCTATGATTAGTGATGGGCTGTTTAAAAACACGCTCTGCTCCCCGTCTCTGGAATTCTCTCCCACCTGACACCCAGAACATTGACTCCTTCACCCTCCCTCTTCAAATCCAGAATGAACCCCTCTGTTTAAGTCTGCCTCATCGCCTCGTCCCACCCATTGTATAATTTTTTTGGTCTTGACTTGTTGTTGCGACCCGTGAAGAGAAAATGCCGAAAAAAATATATATCTATAATATTGTGTGTTTTATATTTTATGTATTTTATTGTAAAGTGGGGCGGCACGGTGGCACAGTGGGTAGCACAGTGGCCTCACAGCAAGAAGGTCGTGGGTTCAAGTCCCGGGTGGGGACGAGGGTTGGAACACTGGCCTTTCTGTGTGGAGTTTGCATGTTTGCGTGGGTTTCCTCCAGGTACACTGGTTTCCTCCCACCCTCAAAAGACATGCATGCTAGGTTGATTGGCCAGTGCCGAAATTGTCCCCAGGAATGAGTGTGTGTGTGGATGGTTGTATGTGTGTGGCCCCACGACAGACTGGCGACCTGTTCGGGGTGTACCCTGCCCTTGGCCTTAAATTGGCCGGGATGGGCTCCGCCACCCCTTGCAACCCTGAAAGGGATAGATGGATAAGAAGATACTGACTGATTAAGAGGCAATTTTCCCCCTCTTTTTCTTTGTTTAAACTTGAGCTTTTTATTTGGTATTTTGGGGGGCGGGTTTGTTTGCAAAATTGGGAGTGGTCAGCACAGTGGTGTCACAGCAAGAGGGTCGGGGGTTCAATGAGGTGGGACAAGACTTAAATCACAGGTCGTTCTTTGTGGAATTTGCATGTTCTCCCCGTGTTTGTGTGGGTTTTCTGCGGGTTCCTCCCTCCCCCCAAAAACATGCATATTAGGTTGATTGGCCAATAACAAATTGTCCCAAGGAATGAGTGTGTGGATGGTTGTGTGTGTGTGTGGCCCCACGACAGACTGGCGACCTGTTCGGGGTGTGCCCTGCCCTTGGCCTTAAATCAGCCGGGATTGGCTCCGACACCGCCCACAGCCCCGTAAGGGATAGACGGTTAAAAAGATGACTGACTATTGTAAAGTGACCTGGAGAGTTCTGAAAGGCGTTTAGAAAATAAATTTATTATTAAAAATAATGGAATTACAAACGGATTTACTTTTTGTAACAGAGTAATCTATTTAGTTACTTTTCATACAGTTACAAAGTGTTCTGTTACTAAGAATCTAGTCTTGTTACTAGACATTCATTCATCTTCGTAACCGTCCATCCTTAACTGGGTTTCCAAGGAGGTGGGACCGGGGGGTCAGATCCATTGATTTAAGGTGAGGGACATGGTACACCTCAAACAGGTCGCCAGTGTATTGCAGGACCACACACACACACACACAACCTTCCACACACCCACCCATTCCTAGGGACAATTTCATAGTGGCCAATCAACCTAACATGTATGTTTTTGGAGGGTGGGAGGAAACTAGAGAAGAACATGCAAACTCCACACAGAAAGACCAGTGTTCCAGGCCTCGTCTCCACCCAGGACTCAAACCCCGACCTTCTTGCTGTGAGGCCACTGTGCCAACGTACCACCTGTTTTTACTAGGATGTGATAAAATAAAGCAGCATTAATCCACACTGTTCTCCCATGCTGTAGATTTACCAACATAAATAAACTGCATGAATAAATAGCTTGTTAACATTTGAATGATTCCAACAACTCAGTGTGTCTTGATTTTTATTTTTAGGAACTAAACAACCAAGTTGGCACCAGCTTGCGTCTCTACCTAATTTCAACGTTCTTCCAGCATCTAGATCAGGGATTGCAGGCGTTATCTTACGATTGCAGCGATGGAAAACGTCCTACCCAATCAGAGAACAGAGATGACGGCGTGACATGAACACAAGCACCTCTACGCCATGTTTGTAGTTCTGTATCTGAAAAAAAAGGAGATCAACCATGGTGTACGGTCCGTGTTGGCAACAATTCCCCAGATTGAGAATTTAAAGACAGTATTTAGAAAGTTTATTCAGGAATATTTTGTTTTAACGCTCTGTTTTCCGGACAACACGGACTGTTTGGGTGCCATGATTGGTTAAATTAAAAACCTAATGCTATGAGGAAAGTGAGTTTTCTTAACCATCCCATTTTCATCAGAATGAAATCTATCTACTCATCTACCCGTCCTGGACATCGCCGGGAGCGAGGGGTCCCCGTGTTTCCATCAGGATGAAGAACATCTATTGACTTCTTTAGATATTTAGCTGTAGATTAGAATAAGCTCATATTTAAACAATAATCTATGACACATTGTATGCTCGTCCCGGGGGAGGGATCTCTCTTTCGTGTGGATCCCCACGAGGTTTCTCATTTTTCCCCACTGATGTTTTTTTAGGAGTTTTTCCTCACCGAGAAGGAGAGTCTAAGGACAGGAATGTGCTAGTCTTGTCTAGCTGGCATTTGTTGGTTAGTTTTCTTGCTGTGTATTTTGTGTTAATACATTCCTCTTTTTTCTTGTTTTTTTTTCTTTCTGAATCTTCAACATGAAGCCCATTGAGACAGAAATTTTGTGGTTTTGGGCTATAAAAATAAAATTGAATTGTATTGAATTGATGAAAAACTGTTTCTACATAGTGAAAAAAAACAGTTATATGGATCAGGATGTTTCTGAATGAACTTCTTTAAAAATTTGTTTAGGCTCTGTGCTTTGAGAAAATTTTAACATGAAATGGCTTCACTTTTTTTGTAGGTCAGAACAAAAGGTCTCCTGGTTACAGAGGTACGACAAGAATCTGTCTTTATGATGGGAAATGGTTGGAAAATGTTCTATAAAATGGATAAAAATGTTGTAAAACCTCCATTAGAGACTGAAAGATTTATCACTTTTCACCCTACAGAGATGAGGAGGACATCAGTGATGGGGAGATGATCTATCAGAGTTATCGGGGCAGACCGGGAGCGTCCAGACCTTTACTAAACAGGTGGAATCTGTTTTTTCTTCCTTCGGCGGTGATCCGTGACCTCCACATCCAATCAGTTATTACATTTCTGACATTTACTGAAAATTTAATAAAATCCATTCATAGATTCATAAACCATGTCGCCAACAAACAGGTGGCGTATGGCTGCTGAAACAAGACCCGCACCCTGGTGCAGGGAATAATTTCACTACTCCAGAGGTTTGGAAATGAAGCCTCTCTCAGTCCACCTCTAACTGTCAGCAGATCCTCTCAGAAGGTCAGACGGAGAAAAAAATATCCAGTGTGGCATTCCTGATATGTTTACCAGGCTGTGCACATGCTGCATTTATATATATATATATATATATATATATATATATATATACATACTGTATATACAGTATATATATATATATACACATATATATATATATATATATATATATATATTAATATACTTTATTGATCCCTCACCGGAAATTTGTGTGCTGCACTCCCACACCGCAGCAGGCTGCCACCGATGACAGCGCCAATGGTGGGAGAAAAAGGGGGTTAGGTGTCTTCTCCAAGAACTCCAAATGTGAACTCAGTGGGATGCAAACCTGCTAACTTCCGGTTAACTTCCGGTCCAAGGGCAAACGCTCTACCACTGAGCCATCCATCATCTCCCCCCTTGTTTTGTGACATTTGTTCCGTTCCGTCATCTTCCACTTGTTCCGGGGTCGGGTCGCGGGGGCAACAGCCTCAAACGAGCAGCCCAGGCCTCTCTCTCCCCAGCTGCATCCTCTAACTCACCTACAAGGATCCCAAGTCGTTCCCCAGCCAGCTGTGAGACATAGTCTTTTCAGCAGGTCCGGGGTCTGCCCCTTGGTCTCCTCCCGGTGGGACGTGCCCGAAACACCTCGCCCGTGAGGGGCTCGGGGGGCATTCTGACCAGATGCCTGAACCACCCCATCTGGCTGCTCTCGACCTGGAGGAGGAGCGGCTCAACACCGAGCTCCTCTCGGATGGCAGAGCTCCTCAGCCAATCTCTGAGTGAGAGCCCAGCCACCCTGCGGAGGAAGCTCATTTCGGCCGCTTGTACCCGCGATCTCATTCTTTCGGTCACCACCCACAGCTGGTGACCATTTGTGGCGTTACTAAATATATCGCTCAAACATCTCAATAGATTTAATGAAACTGCCCACAGTTAATCAGTACCAACTATGAATACACTAATTAGAAGTCATTTTACCAAAAGCTACACAAGTCCAGGTCAAAAATTCTTATGAATTTGATTTCTCACAAACCACTGACGAGCTGTAAAGAAAACTGTCCTTAGTGTGTACCATCCGTAGATGAACTGATAGTTTGTGACACAGTGGGTTTTTTTTAACACTGTGCCGGTGTTTTGTTCTCATTATTTAAAATACTTTGAAGTATCTTGTAAACAGAATTTTCGTTGCTTTTTAATGTCAGTAAAAAATCCAAGAAGCAGATTCTTCAGTCTCTTTGGTACCGTTTTTTTTTTTTTCTGTTTATTTTAGTTTTTCTTATGTCTGATTTTTCAGCAGGTGCGGCTGTTCGATTCAGTTGCTTCTCTGATGTTTTTGTCTGTGACGTTAAACTTTTTTTATTCTGTGCAAATAAAATATTTTGGAGTTATTTACTGACAGCAATTAATTTTCTAGGGATGAAAATCAAAGCTGCATCGTTATTTAGGTGTTACTTTAAAGTTCGTTTCTTCAGCACAAAAAGTTGAAACAATAATTAGCTCATGAAGAAATGAAAAGTTCTTATTTATGGTTTAAAATTGACGATTAATCAGTGTGAAGAGCAAATAGAACGAATGCTGTGAGGAAAAAAAAGGTGCCAAAAACATTGCATGGTTAAAAATTTGAAGCTGTTTCTATGGAGTGAAACAGTCTGACCACACTGGATTTGGGTTCAGACCTCAGAGGTCAGATTTTTTTTTTTTTGGTCTTACCCAGCGTGACATACAGTATGTGATGCACGTGAACAGAGACCGTAGTCAGCAGCAGGGCGACCACGTCCTTATCCTGATTAAACACTGACCATATGATATAGTAATCTCCTTATTTAAGCTATAGAACTACAAACATGGCGGACAAACACTTGTGTTCATCCTGCCATCATTTCCGTTTTCTGCGATTGGCTAGGATGTTTTCCTATCGCTGCAATTGTATGATAGTGCCTGCAATCCCTGACCTAGTTGCTGGAGTAAAATGAAATGGAGCGACGGCATTAGGAAGAAGTCGACGGATGGCTCAGTGAGTTGGTTGACCGTCCTATGACCGTAGGGTTGCCGGATCGATCCCCTGCCAGGAGCTTTTGCCGAGGTGTCAATGAGCAAGAAACCGAACCCCCTATTGCACCAGACAGAGGTTTGCACCTTGAATGGCAGCATCCACCATCAGGTATGAATGTGAATGGGTGAAGGTGAGCCACACTGTAAAGCCCTTTGAGTGCCAACGCAGGTGCAAGAAGTAGAGTCCATTTACCATTTACCATTAGGTGGCACCATCCTAGTCATCGGGACATGAGGTTTTGGTCATGACGTCCAGCACTAAGAACACATTTTAATGAAGCCAAACATGTTTTTACGAGTGTAGACAAGAGTGTCCAGGTGCATCACTTCTTTACAAATCTTTTGGACGCACCAAAACCCAACTCTGGAAAATTCTAACAAAAGAAACTTTTGTGTTAAGAGCTTCGACCAGAAATGGATCGTATTGAAGACGTCTTTACCGGGACGCACCTTCTCTTTACTCTCTGTCATCCGTTTTGTTCTCATTGACATACATAGTTTTTTTTTTCTACTTTTTTATTCACTTCAAAAGCTACTTTTTCCTCTTAATGGCCCATTAGCTCTGCTCTGAATGGATCTATGTTAGAAATCTCCCCGGGTTTCTCATCTTACATCTCAGATGGGCTTAAGGGCTGAAAAATAGAAAGAATTGTGTCTTTTATAGGATAATGGGTGAAATGTGAGAGTGTATTACTGCAGGATGGCAAATGAAATCATAAAACCAGTGACTATGGCACCATACAGCCAAATTATAGCATCCTTTGTCCTGCTAAATATTTCCATTTATAAGATAGAGATGGTTTTTTAGAGGAGTGAGTAGATTGGTTTATCAATTAAATTTAGACATTTAAAAGAAAGTAGCTTTAGATGTGTTCTGTTCCGTCGTCTTCCGCTCATCCCAGACCAGGGAGCGGGGGCAAAAGACTCAGACAGGAAGCTCAGGTTTCTCTCACCCCAGCTGCATCCTCCAGCTCACCTGGAAGGATCCTGAGTCGTTCCCAGGCCAGTTGTGAGACATAGTCACTCGAGCAGGTCTGGGGTCCGCCTCTTGGTCTCCTCCTGGTGGGATGTGCCCGAAACACCTCACCAGTAAGGCATTAGGGAGGCATCCTGAGCAGATGCCCGAACCCCCCCATCTGGCTTTTCTCGACCTGCAGGAAGAGCGCCTTGACAATGAACTCCTCCTGGATGGCAGAATTCCTCACCCGATCTCTGAGTGAGAGTCCATAAAAATAACAGTCGCATGTAAAATGAACTGCGTAGCCTCCGCCATCTTGCATGGTTGAAAACTTACTAGCAATAATACGTGACTTGTTTCACTACGTGAGAATCGACATGATTCATTTTTCTAGCCTGTAATTCTTGGGATACGGATATCTGTACCTGTGCCACTTCCAATTTAAAAGTGATGATTTGAGTTCACTACATCTTTAGTTACAATCTCCTGAAAGTTAAATATCCAGACTCCCGTTTGCCCGATGGGCGTCGAGCTCAATCAAATGGAAAACCGATTCATAATGTTTTACAGTATTGCAGTAAAATTCCTCGGAGCATATTTAAGTTGTATTATATTGATCTGGGATTGATCCTGGCAGGTGCCAGCGTTCACTACTGATTACTAATCAACTTAAATAACTCTCAAATCTTTTCCAATCAAACCTCCTCCTTCTCCTCTGCTCTGTCATGCTCTTAAACACAAATTCAAGATTCAAATTTTCATCCATCAGTTTTATATTATATCTACTTCGTGTTTCAAAGAGAGCTGAAGTCCATCCCAGGAGATCCTAGGCATGACGGTGGTCCATAAGGGGGTCAAAGCAAAGACACAGACACGTTTTATTCTAAGGCTGAATGTTTCAACTCTACAGTTATATGAACACTGGTTGAAATCAAACATCGTGTCCGTACGACACCTGTCTTCTTTTTTCATCATTTCCCTTCAGGGGGCGCCACATCAAGTCAGTTTCATCCATCTAACCCCATCTTCTGCATCCTCTTCAGTCACACCAACTATCTTCATGTCTTCCTTCACTGTATCCATGAACCTCCTCTTTGGTCTTCCTCTAGTCCTCTTTCCTGGTGGTTCCAAACCCAGCATCCTTCTGCCTCTTTCCTGGTGGCCTACAAGCGGCCGAAACAGCCACCTCTACAGAGTGGCTGGACTCTCACTCAGACATCAGGTTAGGAGCCCTGCCATCTGGAAGGAGCTCAGAGTAGTGATACCACTCCTCTAGGTTTAGAGAAGCCAGATGGGGTGGTTCAGGCATCTGGTCAGGATGCCTCCCAAGTGCCTCAGTGGTGAGGTGTTCCGTCCCACTGAGAGAAAACCAAGAGGCAGACCCCAAACCCGCTGGAGAGACTATGTCTCACAGCTGGCCGGGGAACAACTCGGGATCCTTCCGGGTGAGCTGGAGGATGCAGAGACGCCTGGATTTCCTGTCTGAGGCTGTTGCCCCCGCGACGCAGCCCTGGATGAGCGAAAGATGACGAAACGGAACAAACAGAACGGGCTGGTGTAAAATCCATGGGATGCTGCTGATAAAAATTATGCAAAAATATCCCAAGCAATTCTTGTAAATATTGTTTAACACATGAAAACCTTGTTTTTCTGGTGAAAACGGTGCTCTAAACTGAAGCTGACCATGTCGTTGACAGCTTTGGCTCAGTTTTAATGTGTCTGGGTTGAAGTGCCTGCGTGGCATACTGATGTTCCTCTGACCATTGTTTACTGTCAGCTGACGTTAGCGCTCTCTGAGGGCTGCAGGCTTGGAGACGTATCGAGCAGGAAAATGGCGAAGGCTGTCAGCTGAGGCTAATAAATGACTTCCTACTCTGGCAAGCAAGTGTCGAGATCCATTTTTCAGACTGAACTTCAGCTGGCATTACCCAACAAGGTGTCCTCGCTCTTTTAACCACTCTATGGTTTGTTGCTTTGAGGAAATGGAACCTAAACTTTAACTTTGTTTCTGCATCTAAGCCTTTGAGTTTCATAATTCTCTGCCTTTTACCAGAACATCCGTTGCTATTGTTTTTCAATCAGAATTAATTAAACGTGTGAAGAGTCCGTTCCGTCCGTTCCGTCATCTTCCGCTTGTTCCGGGATCGGGTCGCGGGGGCAACAGCCTCAAGTGGTCAGCCCAGGCCTCTCTCTCCCCGGCTGCATCCTCCAGCTCACCTGGAAGGATCCCAAGTCGTTCCCCAGCCAGCTGTGAGACATAGTCTCTCCAGCGGGTTCGGGGTCTGCTCCTTGGTCTCCTCCCGGTGGGACGTGTCCGAAACACCTCGCCCGCGAGGCGCTCGGGGGGCATCCTGACCAGATGCCCGAATCACCCCATCTGGCTCCTCCCGACGTGGAGGAGGAGCGGCTCGACACCGAGCTCCTCCCGGATGGCAGAGCTCCTCACCCGATCTCTGAGTGAGAGCCCAGCCACCCTGCGGAGGAAGCTCATTTCGGCTGTTTGTACCCGCGATCTCATTCTTTCGGTCACCACCCACAGCTGGTGACCATAGTGAGGGTAGGAACGTAGATCGACTTGTAAATCGAGGGCTTTACTTTTCGGCTCAGCTCTCTCTTTACCACGACGGACCGATGCAGCGTCCTAGTTATTGCTGATGCCACACCGATCCGCCTGTCGATCTCCCGCTCCATCTTTCCCCCACTTGTGAACAAGACCCTGAGATACTTGAAGTCCTCCACTTGGGGCAGGACCCTGTCTCTGACCCACAGGGGGCATTCTACCCTTTTCCGGGCGAGGACCGTGGTCTTAGGCCGTTTCACACTCGGCAGCAAATTGATCACGGTCCGATGACGCCAACAGGACCACATCATCCGCAAAAAGCAGTGTGAAGAGTCAAAATTCCTTTTTAGATTGAAAATAAAAGTCCTCATTTTATATTAAAAGAAGATTTTAAGATGAAGTAGTGATTAGTCATGATCCGGGTCACTGTTTGGGTTCAGGAGTGTTTTAAAGGTTCTGTTGAAAGTCTAAAGTCGTGTCACACACTGGCAATTTAAGGCAGGGTTCCCAGAAAAGTCCGGGTACGTTTTTTTCCAGCTCAAACAATGGGTGACTTTTAGCTCCGGACTTCTGTATCTATCAGAATTTTTTCTCTCAAGTTGATCTTGTCTTCTTTTTCTTCTTTTCTTCTCTGCATTTCCCTTCAGGAGGCGCCACAGCAACTCAGCCGCTTCCATCCAACCCTATCTTCTGCATCTTCTTCGGTCACACCAACTATCTTCATGTCTTCCTTCACTGTATCCATAAACCTCCTCTTTGGTCTTCCTCTAGTCCTCTTTCCTGGTGGTTCCAAACCCAGCATCCTTCTTCTGATGTACTCTCTCTCTCTCCTCTGCACATGTCCAAACCATCTCAGTCTGACCTCTCTGACTTTAAAACCTCTAACATGTGCTGTTGCTCTGATCCTGTCCATCCTGGTCACTCCCAGAGAGATCCTCAGCATCTTCATCTCTGATACCTCCATCTCTGTTTCCTGTCTTTTCCTCAGTGCCATTGTCTCTAGACCAATCAGCATGGCCGTTCTCACCACACTGTCTCTAGACCAATCAGCATGGCCGGTCTCACTACACTGTCTTTAGACCAATCAGCATGGCCGCTCTCACCACACTGTCTCTAGACCAATCAGCATGGCCGCTCTCACCACACTGTCTCTAGACCAATCAGCATGGCCGCTCTCACCACACTGTCTCTAGACCAATCAGCATGGCCGCTCTCACCACACTGTCTCTAGACCAATCAGCATGGCCGCTCTCACCACACTGTCTCTAGACCAATCAGTATGGCCGGTAAAGTTAATGTTGTAACGAGACTAAAACATTTTTATTGTGTGTTTAAACCCTCGTTTCACTCAGTTGAATATGGGCTCATCTCTGCTGGCATGAACACACCCAAACCCATTTGCAGCAAAGAGCTGTGTAAATGCCAGGGTGATAAGCGGCTGTGGAGCAACGGTAAACCAGCAGGAGGCCAGTCAGGATGATGATACTTTAAATGTGTTTCCATGCTTTATGTGTTTCCACTGTTATGTGGATTTCCATCACACTGTCACAGTTTTATCCACAAGCCTCGTTTATTCATCAATAAACCAAACAGAGAAATCAAAATGTCTTAACGTGGGATTTAAACAACGTGGGTCATTCAAGTTCATCTTTTTTTATGACTAAGTTCAGTGTTTGAAAGTCTGCACCACTTTTCTTCTTTCTAAATCGACGGTTCATATGCGTCCAAAAAAGAAAATGTCAATCTGAACGGATCACAGATCACGCCTCCGTGCACTGAGTTTCACCTTCGTGATGCAGAGCAGCCGTGACAGGCTAAAGTGTGAGCAGGATCAATCACATCAGGTCGTTCGGTTTTACACCAAATAACTCCATCACACAGAGATGGATGAAAAATGGACGAACAGATAGAATTCATATGCTTAACTCGCTATGTTCACTTTCTGTGTACAGTCAGTCAGTCACCTTCTTAACCATCTATCCCTTCTGGGTTCAGGGGGGTGCCGGAGCTCATCCAAACTGATTCGAGGCAAGGGGCAGGGTCCACTCCAAACAGGTCGCCAGTCTGTCGCGTGGCCACACACATACAACCATACATTAGAATGGCTAGAAAACTTTTTTCAACATAAACGATTGGCTGAAAAAAACACAATTTTCCTCCGTATTTTGTTGGAAAATAATTAGATCCTCAGCTGCACTGTAGCACAGTGGTTAGCCCAGTGGCCTCACAAGCAAGAAGGTCAGGGATTTGAGTTCCACAATGATGGCGAGGCTTGAATCACTGGCCTTTCTGTGTGAGGTTTAAATGTTCTCCCTGTGGATGTGTAAAAGTACTCCAGATTTTCTCCCACTCTCCAAAAACACACTTTTCAAGTTCATTGACTGGCTGCTAAGTAATTGTTCCTTGGAATGTGTGTGTATCTGTGGCCCCACAACAGACTGGCGACCTGTTTAGGGTATATCTTGTCTCGCGTCTGTAATCAGCCAGTGAGGACATCCAACAACATCCACCATACCCTCATTGGGGATTAGTGGTTCAGAAAATGAAATAAAGAATTGGAACCAGAAACCGGAGGAATTTTTTTGTTCTGAGACTTTGTCTTTTATTTTATCTGTTGAATATTTTGTCCACATGCGCCCATCTTTTCTTCTTGCATCAAATAAGAACTGAAAACGAAACGGCACCGCCTCTGGCCGGAAATGTAATTCCCGGCACAATGAAAAGTTAAAGTTTCTTTGAGGTCTTAAAGTTTTAGATCTTTTTCAAATTGAATGGAAAATATAAAATAAAGTCTATGAAATCTTAAAATGTTTAAAACCCAGAAATCACAATATTCTGAAGGAAATAACGGTGTAATCTGTTCTATTTAAGAACCCCTGCAGGAGCTCTAAATACTGTATTCAAGTAAAAGTGGTCAATTATCTTCAAACTAATTCCTTCTAAAGAGTGTGTGTGTCGTTTTGTCCACTGTTTGGCACAAAACACTGTATTTTAGGACTAAACATAAACTCAGTTTCTAAAGAGGTCTTTAGATATTAATCTGTTTTTAGCTGAAAAACATTGTTTCTATTGTGTGTGTGTTTTTTTACCGAGAAAATAGTTCAATCCAAACTAATTAAAAAACAAAGGAAATCTCAACAGCTCAAAACTAGTACCAGCATCGTGCTCGTACTCATGGTAGAAGGACTGGTGTCACGATAAATCTGTGTATTTTATTGTTTCATTTAAACATAGACATTAATAAAGACTCGTGTTATTGTCTAAGTATTTCAACTATGTGATTGTTTTATGGCATTCTTTTACGGCATTGGAAACGTGCACACGTTATTCACGTTAATTGAATTTAATTCCATTCAATTTAAATTCCCAACCTATCCACACGCATGTCATAAGTATCATAAAGACGGGAGATGGTGGCTCAGTGGTTAAAGCGTTCGCCTGCGAACCAGAAGTCAACTGGAAGTTCTCGGGTTTGCATCCCAATGAGTGCACGTCTAGGGTACAGACCACCTCGCATCCACCAAACCCCTCGTTTCTCCCACCATTGGCGCCTTCATAGGTGGCAGCCTGCTGTGGTGTAATGCAGCACATAAATTTCCCGGGAGGGATTAAGAAAGTAGGGGGGCAACAGCCTCAAACATGTAGCCCAGGCATCTCTCTCCCCGGCTGCATCCTCCACCTCACCCGGAAGGATCCCAAGTCATTCCCCGGCCAGCTGTGAGACATAGTCTCTCCAGTAGGTCCGGGGTCTGCCCCTTGGTCTCCTCTGGGTGTGATGTGCCCGAAACACACCGCCTGCGAGGCGCTCGGGGGGCATCCTGACCAGATGCCTGAACCCCCCCGTCTGGCTCCTCTCGACCTGGAGGAGGAGCGGCTCAACACTGAGCTCCTCCCGGATGGCAGAGCTTCTCACCCGATCTCTGAATGAGAGCCCAGCCACCCTGCAGAGGAAGCTCATTTTAGCCGCTTGTACCCGCGATCTCAGTCTTTCGGTTACCACCCACAGCTGGTGACCATAGGTGAGGGTAGGAATGTACAAATAGATCCTGGTTACCATGGTGAGGGAGGAACGTAGATTCTGGTTACCATGGTGAGGGTAGGAACGTAGATCCTGGTTACCATGGTGAGGGTAGGAACGTAGATCCTGGTTACCATGGTCAGGGTAGGAACATAGATCCTGGTTACCATGGTGAGGGTTGGAACGTAGATCCTGGTTACCATGGTGAGGGTAGGAACGTAGATCCTGGTTACCATGTTGAGGGTTGGAACGTAGATCCTGGTTACCATGGTGAGGGTTGGAACGTAGATCCAGGTTACCATGGTGAGGGTAGGAACGTAGATCCTGGTTACCATGGTGAGGGTAGGAACGTAGATCCTGGTTACCATGGTGAGGGTAGGAGCATAGATCCTGGTTACCATGGTGAGGATAGGAATGTAGATCCTGGTTACCATGGTGATGGTAGGAACGTATATCCTGGTTACCATGGTGAGGGTAGGAACGTATATCCTGGTTACCAAGGTGATGGTAGGAACGTAGATCCTGGTTACCATGGTGAGGGTAGGAACGTAGATCGACTTGTGAATCGAGAGCTTTGCTTTTTGGCTCAGCTCTCTCTTTACCACGACAGACCGATGCAGCTACCTAGTTACTGCTGATGCAGCCGGGGTGAGAGAGGCCTGGGCTACCCGTTTGAGGCTGTTGCTCCAGCAACCCAATCCCGGATCAAGCGGAAGATAACGGAATGGAACGGATTAATAAAGTATGTTTAAAAAAACAAAAAAATGCCTAAATCTCATTCAAGTTGACTCTTAAGTAACTGTACCATAGTGAATACTCCATTTGTTTTGGTACAAACCCAAACAAACCTTTGGGTTTGTTCTTGTCATGCAGTTTAAAAGAGATGAAGAAACAGCTTTGCTTTGGCCTTGTATCCCTCCAAACTGGTTCTGATTAATGTTCTGGAACAACCACTACGTTCGTTGGTTGGGTGCAACCCTTTCTGAAAGTTACACCAGTGAAAAAAACCCATGAGAATCAAAACCGCTCATAGATGTGAAACAGGTTTATTAAAATGCACAATGAAAATCAATAGTGACACCTGTTCACAGGTCAGATAAATGTTAATTAACTTAGAGTCTGGACTGCTCTGCTGGTAATTAACTCAACTTGTTTGTATGATGAAAAGCCAGGTATTCATACGGTTTCCTACAAACCATTCAGCTGAAATGCCCCTTCATGGTCTGCGTGGCGTTTCATGTGCTGCTTTCAGACACTGACAGAAAATAAATTAAATTCAACCTTGACTGGAATATTTATGCACTGATGCTGAAAGATTGACTTTGCCATGAAAATGTCGAGCTGCATTTAAAAACACATTTCAATGCAGGATGGAATGTACGGACTGTGGAAAATGAAGACCGTAATCAGATGGAGGTTCTGGGATCATTTAAAGCACAAGGACTTTTTAAGAATCCATGTGGAAGGAAGAGGTTATTAAAGTGATTTAATTAGTTTACAGGCTGCTTGGATACAGAAGCTGGGGGAAATATGATGCACTGTGTTTGTGAGAGATTATCATTGATACTAAATTTCTGGTTCAGGGATCATTCACGCCTGCCAGAGCGCTTCTCAGGGCCATTCGGAGTTCCCAGTAATGACAGATTAATAGATGCTCACCTTTTTTTATCAAAAATAAAATGCTATTTAAAGTTAATAGAGGATCATTTGGCTTATGTGTGTCTGAGTGTGTGTATATATATGTACATGAAAATATTAATCCTTAGTCCAAGGGGGCGTTGGCCTAGTGGTAGACTTGCCGTCTTTTGACCGTGAGAATCTAGTTCGATTCCCCCTGGGGCTGCTCACAGTCCAACTTAATAAAACTGAAACACAAAGAAAAAAAGAAAAAGAAAACATAAATCCTTTCATCCAAGGATTGAGCGACTCGGAGTCTCTTAGCGGTGACTCCAAGTATTTGGAGGTTGCCCGTGATTACGTCGAGCCATCGGGTATAGAGGCTTGCTTTGTGGTCTTTTCCAGTCAGCTCCCGTTAGAACCCCTTTAGAGTCCTTCAATTCAGTCTAAACTTTAGACTGGTGCATATTTTAATCGAAGTTTACAAAAATAAAGGTAAGAACAATTTTACTTTTTAGTCTAAACTTTAGACTGAATTGAGGATTGCTCTGGTGAGATGGTCAGGAGGCAGGCGTAGGATATCGCTGAGCCAGCGAGAGAAAGCAGAACAGCTGGCTCAAGATCACCAGCACTGGAAAAACTTGGTTCATTTGGTTGACTCAACGCACAGGGAAAAGACCAACGCCCTTCACAGGATCCCTGGTTGAATCGATTCCATCCACGAATTTTTTGCTGGCATCAAATCGTTAGTACAGGTCCAGCATCTTAAGAACACTTCTGTCAGTGTGACTCCTTCAGTGCTCATGTTTTGAAATGTCAAATATGCCACTCTTGGTACCTGCCAATGAAGAAGTAATCAACAAAACTTGGCACCCATTCAAACTCAATAGATTTAAATTAACCTCCATGTGTGTGTAAGCTAAAAAATAATCATAAAAACTATAAATATACCCAAACATAAAGGAAGCAGATCCTGCTAAATATTCTTTTGGTCAAAAAAAAATGGTCAAAATATTCTTTTTGAATTGGACACAGCCAATCAGATTCCCTCTGCGTGCCAAACAGGAAGTGCCTTTCTTTAGTGTTGAGTTTCTTCATAAATAAAAAAAGAACAGCCATATTTTTTCTTCCATTTTAGTGAAAAATTGCGTATATTTTTACAAACAGCATTGTGATTTTTTTAACAAGACAAGTTACCAAGACAACCAATGTTCTACTTCCTCTTGTTGCTTCTATAAACGTCCTGTTTTTCAAAACAAAATTCTTTAGACTGAACTACAAAAAAATGCACTTTAAATAGCAAATATTTCCAATAAAACAATTAATCTGGGACTGCACGGTGGTGCAGTGATAGTACCATGGACTCACAGCAAAAAGGTCAGGGTTTGAGACTTAGAATATGGGCGAGATCTGAAACACTGGTCTTTCTGTGTGGAGTTTACATGTTCTCCTGTGTATGTGTGGGTTTCCTCTGTTTTCGTCCCACCCTCCAAAACCATGCATGTGAGGTTGATTGGCTGCCATGAAATTTCAGCTAGGAATGAGTGTGTCTGTGGATGATTGTCTGTGTGTGGCCCTGCAACAGACTGGCAACCTGCTCAGGGTGTATCCTGCCTCTTGCCTGACATCAGTCAGGATAGGCTCCCTGTGACCCCTTTAGGGATACACCTCTAAAGTATTTATCTCCTGAAATTATACAGAAAATTCGATGGTTTTGTTTCCATAACATATATCTATTTAGGGACCGGTAGATCCAGATGGAGCATTACTGAAGGTCTAGAAGTGATGGTCCACCACTGTGTTCAGACCAGTGATGAAGGGTTTCTTATAAAGTTTGAAGACAGAGGGTACGTCACACTCAGATGTTTGATAAAAATGAATTTTTGTCATACGAAGCGTTCTAAAGGATCAAAGATGGATCTCATGGGGCCAAATAAGCTGGAGGGATTCACCTGCACACCTGAGGAAGTAGAGCTTCAATCTTTCTTTATGATGGAAGCAAAGACATAAAAGACACTTTGTATGACTGATATTCAGCATGAAAGGTAAAAAAAACACAGAAAGTATACCCTTATCTGAATTCTGATAATCCACAGTGATCAAACGGTGACGATGTTGTGGAAAGGAAGTGTCTGTCAAACCCAACTTGCACACTGACTCTGTCTCTTTGTCGTTCTCATTATTTCTCAGCTCATTGTTTCGCTTTCACTGCCTGAAACTTTTAATTTGCACAATTCGCTGAGCGGTCTTATCAGCGTAGATTAGAAACCCAGAAAAAAAAATCAATGTTCTCCAAGAGAAATCTCAGCAGAAAGTTATCAGACTAATAAAACGAAACATTCAGCACAGATGTTACACTTCTCTCATGAATTACTGGAGATAAGCTTTATTTATTCACTTATTTGTCATGGAGACGTAAATATGAGTAGGAATGATTGCTAACCTCTCCTCCTGTCTGCCTGATATGCAAATGGAAGAAAACATTGCAGACTAATTTCACTGGAAGCTCATTTGTCAGAGTTGTGTTTACATTTTCCTCCACATCATCCGCCCTACAGAAGAGAAAAACTCTAATGAAGGTTTTAAACACAGTTCATTTTTTAACTGAACGTTAAAAACGTTCCAACCCTCATCATGGTAACCAGCTGTGGGTGGTGACCGAAAGAATGAGATCGTGGGTACAAGCGGCGGAAATGAGCTTCCTCCGCAGGGTGGCTGGGCTCTCACTCAGAGATCGGGTAAGGAGCTCTGCCATCCGGGAGGAGCTCGGTGTCGAGCCGCTCCTCCTCCAGGTCAAGAGGAGCCAGATGGGGTGGTTCGGGCATCTGGTCAGGATGCCCCCCGAGCGCCTTGAGGGCGGGGTGTTTCGGGCACGTCCCACTGGGGGGAGACCAAGGGGCAGACCACGGACCCTCTGGAGAGACTGTCTCACAGCTGGCCGGGGAACGACTTGGGATCCTTCCGGGTGAGCTGGAGGATGCAGCCGGGGAGAGAGAGGCCTGGGCTGCCCGCTTGAGGCTGTTGCCCCCGCGACCCGACCCCGGAACAAGCGGAAGAAGACGGAACGGAACAGTTTTTAACTTAGAAATAAAATAAAAGTACAACTTATCTCATACGTTTGGATTCCGTGGAAACGGAAGATAAAACACAACATTTTCCTTTATTGGTCTCTATTACAGGTGACTAGGTACAGCTACCTGTTCTGGAGACAATGCCAACGTGTATTTACACTGTAAAAATCTTCTTCTTTCGGCATTTCCCTTCTTCTGATGTACTCTCTCTCTCTCCTCTGCACACGTCCAAACCATCTCAGTCTGGCCTCTCTGACTTTAAAACCTCTAACATGTGCTGTTCCTCTGATCCTGTCCATCCTGGTCACTCCCAGAGAGATCCTCGGCATCTTCATCTCTGCTACAAACATCTCTGCTTCCTGTCTTTTCCTCAGTGACACTGTCTCTAGACCAATCAGCATGCTTCTACAGGCATCCGGAGACCTTATCTCACACACACACACACACACACACACTTATGATGCACCGCCTCGGTGAAATGTTAAAGAAGAAAAAACAACAGATGTTCCGTTGGACCAGTTTTACATCCACTTAGCTTTAGAATGAAAGAGAATCTTCTTCTCCTTTTGGCATTTCCCTTCAGGGGGCGCCACATCAAGTCAGTTTCTTCCATCTAACCCTATCTGCTGCATCCTCTTCGGTCACACCAACTATCTTCATGTCTTCCTTCACTGTATCCATGAACCTCCTCTTTGGTCTTCCTCTAGTCCTCTTTCCTGGTGGTTCCAAACCCAGCATCCTTCTTCTGATGTACTCTCTCTCTCTCCTCTGCACATGTTCAAACCATCTCAGTCTGACCTCTCTGACTTTAAAACCTCTAACATGTGCTGTTCCTTTGATCCTGTCCATCCTGGTCACTCCCAGAGAGATCCTCAGCATCTTCATCTCTGATACAAACATCTCTGTTTCCTGTCTTTTCCTCAGTGCCACATCTCCAGACCAAACAGCATGGCGGGTCTCACCACGGTTTTGTACACTTTCCCTTTAATTTTATCTGAAACTCTTCTATCACACCTGATACTTTCCTCCACCCGTTCCAGCCTACCTGCACACGCTTCTTCACCTCTTTTCTACACTCTCCATTGCTCTGGACTGTTGATCCTAGATACTTAAAATCTTCCACCTTCTTAATCTCTTCTCCCTGTAACCTCACTTTTCCATTTGGATCCCTCTCATTCACACACATGTACTCTGATTTACTCTGACTAATCTTCATTCCTCTTCTTTCTAGTGCAAACCTCCACCTCTCCAGCTTTTCCTCCACCTCTTCCCTCCTCTCACTACAGATCACAATGTCATCTGTAAACATCATTGTCCATGGAGATTCCTGTCTGACCTCGTCTGTCAGCCTGTCCATCACCATAGCAAACAGCAAAGGACTCAGAGCAGATCCTTGGTGCAGTCCCACCCCCACACTGAACTCCTCTGTCACACCTACAGCACACCTCACCACTGTCTTACAGCCCTCATACATGTCCTGAAACACTCTAACATACTTCTCTGTCACACCAGACTTCCTCATAGTTCATCTCTGGGTACCCTATCGTATGCTCTCTCTAGATCTACGAAGACAGTGCAGCTCCCTCTGGCCTTCTCTGTACTTCTCTATCAGCATCCTCAAGGCAAATACTGCATCTGTAGTGCTCTTTTTAGGCATAAAACCATACTGCTACTTCAGACCATAGCTTACCTTCAACAACTTTTTCCCATAACTTCATCATTTGACTGATCAGTTTTATTTTTCTGTAGTTACCACAGATCTACACATCTCCCTTGTTCTTAAAAATAGGAACCACCAAGTGTGAGCATGCCAAAATACAGCTTGTATGCAAATCGAGCGATTGGCAAAGGGGGCGGAGTGTGTGGACTGGTGTGTGACTTTAAGACAACTCAGGAGCGTCTGTACGTAAAGCTTAAGAAATGGCAAAAAGACAACTCCTTGTGATTAAACTCAAAGTAAAATGAGGACAGTGAAAGAAGCCCTACATGCCCTCAGGTGGATGCGGTAAAAAAAGAACGGAATTATGGGCTGCTTTTTTAGCATGGCTTTTATTTGAGAAAAATGTTGATTTTAAATCCTTTAAAATGCCCGTGCTTCCATTGGGCTCCCTGGCCGATCCTGACCCGGAGGCGGCTCCCCTCAATTACATAATAATATAATAAAAAGAATCAAGCTAGAAATTTCTTGAACCACCTCCAGTGGCAGCTGCACGGTGGTGCAGTCGGTAGTATTGAACCATCACAGCAAGAAAGTCAGAGTTTCAAGTTCCGGATCGGATAAGGCTTGAATAAATGGTATTTCTGTGCGCAATTTGCATGTTCTGCCCGTCCACACCAGGGGTATACTCTGGGTTTTCTGGTTTCTTCCTACCCCCCAAAAACATGCATTTTAGGTTGATTGGCCACTGTAAAATTGCCCGTAGGAATGAGTGTGTGTGTGAATAGTTGTTTATGTGTGGCCCTAAAACAGACAGGTGACTTGTTTGGGGTTTGCCCTTTCTCTCATCTGTAACAAGTAGGGATAAGATCCACTACCCATTGCAAAGGGTTCAGAATATGAATGACTGACCTCCAGTGGCTGATAGGGATTCCTGGCATGTGGCTACCCACTGTCTTTATCACCACGATAAGTCTGAAATGTTTTGTTTTTAATTCACTGACAGATCAGCGTGTCGATATCAGAGGTACGGATTAATTGTTGGCTGTTTTATAAATCTCATCAGGCAACTCAGGAGCAGGCATTACACAAGCCAACTGTAAGAATCTAGGATGAGAAACACAACGTTAATCCCCGTTGTCTGATATTAGGAAAACACAGATTACTAAGTTTGGAATACATGGTCAAATTTTTAAATCTTGTCATCCATAAAATCATTCCTGGCTTGTCATTTCCTCCTGTTCACCAGTTTGTTATCCTCCGTACTATCCGTTCCTTTAGAAAAAAAACATTTGTTCAGACTGTTGTTTTCTGTTGGAACATGGAACCTCACCTCTAGAACTGTTAGAGAACTAAACACATAAAATGAATCTAAGACACAATCAAAGAAATGCTTCATTGGCAATCAGACTGTCAGCCG
This sequence comes from Neostethus bicornis, assembly GCA_902685375.1. Taxonomy (NCBI): domain Eukaryota; kingdom Metazoa; phylum Chordata; class Actinopteri; order Atheriniformes; family Phallostethidae; genus Neostethus; species Neostethus bicornis. The sequence goes on from LR738551.1 coordinate 3,080,810, forward strand.
TAGGTAAAGCTCCTCTGGACGATCACTGCCACCATCTTGTCTTGTATGTGTTTAATGCCTGTTTTTGTTCTTGCGTGTTTCTCTTTTTCCCCAGAAGCTTTCAAACATCACTATGATGTTCCGCCCAGTGCGGAGCCAGCTGTCATTGTGAGGGTTTCAAGAATGGTGGAAGGAGGAGGACCCAATTGCAGGATTTCAAACAAGGTTTCTTAACTCAATTCAAGAAAGTCTGTAAAGCAAGAAGCACAGGATTAACTCAGGATTTCAAAAGTTCAAATAACAACAAAGTTCAAAGATAGTCAGGCAACCAGGGTGACCTGGCTGGAAGGGATATTAAGACCCGACAGGGAAGTCCGGGGGGATTCCCCTTAAATAGATGGCAGGGGGCACAGATGTGTGGAATCAGTGATCATCCTCAGGTGATCCTAATCAGGTTGATTAGGAATATCCAGGGCTTCCTCTGGGGGAGGTGAGGGATCCTGACAGTCACATGTCCCACCAATGGCTGTTCCAGCTATGTTCCACCAAGCTGCTATTCAACTAAGTGGCTGTTCCAGCTCCACTCCACCCCACTCGGCACCACCTAGCACCTATTCTGAAGCTGTTTTGGAGCTCTCTATTGAACTGCTTGGAGCTACCGGTGACACAAATTTCCCCAGCAGGAGATTGATAGGTGTTCTGAATCTCTAATTGAATATTAACAAGCACAGTTTCTGTTTTAAATCAATTAAAAACATTCAAAATTGGTTTAAAATTGACATAAAACATATTTTGTCACATCTATTGGTTTTATTTGATGTCTAACTCTGTAAAAGTTGTCCCTAACTTTGTAAACTTTTCTTGTTTCCTCCTTCCTGTCAGCACAGCGGATCTTTACTTCTAGGTCTGGAGCTGAACGAGTGTTTGTAACTTATTTAGACTCGGGGCGCCAACACACAGGAATTGGTTTATCTGGTTTATATTCAGTCTTAATCACTTCTTCTAGCTCTGAGAGTCATTTACAGCATTACGTTCTGTGAGCTGGTGGAGCTCTTCTTATTGGTTCCATCACAGCAGCAAAAAAAAAGACCTTAAAACACAAAAATCTACCACAGTTACAAAAGATAAAAATAACAACAATAAATGTCTCTAGTTTATGAAAAATTACCTATTTCTTCTTCTTCTTACGGCATTTCCAATCAGGGGACGCCACAGCAAGTCAGTTTCTTCCATCTAACCGTATCTCCTGCATCCTCTTTGGTCACACCAACTATCTTCATGTCTTCCTTCACTGTATCCATGAACCTCCTCTTTGGTCTTCCTCTAGTCCTCTTTCCTGGTGGTTCCAAACCCAGCATCCTTCTTCTGATGTACTCTCTCTCTCTCCTCTGTACATGTCCAAACCATCTCAGTCTGACCTCTCCGACTTTAAAACCTCTAACATGTGCTGTTCCTCTGATCCTGTCCATCCTGGTCACTCCCAGAGAGATCCTCAGCATCTTCATCTCTGCTACAAACATCTCTGTTTCCTGTCTTTTCTTCAGTGCCACTGTCTCTAGACCAATCAGCATGGCCGCTCTCACCACGGTTTTCTACACTTTTCCTTTCATTTTATCTGAAACCTTAAATTAGCCGGGATGGGCTCCGGCACCCACCGCAACCCCGAAAGGGACAGACGGATAAGAAGATGACTGACTGACTCTTCTATCACACATCCCACCTGATAATTTTCTCCACCCGTTCCAGCCTGCCTGCACATGCTTCTTCACCTTTTTTCCACACTCTTCATTGCTCTGGACTGTTGATCCTAAGTATCATAATTTCACGACCATTAGGCGTACCTTACGAAAAGGCGCAGTCTCAATCACACACCGCCTTACAACAACACACACGCAAGCATGCAAATGTGCGTATTAAAAAATAGATCGGGAGCAAAACTGAGTTTGGTTGTGTTTTATTTAAGTAGTAACGATTCTAAACAAACACATTACCGGTAATAGTCTTTATTCAAATCCGTCAAAGTCCTCATCCTCTGTTTCAAAATCCAACAGAGCAGGTCCACTTTGCTCCTCGCTGTCAAAGTCACTGTCTGTACTGTGCGGCTCCTCAGAAAGGATACCAGCTTTTGCGAAAGCACGGATAACAGTACCAGCAGACACGTTAGTCCAAGCATCTACGATCCATTGACTCGTTTATGCTGAAATTTCTCGCGGCGGCTCGATTCCCATGTTCCTCCTCGTAGCTGATTGCCTTCAGCTTAAACTGAGCGTCATAAGCGTGTCTCTTTGTCATTTTCAGGGTTAAAACAGCAATGTTGTTCGTACAGCACATACCTTTTTTATACACAATCCACGCCCACACTTCACTCTTTAACGTTCTCATGTGTTTTCTTTCAGGTCCGCCTCACGAGCACCGCTTTTTCTTTTAGGTCCGCCTTTTCTCACACACAAGGCGCACCGCACGAAAGGGCGCACCGCTCATTTTGAAGAAAATCTAAGACATTAGATGACATGCGCCTTATAGCCGTGAAATCACGGTATTTAAAATCTTCCACCTTCTTTCTCTCTTCTCCCTGTAACCTCACTTTTCCATTTGGATCCCTCTCATTCACACACATGTACTCTGTCTCACTCTGACTAATCTTCATTCCTCTTCTTTCTAGTGTTAAACATGTTTTGTTGTTAAACATAAAAAATATCAATGTTAGTCAGAAACTCTGTATGAGGTATTTTTCAAAGTAATATTCCTCATACAAATGTTTCTTACCTGATAATATTTTATTTAACTTATTACTAAGTCACACCTTATTTTTTTTTCCCAAATTGTACAATGTTAGAAGTAATAAGTTCAATACAAACACAAATAAACAACGGGCAATTGGCCATTTTGTTTCTAGACTGTACCAAAATTGTATTGACCGTGACCTGAAAATTGATATACGTTCGTAACCGTGATGCTTGTGTACCATTTTTACCCCAAGATTCACATGAACAACCACTGGTGCTCTATGCTAGTTTAGTTGCTTTGTTCTCTGACAGCTCAAACAGCAGCTCTGACGTAGAAAAAGAAAGTAGTTCAAAATTTATTAAGTAAAGCAAATGTTTTATAAGAGAGGTGGTGTCGGGACGGACGGTGAAGGCCTCGACGAAGGCTATGCTGATTTCAGCTTCCATGTTTAGTAATTTACAATCTGCTGCTACCTTGATCTTTTATTTTTATCAGTCTTTCTTAAACCAGGAAAAAGTCCTGTTGGGATAAACATGTTTTACCAGGGTGTCCTGGCCAAGAGGTAAAATATACAGCAAGATATTCAAAACTAAAATTAATAACAAAAAATATAAGTCTATTTCTTGTAAAAAATGAAGGTTAGCCTTGTTCGATCGGTCCGATTTTCTTTCCTGGAATCCAAGCAAAGAGATGCAGCTGAACCTGGACCTGCAGAGAGGAGTAAAGAACGTATCATGTTAAATGAATCAGATTCAACACTGACCGTATAAAACATGCACCCAGCACCACCTCATTACAACCACACCTGCTTAGACGAGGCGATGCTCAGCCATGTTTTAAGGTTAGAATAAAACACTGATAACAGGAACAAGTCGATACCACGGCAACAACAAACCTCCATCTTCTCTTCACCAACTCTATTAATAATAAATGGTTCTTCCTGAAAACATGGAGGACGAAAAATTAGTCTACAAAGTTTAAATTGTCTTTTCGTCTTCTGAACAGTCCACCTGTAGCGGGGGGTGCTGAGCCTATCCTGGCTGATTTCAGGGAAGAGGCAGGGTACACCAGTCTGTCATGGGGCCACACAGACACAACCCATCCATACATTCCTAGGGGCAATTTTGTAGCTGCCACTCAACCTAATACAGTAGGTAGGTTTTTGGAAGATGGGTGAGTACCCGGAGAACACTTGCACATGATGAGGAGGACATGCAAACTCCAAAGAATGGCCAGTGTTTCAAACCTCGTCCCACCTGGGACTCAAACCCCAGCCTTCTTGCTGTGAGGCCTCTGTATACTGTGCCACCATGGCACCGTGTGTATTTATTTAAAATGTATTGTGATTTTTGTGTCCAGTAAGTGTAGCAGTAGATTTTTATGTTTTATACGCTACAAGTTCAAAATGATCTGAATCTCACTGACTTTTATCTTTGGTAACATGACCTTGAAACCAAACCAGTTCATTCATAAGTAGTACTGAGCAAATTTAATAATAATAATAATAATAAAGATTTTATTTGTAACGCACTTTCTATCTCCAATGGAGATCTCAAAGTGCTACAATGACCAAAAGCAACAACAAACAGCAAAATTAAATAAAATTACAACAACAAAAAAAAAAACAACACTAAAAAATTTGCTGAAAAGCCTTTACAAATAAAAATGTCTTCAGTCTTTTCTTAAAAACCTCAACACTCTGTGGAGCCCTCAAGCTCTCGGGAAGAGTTTGGTCCTTGGTTGGTTAGGCAGTAGGAGGAGGAGGAGCGCAGGTCTCGGACAGTGGTGTGGAGGGTTAGGAGTTCTTGGAGATAAACAGGTGCAGTGCCGTGTATACACTGATGGGTGAGGAGGCAGACCTTGTACTGAATTCTGTATTTAACGGGAAGCCAGTGGAGGGATTTGAGGATGGGAGTGATATGGTCATATTTCCACCAATTTTGTCAAATTTGATCAGTTTAATTAAAATCTCTTCAGTAGTTCGGGTAATTTTGCATTCAGAAAAATTTGCATTCTCAACTTTTTTTTTGAACTGATGTGTGAATGGGAGCAACAGATGCCAAGACAATTTCCCTCGGGATTAATAAAGTATTTTGTCATTGTCGTTGTCTTTGGTCAAATGACCATGAAAACCTAATCAGTTCATCTACAGTGTGTATTGAGTAACTGAGTGACCATAGTTTGGGATGGTTATAATAAAGCCTGAATTTGAACAAAAACACTTGCTTGAGCTTAAAATCCACACAAGTCTCGCTAAATGAGGGTCCTGGACTTCAGCTGATTAATTACTTCACCTCTATTTTCATCTGAATGAATCCCATCAGCTTCATTTTATCTTCTTCTTCTTTCAGCATTCCCCTTAAGGGGGCGCCACAGCAAATCAGTTTCTTCCATCTAACCCTATCTCCTGCATCCTCTTCAGTCACACCAACTATCTTCATGTCTTCCTTCACTGTATCCATGAACCTCCTCATCAGCTTCATTTTATAAACGTGAACTATGTTATGATAGATGATCTGATCTGTAATCTCAGTACCAGGTGGTTATGAACACTGCTAAATGGAAAACGTCCAGAGAAATAAGAATAAGCCGTAACATCTCAGACTGTTCCTGTTTAATACAGACCAGGATGAAAGGATTTTATTTTCTCTCACACCTTATACTTTAATACAACTTCTTCTACCTTTAAAGTCTTCTGTGTTTCTGCCTTTTGTCGGTGAGCCTATGAGAGGAATCTTTTGATCCTTATCACAGAGAACATTTGTTCCCACTAGTAAGTGCTTCTGAGTATTCAGGCTTGTTGGGAGGAGTTGTGGTTTGGTGCTGGAGGATGAAAGCTCCCGCTCTCAAATGCAATTCATTCTGCACTCTGACAGACTCTCCACTTCTGCTGCAAATGAAAGGGTAAAAAATATAGAAATTGAATTTTTCAACCTTGAGGGCAGAGTTGTGATGGTATGCACGTTGGCCAGGAGCCGGCAAACTAAAAGCAGGGAAATTTCACATTGCATGTAGCATCCAAGGTTAAAACCACAGCATCCAAAGCTTTATGGCATCTTACGGATTGCAATATAATGAAATCTAATTGAGCCTAAAGAGAGCAGGTTTCACTGATTTAATCAGTACAGACCTACACATCGTTAAGAGACGTCTACTTAAATCTCATCCAGCCTGAGGTTGGAACCTTCTCTAACATTATTAATAAAATGTGGTATGCTATGCCCGGTGGAATGTACGCTCAGCTTACTGCGACGTCACCTCATGTGCACTATCTTGTTTCTGGCTCTGCAAGGAATCTGTGAGACGCCCGTTGAAGTAGGTAATTATTTAGGCCTGTAGCAGCAAATCTCTTCTTAGAACTGTTCACTTTATTTTTTCCAACAAGCCTTTTTCTTGGGCGTTGCCACATTCAAGAACTCAAAAAGCTTTTTGTTCCTTCCAAAATGTCATGAGGGGAGGCGATAGCTCAGTGGTAGAACGTTCGTCCTTGAACCGTAGGTTCTCAAGATTGAATCCCACTGAGCACATGTCTAGGTGTCCATGGAGAAGACACCTAAACCCCTGTTTCTCCCACCATTGGCGCCATTCTGGCAGCCTGCTGTGGTGTAATGCAGCACACAAATTTCCTTGGGGGAAGCGATAGCCCAGTGGGTCCTTGGACCGGAAGTTCTCCGGAAGTTTGCGGGAACGAATCCCACTGAGTCTATGTCCAGGTGTCCTTGAGGAAGACACCTAAACCCCTGTTTCTCCTACCGTTGGCGCTGTTGTGGCAGCCTGCTGCGGTGTGAAGCAGCACACAAATTTCCCTGTTGAGGGATCAATAAATCCGCAGGGTGGCTGGGCTCTCACTCAGAGATCGGGTGAGGAGCTCTGCCATCCGGGAAGAGCTCGGCGTTAAGCCGCTCTTCCTCCAGGTCGAGAGGAGCCAGACGGGGTGGTTCGGGCATCTGGTCAGGATGTCCCCCGAGCGCCTCGCGGAGAGGTGTTTCGGGCACGTCCCACCGGGAGGAGACCATGGGGCAGACCCCGGACCCGCTGGAGAGACTATGTCTCACAGCTGGCCAGGGCACGACTTGGGATCCTTCCAGGTGAGCTGGAGGATGCAGCCGGGGAGAGAGGGGCCTGGGATGCCCGTTTGAGGCTGTTGCCCCCGCGACCCGACCCCGGAACAAGCGGAAGATGACGGAACGGGATCAATAAAGTATTTATCTATTTAATGGACTATGGTGAATGTTTGCTGCGAGGTTGTGGGAAGTAATACTTGCAGTGTCACTTTTTGTAGCCGCCCTGCCGTCATAGCACAAAAACATGGACTTAGATATGAAGGACGCATTGAGTTGGATACTAAATTGTCTTGTAGCATGACCCTTAGAGCATGGCTCACAAATTTTACCATTTTTAAAAGTGTATGTGACACATTGAAAATATTTGATGTTTAATAATGCCACCGTAAGCATCACCAACATGCGCCCATAAAAAGAGTAAGAAAGAGTTTTCCACCACTGTCATAATTTATTTTCATAATTCCTTCTGTGAAAGTTGACTCTAATAATCAGGTTTGGAGACAGTACGAGCCATGTGTCATTAAAGGCTATTTGTCGTGGTTTTCTACGAGAACAACGTATCCGTATGACATTGTTTGTACGACCTGTACTTAAAGATATGCAAATATTTTGTTGACATCTGAACTCAGACCCTCACCTTCTCGTGGAGATCCAGGAGTCAGTGGCGCTCTTTGGGAATCAAAATTTTCTTTTAATAATGTCTACTTTATTGATGCCTCACCGGGGAAATTTTGTGTGCTGGATTACACCGCAGCAGGCTGCCACAAATGCGCCAATGGTGGAAGAAACAGGAGGTTAGGTGTCTTCTCCAAGGACACCTAGACATGAGCTCAGTGGGATTCAGACCCGCAAACTTCCAATTAACTTCCGGTCCAAGGACAAACTCTCTACCACAGAGCCACCGCCTCCCCTTTTGTTGCTCAAAAATATTTTTCTTATCAAATGACAACCAAAGGAGAAGAAAAATTGAACAAGGAGGTGCAAACAGCATGACACAGGAAAGGCTTGGTATTAGCATTGCTGAGGAGAGAGAAAGATAGATTTAATCAATAAATAATACAAGTTTTTAAAGAGTGAAACATTGTTTTTTTTTTTTTTTATATATATATTATTTGAGTTTACAAGGTCTTATGGATGGTTTGTGTGCCGTAAGAGTTTGGGGAATAAGACACTTCTTCACCACCAGATTGTTTACTGAGTAAAGACGTTTATTGTGGAGGATTTTGTTTGAGAGGGTGGAGACGGCAGCTCAGTGGTTAGAGCATTCCCGCACAGACCGGAAGTTTGCGTCTGGGGTCTTTGGAGAAGACACCTAACCCCCGCTTCTCCCACCATTGGCGCCGTTGAAGGGCAGCCTACTGCGGTGTAAGGAGTGCAGCACACAAATTTCCCCGGTGAGGGATGACTAGAGTAATTCATTTATTTTTATTTATTTATTTAATGTATTTTTTTCTGTATTACTTCAGTAACGTAGGATGCTTTTATGATAAAGATAAAGAAAACCTTGTTTGTCCCACAATGTGGGAAATTGCAGTATGCAACAGAAAAGGCACAGGAAGAAAAAATAGGTCACGACAAATATGCACAAAAAAAACAAAAAAGACAAAATAGACAAAGGTCTATTATAATCATAACATATTGATTGAGGTGCTGATTGAAGCGGATGGAATACTACTGAAGGTCTAGGTCTGAAATGTGGGGTCCGACACAAGTAAAACACATTGAGTTTGGCGGTGAATTCCGACCCTGAAACAAACAGGAAGTCAGCCATTCTGGTTAAAAATTGCCATTGGAGTTGCCATTTGGAAACCATGTGTAGGTTTAGTAGAAAAAGTTTCCAAAAAGTCTTCTGGACAGTTTAATTCTTGATCGAGACGTTTCGACTTCCATCCGGAAATCATTTTCAATCTGAATGAAATGGACTGAAAACTGGATCTAATAGGGTGAGAACGGCCAAGAAACGTGAGAAGAGGGAAACAGAAACTGAGAAGAGGAAAAATGGAGTCTCTATTCCCTACGTGTCAGGACTGTCCGAGAAGGTACAGAGAATCTTCAGTCAACATGACATCCCGGTTTTCTTTAAACCGGTCAACACATTACGGCAGAAACTAGTACATCCTAAAGACAAGATGCCTACAGAAAAACAGAGCAATGTAGATTATTCGATCCGGTACAGTGAAGGGAGCTGCAAAGAACACTACATTGGGGAAACAAAGCAGCCACTCCACAAAAGACTTTACCAACACAGAAGAGAAGCCTCTAGTGGTCCACAGTCTGCTGTACATCTGCATCTTAAATCCACCAAACACACTTTTGAGGACAGTGAGGTGAAGATTCTAAGTAGAGAGAAAGGTTGGTTTGAAAGAGGGGTGAAGGAAGCCATCTTTGTGATGAAAGAAAATCCCTCACTGAATCGGAGTGGAGGCGTTAGATACATTCTGCCCGGGATTTACAGCAGCCTTTTGAAGCCATGGACTAAAGATGACACCTCGTGACCCAGTTTCACGCCTCTTGTTAGCAGGAATTTCTATTCACTAGGCTTTTAGCATTTTTATATTAGGGTTTGTTTACTGGTCTGTGGTTACAACAGGAGCCATTCACGGCCATCATAGGCAACACAGGCTCACTGGTCGAGCCCTTCTTACTATTTTTTTTTACCTTTTACTCAGGTTAGTATAAATAGATCCAGTTTTCAGTCCATTTCATTCAGATTGAAAATGATTTCCGGATGGAAGTCGAAACGTCTCGATCAAGAATTAAACTGTCCAGAAGACTTTTTTGAAACTTTTTCTACTATGGATCACTCCTGGATGAATGAGGGACTACACGGAGTTATGTGTAGGTTTCCAAAGAAAGTCCGAAGAGATTAAAGATTCATTTTTTTATGTCAGAGATCAGACTGGATGGAAATGATAGAATGAAAAGAGGAAGTCCAATAAACTTTGTTTTTTAGTTCTAGTCTGTTATACAACAAACTTTAAAGACAGAATGTTTGAATATTTCTGGCTTCCTACTTCTCCTCTGTCAGCATTGGAACATCAGAACAGGTGTCTGTGTTTAATATGATAAAATGTTATTTTTTTTTAGCCAACCAGTAACAGGAAATGTCACATATTTTTCTGGGCTTGGAGGCGTGTAATAGAAATGGTAAAATCCTTCTGCATTATCATGCTTTGTGATTGTTTGACATCCAGCCTCCATTCCTTTTGAAAAGCAAATTAACCTGACAGATTTACCAGGCGGGACCCCAACCTGTCCTCCTCCCTCATACTTGTAATTACCTTCACAGCTGTCAGAGATATAATTAATCCCAAAATCATGCCACGGCACCATGGGATGCCAGAGCTAGGAGTAGATTTGATCCGACAGGTCTTAGTTCCACCTCTTTGCCTATTTTTCCTTTTAAAATGCCAGAATTCGAATGAAGAAAACTGTTGACACGAGGGTTATCTTTGGGATTTTAGGGGGCTGTTTATTGAATGTCCTTAAACATGGGCGGTGCTCTCCATGGATCATGGTGGAACAGGGGGAAGATTGAGATTGATTTAAAAGACCCATATTATGCTAAATCACCTGAGTTTGTAACCTTATGCCAGAGCTATTTGTACATCATAAATATAGACGTGAATAACTAGTGTGTATGCAACATGGCTGCCGCACTGCACATCAAATGTAAACGAGTGTAAAAGCAGTCAAACTGCGACAAGCCAAGGAGTCAAAGATCAAACTTGAAAATTGTGATGGGAAACTAGAGCCTTGTGACGCATCAACACCTCAGTCATAAAATGTCTCGGATGTTTCGAAGTATCGGAGACTTCAAAAAAAAAAAACACTGACCTCTAGTGGATCATTTTAACCATCCCATACCTGCACGCAACTCATGATTTGGAACCAAAACCTAGATTTTCTATTTAATTGATTTACCGTATTTTCACGACCATAGGACGATATGAAAGTCTAAGATTTTCATCCAAATGGGTGGCACGCCCTATCGTGCAGTGTGCCCTATGTGTGTTGTGAAAAACAAGTGAAGCAGATGGACGCTACGCTTGCTGTGATTCCGGGAGGTCTGACAAAGAAACTCCAACCGCTGGACATCGGCGTGAACCGTCCGTTCAAAGTAAGCCTGCGAGCGCTGTGGGAGCGATGGATGACCAGAGGAGACCACAGCTTCATAAAGGGTGGAAGGCAGCGCCGGGCGAGTTCTGCCACAGTTTGCCAGTGGGTTGTAGATGCTTGGGCTAACGTGTCTGCTGGCACTGTTGTCCGAGCTTTCACAAAAGCAGGCATCATTTCCGAGGAGCTGCACGGTACAGACAGTGACTCTTGACAGCGAGGAAAGTGAACCTGCCATGTTAGATTTAGAGCAGCTGTTAGATTCTGAAACAGAGGATGAGGACTTGGATGGATTTGATAAATGACTTTATGACGACTGTAAATAATATTTATTCTGCTTGTGTGTGTTGTTGAAAGGCGGACGTACGTTGTAGAGGATATATATGTAAAACCCACATCCTATCATCAGCTGTGCCTTATATGTGTGTGTTAAACAGAGCACACAAAACTAGGACTGCGCCTTTTAATACGGTGCGCCTTTTGGTCGTGAAAATACGGTAAAAAAACTTTTGATAATTTCTACTTTGAATATTTTAAGAAACAGACACAAAAAATCTGTGATATGTTTTTATTAAGAAAAACAAATTTGTATTGGGATAAAAAACCTTAGAACAGTGGCTGGGCTCTGACTCAGAGATAGCGTGAGGAACTCTGTCATCTAGAAGGAGCTTGGAGTAGAGCCGTTGCTCCTCCAGGTCGAGAGAAGCCAGATTGGGGTGCTTCGGGCATCTAGTTAGGATACCTCCCGGACTCCTCACTGGTAAGGTGTTTCAGGCACGTCCCACTTGGCGGAGAATCGGAGCGGGCATAAATGGAGGGACCATGTTGGCCAGGGAATACCTCTGGATCCTCCTGGGTGACCTCGAGGATGAATATGGGCTGAGAGAAGCATAGGTTTCCCAGCTGAGCTGTTGCCCCTGTGACCTGGTCCAAGATAAAGCTGGAATCAATGGAATGGACTTTTTTTCCACAGTGGAAGGCTTTAGGCTACATCTTCTTTGGCTCACCAACACACCAGCTGTGGATTCTAATACACAAAGATATTTTTGATCCAGTCTTCTCAGATTAGGACTCCGCATTTTATTTCTGGGAGTATTTTGTTCCTTAAAGTTCGTAGAAATAAGGACAGCAAAGAACAACAAACAAACAAAAACTGTTATCATAATTATTTAAAATAATGTTCTAAATGCAACATAAAATTATTCTGTAAATAATAAGCTCTTTTATTAGATGGAATTAAATCAATGTGATTGCAAACAATAAAATATGTTGTGATCCCTGTTCCTGCTTCTAAGAGGGTGTCTGTCTCCCTCAACTTGCTCACCACCTGCAGATGATCAGCAATCAGCAAGCTACATGACGCACCCTCCACCCCATCCTGTGCCAGATTGTTGAGTTCCATGCAATAACAACAAGCCTTTTGTAGATCTTTGCTGATTTTCTTGCCTGTGATCTTATATTATGTTTTCCTTTGTTTAAGAAACTTGCCTGCCTAGGATAACCCGCCTGCCTCAGAAGAACCCGCCTACTTCGAATAATCTGTTTTTACCTGGATTCTACCTCACCTCTCCCCAACAAAAAAGGTCAGCACTCGTCAATAATTTCTAACGTCTCACAATAAAATCAATGAAATGACAAAAAAACCAGTAAATGTTCTTCATTCTGATGGAAACAGGATGGTAGATCAAACACAGAGGCCTCCTCTGTCTCATCACGCCCAGGACAGGACACAGAGGATCCATCAGGAATCTGAAACAGAGGTGGAGGAAGAGAGAGGTGGACAACTTGTGAATCATACTGTACCAACTATTGGTGGAAAAAACTAAAGATTTTTAGAGAGCAATGAATGAGATGGAAAGACAGGGATCAGACAAGGACGATGTGGATACATCAAGCACCAAGACAGTCCGGTAGAGAATAGTAGGGGTACTGACTTGTTGTACTGTCCTGGTTGTGTTTCTGTTTGATGAACCATGTGTGCTGGACTTTGAGATGAAGAAATAAAACCACGTTGACTAGAATGGCGAACTCCTTTAAAAAAAACTTAAGCATGTTCCAGATTTTCTGTTTCATGTAAAGCTAGCATATTTTTTACAACAATAAAAGCTCATCTGGAGTGTAGTAGAAAAAGTTTTCTTTAAACCGATCAACACATTACGGCAGAAACTAGTACATCCTAAAGACAAGATGCCTACAGAAAAACAGAGCAATGTAGTTTATTCGATCCGGTGCAGTGAAGGGAGCTGCAAAGAACACTACATTGGGGAAACGAAGCAGCCACTCCACAAAAGACTTTACCAACACAGAAGAGAAGCCTCTAGTGGTCCACAGTCTGCCGTACATCTGCATCTTAAATCCACCAAACACACTTTTGAGGACAGTGAGGTGAAGATTCTAAGTAGAGAGAAAGGTTGGTTTGAAAGAGGGGTGAAGGAAGCCCTCTTTGTGATGAAAGAAAATCCCTCACTGAATCGGAGTGGAGGCGTTAGATACATTCTAACGCATTACAGCAGCCTTTTGAAGCCATGGACTAAAGATGACACCCAGTTTCACGCCTCTCGTTAGCAGGAATTTCTATTCACTAGGCTTTTAGCATTTTTATAATAGGGTCGTTTACTGGTCTGTGGTTACAATAGGAGCCATTCACGGCCATCATAGGTAACACAGGCTCATTGGTCGAGCCCTTCTTACAATTTTTTTTACCTTTTACTCAGGTTAGTATAAATAGATCCAGGTTTCAGTCCATTTCATTCAGATTGAAAATGATTTCCGGATGGAAGTCGAAACGTCTCGTTCAAGAATTAAACTGTCCAGAAGACTTTTTTGAAACTTTTTCTACTATGAATCACTCCTGGATGAATGAGGGACTACACAGACTTGTTTCATCTGGAGTGAATAAATTTGAACAAAGAACATTGAAAGAAGAATTTAATTGTAGAACTGATTACTTTTAAAACCTTTATTAAACTTTCATTACAACTGTGTCATTTTTGTTTTGTGTGTGGTGTCTTTTTTTTTTTTTTTAATAATTTCCGTGAATAAAACAGAAAATTCTCATTTATTGTAATTTAAGGTCGCATAAATCATTCAGATGAACCACCTCGGCAGAGTGAAAAACATTCTTTGGATGTGATTTTCATTTAGTTTCTCCAACAGGCTGAAGAGAAGAGCAGGAAATCAAACCGAACTCCTCCACTAACAACAATATGATTCATGAATACCAACAGCTCTGTGTGATGCTTTGAAGTGTTGGAGATATGTGTTTCCTGTTGTAATCTCAATGAAAAACGTGTGGTTGCCTGAGCTACCGAATGAGAATAACAAAAATCTCCCGCATGTAAAAAATAATAATAAAAAAATGTTACGGTCCTTTGGTTTGGTTCAATCCATCTGAAAGTATTCCAAAGTTTTATTTTACCAACCGAGCTTCTTCATTTCATCCCAAAAACAGAAGTTAATGAAGCTAAATTTACCTCCAGCTTTGACGGAAACAGAGTTTAGAGCTAAATTTTTATTCTTCTGGAGGTGGACGAGTTAAAAAGACACATGTAGTTCTATCTTTAGGTTTTCCAGTTCTGTTTCTTTGTCTTCCGCTTGTCTGGCGCCAGGTCGCAGGGGCAACACCCTCGGTCAGGATACCCACGCTTCTCTCACCCTGGCTGCATCCCCAGCTCACCTGGGAGGATCCTGAGATGTCCCCTGTCCAATTATAAGACATAGTCTCTCCAGCTGGTCCGGGTCTTGTCTCTGGGTCTCCTCTCTCTAGGATGTACTCAAAAAAAAAACCTCACCAGCGATGCACTCGGGAGGCATCCTAACCAGATGCCCAACCACCCTATCTGGCTTCTCTCGACCCAGGGTAAAGTAATACGTTGAAATTTTGGTATTTGCCATAAAATCTGAGCTGTTATTGAACCCAGCAAGACTGCTCCTTCACACATAGTACTGCTGTAAATTTGACAAAAGAAATGTTCTTTTTTTAACGTACATTTTATCCAAATAAAGGCGAAGCATTAAGAGGCGAGCAGTGACATTTTTATTAAGACAATATTAAATTGGATGAAATTTGTTTGGATCAGGTAGTGCAAACTTAAGCAAGCCATTATCAGAATCAGAAAGACTTTTATTTTGAAGGTCAGTGAACAAGATTCAGAGACTAGGAACGTGCTGAGGTACTAATGTACAGATAATAAACACAGTAATAAAAATAGGAGATGTAACTATGGTAAAAAAATAAATAAAACTAGTTTTAACAAAACTAGAGTGCACAAAACAAAAATGTACATTTTAGTGTAGAAAAAATAATAGATAAAGAGAGTAAAGTGACCAAGTGATGAGCAAATCCAGGTTATAAAGTGCTCATCAGTCAGTGAACATCGGTAGAAGAAGCTGTTTTTGTGGTGGGACATCCTGGAGCGAATGGACCAGGGCCTCCTGCCCGACGGAAGTCGCTCTAAAAGTCCATGAACAGGGTGGTAAGGGTCAGCTGCTATCCGATCTGCATGCCCCCGATGCCTGGAGACGTACAGGTCTTTGAGAGATGGAAGGCTGCAGCCAATCACCTTCTCTGCAGAGCGCACGATGCGCTGCAGTCTATGTTTGTCCCTGGCTGTGGCTCCAGCGTACCACACGGTGATGGAGGAGGTGAGGACAGACTCGATGATGGCTGGGTAAAACTGCACCAACATCTGGGCGGGCAGCTTGGCTTTCTTCATCCTCTGCTGGGCGTTTTGATCAGGGAGCTGATGGACGGCTCCAACTTTAGGTTCTGTGTGATGGTAGTGCCGAGGAAGCGGAAAGAGTCTGGAGTGTGTGACTTTCCTAAAGTCCACGATCATCTCCACTGTCTTCCGAGCGTTGAGCTCGTGGTTGTTGTTGTTGCACCAGGACACCAGCCGGTCTACCTCCATCCTGTAGGCCGACTCATCACCATCAGAGATGAGCCCAATCAGGGTGAAGTCGTCGGCAAATATCTCACTGGATTGTAACAAACTAGTAGGTGACCCTTTAAATTTTTTAAATTTTTTTATCGGTAAAAAAATCGGATCGGTGCGGATCGGTGCAGCATCAGCAATAACTAGGACGCTGCATCGGTCCGTCGTGGTAAAGAGAGAGCTGAGCCGAAAAGTAAAGCTCTCGATTTACAAGTTGATCTACATTCCTAGCCTCACCATGGTAACCAGCTGTGGGTGGTGACCGAAAGAATGAGATCACGGATACAAGCGGCCGAAATGAACTTCCTCCGCAGTGTGGCTGGGCTCTCACTCAGAGATTGGGTGAGGAGCTCTGCCATCCGGGAGGAGCTCGGTGTCAAGCCGCTCCTCCTCCAGGTCGAGAGGAGCCGGATGGGGTGGTTCGGGCATCTGGTCAGGATGCCCCCAGAGCGCCTGGGCGAGGTGTTTTGGGCATGTCCCACCGGGAGTAGACCAAAAGGCATACCCCGGACCCGCTGGAGAGACTATGTCTCACAGCTGGCCGGGGAACGACGTGGGATCCTACCGGGTGAGCTGAAGGATGCAGCCGGGGAGAGAGAAGCCTGGGCTGCCTATTTGAGGCTGTTGCCCCCGCGACCCGACCCCGGAACAAGCGGAAGACGACGGAACGGAACGGAATTTTTTTTATTGCTACTCTGAAACCTGTAATAAAAAAAATTATTTGAGGCAAATCCAACATCATCCAATCCATCAGCACAGACGTCCCCTATAGGAGAGACCTGGGTCGACCGAACTACCTGGGAAAGCTTAGGTCCTTCAACACCTGCAGCGGGATGATCTCTGTGTTCTAAGGGTCCATCATGGAGAGGGTCTCTATGTCCTGTTCTTCTCTGTGATCTGTTGGAGAGCTGGTGTGGAGACCAAAGGACACCAGCGAACCTAACTAGCTGACCAGGAGGACTGGATCTGGGGTTGGAACTCCTCCCACACCCTTCATGAGTTTGTGGACCATCTTGGGAGTAGCTTCATTGACAGACTCCTGCAACCCCACTGCTCGGAGGAGCAGGGCAGGGAATCATTTCTGCCGTTTTCCATCAGACTCTTTAAAAAGCCTTTCATCCTCTCGTCATCCTGTCTTTCTATTTGCACTCAGATTCACCTTCGGGGCTCAATTTATTCATTTCAATTCAATCCAATTCAATCTGTTTGATATCTTGTTTTTTCTTCTAAAGAGAAGCTACATGTGAAGGTAATTGTGTTCATGATGATCAGAAAAGTAAAGCTTCAATCATTCACTCCAAAAAACAACAGCAAATAAATACAAAAGTTCAAATAAGTAAAGATTTATAAGGTTTCTATGATTTTAATGTAAAACCAATCGATTTCATGTCTTGTTTAGGCGTTAGGCAGCATGGCGCTACTTTTCCAACCCCCTTTACTGATTTATTTTGATTCTTACTTTTTTCCTGCAGATGATAAACAGTAGAACTGATTTTTTGCTGTATTTTAGTTGTGATGAACTTAATAAAATCCTCAGCCTCGGTGGTAATGACTATTTAACTGAAACATTATTTCTGTCTGTGAACTCTTGCTCTTTTTTTGGCACTAAATTAATGAAAAGGAGCCTGAACGATCTGGAAGAACATGCTGATTTTCTGGCGACCAGAAGAGAAAAAGTTGGATTTTAGTTGCTTCGTCTGCCTTTTTTTTCTTTTTCCACAGATTGCATCATTTACATATTTTATCACTTTAATTTACTGACTTTCTGGTTTTTTCTTGGCATTGAACTTTTATTAAAAATACTCTGGAAAATCTGCAGAAATTCATTTTTTGCATTATTCCATAAAACTTTTTTCACCAGATGGACTCGTGCTTTTAAATAAATGTACAAAAAATTTATGACAATAAACTGCAAATTCTTGGACATTAAAACTTAAGACAATCTTAAGACAGTCTTCTTTTTTTTTTTTTTTTTTTTTTTTTTTTTTGAAAAATGCATTTGCAGAACAGGTAGCACTTTCTGGAGCTCCTCTTTCGCAATCCAAATTTAGCTGTTATTTACTAGTTTTTAGCTGTTCAGAACATCTTCTGTACAGTTGAAGAGTTTTTTAATCGCTATGTATAGTTTTGTGAAGTATTTTATTGTTTTGTTTTTGTTTTATCAGCTAAGGTTATGAATTTGGTTAATCAGGCAATCGGCGTCTGAAACTCTAGTTATTTTTTTTATTATTCTTTAAAAACTTAGAAGAGTTATATAAATTTGTTATCCGTTTTGTCATCGTTTTTACTTTTTTAGTAGTATTTTTGCAATAGCTATGGTCGTTTTGCCTAGCCAGACGACAAGCTCAGACTGGCATTTTTTGAATTTTGAAAGTTTTTGTAGCATGTTCCAGCCATTGCTGTTACATACTTACTTTAAGTCATATTTATTTACTTTTTTTCTTTTAATCCTTTATTATGTATTTATTTTCATTGCATAGTTAGATGTTGTACTCCTCAGTGAAACATCTAAACGCTAACCATCCAAATGATTGGGCAATGGGCAGAATGGCCCAGAAAATCACAGAGGTTGTGTCAGGAAGGGCATCCGACGTAAAACTATGCCAAATTAAAATATGCAACTCAGTTCAAGAAATACCATACCGGATCAGTCGTGGCCCGGGTTAACAACGACCGCCATCGGTGCTGTTGACCAACAGGGTGCCGGTGGAAATTGGACTACTGGTGGTCAAAGAAGAAGAGATCAAAGAAGAAGAGGCGGAAGACGCGTACATCGGCAGAGAGAGAAGAGAAACCTCAAGAGTCTAGGACTTAGGGTAGGAACTTTGAATGTTGGGACTATGACGGGTAAAGGTAGAGAGTTAGTTGACATGATGGAGAGAAGAAAAGTAGATATCCTGTGTGTCCAGGAGACTAGATGGAAAGGCAGCAAGGCTAGAAGTCTGGGAGCGGGGTTTAAGTTGTTCTATCATGGTGTAGATAGGAAGATGAATGGTGTAGGAGTTATAGTGAAGGAAGAGTTAGTTGGGAATGTTCTGGAGGTAAAAAGAAGGTCAGACAGGGTGATGAGCCTCAAGCTAGAAATTGAAGGGGTAATGTTCAACGTTGTTTGTGGGTATGCGCCACAGGTAGGATGTGAGGTCGAGGAGAAAGAGAAATTTTGGTCAGACCTTGATGAGGCAATCCAGAGCATCCCTAGAATTGAGAGAGTTTTTATTGGAGCAGACTTCAATGGCCACGTTGGTGCAGGAAACAGAGATGATGAGGAGATGATGGGCAGGTTTGGTATCCAGAACAGGAATGCAGAAGGTCAGATGGTGATTGACTTTGCGAAAAGAATGGAATTGGCTGTAGTGAATACTTTCTTCAAGAAAAGGCTGGAACACAGGGTGACTTACAAGAGTGGAGGAAGGAGTACACAGGTAGATTACATTTTGTGTAGGCGGTGTAATCTGAAAGAGATCAGTGACTGCAAAGTTGTAGCAGGAGACAGTGTAGCCAAACAGCACAGGATGGTCGTGTGTAAGATGACCCTGGTAGTGAGGAAGTTTAAAAAGATGAAGGGAGTGCAGAAGACTAAATGGTGGAAACTGAAAAAGGAAGAGTGCTGCTTGAACTTTATAAAGGAGTTGAGACAGGCTCTTGGTGGGCAGGAGATGCTTCCAGATGACTGGACAACTACAGCTAATGTGATCAGGGAGACAGGCAAGAGAGTACTTGGTGTGTCATCTGGAAGGAAGATAGATAGAGAGACGTGGTGGTGGAATGAGGATGTGCAGGATTGTATCAAAAGAAAGTGGCTGGCGAAGAAGAAGTGGGACACTGAGAGGACTGAGGAGAGTAGGCAAAAGTACAGGGAGATACAGCATAAGGTTAAAGTAGAGGTGGCAAAGGCAAAACAAGCAGCCTTCGACGACTTGTATGCTAAGCTGAACAGCAAGGAGGGAGAGATGGACTTATACAGGTTGGCAAGAAAGAGAGACAAAGATGGGAAGGATGTGCAGCAAGTTAGGGTGATTAAAGACCGGAATGGATGTCTCTTGACAGATGCCAGTAATGTGATGGGAAGATGGAAAGAGTACTTTGAAGAGTTGATGAATGAAGAAAATGAAAGAGAACAAAGAGTAAAAGACGTTACCAAAGTGGACCGGAAAGTGGCTAGGATCAGTAAGGTAGAAATAAAGAGGGCACTGAAGAGGATGAAGAGTGGAAAGGCTCTCGGCCCTGACGGAATCCCCATAGAAGTATGGAAGTGTTTAGGTGAGGTGGCAGTAGAGTTTCTGACTGGGCTGTTTAACAGGATATTAGAAAGTGAGAAGATGCCTGATGAATGGAGAAGAAGTGTGCTAGTTCCTGTTTTTAAGAACAAGGGAGATGTGCAGAGTTGTGGTAACTACAGAGGAATAAAACTGATCAGTCATACGATGAAGTTATGGGAAAAAGTTGTCGAAGCAAGGCTAAGGTCTGAAGTAAGAATTTGTGAGCAGCAGTATGGTTTCATGCCTAAAAAGAGCACTACAGATGCAGTATTTGCCTTGAGGATGCTGATAGAGAAGTACAGGGAAGGTCAGAGGGAGCTGCACTGTGTCTTTGTAGATCTTGAGAAAGCGTATGACAGGGTTCCTAGAGAAGAACTATGGTATTGTATGAGGAAGTCTGGTGTGACGGAGAAGTATGTTAGAGTGGTCCAGGACATGTATGAGGGCTGTAAGACAGTGGTGAGGTGTGCTGTAGGTGAGATAGATGAGTTCAGTGTGGGGGTGGGACTGCACCAAGGATCTGCTCTGAGTCCTTTGCTGTTTGCTATGGTGATGGACAGGCTGACAGACGAGGTCAGACAGGAATCCCCATGGACAATGATGTTTGCAGATGACATTGTGATCTGTAGTGAGAGGAGGGAAGAGGTGGAGGAAAAGCTGGAGAGGTGGAGGTTTGCACTAGAAAGAAGAGGAATGAAGATTAGTCAGAGTAAGACAGAGTACATGTGTGTGAATGAGAGGGATCCAAATGGAAAAGTGAGGTTACAGGGAGAAGACATAAACAAGGTGGAAGATTTTAAGTACTTGGGATCAACAGTCCAGAGCAATGGAGAGTGTGGAAAAGAGGTGAAGAAGCGTGTTCAAGCAGGCTGGAACGGGTGGAGAAAAGTATCAGGTGTGATATGTGACAGAAGAGTTTCAGCTAAAATGAAAGGAAAAGTGTACAAAACCGTGGTGAGACCCGCCATGCTGTTTGGTCTAGAGACAGTGCCACTGAGGAAAAGACAGGAAGCAGAGATGGAGGTAGCAGAGATGAAGATGCTGAGGATCTCTCTGGGAGTGACCAGGATGGACAGGATCAGAAATGAGTATATCAGAGGAACAGCACATGTTAGAGGTTTTGGAGATAAAGTCCTGGAGGCTAGACTGAGATGGTTTGGACATGTACAGAGGAGAGAGACCGAGTACATCGGCAGAAGGATGCTGGGTTTGGAACCACCAGGAAAGAGGACTAGAGGAAGACCAAAGAGGAGGTTCATGGATACAGTGAAGGAAGACATGAAGATAGTTGGTGTGACTGAAGAGGATGCAGCAGATAGGGTTAGATGGAAGAAACTGACTTGCTGTGGCGACCCCTGAAGGGAAATGCCGAAAGGAGAAGAAGAAGAAGTCTTCATTTGGCGACAAAAACTTTGGGTCACGGCTTGTGAATCGCTCCGAGTTCCTGATACTGGAACAAAGTATTTTAATTGGTTAGAGATGCAAACCGAGAAGAATCCAGAAAAGACGAAGGTGGGTCCTAACGCTCTCCAGTCGGTGGTATCAGTTGCCTCTGAACGAATCACAACGCCAAGTCTTTATTTCTTTTCCAATTATGCTCTTAAATTCAGTCTGAAGTCTTTTTTTAACCTTTTTAAAATACTTTAAAATGATTTTACAGACTTTATTAACTGTTGTTTTTTCTTTTCTTTTTTTTTATACTTCTAACATTCTGTCATTGTATATGCTGTGTGCGCGCATAAACGAGTGTGTGTGTTGCTTTGTCTCCAATTCCCGTTGTACAGATAAGTAAAGTTAGTCTGAAAGATTTGATGTGCCGTCAGCACCAGAAAAACTTCAATATTGACTTTGAGATCATTAGGGTTGGTTCAGGTTCATGAGTAATCATGTGTAGTTTAGTCCAGTTTGCTTTGGGTTCGCGTCCCACGGAGAGCACGTCTAGGGTCCTTGGAGAAGACACCTAACCCCTGTTTCTCCCACCATTGGCGCCGTTGAAGGGCAGCCTGCTGCGGTGTAAGGAGTGCAGCAAACAAATTTCCCCGTTGAGGGATGAATAGAGTAATTTATTTATTTATTTATATTTATTTAGGCATGATACAGTACACCTGTGACCTCCGACTGGCAGCTCCTCAAAGTCCCGGACAAACTCTTCAGCCAGTGCCAGTTCATCTGGTTACCTATGGTAGCCAATGACAGACTTTCAAGCACATTGTGACTTTGTAATCTTTGAGAGTTTTTTTATTGGACATACCTGTCTCTCTCAAGACTTCTAATGAAATCTTGTTTTTCTGTGAACCTCTTGGATATTGGGGTGTTCCCAAGAGGTGAATTCCCCCGGTAAACACCTGTCCACTCTGCACTGTAACTGGAGCCTTTCAGACTAGATACACCCTCTCTTCTAGCTTCCACCTTGCATCTGTTTAGGTCTGAGTGAGGAATTGATCAAAGACAATCTTGTGTTACTCAAAAAGTTTACACTGACCCTCACACGGTCATCTTCTAATGAAACCTCACCTGTTTGTCTCACTTTCTATACTTTCTATAACGTTCTATTACTTTCTGTAACCTTTGCACCAAGTACTAAAAAACCACACCTTCTTTTGCGCTGCCGCTTTAAATGCAAATAGTAATACACTTCACACCCCTCCCCCACTCTAGTGTTTCTTACCTGAGCAACCGTAAACATAAGGGTACACTCCAAACAAGTCACCAGTCTGTCGCGGGCCACACACATACAACCATACACATACAGATTCCTAGGGGCAATCCGGCACCGGCCAATCAACCTGAAATGCATGTTTTTAGAGGGTGGGCGGAAACCAGAGTACCTGGAGGAAACCCATACATACACGGGGAGAACATGCAAACTCCACACAGAAAGGACAGTGTTTCAAGCCTCGTTCCCACCCGGGACTTGAACCCACGACTGTCTAGCTGTGAGGCCACTGTACTACCCACTGCACCAACGTGCCGCCCCAGTCAGATGTTCTTTGTATGAATTATCCAAATAATTGATTATTTAAATAAAAGAATCAGTCAATTTATTGATTGGTTATTTACACAAACCATGCTTATTATGTACGTAGATACTTTTCTGAAGGTAGGAATCACGACACACCG
This sequence comes from Neostethus bicornis, assembly GCA_902685375.1. Lineage (NCBI taxonomy): Eukaryota > Metazoa > Chordata > Actinopteri > Atheriniformes > Phallostethidae > Neostethus > Neostethus bicornis. The sequence goes on from LR738551.1 coordinate 3,104,009, forward strand.
GGGGAGTAACGAGCCATGATGTCGTCTTAATATTTACTGTACTGGGAGCCATAGAAGTGATGCTGAGTCAGCTGATTTGTCATTTAGCTAGCATCCAAATCCCTGTTGAGAGAATTCACCATTACCCGGAGCTGTTGGATGACAAAAACTACTGCATTGATTTATTTTACTGCAGAAGTCTCGGGAGAAGCAAGTAAAACCTGACAAGTTAGGAGAAGTGTGCCGACACGACCATTTGTAGATTCTAACCTGCCATTTCTGACAGCTTAATGGCACCTCCAGATGACACCGTTTCCATGCCGAGTGTTCTGAGCAGAATGATGAGGATGTTTACAGACAGTCGAGTAAGGAAGGGCCCAGATGAAGCCAATCCAAAAAACACTGATAGAATACTCAGTGTTGAAACGATGTCGAAAACATCCCTCCTGATATTAAATATACTGGTTCATAAAAAATATTTATCAGCTGTATTTATCTGCCAATGTCGATACTTTAAATTTCTAACTGACTGATTTTTCAGAAAATGTTGTTTTACCTTTTTTTTTTCTTTGACAAATCAGACCGTAAAATATCAAGATTTACATAAAAAAGCTGAAACTACAAAATACTGTTTGAAACTTGATAACTGAAACGGGTGGCATGCTGGCGCAGTGGTCAGCACAGTGGCCTCACAGCAAGAAGGTCAGGGTTTTGAAACCAGTATGGAATGAGGCTTGGAACATGGGACAATCTGTGTGCAGTTTGGATGTTCTCCCCCTGCATGCGTTCCATCTAACCCTATCTCCTGCATCTTCTTTGGTCACACCAACTATCTTCATGTCTTCCTTCACTGTATCCATGAACCTCCTCTTTGGTCTTCCTCTAGTCCTCTTTCCTGGTGGTTCCAAACCCAGCATCCTTCTTCTGATGTACTCTCTCTCTCTCCTCTGTACATGTCCAAACCATCTCAGTCTGGCCTCTCTGACTTTAAAACCTCTAACATGTGCTGTTCTTCTGATCCTGTCCATCCTGGTCACTCCCAGAGAGATCCTCAGCATCTTCATCTCTGCTACAAACATCTCTGTTTCCTGTCTTTTCCTCAGTGACACTGTCTCTAGACCAATCAGCATGGCCGCTCTCACCACACTGTCTCTAGACCAATCAGCATGGCCAGTCTCACCCTGGTTTTCTACTTTCTTCCTTTCATTTTATCTGAAACTCTTCAATCACACATCACACCTGATACTTTTCTCCACCTGTTCCAGCCTGCCTGCACACGCTTCTTCACCTCTTTTCCACACTCTCCATTGCTCTGGACTGTTGATCCTAGATACTTAAAATCTTCCACCTTCTTTATCTCTTCTCCCTGTAACCTCACTTTTCCATTTGGATCCCTCTCATTCACACACATGTACTCTGTTTTACTCTGACTAATCTTCATTCCTCTTCTTTCTAGTGCAAACCTCCACCTCTCCAGCTTTTCCTCCACCTCTTCCCTCCTCTCACTACAGATCACAATGTCATTTGCAATCAAGTTGACACATTTATCAAGTTGACATATCATACCTCCTTTAAAATCCATTTTTCTCGCATCTTTTAACATGCCTGGTGTAGACTTGAATAGAATATACTTTATTCATCCCCAAAGGGAAATTTGAATCCTGCAGTGTAAACACCACCATACCCCTTTTCCCCTATCCACTGGCGTCCCAGTCTGGTCGCACTGTCTCCAACATGGCGATCCAAAAGCTGGAGTCCGGAATGTGTCCACAAAGCCAGGCCGCAGTGAAGAACACCAAACTGGTCTTTCTGTATTTCCCTGGGTCCGAGTGAGCGTAGAGTGGTGGATGATGTGTTTTTAGCATGTTGGTGCGACTCACCGTATGTAACAAGCTGTGTGTCTAACAGCCGACCGCCGTGTTCTGGATTATTTCCCAACAATTCCTTTGACATGTTTGTTATTTCCTTCTTCTCTTTTGAGGATTTCACAGGAAAGATTCTTACAGGAGATAGAGCGTGGCATTTAAAAGCCACCCTTTGTGCCAGAGGAGCTCTGTAGATAAGGGCTGACACCGGGAGGAAATCCAAGAAAATGCCATGTTTGTTAAATAAAAATAAGATTAAAGTATTTATATTCTCCCCAAAATACAAAAAGGTCTGGTCAGATGTACGACAGATCAAGGACTAACAACGTACACCTATTCACCCCAGATACAGAAATACCCCCAACAAAAGATTCTCACAGAGAGGTCATTTTAGGATCTCATTTGTTAGCGATGCACCATGTCAATCTATCATTTATTTAACCAGGATCTAAATTCAGCATGACTTTTGTTTCCACAGGGACGCCTCGTGCGTGATTTTCTCAAGTAAAACTGTCCCAATTGTGACAAAAATGTTGCTGAAAGAAAACAAGCAGCGCTATTACAGATGTTGCTTTTCTAAACAAGCTCAGGTTCTATGAAAAAATGGCAGAGCTCCTCCCTCTACCTTTGAACGAGACTGCTCATTTAAGACACTTAGATTGGGCATATTGTTCTTTCAGTCACCATCTACATCTGGTGACTGTTAGTGAGAGTAGGAACTTAGATCCTGGTTACCATGATGAGAGTAGGAACTTAAATCCCGGTTACCATGGTGAGGGTAGGAACGTAGATCCTGGTTACCATGGTGAGGGTAGGAACGTAGATCCCGGTTACCATGGTGAGGGAAGGAACATAGATCCTGGTTATCATGATGAGGATAGGAACGTAGATCCTGGTTACCATGGTGAGGGTAGGAACGTAGATCCCGGTTACCATGGTGAGGGAAGGAACATAGATCCTGGTTACCATAGTGAGGGTTGAACGTAGATCGTGGTTACCATGGTGAGGGTAGGAACGTAGATCCTGGTTACCATGGTGAGGGTAGGAACTTAGATCCTGGTTACCATGGTGAGGGTAGGAACGTAGATCCCGGTTACCATGGTGAGAGTAGGAGCGTAGATCCTGGTTAACATGGTGAGGGTAGGAACTTAGATCCTGGTTACCATGGTGAGGGTAGGAACGTAGATCCTGGTTACCATGGTGAGGGTAGGAACGTAGATCCTGGTTATCATGATGAGGGTAGGAACGTAGATCCTGGTTACCATGGTGAGGGTAGGAACTTAGATCCCGGTTACCATGGTGAGGGTAGGAACGTAGATCCTGGTTACCATGGTGAGGGTAGGAACGTAGATTCTGGTTACCATGGTGAGGGTAAGAACTTACATCCTGGTTACCATGGTGAGCAGCATCTACTTACGTAGCTAGATCCTACATAGCTACGTAGGAACGTAGATCGACTTGTAAATCCAGAGCTTTGCTTTTCGGCGCAGCTCTTTCTTTATCACGACAGATCAATGCAGCGTCCTAATTATTGCAGACGACGCACTGATCCGTCTTTTGATCTCCTGCTCTATTCTTCTCCCGCTGTGAACAAGACCCCGAGATACTTAAAATCCTTTTCAAAAACTGCAATTAATTTAAAACTGAAAGTTTGTAATTAATCGTGGAAGTTTTAAATTAATTGATATGTAAATGAGCCCGTCTATTTTAAGCGGATGAATTAGACAGACAGAGCATGCATGTGTTTCCGGATCCGTTATGTATATCCTGGAGCAGTAATACATCAGCTCAGCTGATGTCACTTAATGTAACAAAACTCTGTTAGTGTGACGTCTTTTTTTTTTTTATAAAATCATAAAATAAAGTAGGAAAAAAAAAATACCCGACAAAAAACATGACAAATCACTTCTCAAGTTTTCAAGAAAAATCCTTCAGGTTTAAGAAGAAAAACATAAAATAGGACGAAACAAATTGGTTTCACAAAACAACCAAAAACAAACTAGAGTTTACAAGAAAATGCTGCAGTTTTGTCAAGAAAACATGAAATAAAGTCTTCAAAAAAATCAATTCATGCTTGATAAAGAAAAATAAAACCTGTGGACGACGAAAACTCCCGGTTTCACAAAAAAGAAAAAAAGAAAACCTCCAAATTTCTTTCATTCATCTTCTTCTTGTCCCTAACAAGATCGCGGGAGGTGCCAGAGCCTACCCCGGCCGATTTAAAGCAAAAGCCAGGGTACACCGCGAACAGGTCGCCAGTCTATTGCAGGGCCACACACATACAACCATTCACACACACTCATTCCTAGGGACAATTTGTAGTGGCCAATCAAACTAATATGCATGTTTTGAAGGCTGAAATGAACCCGGAGAAAACGCACGCATACAGGGGGAGAACATGCAAACTCCACACAAAAAGCAGAGGTGTCAAGTAACGAAGTAAGACTACTTCGTTACCTTACTCAAGTAGAAAATCTCGTTATCTTTACTTTAACGAAGTAATTATTTTTTTGTCTACTTTTTACTTTTACTCACTACTTTTTTATGCAATTATCTGTACTTTTACTTCGTTAATTTTATCAAAAGTAGTCGCTACTTTCTCCATTTTGTCACCGTTATAAAGCCGCGACTGTTTGTCGGATTTTTTTTTTTTTATGAACCCTGAATGCATCAAACAAAGGAACAGATGAATGATTGGCTGAAAGGTCCAGTCAATCATTACTTTGGGGCGAGTAGCCCCGCCTACAAACTTTTAAAAAGCAAGGACGTCAATTTCCGTGTTTGAGACTCGGGCTCGGAAATCAAAGTGTTTCTGATGCTGCAACACTGAACTTTGATTGAATTATCAGTTTTTTTAAAAAAAAAAAAACAACAACAGCAAAGAAATGTTTTATTATTATTTTCAGTCTTAGGTTATTGTAAACGTCTTTGCTGAAAATGTTGTAGATGGTAATTTTATAAAAATAACTTTGACCTGTGATGCACTATTTTATCTTCATAAACAAAGCTAATTGAACTGATTAATCCATAAATAGTAGTGGATGAAGTATTTGTGCTTAAAAGCATCCAAAATGTTATTGATTAGTTTATAAAGACTGACTGAGGAGATTAAAACTACACATCGCTTAGATTTTGTATCATGAAGATGTTTGGGTTAATATTAAAAAACCTTATATGTACACATATATATGTAGATATGTATAAATATAAATTTATATATACCGTCTCCTAAGTCCCGCCCCTACTGTTTTTTTAAAATCTTATTTCCCTGGTTATTTTTTCATTTTTACAGTTCTTAAAATTTTAGAAAAGGAATCCAAGGATTTTGCCTCCTGTGTGTTTCCTTCACTCTCACTGCCTTACGAGTGCATATAAAGGGTGTTATTTTGTCAATGGGCGTGGTTTTACTGGGTGTACGATATTTTTTGTAAAATACGATAATTTTACGTCATTAGTACGATAATCCAGCACCTCCCACCTGGCAACGCTGGTTCCATGCGCTGGTTCCATTATTAAGAAATAAATAATTCTGATTCATAAAGTTTCACCAAAACACTTTCATTTATTATCATATTTTCTGCTCCTTAAAGCATGTGATAATAGTTAAAAAATATGTTCATACGCTTTTGTTAACAATATTCCTTTTTTTCTGAAAATTACTTTTACTTTTTTTACTTTAAGTAGTTTTAAAATAGGTTACTTTTTACTTTTACTTAAGTAGAAAACTTGAGTTGATACTTCTACTTTTACTAAAGTAGTTTTTTAACTCGGTATTTATACTTCTACTTGAGTAGGAAATGTTGGTACTTTTGACACCTCTGACAAAAAGACCTCGTCCCCTACTCAGGACTTAAACCCTTGATCCTCTTACTGTGAGGCCACTGTGCTAACCACTCTAACTTTTGCAAAAAAAAAAAAAAAAAAAACACGAAATACCAAATTAAAAGCTCAAGTTTCACAAAGAAAATGGGTGGGGGGATACCCCTTAAACAAGACAATGGGGGGAAAAAAACTCCAGAGAAAAATGTAAAATGTGGTAAAATGTTTTACTTTAAAAATACGTATTTTTGCAAAAACTACAGTATCTCCTGTTTGCCAAATCAAATGTTTCTTTAGCCAATTTTTTGCTAATCGGATATTTAAAGAATTTGAATGCATACGACATTGTGATCTGTAGTGAGAGGAGGGAAGAGGTGGAGGAAAAGCTGGAGAGGTGGAGGTTTGCACTAGAAAGAAGAGGAATGAAGATTAGTCAGAGTAAGACAGAGTACATGTGTGTGAATGAGAGGGATCCAAATGGAAAAGTGAGGTTACAGGGAGAAGACATAAACAAGGTGGAAGATTTTAAGTACTTGGGATCAACAGTCCAGAGCAATGGAGAGTGTGGAAAAGAGGTGAAGAAGCGTGTGCAGGTAGGCTGGAACGGGTGGAAAAAAGTATCAGGTGTGATGTGTGATAGAAGAGTTTCGGATAAAATAAAAGGGAAAGTAACCCAGGATAGACTGGCCATGCTGATTGGTCTAGAGACAGTGTGGTGAGAGCGGCCATGCTGATTGGTCTAGAGACAGTGTGGTGAGACCGGCCCTGCTGATTGGTCTAGAGACAGTGTGGTGAGACCGGCCATGCTGATTGGTCTAGAGACAGTGTCACTGAAGAAAAGACAGGAAACAGAGATGGAGGTAGCAGAGATGAAGATGCTGAGGATCTCTCTGAGAGTGACCAGGATGGACAGGATCAGAGGAACAGCACATGTTAGAGGTTTTAAAGTCAGAGAGGCCTGACTGAGATGGTTTGGACATGTGCAGAGGAGAGAGAGAGTACATCAGAAGAAGGATGCTGGGTTTGGAACCACCAGGAAAGAGGACTAGAGGAAGACCAAAGAGGAGGTTCATGGATACAGTGAAGGAAGACATGAAGATAGTTGGTGTGACCGAAGAGGATGAAGGAGATAGGGTTAGATGGAAGAAACTGGCTTGCTGTGGCGCCCCCTGAAGAAGAAGATTTAAACCCACAGATCAGATCAAACTTCATCCATTTGGACTGAAATATGATTAAATGCTTTAACTGAAACAAAATGTTTCAAAGCATCACAGCTTTAGAAGAAGCCGTGAAAGTAAACATAAAACTCAACTGGACTCATTTAATAAATGTTTTTGGCCAAGAAATAATTAGTCGTGATCTGTGATTCAGATATTTTTTCGGCCAGTAGAAAAGCTTCGGAGGTCTTGACGTCCAGTCCAGCAGCAGTGCTACCAAACAAATCTCTGTTTTTCACTTCACATTTATTTTTCTACTGACTCTGTGATGTTTTATTTCCTAGAAGCCTTTTTTACACTTTTTGCTTGTTTCCTTCCAACAGCATCTGAAGAAAAAGAAATGCAAAAACCGACTCTAGAGGGCTAATAATAAAAGGCCCGCCTCCCACAAGCAGCTCGCTGTGACTGAATTACCCAGGACCTCCCGGAAGGACCGGGCTGTGATGCTTTTACCAGCAGCAGTGAGGAAAAGCTCTTCTGACAGCAAAGAATTTACTTTCTGAGAAAAATGCTAATGCAGAGAAACAGGCTCCGCTACCAACCCCTGAAGTGTAGTCCCACTGAGAGGTTGTGGTATTTTTTCAGGGTTTATGATCACTGTGGAGTGGGTGAGAGGTGCAGATGAGCTGTGGGAGGATACCGGGTCCAAACCAAACACCAAGGTGGGAAATAATCTCTGAATTGGAGCAGATTTGCTCAGCGGAGGGTTTTAAATCCCGTTCTGCATCACATCCAAATAAAAGCAGGCAAAATAAACAGGAGCCAAACAGTCGATTCAAGATGCAAATATTCTTATGGATGAGAGTTCTCCAAAACTAAAGAAGGGATTTTAATGGAACTGATCCACTTTGGGCTGTTACATGAAGTTCTCTTCAGTGGCTTCTGAAATATCAAGTTCACAAGTGTTACGGAAGCAAGAACAGCCCGACTGTTTGGAATAAAACCAAGTGAAAGAAGAAAATAATCTATCTAAAAGGTTTGAACTTGTGGTGTCAGTCGATTAAAAAAAATAATCGAATTAATCACAGGATTTTTTAATTAATCAATGGAATTAATCACTCACTCACTCTGCGGCTGAAATGAGCTTCCTCTGCAGGGTGGCTGGGCTCTCACTCAGAGATCGGGTGAGGAGCTCTGCCATCTGGGAGGAGCTTGGTGTCGAGCCGCTCCTCCTCCAGGTCGAGAGGAGCCAGATGGGGTGGTTCGAGCATTTGGTCAGGATGCCCCCCGAGCGCCTCGCGGGCGGGGTGTTTCGGGCACGTCCCACAGGGAGGAGACCAAGGGGCAGACCCCGGACCCGCTGGAGAGACTATGTCTCACAGCTGGCCGGGGAACGACTTGGGATCCTTCCAGGTGAGCTGGAGGATGCAGCCGGGGAGAGAGAGGCCTGGGCTGCCCGCTTGAGACTGTTGCCCCCGGGACCCGACCCCGGAACAAGCGGAAGATGACGGATCGGAATTAATCACATTTTAACATCATATCTGCTACAGGTCTCCTGACAAAGAATTTGAATTCTAAGATATTTAAAAAAATTACTGTATGACTAATCAATTAAATACAGTAAGAAGAGAAGATTTTAAATCCAATTCATTATTGGTGAACTGTGCCTCATGAGGCTAGGTGCAGGGTTAGGGTTCATTAGGGTTTGTTCTTACTTTGTATGTTCAACACTAGAAATCGTCCTCCAATCAGCAGCAACCCACTCTGCGATCGTATTTGTTAATTTCTTTGTTGTGAATTTGCTCATTCGCTTGCCAAATTCAGCTAGCTTGGTTTGGCGGAGCGAGCTCCCGGTAGCCATGATCGTTATAGAGGAACTTGCCTGAACATGTTTTGGGTTTAGATGGTATGTCAGGCTGGAGTTGCTCCAGTGGAAGGAGAACTCCTTTTTGAAAAAAACTACAAATTACTACATTTTTATTTATTGTCCCGTCTTTATTTATTTGTATAAAAAAAGTGCCGTTCAGTGGCCCGACTCAGGGGCGAATCCAGGGTTTTGTAAAGGGGGAGGCGTAAGGAGGTATTCCCCCTTCTCATCCCCGCTTCCCCAGAACATTTTGGTGCAAAGTTTATATTAATTAAAGTAGTAAGAACACTTTTTTTTTGTGGACCAAAAGGGTTGAGGGATGGCGTGGGGAACATGCGCCCCCCTCCATCACCCTCTCCCCAATCCACCCCTGCGACTGTCTCATCCTCCTGAGTATTGTCCACTGCTGCCTTGTTAATTTACCAGCGCAGGCAATGTAGGACGGCCAAGAAAACTACAGATCCTTCAATGGGCCAAAATTCAAATGCGCAAGTGTTGCCGCACCACCGTTATTACATCAAAATTAATTGCATCAATTTTTTAACACATTAAAATGCGGCGTAATAAATTAATTGAATTGACGTGTTAAAATGACAACACTAGTTTGAACGTAAGTCAAGACAAGCAAATACAGTAGTTTGAATTTTCTAGAAAACTGATGTTTCCGTCCTTCTAGTACCAATAAATCATGTGTGATTTAGAGGTTGTGTATTACATTTTAATGAGGTAAAAAATACCCGCATAAAGTCGTGCTATGATATGGTTTCTGATCATGTGATGCATAAACCTCTCTGTCTGAATTAAACCAATCTGCTGCAACCATAAACTCAAACTGTTATGGTAGCTTCACGTTTAGAAAATCACAGAAAACACTCAGTTTTTCGCTGATAGATCAATCGGTTCCTAATATCTGAGATCATAAAGCATGAAGGAAATCAATCCCTGGCATTTTTCCATCAGTGAACCAGTGCTTTTGCTTGTAGAATCGACACGCAGTGAAAAAGGTTTCTGAATGTGAACGTTGCTTAAGGTTCCAGAATGAGGGGCACCATTTTACGTCCTGCTGAACAACAGACGTGTTCTTTAGGTTTCACTTAGTTTAACTCGTTTTTTAAAGGGGCCTAAATAAGGGATTGGTGATTGGGTTTTGTTCTCCCTTTCACACATACGTTCATACCCGATGGTGGAAGCTGTCGTGCAAGCAGCAAACCACCATCAGGAGACATTGGAGCTTGTTCTACATGACTTTCATAAACGAGGGCCACTATGACTTATTGACCTGGATGTTTGAGGTCTGACTCTCCTAATACAGCCTCTGCAGACTTCAAGATGTTTTCAAAGGTAATCGTTTCTTCCAGGATGGGGTGATGTGAGGCCGCACAGCAGGAACAAGTCCAAACTCCTCCCTGCTGGTTTTTATTATTATGTTAAATAATCGTAAAAAAGACCAACTGAGTAACAAATGTTCATCAATCCACAACAAATCTGTCCTCGTCTGGGTTGGACGTGGTCCAAACTCATAAACAGAATTTAAAAAAGTTAGATTTATGTTTAATCTTCCTCCATCGAGTGTTTCTGATCTCAGAGGGCTGCTTTACATATTCTAACCGAAACTAATTAAAGCAAAAGCATGTGGGTGTAAATTACAGGTGTTCCTCTGCAGGTCCATGTGGAGATGATACATTGTTCTGCAAACATCCCATAATGTCCTGCCTGCTTCTAAAGGACTCATTAGCATGTGGCTGGTTGTGGGAGCGAGGGTTATCATTCACGCTCGCTGCAGCGTTTAAACGCAGACGGAGGCAAAGCTAACACGTTTAATCATTTCCCCGCTAGGAATTACTTCATGCATGTTTGTGCACGTGCTCCGTGTGGGAAGCTCCCTCATCCAAACACTGACAAACAAGGAGGATAAACAAGGAAAGTAAAGTTTTAAACATGCTGGCATGTATGAGACCAAACCCCAGTGCAGCTATCAATTTTTTTAATGTAAATGTACACTGTTGCCAAATAGAGATGGATATCATTCAAATGTGATCAATACTACTTCTTACATTGAAACTATGTTTCAATCTGGTATTTTAGAATCAGAAATTACTTTATTGATCCCATAAATGGGAAATTTGTGTTACAGGAACCAGTTGTCAGTTATTCGCATTCAGCATGTTTGCATACAGGAGTTTTATTCTCCTGGGGCAGTCCACGTATTGGGCGAAGTCTTTAAGTGATCTGTTCATGATACAGAAGGTGTTAGGCTGCTGTGTCTGCAGGTGGGAAACGGTGGTTGCAATGACTACACCGCCGGTTTCAGCATCAGCCACGAACGTAAACAGTCACCGCCACAACTGATGTAAACTCCCCCGACAGAAAGGAAGGCCGGAGACCGACCCCATCAGCTCTACATGCGGTGAACAGAAACACTCCTTGAAGCAGACATGTCCAGGATTGCACCACCGCTCACTAACATAAAGCACAATCCCACCTTATCTTTTCTTACCGCTGCTGATTGCATCTCTGTCTTCCCGCACAGTCACAAAACCAGGACCCTTGACACTGCTGTCCGTGATGTGGGAATGCAGCCACGTCTTAGTGAAACTCAGTAAACTGCATTCCTGGTACTCCGCTTGCGTGTAGATTAGCGTCTTGTTAGCCATTGAGCGCACATTTCCCATATTAACTGCAGACACAGCAGGCTTGAGTCTCCTCCTATTCATCTTAATGTGCGTCCTGGCTTTGCAATCCTGAAGTCTTCTCCAGATATCTATGGGAATTTTATGCCAGACTCCGTGAGGCAGGCTAGATTTGCTCAGAGCTAAAAGCTGGTTGCGCGAGTAAACAATAGCCATACTTCCTTTTATCTGCACTCTCATTATTAACTTTCTGTAAACAAGGAACTTGAATAGTTCATTCATCTTCTTAGCCGCTTACTCCAGTCAGAGTCACGGTGGGCACCGAAGCCAACCCTAGTTGGTCTCAAGCAAGAGGCGGCATAAACCCCCAAAAGGATGCCGGTCTATTGTGGGGCAGGTTCTATTAAATTAAACTTAATTTGTATAGCTCAAAAACACCACACAGTTGCATCAACAAGTTTCACAAATCAAACAAAAACAAACAAATTCTCCAGTGTTAAAACAACGACAGAAACTCAGAATATTCCTGCCTTCATACCCTCCTTCTCAGCAAAAAAAAAATCATCAATGTGAAACAAAGGAAGAAACCTAATAGAGATCTTCATGAATGAGGGATCCAAGACACCCAGGCAATGTTTCTAGAACTATTGGTTTCATCCTGATGGAGGCAGCAGTAGTGCAGGACACCAGCATAGCAGTGCAGCAGAGTAAGGGACCGGATGTGGAGCACAGCAGGGTGACGGTGACCAGACATGGACGGACGGCATCATGACTGCATGAGAACAGGACTGCAGCAGAGCAGTGCAGAAGGAGGATCTGATCAAGAAGTGAAGAAAACCAACGCTTAAAATAAGCAGCGGGATGGCGAGACACAGCTGGAGAATTCAGGGAGAAGCAACGGAAATGGGAATGGAAAGCTCAGTGTCGAGCCACTCCTCCTCCACGTCGAGAGAAACCCGATGGGGTGGTTAGGACATCAGGTGAAGATGCCTCCCGAGCGCCTCGCTGGTGAGGTGTTTCAGGCACGTCCCACCGGGAGAAGACCAAGAGGCAGACCCTGGACCCGCTGGAGAGACTCTGTCTCACAGCTGGCTGGGGAACAACTCAGGATCCTCCCGGGTGAGCTGGAGGATGCAGCCAGGGTGAGAGAAGCCTGGGCTTCCCGTCTGAGGCTGTTGCCACTGCGACCCAGCCCAGGAGGTCTGACGAAAGAACTCCAACCGCTGGACATCGGTGTGAACCAGCCGTTCAAAGTAGGGCTGTAAGCAGTGTGGGAGCAATGGATGACCAGAGGCGACCACAACTTCACGGAGAGTGGAAGAATGGAAGGCAGATGCTTGGGCTAACGTGGCTGCTGGCACTCTTGTCCGAGCTTTCTGAGGAGCCGCACGGTACAGAAAGTGACTCTGATAGCGAGGAAAATGAACCTCCCATGTTGGATTTAGCGCAGCTGTTAGATTCTGAAACAGAGGATAAGGACTTGGATGGACTTTATAAATGACTTTATGACGACTGTAACTAATATTTAAATAAAACCAAACAAACTCAGTTTTGATTCCAATCTATTTTTACATACGCACACTTGTTTGCTTGTGTGTGTGTTGTGGAATTTTCTTAATAAGATGTCACACAAATGAGAAGAGGAAAAAAAGAATTTAATAAAGTACAAAGACTAAATGCTGCAGCATTGGAAGCTCATGCAAATCAAAGTTTGATCAGCAGAAGTTCAACGAACTTCCCACACACACGTTTTAAGGATCCCCGTTGTCAGGGTGGGCTTTTTCGTTGCTAGGCATTCTGATTGGCTATGCAACTTCGTTTGGGCTGACCATTATGTATGATAGGCTGATAATTTATTAATATTTATTACTGGGCTGAGCAAACTAAACATGTCCTTATCTTGCACCTCCAACTTGCTGGACAGAGGCTGCTTTATTTGGATTGAGTTTGTAAAATGTATCTTTGCTTGTCCTTAAGGGGCTTGGAGTTGGTGTGAACAGGCTGGAACAAAATTCTCACATCATAGATCAAGTTAATTAAAGACACTTATTGTCATTAAGATGTTTTCAAAGTGAATATTGACCTTACTTAACCCTTAATTTTCTACCACAGTGTGTGCTTTTTAAGGCGGACGTACGTAGTAGAGGATCATCAGGTCCGTCTTATGCATGTGTTAAATACAGAGCACACAAACCTGGGACTGGGCCTTTTCATACGGTGCGCCTTTTGGTCGGGAAATATAAAAAAAAAAAAAATGAATTACTCTATTCATCCCTCACCGGGGAAATTTGTGTTCTGCACTCCTTACACCGCAGCAGGCTGCCCTTCAACGGCGCCAATGGTGGGAGAAGCGGGGGTTAGGTGTCTTCTCCAAGGACCCTAGACGTGCTCTCCGTGGGACGCGAACCCGCGACCTTCCGATCCGCGGGCGACCGCTCTACCCACGCGGCCACCGTCTCCACCTTTATAAATATGGTACTTTATCTTATAAAAAGTTTAGATTCATTTAATTTAATTAAAGGAGAAGAATAGACCAGCTTTATTTGGGGTGCTGGGATGTTGTTTACATGCTTGTGTTTAGCGTTAAAGCAGGAAGAACTAAAAAAAGTGAGAATATTTCTAAAGAAGCTGCACTAAAGCTGGTTGCCATGGCAGCAGCTTATTTGGAGGAACTGTACAAATGAAAGTTGGCGGGATTAGCTCATGTTGGGAAGCCATAGGTGACTCATCTTTGTTTTCACATGTTGGCATCTAAACTCCTCCAACGCTGGCAGCGCTTCATTCAGATGTTTTCTTTTGTTTCAGAGAGAGCGAGTGGGGGATTACTGAGGAGGTGAATACACGTTTACGTGGTGAGGATGGAGGTGCGTGGTGAGTGAAGCGGGATCGGTGAATCATATAAAATCTATAAAATCAAAGTAGTCCTACTGAAAAAAAACTCAAAAAAGTGCAAATTTTTATAGAGATTTTAGAAGAGATGTTTAAATGTAAAGTAATTTTCCTCCAGCGGTTCACACGAGCTGGTTGGGTAATTATTCTGTTTTCTGCTTTGATGACTTTTATGAGAAAAACAGTTTGATGAAACGAAATGGTGCTTAAAGTCCTGATTACGTTTTCATACCCAAATAAGTTGTCAAGGTGTCATTTGAACAAAAAAAAAACCCAAAACAACAACAACACATTCTAATTCCTAATGCATCTGAAAAAATGTTGGCAAATTGGTGACAATGAGAACACAGACTCGACTAACGACTGCAGAGTTCTGGCTGGAAAAATTAAACACGGCACCAATCATAGAAACGCCCCGTGACTGACTGGCGACCTGTTGGGGGTGTACTCTGCCTCTTGCCTTGAATCAGCCGGGCTGGGCTCCGGCACCCCCGGCGACCCTGTAACGTATAGACAGTTAACAAGGTGACCAATCATAGGGCGGAACATGGCGACTAAATTGGCTTCTATTTGATACAGTTGAATGCCATGGTGATGTCACACTCATCAGATCCAAAGACATTCCTGGCAACAACCGAAAATCCGAAGCAGACTTAACCAGAGATAAAATCATCATAATGAACTGTTCTGAAGAAATGATTGGATGGACGGAGAAAAAGTCAGATGGTCATTTAAAAATGTCTTTATTCGGAAGAACAAACTAACAGACTTCAGTTTGGCAAGATTTGTCTGTAGATTTCTATAAAAGTGGACTTTCTTACATTTAGGGTGCATCCCAAATTTACATGCTTAACTTTCTGTATTTTTTTATCTGAAACCCTGGTTTTGTTGAAACACCAACACTTTTTAGCATCAAAAGTCTATTTTTTTTCACCTGGAGAGTCGTTTTAAACCATGTTTATGCCCAAACCTGAAGGTATGTCTACTTCCCTTCTAACGAGGGAATTTATTAAGGCGGAAGAATGTGTGGATATTGTATGACTTTCACACTAGAACTACCAAAACCATCAATTTGACGGTTCTCAGATGTTGACGTTTAATTACTGTAAATACGTTGATCTCTAACGTTCCTGGGTTGTTGTTTTTTTGGATATTGTTGTAATTTAACTGAAATAAAACACTAAAAACGAGTTCTGAGTAATTCTTCTTCTAACTCCCACGCTCGTCATTTTGACGCCTCTATTTAATACATTGTAAATATTTTCTGCCCCTGACTGTTGCGCGGTTACTGTTGCCTAGTAACCGTTGTGGTGCCACTCATGTGAGTGACACCACACATCAAGAATCTCAAGAAATTTTGATGAGTTTTTTTCCCAACTGGGTTTTTAGGAGTTTTTCCTCCCAGAGAAGGTGGCTCTGAGGACTCGGACATCCTGGCTCTGTTTAGTTTTGTTATTACTTGTGTGGATTGGGTATGATATTCCTTAAACAACTGACTTGCATATTAATATTTGGCGTAGTTTTACGTCGGCTGCCCTTCCTGACACAACCCCTGTGATGATCTGGGCTAATGCCCATTGCACAACCATTTGGATGGTTAGCGTTTAGATGTTTCATTGAGAATTACAACATCTAAACAGGGAGAAGAGATACAGAAGGTGGAAGATTTTAAGTACTTAGGATCAACAGTCCAGAGCAATGGAGAGTGTGGAAAAGAGGTGAAGAAGCGTGTTCAGGCAGGCTGGAATGGGTGGAGGAAAGTATCAGGTGTGATGTGTGACAGAAGAGTTTCAGCTAAAATGAAAGGAAAAGTGTAGAAAACCGTGGTGAGAGCGGCCATGCTGATTGGTCTAGAAACAGTAGCACTGAAGAAAAGACAGGAAACAGAGATGGAGGTAGCAGAGATGAAGATGCTGAGGATCTCTCTGGGAGTGACCAGAATGGACAGGATCAGAGGAACAGCACATGTTAGAGGTTTTGGGGATAAAGTTCGAGAGGCAAGACTGAGATGGTTTGGACATGTGCAGAGGAGAAAGAGAGAGTACATCAGAAGAAGGATGCTGGATTTGGAACCACCAGGAAAGAGGACTAGAGGAAGACCAAAGAGGAGGTTCATGGATACAGTGAAGGAAGACATGAAGATAGTTGGTGTGACTGAAGAAGATGCGGCAGATAGGGTTAGATGGAAGAAACGGACTTGCTGTGGCGACCCCTAAAGGGAAAAGCTGAAAGAAGAAGATTGTTGCCAAAGATATGTGTGATCCTTGGTGAACCAGGTCCTTCATATCCCTCCACACATCAAGAATCTCAAGAAATTTTGATGAGTTTTTTTCCCAACTGGGTTTTTAGGAGTTTTTCCTCCCAGAGAAGGTGGCTCTGAGGACTCGGACATCCTGGCTCTGTTTAGTTTTGTTATTACTTGTGTGGGTTGGGTGTTTCTGTCTGATTAACTGTGTGTGAAGCCCTTTGAGACAGCGTTCTTATGGTTCTGGGTTGTAAAATACAAGTCAATAAAAATGAATAATGTATGTTATTGATTGAATCAAGCGTAACTCTTTGCTTATCTTCCCTAAATTTCTCAAACTGTTTATCTATCAATAACCAGAAAAAGCACAAGAATCTTCTCCAAAAACTGGAAAATGTTAAATTTATTTTAGCTTTAGTTTTAAACCAAACCTGATGCGATGAGTCCGTGATTCACATGAGAAGTAATGAAGCTTCGTTTACAAAGTGGTGGGACTGTCTCTGTTTATCCCATCACCTGCATTCCTCTCAGCTCAAGCAGCAGTCTGATAAGGAGAGTTTTCACTGTGTGTTTCCAGCGTTCTGCTTTTTGTAAACCCTGCTTTGATTTGTGTTGATTATCTGTCCCGCTTTTGGAGAGAAAAAAAAACGTTTTACGTTAGAGCTTTCTTTGGTTTGGGGCAAAGAAATGGATTTGGATTAAACTGGTTTGAGATGCTTGGTTGGATTTCTGGGTGATGGATTGTGCAGATGTGGATTTAAAGTAGAAGGATTATTACTCGCCACTCATTCTTATGTGGTCTTGTAACTTGAATGGACTTCTCAGGGAATTAACCCAACCGCTTCCAAGCGTGCCTCCGCTGTTATTAAACATTTCTAAGATTCAGTCTTTTTGATCTTAAGAATTGGTGCCACACTCTCAGAAGATAAGACAGCTGAGTCTAGTTTTATCTGCCAACAACATCTGTTTTTAGCTTAGTTTTATTCCAAAATCAAATCTTGGCTCCACTTCTATGCAGATGATGTGGTTCTGTTCACGTACGTATAACGTCCAGCTTTCACTACAATTGCTCACAGCTGAGTTACAAAGAATGATGGCACACACACCCACACGGTACCACACCCGTATCATACTCATACCATTCATACCATTCATACACACACAATTTTTACTGGGTACTGTATACGGTGCGGCATCAGCAATAACTAGGACGCTGCATCGGTTTGTCGTTGTAAAGAGAAAGCTGAGCCGAAACGCAAAGCTCTCAATTTACAAGTCGATCTACGTTCCTACCCTCACCATGGTAACCAGGATCTACGTTCCTACCCTCACCATGGTAACAGGATCTACGTTCCTACCCTCACCATGGTAACCAGGATCTACATTCCTACCCTCACCATAGTAACCAGGATCTACATTCCAACCCTCACCATGGTAACCAGGATCTACATTCCTACCCTCACCATGGTAACCAGGATCTACATTCCTACCCTCACCGTGGTAACCAGGATCTACATTCCAACCCTCACCATGGTAACCAGGATCTACATTCCTACCCTCACCGTGGTAACCAGGATCTACGTTCCTACCCTCACCCTGGTAACCAGGATCTACGTTCCTACCCTCACCATGGTAACCAGGATCTACGTTCCTACCCTCACCATGGTAACCAGGATCTACGTTCCTACTCTTACCATGGTAACCAGGATCTACGTTCCTACCCTCACCATGGTAACCAGGATCTACGTTCCTACTCTTACCATGGTAACCAGGATCTACGTTCCTACCCTCACCATGGTAACCAGGATCTACGTTCCTATCCTCACCTATGGTCACCAGCTGTGGGTGGTGACCGCAAGAATGAGATCGCGGGTACAAGCGGCCGAAATGAGCTTCCTCCGCAGGGTGGCTGGGCTCTCACTCAGAGATCGGGTGAGGAGCTCCGCCATCCGGGAGTAGCTCGGTGTGGAGGAGGAGGTCAATAGGAGCCAGATGGGTTGGTTCGGGCATCTGGTCGGGATGCCCCCCGAGGGCCTCGCGGGCGAGGTGTTTTGGGCACGTCCTACCAGGAGAAGACCAAGGGGCAGACCCCGGACCCGCTGGAGAGACTATGTCTGACAGCTAGCCGGGGAACGACTTGTGATCCTTCCGGGTGAGCTGGAGGATGCAGCCGGGGTGAGAGAGGCCTGGGCTACCTGTCTGAGGCTGTGACCCCCAGCGACCCGGCCCCGGAACAAGCGGAAGAGGACGAACGGACTGTTTACTGCAGGGGTGCCCAACCAGTCGATCACGGTATACTGTTAGCCTGCAGACTGATTCAAAGTCGACCGCCAGGTATGTAGGAAAAAAAAAATATGAAATGAAGTTAGTAATATCTACTTGGCAACTTTGACGCTATATTTTGCGAATATTCTGACCCTCTAGCTGTTAAAATCTAGCGGCTTTTTCTGGTGTTGCTGGAAAATTTGTAGTCTGTGAAAGTCGTGAAATTATGTTGTTAAATCTGAAATCAATAAGCAGAGCCTGTTGCTGTTGTGGCCCCTCGCGAAGCCTTGCGTGCGCCCTGACAATGTCAGCGTGTGTGTTTGAGAGAGAGGAAATTGTCTGTATGTACTTTGTATGTGTCTGTGCGTGTCTGTGTGTGAGTTTGTTGATGTGTGTGTATGTATGTCCATGTGTCTGTTTGTCTCTACGTGTCTGTGTGTGTGAGATGAAGGGTGTGTGGTGAGATGTCTAATGGTTGTGTAACAACAACAAAACGTGTTGTGAGGGTAGTTACGCAGACCAGACATCATCTTCCGGGGTTTACGATGTTAACACCGGACTGGTAGATCTCAGGAAGTTTGATATTTGAAAAATAGATCTTGGGACCAATAAGGTTGGACACTCCTGGTTTACTGTAAAGACATAGGGCGTGGCAACACCACAAACCCAGTGTGCAGTACCTTGTCCTAATAAGACGGGCTATCGGTACGTCTTTCTCACTAAAATTGGATTTTCTGGTAAAGAATAGCCGACCAGCCAAAAGCATAAAGATACAAAATGTATAGTTTTTAAAAGTAGATACAGACGGCGTGTCGTAAAAATACATCTTGTAAGGGCGATAACACCTGTAACCAATGTTTTATGTGTCTGAGAAAATACACAAGCTTCCTGAGCGGAAGGGGGCGGAGCAAAAAAACGTTTACTCTTTTGTGACGTCGCCAGCAGTGACGAGTCAAACTCCAATGCAGCTCTTTCTTTGTTTCAAAAAGAAATAAGAAAGAGATCTGCTCCGGAGCTCTGTCTCATTTTACCATCTTTAGTTTGAACTGAGTTTTATTTTGTGCGCTGCATAGGTCTTCTTGTGCGCTATTAGTCTGCGAGCAGTGCGCAATTACGCATGCGCGCAGCTTAGAGGGAACATTGCCTGTAACATGTCCAAACACCTCAATAAATGTCGTCTTATTGTGGTGTAACGTTGCGCAATGTTTGATCACCTGATTGAGACGTGTAGCGGTGCTTTTGTATCAACAGGCATGTTTGCTAGCTGAACGCAAACGGTGCACGTAACTAAAGCAGTGTTTATCAAAGCATGAATTTTTAATGCAAATTACGCAGAAAAAAATGCATCTAACTGTATTATTAAAAACAAAGTGTTATTACATCATTTTAACACGTCGAAAGTTCACATTGTGCGTCCATGGTAATTATTTACTTCTTATACAAAGCAATACTAAGTCAAAAACAACACACTGCAAATAATTTACATAAACCGACTGAAGTCTTACTTCTTCTTCTTTCTGCATTTCCCTTCAGGGGTCGCCACATCAAGTCAGTTTCTTCACCCTATCTGCTGCATCTTCTTCGGTCACACCAACTATCTTCATGTCTTCCTTCACTGTATCCATGAACCTCCTCTTTGGTCTTCCTCTAGTCCTCTTTCCTGGTGGTTCCAAACCCAGCATCCTTCCTCTGATGTACTCTCTCTTTCTTCTCTGTACATGTCCAAACCATCTCAGTCTGGCCTCTCAAACTTTATCCCCAAAACCTCTAACATGTGCTGTTCCTCTGATGTACTCATTTCTAATCCTGTCCATCCTGGTCACTCCCAGAGAGATCCTCAGCATCTTCATCTCTGCTACCTCCATCTCTCCATCTCAAGACAGAAGTCTTGTCTCTGAGTCGAAAATGGAATCGTGTTCAAGGAGTTTATCTTGAGGGTCTTTGTCATTTTGTCCTCTATCCTTATTTGATAAAAGGCGATAGCTCAGTGGTAGAATGTTCACCCTTGGACAGGCAGACGCCGGTTCGAATTCCACTGAGCTTATACGTATGTCCTTGGGCAAGACACCTAACCCTCTGTTTCTTTTACTGTTGGTGCTGTCCTGGCAGCCTGCTGGCAATGCAGCACAGAAATTTTCCTGTTGAGGGATGAATACAGTAAGTTCAAATAAAAATGAAAAACTTTTCTTTCAATTAGATTGAAATGGTTGCACCTGTGTCTTGTTTTCCCTTGTCAGTGTTGTCCTTGTCTGAACCTTCTGTACATCGTCCTACTATCAGAGGTGGAGTATTGTAAAGCATAGTGTTATGGTTTTACGTTGCATGTTTTTAATTCTTTGGTTTTTTTTTTCCAATGTTCTGCTCCACCTCTGGGAGAGACACTGGTGCAGTCCTGAGGTTTTAAAAGCAGCAGACATCCCTGCAGTAATGGGCTTGGACTACAACACACGTGGCGCTGGTAATATCGACTAAAGTAGGAGAAAATAACCTTGATACCCTCTTTGCATGTCTGTGTATTGCAGGTATAAATTCATGTTTAAGTGTAACGTAATGATCTCAGAAACAACAGGCCAATAGTGGTGCTTCTACAGTGCCATGTTTCCAAAAGTGACAACAAAATTTCAAACATGCCAGAAACTCATCACATCATCTGAGTACTAATCGGTTGTAACAAATCACTCTTTATTACGTGCTCGTTATGGGCAAAGCCATTTGAGGGATGTGTGGGGGTTTGCGTCTTGTTTTTGTCGCCCGCTTGTGTTTTTTTTTCCTTACCCCTGCCACCCAGGCTCCAAACTTTCCCACCTGTTGGCAGTTAAAGACGATAGCTAGTTGGCTGATTAGGAAGGTCTGATGCCAAGAGACGACCCATCTGCAGCTTTCCCTTCTGAGTTGTTGAAATATGGTTTAAGATTGATCGTAAATAAAGAGTTTTTTGGGTTTTTTTTCGAATTCCCTACTCTTCCTCATTCTTCAATAGATTGTTTCACTCCCGGGAATCAATTACAACATCCGTCTATGTATCAGCCTAACCCTAGATCATACGAGTCGTAACAACGCTGGACACCAAATGACCAAGAGCCTCAATGAAGCAGAAAATTTGGCCCAATCTTAAAATTGTTGTACGACCTGAAATTCGGTTAAGCTAGAGCCAAATTTTACATGATGTAGAACCAGCTTTAGTGTCTAGAGAAATGTCCAGGGAAAGAAAGGTCTGAACTTCTGTGCTTCATTGCTTGTGTGACCTGACCCGGCTTGAAATGAACCAACCAAGTTGTATAAAACATTCTCCGGGATGAGAGATTATGGTTATGTGATGGACTACTTCATCATGACCAGGTGATATATTTCTGTATGGTATAAGACCAAATGGCACATGTGGTGTCCAAATGATTTATTTTATGGCTCTAGTCTGAGAAAATGGTCATAAAACATCAGTAAAAGTGCTCAGATTAATTTTCTTTCGACATCCGCTCATTATACTCGGGCATCAAGCTTCTGTCCAAGCTGTCCACGGTGGTGGGTTCAGACATATGGGACTCATGAAGCTCATCTTTTGGATAAATCTGAAGTAAAAATGATTGTTCATTCTTTAATTAAATGATAAATCCATCTTTTTACTTGTGGTTTGCAAATGACAAACAAAAATATATCAAAAGTAAATTTGGTTTCATTGTTTTAAAGATAAAACAATGAGGATGTTGCCCCGTGTAAGTAGAGTGTTTTTTTACTCACTCTATTCATCCCTCACCGGGGAAAATGTCTGCACTCCTACACCGCAGCAGACTGCCATGACGGCGCCAATGCTGGGAGAAACGGGGGGTTAGGTGTCTTCTCCAAGGACCATAGCGGTAAACTCAGTGGGATGCGAACGCCGCGAACATCCGATTGACTCCCGGTCCGCGGGCGAACGCTCTAACCACTGAGGCACCATCTCCCCGCTTTATGCACACACTAAATCCATTTCTATGATCCACGAATCTCAAGAGTGGACATCTCATTAAATCTGATTGAATAACACGGCGTCCAAAAAGAGCCAAGCTCCCCTATATCACAAACTTTATAAGTTCATCTACAGTTGGTATTGAGTAACTATAGGCAGTTTAAAAATGGCATAGAAACACAGACAGCCTGAAAGCTTAATGCCACCTTGACGATCTGTGGGCAGAGGCAAAAAAAATAGTTGCTCTTTTCTGTTGTCGCTAAAAAAAATGACATTTTTGGCAAGAAAAATATGAAAAAGCAAATTTAATTAATTTGAAGCCTTTCTGTGTTTAATTATATTGTGTAACAAAAAAAAATCTAAAGAATAAATACTCCAGCGTTTATTCACAGCTCGCCAAAAGAACCTGAAAATGGCTCCCGCCCCCCCCCCCCCGTTTTTTTCCCGCTTTTTTCATTCTCACTTCTCTATTCCTCCCCCAGTCGCTCTTTAGATTGTAACCTGTAGCAAATGGGCTTCATTCAGACCGACAGCATGATATGGAAGTCCGTATGAGATCCTCTTTTTCTCCTTTGAAATTCACCCATGTTGCTTTGAAACTATTCTTGCCTGTTTACAAATGATCAGTTTTCTAAAATCATTTCAAACTTTTTTTTTTTTTTTTTTTGCAGAGGGCAGCGGAGGACCCTTCAAGAAACTCCACGCATCAGTCCATCTTCATGAGGT
Source organism: Neostethus bicornis (assembly GCA_902685375.1). Lineage (NCBI taxonomy): Eukaryota > Metazoa > Chordata > Actinopteri > Atheriniformes > Phallostethidae > Neostethus > Neostethus bicornis. Next base: position 3,127,394 of record LR738551.1, read on the forward strand.
CGTTGGGGTTACACTCACCAATCAGCTCACTGATTGAGCCCTTTGGAAAGAAAAAAATGGGCAGGAAGGAAGAGGTGAAACGAAGACCTGAAGGAAGGAGACCAGAGTTCATCATTTTCACATCAGACTAAAGGATATTTCAGGGAGATTTTTTGGATTAGACATTATCCATGGTTAATAATATCAGCCCTTGAATTGTCCCAAAATCAAACTTTGGCCCACCTGGTGTTTGAATTTGACACACATCTGGTCTATACTAAAGTCTTCAACTGTAAAAAAACAAAAAAAACAAAACAAAAACAGAGAGAGCTGAGCCGAAAAGCAACGCTCTCGATTTACAAGTCGATCTACGTTCCTACCCTCACCATGGTAACCAGGATCTACGTTCCTACCCTCACCGTGGTAACCAGGATCTACGTTCCTACCCTCACCGTGGTAACCAGGATCTACGTTCCTACCCTCACCGTGGTAACCAGGATCTACGTTCCTACCCTCACCATGGTAACCAGGATCTACGTTCCTACCCTCTCCATGGCAACCAGGATCTACGTTCCTACCATAACCATGGTAACCGGGATCTACGTTCCTACCCTCACCATGGTAACCAGGATCTACGTTCCTACCCTCACCATGGTAACCAGCTGTGGGTGGTGACCGAAAGAATGAGATCGCGGGTACAGGCGGCCAAAATGGGCTTCCTCCACAGGGTGGCTGGGCTCTCACTCAGAGATCGGGTGAGGAGCTCTGCCATCCGGAGGAGCTCGGTGTTGAGCCGCTCCTCCTCCAGGTCGAGAGGAGCCAGATGGGGTGGTTCGGGCATCTGGTCAGGATGCCCCCCGAGCGCCTTGCGGGTGAGGTGTTTTGGGCATGTCCTACCAGGAGGAGACCAAGTGGCAGACCCTGGACCCACTGGAGAGACTGAGGCTGGGCGGGGAACGACTTGGGATCCTTCCAGGTGAGCTAAAGGATGCAGCCGGGGAGAGAGAGGCCTGGGCTGCCCGTTTGAGGCTGTTGCCTCCTGCGACCCGACCCCGGAACAAGCGGAAGATGACGGAACGGGATCAATAAAGTATTTATTCACAGATGTGTGGAATCAGGAATCATCCTCAGGTGACCCTAATCCGGTTGGTTAGAATATCCAGGGCTCCCCCTGGCAGCAGGTGAGGGATCCTGACAATGATTACATCTTCTCAATAGTGGGCAGTGTTTTCCCGATACCTCAGATGAACCATTTGGGACACTTTTGCTACCGAGGTGTTGATTCTTCAAAAGTATGTAATAAAATTCTAAAGCTTCCACCTTCCCCGTTCAAACAGTCGGCATGAGGAAAGCAGGTGAGGAGCTCGAACCAGATGGGAATGCAACATGGAGGCTGAGCGTGAGGAACTCTCAGCCAGACTGTTGATTTGATGGGACAAAGACTGTTGGGGAAAATGAAGTGGAATCGGACTCAGCTCAGTACTCAAAAGGGTCTGTTTATTCATGAATAAAGTCAGAGAACACTTCAGCGTGACCGGTCAGAGTTTTTAGAATGAGCCCCCCAATCTCGGTCTTTCTCCCATATTTATACGTACACACACACACTCTTTGGCCTAACATCCTGTCTTACACAATCGTCTGCGTCAAACATCGTCCTTACACAACTACCTTTCCTGGAACATTTTGTTTATCCAATTGTTTGGACACTTGGCAGGACCATGTCCTGATAGCCTGGGTCATTGTTCTGTGTTCTGGGTCATTATGTTCTGGCACACAAACACATTACACAAACCACCACCAACTCCACAGCCCAGTTCCTCGGTCAAGCCAAGTTCCCACAGAAACCCAAGATAAACTTTTCTCTTACAGATAAACTTTTCCCTGAACTGCGGGGTCGGCATTGGTCGGCCAGTAAGCATTTCATGCGGCGATAAGTGAGTAGCACTATGAGTTTGCATGCGGTAACTCAGCAAAGCAAGCGGCAAAGCGTCGACCCAGTTTAACTTTGCACTCGCACAAATTTTACCAATGCGTGTTTTTAGGGTCCCATTGACTCTTTCAACGAGACCTTGACTCTGTGGATGATACACAGCTCCCAGATGTTGTTTGATTCGCAGCTGTTGTAAGATCCCTCGTGCTACTTTTTGAACAAACGCGGCACCATTGTCAGACGAGATTTTTGATGGGAAGCCAAACCGTGGTATTACCTCTCTAACCAAAAACTTCACCACGGATTCAGCCCCCAGATCTTTGGATGGCACGGCCTCTACCCATCTGCTGTACGCATCTATGATCACAGCCATATAGCGTTTTCCCTGCACTGTTTTGAGCATATCAACATAGTCTATGATTAAGTGTTTGAATGGACCTTCCGGCACTGGAATATGTCCAGCCGGGGTTTGAATACCTTTCCTCACATTTCGCACTGCACAGACTTCACATTGACTTAGGATCTCATCCACCATTGCTTGCAAGTAGGGTGACCAATATCCTTGGTTCCTTATTCGTCTAATCACTTCTTTTCGAGCACTATGGTCAGGGTTATGTGCCTCAGACACCAGGACCGTCAGAAGAGTCACCGGAGCCACCAACAAGCCCTCATGTGATCTCCACAACCCTTCCCCATCTGTCGAGGCACCCCTTTTCTCCCACAGGCTTCGTTCACTCAAACTTGCATTTTGTTGCATCAAAATGATGTCTTCTGGCGTAGCCAATGTGTTTATCGCAATCACGGGTGATAGTATTGCAACTTTGCTACGAGATGCTTCCTTAGCAGCAATGTCTGCTGCATTGTTTCCTTTTGTCACACTATCATTCCCCTTCCTGTGCGCTTGGCACTTAATTATAGCTAACTTTGAAGGCTGCATCATAGCTCTGATTAAAGCGATTATTTGTTGTTCATGCTGAATAGGTGTTCCATCCGTTCTCCGAAAACCTCTCTGTTTCCACACGGCTCCAAAAAGATGACACACACCATGCGCATAAGAACTGTCTGTGAATACATTGGCAACTTTCCCATTTGCTAGTTCACAAGCTGCTGTCAAAGCCTTTAGTTCTGCTAACTGAGCCGAACATGGTTGCACACAGTGTTCCGCTTTAACTGTCGCAAAGTCATCCTCTCTCGGTTCAACTACAGCATAGCCTGCATGATTACCCAGATGATCTCTGTAACACGAACCATCCACAAAGTACGTGACATCGACATTTACTAGCGGGACTGACTCCAGATCAGGCCTCAACTTGGAATATTTCATAGACTCAGCCACGCATTCATGAGGCTCCCCTTCAAAGTCAAATGGAACCACATCTGCTGGGTTCACCGTAGTACAACGCTTGATTGTCACATCAGGATGTGTTAACAATGCTGCAAACTGCACACATCTTGATTGATTCACCACAAACCTTCCCTGATCCACTAATTCTGTTATTTTGTGATGAGTGTAGATGGTCACTGGATACCCCATCGTTACTGATGAGGCTTTCGCATAAGCATAGTACACTGCTGCCAAGCCCTGATAACATGGCGGCCATCCCTGTACTACACTGTCAAGTTTTGAACTATAGTAGGCAATGGGTTGCTTCCTCCTCCCACTGCACGTCTCCTGCATCAACACGGCTGTCGCATACATGTCATGGCGATTTGACACATATAGTAAAAAAGGTTTCTCATAATTTGGCGTTGCTAACGCAGGCGCTGTTTGCATTTCCTGTTTGATAGTCTCAAAAGCTATTGTGGCTTCTCTGGTCCACTGCAAAGGAGTTGACAAGGCTTGTGTCCCTGTTTCCTTCATCAGCTCTCGAAGTGGAGCTGTTTTAAGGGCATAATCTTCAATCCACTCTGAGTTAAAACCTGTCATCCCCAAAAACGTCATCATTTGACCCACTGTTCGAGGCCGTGGAGCCTTACTGACTCCCTCCAACTGTGACGGAGTCAACGCAATGGCTCCATGCGAGATCATTCTTCCCAAATACTCTACTTGTGCCTGGCAGTACTGCATTTTGTTTTGAGACACTCTATGTCCCCCCTCGGACAGTCTCTTTAGCAGTATCACAGAGTCTTTGTGACACTCCTCAATTGTTTCTGAACAAATCAGCAAGTCATCGACATATTGTAGCAGCGTACTACTAACTTGTAGACCTTCCAAGTCCCTTCTCAAAATTTGGTTGAACACATGGGGGCTATGTTTGAATCCTTGTGGTAGCCTGGTGTAGCTATATTTCTTTTTCCTGTATGTGAACGCAAAAAGATACCGAGACTCTTCAGCTAACGGAATGCTGAAAAAAGCTGAGCATAAGTCAATTACTGTAAAAAATTTAGCTTTAGGAGGAATGTTTGTGAGCAAAGTGTGAGGATTGGGAACATCAGCTGGCCAGTCCTGAACTATTTCATTCACAGCTCGTAAGTCATGCACTAACCGGTACTTAGATTTTCCTGCCTTGAACACTGGTAGAATGGGGGTATTACACGGGCTGGATACCTCAGTTAGCACACCTGCATCCAGAAGCCCTTGTATCGTGTGGCTAATTCCTTCTTCCGCCTCTGGTTTTAATGGATATTGGGGTCGGTATGGTATTTTCACGTTTGGTTTCAACTGTATTTGGACTGGATTAGCCGACTTTACCACTCCTACATCTGTGTCATGTTTAGACCACACATAATCTGGTACGTGCTTCAGCATTTCATTTTTTAGATGGTTTTCTTGAGCCTGCACCATTTGTTTAACAGTCTTTTTAGTTGGAACTGTTATGACCTGTGGTTTTGCGATAAGTGAAGTTCCACACAGGATCTTGAGCATCGACTCATCCCTGGTTTTGGACATCAACGGGTTTTCTGTCTGTACCCATGTTTGCTGCTTTGCGGTTTTAATCATTGGTCCCAGGTCTTTTGGTTCAAGACCTTCGTTTACTAACAGGGTAATGTGTGGCTCTGATTCTGGAACATTATACCAGTCTGAGATAAATGGGTTTGCCTCTACATTAATAGCTGCTCCCTGTTTCCCAACAATAATGTAATTTGTCACTAACTCAACGGTTATATTTTCTGTCAATTTATCCCACTTTTCCTCAAAAATCTCACTACAGGAAGGATCATAGAACATGGTGCAGTGATATTCAGAAATTGGTTTCCGCGCTTTTGGAATTTGCATATGTAAGAACGGTTTCCATGGTGCCACAACGTTATTCACTTGCTCATTAAAATTTCCTAGCCAATAAACTTTTGCACATTGCAGTTGCTGACACATTTGATAATTCACGCCAATTTCGTCGATGAACACCCCTTGAGGGGAGCACTGAATGTTGACTTTTAATTTACAAAGTGCATCTCTTCCTAGTAGGTTTACAGGTGTTTGATCAGACACAAGAATAGGTAGTTTTGCTGTTTTATTTGCCATGGTTATAGACACTGGTACTGTCATTGGGGTTATTTGAGTTTTTCCCGAGAATCCTACTGTCTTGACAAACTTGTCTGACATGGGGAGGTGTGCGGCATAGGCTGGACTTACACAGGTATATGATGCTCCAGTGTCTATTAGCATAGGTGTTAATTTATTCTCCAATTCTACATGTATCATGGGTTCTTTTCCTGGTTCCGTAGATATAATTGGAAACTGATTCTCCCCCGTAGGACTCTCTGGGCACCCCTAATAACCATATTTTGGACCTGCCCAGTGGTTGACTGGACTAGGTTTCCGCACGGCTGCTGGGCCTTGACCGGGCCTTGGCTGGCGACCCCACGCCCCGCCTGGTGGAGCTGTTCCTACATTTTGAGGACAGTGGTTCCAAAAATGGCTCGGCGACTGGCAGCCCCAACACAAACCTGGAGATTGTGAAGCCCTTGGACTCCCCCTCTGAGGCCTTGGCTCCCCTGCAAACCGACCATTCCTCGGTCCTGGGGCCTGCTGGGAGTACACATTAACGACTGGTGGTTGTTGGACTTGGGGAGCTTGTGATCTCACTGGAGGGGCTGCACCTTGTGCTGGCACCCATCCTGCACTGTCCCTTGGTTCAGCACTCAGCACCGGTGCCTGCGTCTTCGCTCTGCCTTTGTTCTGCAGTTCATTCAACTGGAGCTGCGTGACTTTTCTCTGATTCCGCATGTCTTGCTCCCTCTGTTGTTCCTGCTCTTTTCTGTATTTTTCAACCACGTGGACCACATGGTCCCGGAACTGTCTGTGTGGCATAGTACTCAGCCCCACCACATCCTCCAGTTTGGCCTGGGCTGGGGCCGGCAAGGCTTCAATTATTGTTTCTCTGAACAGAGTCATTAAGAGCGGAGAGCACTCAGGCTCCTCCTCTGTCTCTTGCTTCCACCTCTTCATTTGTTTGTTTATGTATGCAATGGGATTCTCATTGTCCATCAATGGCTCACCTTTCAGTGCTTTGCGGTCAATCTTGTTGGGAAATTCCTCCCTCAGAGCCCGCCATATGGAAGCACGGTAAGCATTAAACTCAGTCCCATCAGCCCTGTGACTCTTCATCCAGACATAACCAGTCTTGTGGATGATGTTTTCCATAGCTGGAACCCCCAAAACCTGTGCCAGAACTGCCTTTATGTCACCAATAGCCAACATCTTCCCCACTGTCTCTTCCTCAAAGACTCGAATCCATTTAGCTGCACCGTCATGTAAGTCAGGGAGCCGGGCAACCAGCCCAGTCAAATCCACAGACTGCCATGGTATGTAGTGTGCCTGTGTTCCTTTTATTAAAATTGGAAATTGACCTGGATCAGTATATCGATCTGGTGGATGTATGTGAGGCCGATATCTAAGATCATATCGCTCTTCTCTTCCTTTTTTCTGATTTCCGACTGTTTTGGAGTGAGCTTCTGCATTTACTGACAAAGGGTCAAGCTTCTTACCACAATATGTGTTGTACATTTCATTTAGTTCCTCTTCACACTCATCAAAAAATGTTTTTTCCCTTCCTCTGGGTTGATTCGCGTTTAATGGGTCAGCCAAATCAATCCAGAACGACCCCTTCTGTGCTCCCCCTGTCTGAGAAGTTCGTTCACTATAGCAGTCTAGTACTTGGCTCAGTCTGGTCTTTCTTTCCTTCCGTCCTGTGCTACAATGCTGAGGCTGTGGATTTTCCCGTTCTATCCCCTCAACACTATCGTACTGACCCTGCTCTGCAGATGGAGAGCGACCACCTTCTGTTCCTTTCTCCAGTTCGGCAGCTTCCACTGATCTTCCCGGTGCCCTTTGAGGAGAAGGTTCCGCATTTAAATTAAAGCTGACTCCCTTCTGGGTATTTGCTTTGTCATATTCAAAGTTCCCATTAATGCTTAATGTTCCAGCTAGAGATGGGTATATTCCTGCAGATGTATTGAAATCTAGGTTTTTCTCATTGTTGCTCTTTATTTTAAGAGTGTTCAGTTCAGCTCGTTTTTCTCTGATTTTATCTCTATAGTTTTGGCCTTCGGTTCTAAACAAATCGAGTATTTGTAATTCAGTCTGTCTCTTTTGGTTGCGTTTTTTACTGTGATCTTTAGGTTTGTAATCTTTAATTCGAGTTTCCATTATTGTGCACACGTAAACATCAAATGTACCATCTTTAGGCCAAGGTGAGTCGAGCCTTTGAGTTCGCTTGTGCCATTTTTCCGATATTTTTGGAATTTCATTGACCCACTGTGGGTACTTCACACTTAAAATAGTGTTTGGAGTCAAGGTTGCCTTCGTTTGCAGGGCCATCTTCCTTATTGAGATTGTTTAAGCTGACTGTTAAAATGTGTTTATTATTTTGTTCGCGTTTAAAGTTCTTTTTATTCGTTCTAAATGGTTAATCAATTCAGGTTAACTTATTTTATGCTCCTTTTATTGTAGGGATGTTACCCTGCTCAAAATAATTAAACTGAGTTAAAGCTAAACTCCTAAGTTGGAATGAGTAGTTTTTTTTTTCTAAAATAAAGGGTTTGGAAAAACGTTCTTCTTTTTTTTTTTCTTATCAGCCTGCTCGCACAGTCAGAGCGAGAGAGCTGGTGGGGGCTCTTTGGCAACTCTCCAAGCACAACCCAGACAGCAGCATAAACTATGTCCACTCCCCTATCAGCTTTCTCCTCCTTTTGTCTCCTCCTACAATCGCATCAGCCATACACATGCAAGGGGCGTGACAGGAGACCGCCCTACGTAATCGATATTTGATCCAGTCTACTGCTTGTCTACTGGAGAAATAGACCGCAACACCAACGCTCAATCCTCATCCACAGAACCAGCTACGCAGCTCACAGTGAGATTCAGATGAACAAATGGAACGCACACACAGCCTCTACGCTACGCCCTTTTTACATGTTATGCGCACAAATTTACAAAGCATTTACACATTTGCACAAGATTATAATCATCAGTTTATTCTGTACAAGAGTCCAGACCAATAGAGATAATTTTGTCTTTTTGTTTTTTAGTTTGGTTCTTAAGTACAGTTTCAAAGTTTTGTTACGTCAGATTTTAACTTTTTATGGAGCTCCAGTCTTTTTAGTTTACTCTTGAGCGCTTTCTCAGTTTACACACAAGCATACGCACACATTCCACGCGCTCCGCACATCTGGTTTCAATCAAAATGCGCTTTCACACACATACCCACACACAGAGAGCCGGCCCTCCCCCCAATCAGAGACAGCAGATTCACACAGGGAACCCACCAACAGGAAAGCACACACTCGCTCGAAGGAGAGCCCGAGCGTATAGGACGTAAGCGAAAGAAGAAGTTTGGAAGTATACATATAGTCAAGACAGGATTCGAGGAATAATGCGTCCGGACACAATCTAGCAGTTATTTATAATATTTTGATCAGTCTATTGTCATAAAATCACCCACTAAGTGCTGAACGAACTTACGGGGATACTCCTCCGTGGAGGAGCCCTCCCTTAGCGCAGAAAATTTTCCACGTATTCAATTGTAGGCACGCTGCGTCCGTCCTTTTAATTGAGCCCAGGGACGTGTAAGCTCTTCGGATTGACGCAATCAAGGTTTACGTTACCTACTCATCTGAGCTCTAAGGTCACATTTTCCATGCGCCCCGCTCGCCTGGCTGGCTCGCCAAAGTTTATCCAGAATTTCAGCACTCGTATAACAGCTGCTACCTTGCAGCCTGACACACTCACAGCTTTGGGCTAAGCTGATGGCCAAACAACTTTTTCTCTGCCTCTGCTTTTCTCTAGCAGACCAGAATTTCACAACAGCGCTTCACACATTTTTTGGATCCTTTTTTCCTTCTCCTCCCCTCCTCCTAAAACTGAAGGATGGGGGGGGCTTATTTGTACTTAAGTTTCTTTTAATTGATTAATGCTTAGTTTATTTATTTTGTTATTTTAGATATTATTTGCCAATTAAATCAACCTAATTTATGGCTCTCATTCCCTCCGAGCACAGCCGAGTCCAAGTTCGGAGCCGCCAGGCCCCGTGCCGCCTCCCCAAACCAAATCACCAATTAAATCACCAATTTAAGAGATAATTCTCTTACCTCGTATTCTTTGTCAGCGAGCTCGGAGATGATCGGAGGGGATGCGGCACGGTAACCTTCGCGGCCCCACGTTGGGCGCCAATTTGTTGGGGAAAATGAAGTGGAATCGGACTCAGCTCAGTACTCAAAAGGGTCTGTTTATTCATGAATAAAGTCAGAGAACACTTCAGCGTGACCGGTCAGAGTTTTTAGAATGAGCCCCCCAATCTCGGTCTTTCTCCCATATTTATACGTACACACACACACTCTTTGGCCTAACATCCTGTCTTACACAATCGTCTGCGTCAAACATCGTCCTTACACAACTACCTTTCCTGGAACATTTTGTTTATCCAATTGTTTGGACACTTGGCAGGACCATGTCCTGATAGCCTGGGTCATTGTTCTGTGTTCTGGGTCATTATGTTCTGGCACACAAACACATTACACAAACCACCACCAACTCCACAGCCCAGTTCCTCGGTCAAGCCAAGTTCCCACAGAAACCCAAGATAAACTTTTCTCTTACAAGACATTCTGGCAAGTTGGAATGAAAAAGCAAGAATGATGTTTACCCATGGAGTGAAGCCTGATTAGCTGCAGGTGTAGGAGTCTGGTTTAAAGCAGACTGGTTTAGAAATGTGAAGAAACTCACAACTTTTTTATGAAGAATTTCCTTTTATTTGACTTTCAAACACAAACAGAACTTTACTGAAGAGCAAGAACACTCAACAGTAAACAATCATGTGGCGTAACGGGTTCAGATGCAGGTTTACAAGCAATGAAGATGAGAATTTCTCTGACCGAAACAATCCAGAGATAAAACTGAAGTCAAGCACAACTGACTTGACGTCATCATCCGAACATCATTACAAATTAAAACCCAGTTTATGTCTTGATCTTTCTCCGTCCTGGCTCCTATTCGCCACCCATCTCCACCTAAATGCCCTCACTTTTTACCAATTTTCTGTCTTTATACATCACACCTGTGTCTCGTCATCCCCTGTATCTAGGCCCATTATTTCTTTCTCCCCCAATGTCTGGTCATATGGTCTCTTTTCCTTGTCTGGGTCGCCTATGGCTGGTTCTTTCTTCTCATCTGGTCTGAATAAAAAGATCCCTGCCATCACGACCATGTGCCTGACCAGCACCCTGTGCCTGCTGAGGACGCTGTGCCTGTTCAGAACCTTGTGCCTGTCCAGGACGCTGTGCCTGTCCAGGACGCTGTGCCTGTCCAGGTTGGTTACTAGGCTGCACCTTCCTGGTTCAACCGGGTTCCACCTCTCACTCTCTATCACATAACAGTTTACTGAAACATTCATCATCAATGACCAGTGAAAGTTTTTCTTAAACTTGTCTGCCAAATATCTGAAATATCAAATCCTTCACTGTATCCATGAACCTCCTCTTTGGTCTTCCCCTAGTCCTCTTTCCTGTTGGTTCCAAACCCAGCATCCTTCTTCTGATGTACTCTCTCTCTCTCCTCTGCACATGTCCAAACCGTCTCAGTCTGGCCTCTCTGACTTTAAAACCTCTAACATGTGCTGTTCCTCTGATCCTGTCCATCCTGGTCACTCCCAGAGAGATCCTCAGCATCTTCATCTCTGCTACCTCCATCTCTGTTTCCTGTCTTTTCCTCAGTGCCACTGCCTCTAGACCAATCAGCATGGTCGCTCTTACCACGGTTTTCCACACTTTCTCTTTCATTTTATCTGAAACTCTTCTATCACACATCACACCTGATACTTTTCTCCACCCGTTCCAGCCTGCCTGAAAATGCTTCTTCACCTCTTTTCCACAATCTAAACTAATCTTCATTCCTCTTCTTTCATTTCAAAGAAATGCTTGACTGTCAATCAAGAATTACTGTAGTTGTTACTGTAAAAAATATGTAACTTACGTTTTGTCCATGATGGTATTTGTCCTAACATGTTTGTCCTTGTTTGTCTGGCTATGAGATGCTACAGCTTAATTATGTTGTTATTTACCCAAAATCAATCAGCATGCTTTCTCTAAGACTGTAAGAAAATTTGTGGCTTGAATTGTCTGCTTCAGAGAATAATTACAAGACTTAAATTTTACCCTGGATATAGAACCCCAATTGGTCACGTTGCCAACTTGTCTGAGGAAATTATGAGAGAAAATTGATGCTTTCTTCTAACTTTCTACTTTTTATGAAAATGGTCATTTTGACTGATAAAAAGACTTATTTTCATGTCTGAACACTCTGAGTGGTTCGGTTACTCAGAAAGTTATTTCTCAGCACACACTGTCTGTGTAATTATTTCTATTAGAAGTCAAGCATGCATCGCCGGCTCGACGTGCCAAAAGTTAGGGCACGTACCAACAAATTATGCAACCTATGTTCCAAGCTAAAAAAAAAAGCCCTTCTTGAAGGTGTCCGAAGGTTGTTTTTTCAGTTTCTAAGCATGAATTTGAACTTCGAGGCCAGTGAAAATGTACTTTTACCAAGAGCAAAAAAAAAAATTATTAGAATTGAATGTGTGTCCTTTAGAGGTTCAGCTTTACAACGACGCTAACTCAGAATTAAAAAAAACATGTGGTTCTTTTTGTTGTTCTTTTTGGTCCTTTATAAAAAATGACCTATGGTCACCAGCTGAGGGTGGTGACCGAAAGAACGAGCTTGCGGATACAAGCGGCCAAAATGAGCTTCCTCCACAGGGTGGCTGGGCTCTCACTCAGAGATCGGGTGAGGAGCTCTGCCAAACGGGAGGAGCTCAGTGTTGAGCCACTCCTCCTCCAGGTCGACAGAAGCCAGATGGGGTTGTTCGGGCATCTGGTTAGAATACTCCCCAAGTGCCTCGCTGGTGAGGTGTTTCGGGCACTTCCCACCGGGAGGAGACCAAGTGGCAGACCCAGACCCACTGCAGAGACTGGCTGCAGAGCCGGCTGGGTAACGACTCGGGATCCTTCTGGGTGAGCTGGAGGATGCAGCCGGAGAGAGAGAAGCCTGGCTTTCTCGTCCGAGGCTGTCGCCCCTGCGACCTGGCCCCAGATAAGCGGAAGACGACGGAACGGAACGAAAAAAGTACTCTTTAAAAAATTGATTGAGAAATATGACTGTATATTAAATTTGTTGGTAAATAAGTTTGTTATAGCTTAGTTTTTTTATTTGTATTTCTTGTTTTTTTTCCCTCTATATTTATAAAACTACATAAGAATGAAACAAAATGCCGTTTGTCATCAAGAAGCCTCAGCCTTTTCAGTTTCATCCAAAGGATAAATTATGTTTTTGTTGATGTTAAATGAAAATGTCAAATGTGACTGAAATGAAAGCGTTCTGCCATCCTACTATTTACATGTAAACAAATGGACCCTTTGCGTTCTAAACATAGTAAATGAGCAGCAGGAGAAGTAGAGACAGTAGTAACAGGTAAACACTCAAATGATGTCATTTGAAGAGGATAATATGAGTGAGGAGCTCTGCCATCCGGGAGGAGCTTTGAGAAGAGCTGTTGCTCCTCTGAATCGAGAGAAGCCAGATAGGGTGGTTCGGGCATCTGGTTAGAATGCCTCCTGAACGCCTCAGTGTTGAGGTGTTTCGGATACGTTTCACCGGGAGAAGAGCCAGAGGTAGACCCCGGACTCGCTGGAGAGACTATATCTCACAGCTGGACAGAGAACACCTCAGGATCCTTCCTGGTGAGCTGGAGGATGCAGCCGGGGTGAGAGAAGCCTGGGTTTCTCATCTGAGGCTGTTGCCTCTGCAACCCGGCCCCGGAAAAAGTGGAAGACGACGGAATGGAAATTTTAACATATCCAATTACAGACTGATACTAATCAATAAGTAAATGGTCACCTTAAAATATTTATTTCTTTCGGTTCAATTTTATATTTGTAGATTTCCCATCCCACTGATGGACCAACTTTATTCCTTCGATGTGACGCCAGTAGTTTAAATTATATCAGGAGAAAAATATTTCTGCTCTCCTTGTAGAAGATGATTTGGTCTGGTGAGTTCATTGCCTCTATGTGGTTGTCATGGATGCTTCTATTTTTGGTAACCATGGACACGACTGTCCACGTTACCTACGGGAGCATCTTCCCTTCACTTTGTTGACTCTTCTTTATCAGGTCTTATGAAAAAGCTTTCCCGCTCAGGAAAGACTAAATTACATTGAGGTGGACATATTTGTTTTTTTGCCTTGTACAGAGAGGACATGTTACTTGGTGCTTATTGAGCACCTGTTGAAAAATCCCTTTATGCTCACCCCTTAAGGTACGTTGGGTCTTTTCCCAAAGCTTGGTGAGTTTGATCTTAGAGGAGATTAAAATGGTTCATGTTCAAGAACAGAATGAGCGATTCTTCTACAGAGCCTCGTTTATAATCTGCTGTGTCACCGATACATCAATACATCCTACCAATCCGTTCATTCCGTCGTCTTCCGCTTATCTGGGGCCGGGTCACAGGGGCAACACCCTCAGATTGAAAGCTCAGATTTCTCTCACCCCGGCTGCATCCTCCAGCTCACCAGGAAGGAACCCAAGTCGGTCCTCGGCCAGCTGCGAGACATAGTCTCCAAAGCGGGTCCAGGCTCTGCCTCTTGGTCTCCTCCCGGTGGGACGTGCCAGGAACACCTCACCAGCGAGGCATTCGGGAGGCATCCTAACCAGATGCTCGAACCACCCTAGCTGACTTCTCTTGATCTGGAGGACGAGCGGCTCGACAACGAGCTCTGCCTGGATGGCAGAGCTCCTCACCCGATCTCTGAGTGAGATCACAGCCACCCTGGGGAGGAAGCTCATTTCAGCCGCTTGTATCCGCGTTCTCATACTTTTGGTCACCACCCACAACTGGTTACTATGGTGAGGGTAGGAACTTAGATTCCGGTTACCATGGTGAGGGTAGATCCTGGTTACCATGGTGAGGGTAGGAACCAAGGTAGGAGGGTAGGAACGTAGATCCTGGTTACCATGGTGAGGGTAGGAACCAAGGTAGGAGGGTAGGAACGTAGATCCTGGTTACCATGGTGAGGGTAGGAACTTAGATTCCGGTTACCATGGTGAGGGTAGATCCTGGTTACCATGGTGAGGGTAGGAACGTAGATCCTGGTTACCATGGTGAGGGTAGGAATGTAGATCCTGGTTACCATGGTGAGGGTAGGAATGTAGATCCTGGTTACCATGGTGAAGGTAGGAACATAGATCCTGGTTACCATGGTGAGGGTAGGAACGTAGATTCTGGTTACCATGGTGAGGGTAGCAACGTGGATCCTGGTTACCATGGTGAGGGTAGGAACGTAGATCCTGGTTACCATGGTGAGGGTAGCAACGTGGATCCTGGTTACCATGGTGAGGGTAGGAACGTAGATCCTGGTTACCATGGTGAGGGTAGGAACGTAGATCCTGGTTGCCATAGTGAGGGTGGGAATGTAGATCCTGGTTACCATAGTGAGGGTAGGAACGTAGATCCTGGTTACCATGGTGAGGGTAGGAACGTAGATCCTGGTTACCATGGTGAGGGTAGCAACGTGGATCCTGGTTACCATGGAGAGGGTAGGAACGTAGATCCTGGTTACCATGGTGAGGGTAGGAACGTAGATCCTGGTTACCATGGTGAGGGTAGGACCATAGATCCTGGTTACCATGGTGAGGGTAGGAACGTAGATCCTGGTTACCATGGTGAGGGTGGGAACGTAGATCCTGGTTGCCATGGTGGGAACGTGGATCCTGGTTGCCAAAAACAACATTGATTACAGGCAAGAGTCTGGGTACACCCCAAACAGGTCGCCAGTCTATCGCGGGGCTAGTTAGAAGTCAAAAAATAAAAACATGGAGGATTGTAGAAACCGCTGCACAAAAGTAAACAACATATGTCCCTAAATGTTTTATTTCTCCAGTTTTTTTTCGTGGGCATCTCCTTTGGAACATAAGCTGAGTTCTGCAGGTTCAAACTTTGACAACATAAAATCTAATCAAAGTTTTAATCCAATGAGAAATATTTTATTTGCACATGGTTTTAAGATTCAGGACACGCCACACAAAGAAGAAAACCATCTCTGAGAGAAGCAGCGGAGAGGAAACATTCAGGGTTATGCAGCGTCTCAGAGTGTCTCTGAGCACTTAAGCTGAGACAGACTGAAGGTCCTTGAAAACATGGATGAGACGGGTCAGGAGGAGTGGTGTGATGACCCCGTACCGAGAACAAAAATCCTCTCAACAAACAAGGTTTTTATACCTCTGTTTTTGGAAAAGAGAGGAAAATAACCCGAAAACAGAAAACATCACAGTCTTGTTTGTTAAAGCTTCACGGAAAAAAAAAAAAGTTTTCATCAGAAACCTGATTAGGGTGAGTTCTCATCCAGCCTGCTTTCCTCTGATGATGAATCTGTTCATGTTTATTCATGAAGAATCTCATAAAAATGTGTCGCAGCAATCAGCTGTTTGAGTCCAGAGGCAACAAAATGGATCCTCGTGAAGTCTTTCATCAGGAGAGAAAACCTGAGCTCACACACACGCTTTCTACGTGTTCATTAATGAAACTCTCTGTGAAAATCCTTTAAATTACAAAACACAAGAGAACGATTACAGAGAAACAATCTACGTACCTTCAGACTGAACAGGAAGACATGATCAGGTTCTGTTAATGGATGATGTATGACTGTTACAATACGAACTGTTCTTTGTTGATGATTGTTTTCGGTTGGAGTGGAGATGAGAGCCACCGGGGACGTTGATTTTATATGTTTGTGTCGTTAATTTGTTTGTTTTTGATTGTCTGTTGGGTGTTTTTCCCTTTTATTGGGGCCGGAAACTGATTAAAGAAGTTTAACTGGTTAAAAGGTGAGAGCGGCCATGCTGATTGGTCTAGAGAAAGTGTGGTGAGACCGGCCATGCTGATTGGTCTAGAGACTGTGGCACTGAGAAAAAGACAGGAAACAGAGATGGAGGTAGCAGAGATGAAGATGCCGAGGATCTCTCTGGGAGTGACCAGGATGGACAGGATCAGAGGAACAGCACATGTTAGAGGTTTTAAAGTCAGAGAGGTCAGACTGAGATGGTTTGGACATGTGCAGAGGAGAGAGAGAGAGTACATCAGAAGAAGGATGCTGGATTTGGAACCACCAGGAAAGAGGACTAGAGGAAGACCAAAGAGGAGGTTCATGGATACAGTGAAGGAAGACATGAAGATAGTTGGTGTGACAGAAGAGGATGCAGCAGATAGGGTTAGATGGAAGAAACCGACTTGCTGTGGCGCCCCCTGAAGGGAAATGATGAAAGAAGAGGAAGAATTCTGGCGACTGGTCGCTAATCGCAATTAAAAATTCACAAACAGCCATAAAATTGAACAGTTAGAAAGTTTAATTCATACTATAAAAACAAAAACTACAAATGAAATCAAAATAACGTCTTTGAAAGGTTCATTTTTAACCATGTACTACTGGTGATGGCAGCAGGTCTGTGTAGCGCTTCACAATTTTGTTGACTTTTTTCAGTTTCTTATTGGAGTTTCAAGAGATGAGCTGCTTCAGTTGACTTCGGTCAAGTCGAATCAGACATGTGGAGATGTTCCTGCTGGAGTGAATCAGAAGGAATGAAGACAGGATCTTCTGAGTGACATCATCAGTGATTCCTGTCTGAACATACCCGGCTTCACTATGGAACTAAAGATGGTGGACTGCTGGTGTTGTTCCACCACAGTGAAGGATGGGAGTTGCTGTCAAGACGTGGAGCTTTTAGTGACGGTTTAACATCGTATTAGAATTCACTGGAGCTGAAAAACATTGTTGTTGCCAGGGTAACACACATTCCATCCAGAGCAGAGCCAACGGCTATTCCTGCTGAATTCCACCAAGCCGCTGTTCCAGCTGCACTCCACCCAACTCGGCACCACCAAGGAGCTGGTCTAAAACATTTTTGGAGCTCTCTCTTGGACACAAATTTCACCAGAAGGGATTGATAAAGTAGATGTGCTTATCCACACATCTATTTGTCTATTTTTAACATGTCTTGACAAAGAGGCCGTTCTGTTCCATCGTCTTCCGCTTATCCAGGGCCAGGTCATGTGGGCAACAGCCTCAGATGGGAAGCCCAGGCTTCTCTCACCCCGGCTGCATCCTCCATCTCACCCAGAAGGATCTTGAGTTGTTCCCCAGCCAGCTGTGAGACATAATCTCTCCAGCGGGTCCAGGGTCTGCCTCTTGGTCTCCTGCCGGTGGGACGTGCCCGAAACACCTCACCAGCGAGGTGCTCGGGGGGCATCCTGACCAGATGCTCGAACCGCCCCATCTGGCTCCTCTCGACCTGGAGGAGCAGCTTGACACCGACCTCTTCCCTCATGGCAGAGCTTGTCAGTAGATCTCTGAATGAGAGCCCAGCCACCCTTTGGAGGAAGTTAATTTCGGCCGCTTGTACCCGCGATCTCATTCTTTCAGTCACCACCCACAGCTGGTGACCATAGGTGAGGGTAGGAACGTAGATCCTGGTTACCATGGTGAGGGTAGGAACGTACAGTAGATCCTCGTTACCATGGTGAGGGTAGGAACGTAGATCCTGGTTACCATAGTGAGGGTCGGAACGTAGATTCTGGTTACCATGGTGAGGGTAGGAACATAGATTCTGGTTACCATGGTGAGGGTAGGAACGTAGGTCCTGGTTACGATGGTGAGAGTAGGAACCTAGATCCTGGTTACCATGGTGAGAGTAGGAACGTAAAACCTGGTTATCATGGTGAGGGTAGGGATGTAGATCCTGGGTACCATGGTGAGGGTAGGAACGTAGATCTTGGTTTTCATGATGAGGGTAGTAATGTAGATCCTGGTTACCATGGTGAGGGTAGGAAGGTAGATCCTGGTTACCATGGTGAAGGTAGGAACGTAGATCCTGGTTACCATGGTGAGGGTCGGAACGTAGGTCTTGGTTACCATGGTGAGGGTAGGAATGTAGATTCTGGTTACCATGGTGAGGGTAGGAACGTAGATCCGGGCTACCATTCTTTCTTTATCTCCCCAGTTTGGATGAAGCCCATCTGCTCCATCCTACAGACGTGGATAACCAGTAATCATTACTCTGAATCCTGGTTGTTTTACTGTACAGAGATAAACTGAACTTCGGCTGGAGGACGGGATTAACTCCACATCGGAGAGCCGGAGATTTAAA
Organism: Neostethus bicornis; assembly: GCA_902685375.1. Taxonomy (NCBI): domain Eukaryota; kingdom Metazoa; phylum Chordata; class Actinopteri; order Atheriniformes; family Phallostethidae; genus Neostethus; species Neostethus bicornis. The sequence continues at coordinate 3,145,932 of LR738551.1, forward strand.
AAGAAATATCTCTTCTTTTTTTTTTTACCTCTAAGCTTCTTGCTTTTTCTCACAGAACTAATATTTTACCTTCATCCCTTCAGGCTGTTTTCACACACCTCTGCTGGGAACACTGGGAGGCTTAAATCAGTCATTCTGGTCACAAAATAACCTAAAAATCCTCCCAGCAGCTTATCTTGTCGGCTGTGCCTGGAGATGATTGGAATATGGATGTGCTGCTTCTGAGTGACACTTTTAATTAATTGATATTTGCCGTTCTGATCTTTAAAACTTGGTGGTGGCAAAAAGAAGAGGAGCCGAGATGTGTTCAAACTGGAAAAAATGAATTCTAACAAGTTTAAAATTCAATTATTCTAAGAATGAACAGAGTCTGATGAGCTTTTCAGACATTTCTTTAACCCTTTCATGCACGATTTATCACATTCCATCCAGAAGTGAATGTTTTTACAACCTCCTGCTTCGTTATAATTAAATTAGTCAAACAATAAATCAGTCCAGTGTTTGATTTGGACTCTGCATTGGTCCATCATTGTGAAAAAGGGACTCTATGAGTACAAAAACTGCCAAAAACATCAAGGCGCTACCTCGGCGGCTGCCTGCTGCAGTGCTTCCTGTTACTCTAGCGTTCAATCACCAACTTTCTCTGAGTTTCTGTCCCTTTTTCTGCTATGTTTTGTCTCTTTTTGAAGATTTCATTTTGAGCGCACTTTGGACGTCATTTTGGACTTTGTTTGTGTCGGACTGCTGATTTTTTAGAAATTGTCCAGCTAGCTCCCAACCTCCAGCTGGTTATGGAGTCGTTCTGCCGTTGACATGCGCGACAAGCTGCTGGTTCTTGGAGGCACATCCGTGTGTGGCTGTAGAGCTGATGAGAAGGAATCAATCTGGAGGAGGTGCGGAGAAGGAGACGGTCTAGAGGAGGTGCTTCGGGTTTCCATGGAAACGTCCGGTTGCTTGCTTGAGGAACTGGAGGCGCTCACTCCGACCCAGTGAAATACAGAGAGGCTGGTTTGGTGTTCTTCACTGCGGCCCGGCTTTGTGGCCCATTCCAGACTCCAGCTTTTGGGTTGCCAAGTTGGACACAGTGCGACCGGACTGGTGGATAAGGGCGAGGGGGCATCGAGGTGTTTACACTGCAGCACTTAAATTTTCTTTTGGGGATCAATAAAGCATATTCAATTCCATTCAAAAAGTTCAGTTTTGCTTTCATCTAGACATGCTCTTAAGAGTCCACAGATTTCACCCCCACCCTCAAACACTGCAATCAAAAATAAATATAAACAGCACTCTCTGTTGAGAATGGGACTGAGTCGATAATCTGCTTGGGAGACTCCTGACTGATAAAAAGACTGAGGTGGTCCATCAAAACTGATCGTTAAAGGCTTGACCAGCCTTTTGGCTGCTCTCTGTGCAGCTTCACCCTCAGTCTCCTGAATGAAAAGCAAAAGCCAGTGAGTTCTGACTTTGTTAAAAGTGTTGCTTGTGTCTCGTCCTTTTTCTCGAGTTGAGGCTTTGAGCCTTTTAGTTTCCTTTGAGCAAGGCCAAAAGACGAGCTGACAGTGTGACCCTAAAGAGACGCAAGCTCTTCAATCTCAGAGTCTAATTAGACCCTGCATCCTTCCTCTCTGATATGAGGGTTGCGCGTGAATGAACTTATGCCAATAAACCTATAGGACACAATTACACAGAGTCACTCTCCTCATCAGAAAACAATTTACTCGGAGGCTCCACAGATCATTTGCTGCTTCCTGCCTGTGGGAAAACACGTCGCTATGAAACGGCCTAATTACAGTCATCAGTATCATCCCCAGATCATTAACGTGCTGCTAATGCATCGGCCTGTCTGTCACACACATCACGCTTTCTCTCCGCCGTAGTTCACTCTATCAGGTCAGCTGGCAGCTCTGCACCATGACGAGCTAATCAGAAAGCTGAACCAGCAACCAAATGGAGCACCCGGGGCTGCTGTCAGAGCCTCAGCCGGAGTGACCCTCCATCAGGCGGGCTGGTGGGCCACTGACGGTTTGGCTGGTTACATCCATCACGGCCATTCTCTGTTCGTGCATCAGGGTGAAAGGTCTTGATGAATCAGAGCACAGCGGGGTTGTTACGCTATTTCTGCCCGAGCGGAGAAAGAGGGTGTTAGAAGGGTCACGGTGTGTGTGGCGACACGCTCAGATGAGCTTAAAAAGCTTTGACAGTCTCTGTGATCAGTCCACTGTCCTGCAGAACCTCTGCATGTGGGTGAGGACCACCTTATAAACAGACCAGATTGTTTCACCACCACCTCATCAGCTTCTGGTTGAGTCACAGCAGAACGACGGACAGTTGGAAAGACAAATCCATCCATTTTACACGTATACGTCTCCGTCCTGCAGAGGTTATGTGATACGTTCTGTTTGGTTCGGACGTCCTTCTAACACAACTCTGCCTTGTGATGGCTCGATAGTGAACGCATTCATTTTGGCAAACCTGTTGTTTTGTAGTGTTTGTGTTGCATTGATATCTGCTAGATTGATAAACTGGAGAGGTGAAGGTTTGCAGATTAGTCAGAGTAAAACAGAGTACATGTGTGTGAATGAGAGGGATCCAAATGGAAAAGTGAGGTTTAAGGGAGAAGAGAGAAAGAAGGTGGAAGATTTTAGGTAATTAGGATCAACAGTCCAGAGCAATGGAGAGTGTGGAAAAGAGGTGAAGAAGTGTGTGCAGGCAGGCTGGAACGGGTGGAGAAAAGTATCAGGTGTGATGTGTGATAGAAGAGTTTCAGATAAAATGAAAGGAAAAGTGTACAAAACCATGGTGAGAGCGGCCATGCTGATTGGTCTAGAGACAGTGTCACTGAGGAAAAGACAAGAAGCAGAGATGGAGGTAGCAGAGATGAAGATGCTGAGGATCTCTCTGGGAGTGACCAGGATGGACAGGATCAGAGGAACAGCACATGTTAGAGGTTTTAAAGTCAGAGAGGCCAGACTGAGATGGTTTGGACATGTGCAGAGGAGAGAGAGAGAGTACATCAGAAGAAGGATGCTGGGTTTGGAACCACAAGGAAAGAGGCCTAGAGGAAGACCAAAGAAGAGGTTCATGGATACAGTGAAGGAAGACATGAAGATAGTTGGTGTGACCAAAGAAGATGCAGCAGATAGGGTTAGATGGAAGAAACTGACTTGCTGTGGCGCCCCCTGAAGGGAAATGCCGAAAGAAGAAGAGGAAGAAGCGTTGCATTGATATCACTACACGTAAAATGTTAGTTTTAGGATCGACCAAACTTTAGTGAGGACTGAGACCATCCTGTCTGGGTTCAGAAAGGCTCGAATAATTTGAACCAGAACTAATTCTGAATCAGAAAACAGACACTCAGAATAGAAGATGATGCTGTTTGACATCTTTTTCCAGAGATGGGCGAGATATTCAGATGTTACACTACGAATGAAGGATTTAATGGATTTAGTGATAAGGAGTGAGATTATGATTTATTAATTACAGTTAAGGAAGACTTGTTTTGTTCGTTAGGCTCTGGTTGTTTAAGAGACACCTTCTGTCACCCTGTTTATTTTTCACACAGCTGAATATCCTTCGTTGTTTTAGAAAATGGGCAGAAAAGTCTTCAAGATGACGTAACGTTTGTCTTTGTTTAAGTAGTTTGTGAAATAAATTACCTACAAAAAATGTGACGTTGTCTTCAGAGCTACTTATGGTCTGAAAAACACAGCGCATTTTTAGGTTGGCGTTATTCCGAGGAGAAGGAGGACAAGGAGGAGGGACTTGCTGGTTTTTATGCATTCAAAGTCTGATCGCTTTTTGGCATCGAGTCACTTTCCAGAGGAACGTGTTGCTTTAAAGTGGAACTAAAAAGTGTAATATCATACCTGTCAGTGCATTCCTCCTGCCTCCTGTGTTCCCACCGTACGGAGTGCCTAAAAACCACATTCATCGGCCATTTTAAAAACCACAAAAGATTGTGGAGTCAGTTTATAATGAGGCGGAGTGACGTAAGCGGAGGTAACCAGTTCATTTCAGTAACCATCAGGTCGAAGGCGAGTCGTTTTTAGGCATTTTAATGAATGACACGCGTTGACAAAACACTCTGTTTTTTGGGGGCGGGGTTTGTGGAGGGCGGGGGCTACAGCGATGACGATACGCCCATATTTGCTACAATCACATTTTCTTGTGTTAAAATACAGCGAAACCGTAAAACTATTGATCCCTGGCCGGGGGAATTTGTGTGCTGCATTCCTACACCGCAGCTGGCTGCCCACGACGGCACCAATGGTGGGAGAAACGGGGGGTTAGGTGTCTTCTCCAAGGACCCTGGATGTGTACTCAGTAGGATGCAAACCCGCGAACTTCCGGTTGACTTCCGGTCCACGGGCGAATGCTCTAACCACTGAGCAATCCGCAGACCTTACGTAGTCTGGACCCCCCAGATCCTAAACAGGACTGTTAAAAGAACTTTTCAACTACTTTAATCTGACACTCCAACAATTTCCAAGAACTAACCAAACTTGCTTTGTTTATCTGAAATAAACTTTGTTTTTATCCACTTCATCTCTCGGTCATCGGGAAACAAACAGCCAACCAGAACAGGATTTTATCCCTTTTGCATCATTTTTTTATCTGCCAACTTTCATTCCCTCGTGTTGTGAAAAGGGGTGTGACTGAGCATGGATCTGAATATATGTGGGTGTGTTCATCATAATAACACAGTTTTTCAGCTGTTGTATCTATCTGATGCATGCCTTGCATATGCCTCAAATGGACAAGTACACCATTTTTTATAAATCCTGAGTGCCCTCTCATGTGTTCTTTTTGGACGCCTAAAATTTACACCCTTTTGTGCTCAACTTTGATGAGGTGTTTTGATCAGGCGTGTGGCGGCAGGAACACCTGGATAAGCTTCAGGACCTTGGCCTTCGAGGACCAGAGTTGTACACCCCTGATTTAGACGCTCAAAGGGTTAAAGTTGGAACTTTTTTTGCGGTGGCTCAAGGAAACTTCGCCCTCGAGGATCAGTGAAAGTTCTCAGGAAAGCAGCGAGCCGCATTTTTAATCTGCTGAGCCGCTTCTGAATAAGCTGTCGTTTCCGGAAGGCCCTCGGTCTTGCAGAAGTCACAGATCAGTAGATTAATGCTGCTGAAAACAGCTTTCCTGCACAGCCTGGATTACCTCCTGAGGAAACTCTGCCTGATCTCCGTTTGTGTGAATAAAACAGTCCTTCTATTACTCCGATGGGAGGCTGCGTTACCATCTAAACCTTCCCCAGTGCAACACGTGATCTTTGCTGTAGTTCGACCATATGTCACACTGCGCTGGTGTTAATGTTTGGCAGGATTTGAACCATTGGGAAGTTGAGCGGTAGAGTTAGTATCCTGTTGTTGCTGGTACACGCCTCCCATGGCTTTGTCTGATGGCTTCTATTGTTTCTTAGAGCTTTATTGTTCCAAAGTTGACTCCAAAGGATTTAGTGAAAGGCCTAGCAGCTTCTTTAGTGAAAGTGAAACTGATTAAAAAGACCTAATGATCCTTTCCTGCATAATCCCCTTCATCTCTGCTGTGCTGGAGGTAATTCTCATGTGAGTGTTGTAGAGATGTGTGTGTGTGCTTTTAGACTTCAAACACATCCAAAGAATCAGAGGATTAGTAAATAAGTTCTGTGTGATGCTGAAAGGGCAGCAGCCACTCTGAGGTAACACCACCACTGCTTCCCTGGAGAGGAGTTAGCGCGCCGCTCTTTGTATTCCTGTGTGCGCCCCGCTGTGCTGCTGGCTAATGCAATCTGAGATGGTCGCTGCTATTAATCACTTCTCCTGAGGAAGAAGCTTCATTAGCCAGCGATTCTGTTAATGGAGCTTGGAATGGATTGTAGTTTAAGTGGAGCAGAGTCAGGGCAGAGGAGCTAAATCCATCCGCCTGGATGCTCCTGCAAAAACGTAATCTAGCAGTTCAGGGAGCAGTGCAGTGAGTAAGCTTGGAGGTGCTGAGCTGTGAGTGTTAGACTCTTAAGCTGGGCAGACACTGTGGAATATTTGGCCCGAGTTTAACCCAATTTCAAGTCGTACGACGGTCGGACCAAATTTCAGCTTAATAGTGCGTCTTGGTGGCTGTGTGAATGGTGGGTCCTGAGGAGTAATTTGTCGCTCCCGACTTGTAATCAGACGATTGGATGCATTTCTAGTATGTCTGAAATTTTGTTGTCGCTGGTGGAAACATGGCACTGTAGAAGCAGCACGAATGGCTGGTTGGCTATGACGCCATTATGTAGTGTGCAAACCTGTAAATGTAACTGCAATCATGGCAACACACATTGAAAGGCAACACCTGTACAACAAGCTCTTTAATTATGTTGGTACAATGTGAGTGGTTCACTCGCAGCAGACTATCAGATTGCACTGATAATATAGTGATGTGATTTTGTCGCACACTGTGGATAAGGGTTTGAATTGAAAACGTTCTGAAATTGTACCGTTTATTTTCAGCCTTACAGGAGAGTAACATCACCAGAAAATTACAGATTTATCTGGTTGTGTTAGGATGAGAAAGGTGCCAGCTGGGTGATTTTACCCAAACCCTCTTGTAGGAGTTTGTATGTGACAGGTGAACATGTCTGCGGGATTGGTCTTCCAGCCCAAAGACTAACGAGTTCTCAGAGAGCAGCGCTCCTGACACAACAATGACATGTTTCCTTTGCTGCGACACGGCTCTCCGTTATGCCACTCGCTCCTGACACGCCTCCAATTACACGCAATGGATTTCATGTGGAAGTGAGAAAGTATCTTCCAGCTGCTTAGCAGCGATAAAAACCTCACTCGGGGATTTGATCCATCTCGTCTCAGTGAGAGAAAGTTCCAGTCCTCCTATTTGTCACTAAGACCAGAATAAGCTTTGACTTTTTAATTCAATTTTATTTATATAACCTGGTTTTAAAACAAAAATGGCTTCACACACAGTTAACCAGATAGTAACCCACGATCAGCACAGTGGTAACTAAACTAACCGGAGCCAGGGCGGCCATGTTCTAAGAGCCTCCCTCTAAGAAAGAAAAAAACATTTGATGAGAAAAAAAATACCTAGAAAGAGAAAAATATCTGATTAAAGAAACTCTAAGTCTCTTTTTAGAACAAACTCAAAGCTTGAACTTCAGATGGATGAAGTCCATCTGAAAGAATTTCAATCCATCTGAAAAAAATCATTAATTCAATCAAAGCAAAAATGGTCACTGGTTGGGGAGGGGTTACTGGACTATGCCCTGGAAGGTCAGAGAGTAAATGTCAGAGAAAAAAGGAGAGTAGGCAGGTGTGCTGGTACAGCTGTGGACTGAAAATTTACGTCTTGTTACGTCTGACTTTGACACCGATGCTCTACGGATGCTCCACGTGAATCAAGACTTCAAGTAGTTGAGCATCAGGAACAGTAACCGTCAATAAAACTTCTTCTCTTCAGTTGTTGTTGAGATTGAAATTTTAAGTCCACTAAGACTCAGACACTGTGTTTCTACGACAATACGTCAGACTTAAAAGTCTGAAATCTTCTTCAAAATGTACGGAGTGTCCAATGACGCGGTGTGCCTAATGTGTTGTTGTGTGACTTTGGGAAGAGTGGACGTATGAATTGACCGAGGGAAAACAGTAAAGGAGGAAGTGTGGTGACACACTTTTACTACAGTAAGTCCGGGAGAAGACAGTGGAGATGATCGTGGACTTCAGGGAAGTCACAGCCCTTTTACCCCCCTTGCACTGACAGACTCCCCCATCACCACTATAGACTCTTTCCGCTTCTTCGGCACTACCATCACACAGAACCTAAAGTGGGAGCCATCCATCAGCTCCCTGATCAAAAAGGCCCAGCAGAGGATGAAGAAAGCCAAGCTGCCCGCCCAGATGTTGGTGCAGTTTTACACAGCCATCATCGAGTCCATCTTCACCTCCTCCATCACCGTGTCGTACGCTGGAGCCACAGCCAGGGACAAACAGACTGCAGCGCATTGTGCGCTCTGCGGAGAAGGTGATTGGCTGCAGCCTTCTATTTCACCATGACCTGTACATCTCCAGGACTCTGGGCGTGCAAGTCGGATAGCAGCTGATCATTCCCACCCTGTGCATGGACTTTTTGAGCCACTTCCCTCGGGCAAGAGGTGCTGGTTCATTCAAACCAGAACGTCCCGCCACAAAAACAGCTTCTACCCTTCTGCCGTTGGACCTAAGAACACTTTATAAACAATGTCCACTTACACTGTTCTTCCAGTTTTCACAAAAGCCAGCATCATTTATGTGAACCCACATGGCAATCGCTGGATCGATTTGCTGCCAAGTGTGAAGCGGCCGGGATGGGAATTAGCGCCTCCAAATCCGAGACCATGGTCCTCGCCTGGAAAAGAGTGGAATGCCCCCTGCGGGTCAGGGACAGGGTCCTGCCCCGAGTGGAGGAGTTTAAGTATCTCAGGGTCTTGTTCACGAGTGGGGGAAGGATGGAGCGGGAGATCGACAGGCGGATCGGTGCGGCATCAGCAATAACTAGGACGCTGCATCGGTCCGTCGTGGTAAAGAGAGAGCTGAGCCGAAAAGCAAAGCTCTCAATTTAGAAGTCGATCTACGTTCCAACTCTCACCTATGGTCACCAGCTGTGGGTGGTGACCGAAAGAATGAGATCACGGGTACAAGCGGCCGAAATGAGCTTCCTCCGCAGGGTGGCTGGGTTCTCACTCAAAGATCGGGTGAGGAGCTCTGCCATCCGGGAGGAGCTCGGTGTTGAGACGCTCCTCCTCCAGGTCGAGAGGAGCCATATGGGGTGGTTCGGGCATCTGGTCAGAATTTCCCCCGAGCGCCTCGCGGGCGGGGTGTTTCGGGCACATCTCACTGGGAGGAGACCAAGGGGCAGACCCCGGACCCGCTGGAGAGACTATGTCTAACAGCTGGCCGGGGAACGACTTGGGATCCTTCCAGGTGAGCTAGAGGATGCAGCCGGGGAGAGAGAAGCCTGGGCTGCCCGCTTGAGGCTGTTGCCCCAGCAACCCAACCCAGAACAAGCGGAAGATGATGGAACGGAACACATGGCAATGACATGGACTCTGACAGTGAGGAACGGGAATCTGGCGTGTTGGATAGAAATCTAGCCGAGCTGTTTTTTTAGACACACAAGATGAGAACTTTGATAGATTTTCGTGTTCTGATTGATGATCGAAAAAATAATACCTTGCAAAATACTTCAATAAATCTCAACCAAACTCAGTTTTGCTTCCACTGCCTTTTTAAGACACACATTAACATGTTTGTTTTATTGCTTTTAAAGATTAGAATTGAAAACGTTGTTCATGTCCGACTTCTTCTATTTCTTTTCTGATTTCGTTCCTGATCGTCCTGGTAAATAAACATCTCCTCCACCATGTAAGCACAGGGTGATTCACCAGCTCAACCTTTCACACCACACTGGTCAGAAGCAGCTTGTATTATTTGGTAAATCCTCCCTATCTGAGTTTTACAGGAGAAAATGGTTCAACATAGAGGTGGACCACTTTTATCCCAACGTATTTTGTCCTTTTATGTGCTTTTCAGATGATAAAACGAACCTGGGTGTTTTTTATGCGGATGTTTCAGAGATCGGAATATAAAATAAATCCCAGGCTCCATCTGGGCTTCCGCAGTCCTGAAGGCACACTTTGTTGGTGTCCTCTACTTTGTCCGGCTGACTAACTGTTGCAGCCAGAGGTGGGATATGTCCTTCCTGACTTCCTGTACTTTTATCCTCATAATGAGACTAAATTATAAACTTCCTGTTTAATGTGTTGAAGAACGAATCAAATCATCAAAGTGAAAATGTGGAGAAAAATATTGGCAGGGTTTTATTTATAGATAAAAGACTCTAACGACGACAGAAATAACGAACCATATGATTGGTTGTTTAATTGACCAAAAGCAGCCATGTTATCACTTGTGATCATGGAAATAAACACATGTGAATTTATAAATATTTTTCTTTTGGAATAAAATTTTATATTCATATTTTTACATATAATGATTAGAGTGGTTAGAGGGTTCGCCCACGAACCGGAAGTCAACTGGAAGTTCGCGGTTTCGCATCCCACTGAATGCACTTTTAGGGTCCTTGGAGAAGACACCTAACCCCTCGTTTATCCCACCATTGGCGCCGTCATAGGTGGCAGCCTTCTGCGGTGAAATGCAGCACATAAATTTCCCAGGAGGGATTAATAAAGTGTATCAAAATAAAAAAATACATACGTACGCATAATCCAGCAACAATTATCTGATTTTTTGGACTACAAGTCGATCCGGACTATAAGTCGCACCAGGTCAAAATGAGCATGATTAGGTTAAAAAAAAGCATACATACTGTATGTCACTGAAGTGTAAGTTGATCCATTTTGAAATTACTCAACAAAAAACAAACATTACATCATCTTCCAAGGCAAGCTATGTAAGGTTTAATGCCGGACTTTGTGGAAGCAACCATCTAACACCCTCACCCTCAATTACTCTATTCATCCCTCACCGGGGAAATTTGTGTGCTGCACTCCTTACACCGCAGCAGGCTGCCCTTCGACAGCGCCAATGGTGGAAGAAGCAGGGGTTAGGTCCTTCTCCAAGGACCCTAGACATGATCTCTGTGGGACGTAAACCCGCAACCTTCCGGTCCGTGCGCGAACGCTCTAACCACTGAGCTGCCGTCTCCCACTTAACTCACGGTTTCAAAATTTCAAATAATAACAAAATTCAAACATGGTCAGGTAACCAGGGTGACCTGTCTGGAAGGGATAGTAAGACCCGAAAGGGAAGTCTGTGGTGATTCCCCTTAAATAGATGGCAGGGTGCACAGATGTGTGGAATCAGGAATCATCCTTAAAGTTATCCTAATCAGATTGATTAGGAACATCCAGGGCTCCCTCTGGCGGCAGGTGAGGGATCCTGACACATTGTCCATTAATTTCAGATGATGATCCTCTCCAGAGGCGTGACATTGCTTCCGTCCGGTTGAAAGAAAGAAATAATATAATTGATTAAAGTGCTTTATTTTGTTTATTTAGCGTTTAAATCATAAGTTTTGTTTATTCAAAATTAAGCAATGGTGTTCTTTCTGTTGGCATTGGTTGCCATGTAACAGCACATTGTCCAATCACCCACTGGCGAAGTCATTCCTCTAACTGTGAACAATCTTAGCTTTTAGCACACAATTAGCTTGTTTTGTTTTCTTCGTGGTTTTAAGAGTAGCTTCTGCTTAACGCCAGTCTCTAACAAGTTTAACTCTGCTGCCCGATTTCTGATTTCTGCTGCGAATTTCACCATTTTCTCTTGGCAGAGTTTTGTGTACATTTACTCAGTAAATTTTTGACTGTTAAGAAGTAGGAGATGTATGTGCGTAGGCCTAGAGTGCACTCTTCTGCCTGTTTATAGATATTATTTATATTTTTCATGTATAGGTCGTAGAAAGAAGTAACCCACAGAAAAAAAGTGTGACTTATTGTTGTGATGTGGAAGGAGGAAGACCCAAATGCAGGACATCAAACAAGATTTATTTAACCAAGGATCAGCAAGGCTGTAAGCAAAGAAACAGAAGTCAAAAGGTATCAATGTGGTTTTTAAAGAGTTAATCTCAGTTCCAAAAGGATATCCGTTGGGTCGGGAGTCAGCCAAGGCTGGAAGGCATGAAGACCCGACGAGGAATTCTGGTGAGGCTGCCTTTAAATAGTCATCAGAGAGATTAGGCGCAGGTGGTCCAAATCAGGTAGAATTGGGGGAAAGGTGAGATAGTCCCTGGCTTCTTCTGGTGGTGGTTGAGGGAACCCCAACACTTATAGTTCAGAAAATACGTTGTTCTCTTAATGATCTGGTTTTTAAACATAATATCTTCTTATGAAACGACAAACACAGAAATGACATTAGAAAATAAACCTTTTCAGAAAAACATCAGGCTTTTGTTTCTGAACAATAAAACTCTCAGGAAGCAGAAGCTACTTTATGCAGGACAACGAGTTAAATTAGCATGTCAGAAAACATTTATTCCATATGAGTTGTATGTTTTCTTCTTCACATCCGTTCTGAGGGACGCTGGCTATGTTTCACCTGGAAGTACATCTAAAGGTGGACTCCAGGTTAAATTCATTCATCAGCCATTTGCATACATTGACATCCCAACAGAAAGCAAATTAAACCAGAATCACCCCTTTGGCTTCACAGGAGGATGAATTGTTAGCTGTAATAAACTCTGACCAGGAAATTACATCATTCCTGATTAAATTATCACATTATATTAATCTTTGATCATCATCGGGCTTATAAATTACTGTAAAATACGATCAAAGTCTTGAAGCTGGAGTTTGTGCAGCTACAAATAGAACCCACTGGGGAGTAACAGACGAAAAATATTCTCCTGCCTTCTGAAAAAGACACAATAAAAAATTAGAAACCTTCCATATTGTGATTTTTAGGCTGTGTTCACACTGCCAAAAAAAAAAAAAAAAAAAAGATGAAAGGAACGGGGACTAGTCAAGCTATCCTGGGCCAGTGAATGGGCCACCAAAATGCAGGGAAAAGACTCTTATTTTTCAAACTGTTCTGGGGGGAATGCCCTCACCATCCACTATACTGGCTTTGTCAATGACCTCCCACTCCTTCACCGTACCCTTTAGAAAATCCTGGATCCGCCCCTGGTCTGGACGTTGCATACTTGCTATGAGATGTAAACCTCCTGCTGGCCTATGCTGAACTATGAGCAGCAAAAGTTCTGAATTCGGCTTGTTTCAAGTGTGTTTGCCACAAGGACAATTCTGATTCCTAGAAGAACCCGTCAGTTGGAAAAAGTGGAGCTTTGCTTCTTTGATTTATCAATAGAATCAACATTTACAAACGACAAGTCAAATCCTGTCGAATGAAGACGAATGCTTTATAGAAACATGTAAAATGATTGGATTGACTATTTCGATGTTCCGTTCCGTCTTTTTCCGCTTATCCAGAGCCGGGTCGCGGGGGTAATAGCCTCAGACGGAAAGCCTACGCTTCTCTCACCCCAGCTGCATCCTCCAACTCATTCAGAAGGATTTCGAGTTGTCCCCCAGCCAGCTGCGAGACATAGTCTCTCCTGCAGGTCCAGGCTCTGCCTCTTGGTGTACTTGGTCTCCTCTTGGTCTCCTCTTGGTCTCCAATGCAGCCGAAGCATTGGACGGATTTGATTTGGTGACCTTAGGATCGGATCTTTGCTTTTTGTGGATGATGTGGTCCTGTTGGCTTCATCGGACCGTGATCTCCAGCTCTCACTATATCGATTTGCTGCCGAGTGTGAAGCGACCAGGATGGGAGTGGAGGAGTTTAAGCATCTCGGGGTCTTGTTCACAAGTAGAGAAGGATGGAGCGGGAGATCAACAGGCGGATCGGTCAGCAATAACTGGGACGCTGCATCGGTCCATCGTGGTAAAGAGAGAGCTGAGCAAAAAGCAGAGCTCTCAATTTACAAGTCGATCTACATTCCTACCCTCACCGTGGTAACCAGGATCTATGTTCCTACTCCACCATGGTAACCAGGATCTATGTTGCTACCCTCACCATGGTAACCAGGATCTATGTTCCTACCCTCACCATGGTAACCAGGATCTACGTTCCTACCCTCACCATGGTAATCAGGATCTACGTTCCTACCCTCACCATGGTGACCAGGATCTACGTTCCTACCCTCACCATGGTGACCAGGATCTATGTTCCTTCCCTCACCATGGTAACCAGGATCTATGTTCCTTCCCTCACCATGGTAACCAGGATCTACGTTCCTACTCTCACCATGGTAACCAGGATCTACATTCCTACCCTCACCATTTCGATGTGTCGGTGTGATCACGGTTTTACTGTTTTTATTTTATTGTTGTTACAAATCTTTAATTCTGAATATAAAATCAAGAATGCATTCACATCGATAGTCACAGTTGTGTCCCTGCAACCATGTGTCTGTGGAAGGAAAACCTCAGACACAACCACACACGCTCATTACCATTAGCATTTTTTTTATAACTCAATCAAAATGGAAAAAGAGCCATACCAGAAATACCCACCAGCTGGCAGCAATGTTGATCTCGTGTGAGTGAGAAAGAAACAACACCAGAAATGCCCACCAGAGAAGGAGCGGCTAGATCGACCATAGTGAGAAAAAATATTAATTCGGAAACGCCCCACCCGGGGGTGGCGATGGAAGTCTTACCAGAAAGACTTTTACCGAAAGGCAGCGATGCTAACCAAACAGATGGGAAAACAATCGTAATCAGGAATGCCCACCGAGGGAAAGTGATAACGACCACACGAATACAGAGAAACAAATCTCTTCTAGTAATGCCCAGTAGGTGGCATCGATCCCGACAGATTATCCCAATGACCACCAGTGTATCGCGAATGCCAACCGTAGAGAGGCGAGAACGCTGCAGTGCTTTTTGCTCACTTTCTGCAATCTGAGCTGATTTTTAATATTTTAGAAATAAAGAGTTTCCAACTCTTAAAGTTTTGTTAAATACTTCCATACAGAAGTCATTTTTTCCTTCATTAATCCCAGTGGGGAATGTGCCTCTGCCTTGTACCCGTCTATGTTCCCTGGAGGTCTGAAACCACCCAGAGAAGATGTATTATGCCATCTTTTACACATTGGCGTATTTTTCTGAAATCTTAATAAAATGTCAGCCACTTTCTTCGGTCATTAGTTCGCTGGTGGAGTCAGAAACTTTGTCTTCCAGGATCATCCAGCCCTCTGTTGAACTCTTACCTACACACTCAGAGCTTTAACTGATCCCATCAATGCAAGCAGAAGTTCATTTCAAGTGTTGTTTCTTCTGTAGAGCATGTAGTCTCTTTTTCACTGGAGGGAGGGCTTTATTTCACAGCATGGTGAGATCAGATTGCATAATTGCGCTGCAGTGAGGGAAGTCTGTGTGGTGAAAGGAAAGAGAAGAATGGGGGGATTAAAAGGATAAGCTGAAACGGGGGAGATGAAATGGAATGAGAGCAGAGAGATGAAGAAAACAAGCTTGTGTTTCTGACAGCAGCTCATATGAAAGGGTAATAAATCACAGATCAGCCAGTAAATCCCTCCATCACTGGACTTTTCTACATCGATGGGCGAGCAGAGAGTCATGATGGGACGGCGGGAATGTGGATGAGAGATGACTGATAGGATGATCTTCCAAAAAACTCTGTGGTTACACCTCAGTGGGTGGTGTTGATGGCTAACAGAGAACATTCACAGACACCCGACCGTGAGGCTTTTCAGGCCCATGTTCTGCTCTTGTAGTCTGCTGTAAACTCTTTGATTTATCCGCCTCAGCGATTAAAGCCATGACTGTTGGGGCAGGACGGGAGACAAAGAGTCATCAGATTAGCCACAGAGCTGCAGAAATCCTCTAACAAGCTTAACAAGTGGAGCCAACAGACACCTCTGCTGGACGTAAGCAAACAAAGCAAACTGTTGACCATTCTTCTCATTGTCCAATAAAGAGTAGGATTAACTCTGCCAGTGGATTTGTGTCCACTTCATGAAGTCCGGTGAAAGCCAGCACTTTTAAACGACCACGTGTACGATGCAATGATTAAATAAATCACCGGATCAGTAAGTTTTCATGGGCTAATGACTCACTAAGGAGCAGTAAGATTAGAATCCTTCCACGTCCCTGCTGATCCCCGTTTCTCTGCAAGCTTTTTAAAGACTCAATCAATCACTCAGTCAGTCAAACATGCAAATTTTCTGATGATTTTTTTTTTATTATTATTGGTGGAGGTTAACAGCCTGGTGACTCTACCGATGGCTTATGAGTCCGTGGCGTGGTAAGAAGTAAGCAAACAACAAGCTCAAACTCAGTTTGAGTTAGACTTTAATGTGTTGTGATCTTCTCCCACTGTTTCTTTGCTCAGAGCCTTAGCTGTGCTCGGAGATGATGGAGGGCAAACACGATGCCTTTCCATGTCTACCTACTGCCCCCTTCTGGATGGAAAGATGATCATTTCCTGTAAAATCTTAAAAACTGGTTTAACTCGTGTTTTGTCAAAAAAATTTAACCCAAGATCAGCAGATACGTAATGGACACATTCCACATGCTTAACCAGGAGAATGGTACTTATTTCTAAATGAGTCTAAATGAGAAGTTTTAACAGCAGGACAGTGTACAATAATTCTTCTCTGCAGTTAATCTGTCAGTTTTTGTGTTTAAAAGCATTCCACGAAACAAAAGCTGATCCTAAATCCAAATGTTTTAAATGAGTGTCCTCTGCAGCGTGGCTGGGTTTTCACACAAACTGTCCCCTGCTCATCTGGGCTGTCTTATTTACCATGACTGGACTTTCCTCCCAGAGCATTCTTTAAGCACCTTGTTACTCAAAAACAAGAATAGTTTAACACCAAGGCATCAAACAATATGCCTTTGCCTACTTTATATTCCAAACTCTAAGCTGAGGGATCGAGGGAGAAGGGTTTTAGTCAGGAAGAGGACCAACAACCCAATGGCCACTTTGTTCCAGCGTTCTTCTGATAAAAATTATTCTCATGTTTTTTTTCAGAAGACAGGAGACTCTTCTAAAGAGTAAGGTGGTTTTGGACGGTCTGGTGAAACCTCGCCGTCTAAAACTAAGTCAGAAAATGGAAAAAGTAGGTTTAGCTCCAAATCAAAGCCCAACTGAGATTTCTTATGTAATTAATGAGGTTTCTCTTTTGTTCTGTTCACTATGTTTTAGCGTTATGAATCTGGCAGGGATCTAACGGACCAACTGATTACCAACAAAACAACAGATAGAATTAGACCGAAAGAATGAGATTCCAGATACAGGTGGCCGAAATGAGCTTCTTCCGCAGGTTGGCTGGGCTGTCACTCAGAGATCGGGTGAGAAGCTCTGCCATCCGGGAGGAGCTCAGTGTCAAGCCCCTGCCCCTCCAGGACGAGAGAAGCCAGATGGGGTGGTTCGGGCATCTGGTCAGGATGCCCCCCAAGCGCCTCACTGGTGAGGTGTATCGGGCACCTCCCACCGGGAGGAGACCAAGAGGCAGACCCCGGACCCGCTATGTCTCTCCAGCTGGCCAGGGAACGTTTCGGGATCCCTCCAGGTGAGCTGGAGGAAGCAGCTGGGTTGAGAGAAGCCGGGGCTTCCCGTCTGGGGCTGTTGTCCCCGCGACCCGGCCACGGATGAGCGAAAGACGACGGAATGGAACGAAACAACAGATAGAACGGCTTTCAGAAGAACAACCATTTCTGCAGCAAAACCCCAATCAGATCTCTATTGTAGAGTAACCAAATGGAAACTCCTCACTAAAATGCATATTGAAGCCCGTCTTGAGTTTTCCAAGAAGCACTTCAATGACTTTCAGAACACGAGAAACAAAATTCTTTGGTCTGACGAGAGCAAAATAGAACTTTTTGGAGTGAATGGCGGCCATTCTGCTTGGAGAAACCCAGGTATTGTATTGCTCATCACCAGGCCAATTGCATCCCTATTGTGAAGCATGGAGGTGGCAGCATCATACTGTGGGGATGAACGGGCACTCACACGGGCAGAAGGAAAACTGTTTAGCAGGTTTTTAGTTTTTATAAATTTGCATGCAAATTTTTATCAAATTTGTCGTTAAGAGGTGTTTTTAAAATAATTTTTCAGGAACTGATTTAATTCATTTAGAAATAAGGCTATAACATAATAAAATTTCGGCCCTAACAAAGAACCTTGGGGAATTCCACATCTCGTACCTGGCTCAGGCTGACAGACGAGGTCAGACAGGAATCCCCATGGACAATAATGTTTACAGATGACATTGTGATCTGTAGTGAGAGGAGGGAAGAGGTGGAGGAAAAGCTGGAGAGGTGGAGGTTTACACAAGAAAGAAGAGGAATGAAGATTAGTCAGAGTAAAACAGAGTACATACGTGTGAATGAGAGGGATCCAAATGGAAAAGTGAGGTTACAGGGAGAAGAGATAAAGAAGGTGGAAGATTTTAAGTATCTAGGATCAACAGTCCAGAGCAATGGAGAGTGTGGAAAAGAGGTGAAGAAGCGTGTTCAGGCAGGCTGGAACGGGTGGAGGAAAGTATCAGGTGTGATGTGTGATAGAAGAGTTTCAGCTAAAATGAAAGGAAAAGTGTACAAAACCATGGTGAGAGCGGCCATGCTGATTGGCCCAGAAACAGTAGCACTGAAGAAAAGACAGGAAGCAGAGATGGAGGTAGCAGAGATGAAGAGGCTGAGGATCTCTCTGGGAGTAACTAGGATGGACAGGATTAGAAATGAGTACATCAGGGGAACAGCTCATGTTAGAGGTTTTGGGGATAAAGTTAGAGAGACAAGACTGAGATGGTTTGGGCATGTACAGAGGAGAGAGAGAGAGTACATCAGAAGAATGATGCTGGGTTTGGAACCACCAGAAAAGAGGACTAGAGGAAGACCAAAGAGGAGGTTCATGAATACAGAGAAGGAGGACATGAAGATAGTTGGTGTGACCAAAGAGGATGCAGCAGATAGGGTTAGATGGAAGAAACTGACTTGCTGTGGCGACCCCTAAAGGGGAATGATGAAAGAAGAAGAATACCAGGGTTTATACTGACGTCTACATGCATCCATCAGGTCAGGGTGCTCATCTGGATCATTCCAATGTGTCCCCGGATCAGCTGGAAGATTGCTTCCTTTGACTGATTCACTAAAACCATCAGGTTATCAGAGGGACTAACTAGAGGAACAGAGACCTTCTCTGTTTGCACTTTGGAATACTTTATTTCTATCTCAGACTGAACTGTAGAAGCCTCAGTGATTTTAATATATGAAATTTTCATGTGCACATCTCACATGATCACAATCAGAGCCACACTGATTCTTTCAGGCCAGCCTATGAGCAATGTTCTTGCCCCAGCGTGCACACACAAAAAACATTTTGGGTTTTTTTTAATCATTTTTTTAATAAACAGTCATAATTCAGCTAAAAGGAAGATACATTTCCATAAAACGGCCGTTTGCCAAGCCCGTGCCTGTCTTAATCCATTAGCTAACCTCTTTTTTACTTACAATCTGCACACGCAGCACACTCAGGACAAAATATCAGGAACAAACAACTCAGCATCTACCGAGAAGAAGCTTTAAATTCCTCTTTTTTTATATGGCTTGAAAAATACTTGGTGTTTATGTGGAAATATGGAGCATGAATGTTTCCAAATAATTAAATTTACTAAGAAGTTATTAAAATATGTTTAAATTTAAAAGTTGTTTCTAAAAATTTACATGAGATTTGTTAGGATTTCTATTTAATCACAAAATGATGTAATAATTAGAGGAACAAGATCAAAAAATAACCTTCAAATTTAATAAAAGGAAGTAATATTTGCCAGAGGTCATTAACCCCAGAGGAAGAGACACTGGGGTGAACAGGCAGTGTTGTTTTTGTCAACAATAACGACAACAAAATGATTTTGTTGACGAAGCATTTTTTTATGACAATGACGTAACGATAACTAAATAAATGTGACTTTTTTGGTGACAAAAATGTGACGAGACGTTTTTGTTGACGAGTCGAAAATGCAACAAAATAAGTGTCAGACTTTCACATTTCTGTCTGTGAAAATAAAAAGCACAGCAGCTGCATCTGTCTCTCACGGCGGCACGCCCCCCACGATGCTGCACGTTCACACCGTCTACACAACACACCTGCAGCCACGAGGAAGTCACACACCATGGTGAAAACAGCAGCAAAGGAGTTTGGTGGTCAGAAAGTTAAAGTTTTCCACATGCCGTAATTTCACAACCATTAGGCGCACTGTACGAAAAGGCGCAGTCTCAGTCACACACCGCCTTACAACAACACACACGCAAGCATGCAAATGTGCGTATTAAAAAATAGATCGGGAGCAAAATTGAGTTTGGTTGTACTTTATTTAAGTAGTAACGATACTAAACAAACACATTACCGGTAATAGTCTTTATTCAAATCCGTCAAAGTCCTCATCCTCTGTTTCAGAGCAGGTCCACTTCGCTCCTCGCTGTCAAAGTCACTGTCTGTACTGTGCGGCTCCTCAGAAAGGATACCAGCTTTTGAGAAAGCTCGGATAACAGTACCAGCAGACACGTTAGTCCAAGCATCTACAATCCATTGGTAAACTGTAGCGTAACTCGCCCGGCGCTGCCTTCCACCCTTCGTGAAACTCTGGTCTCCTTCGGTCATCCATCTCTCCCACGCCGCTCACACTTCACTCTTTAACGTTCTCATGTGTTTTCTTTCAGGTCCGCCTCGCGGGCACCACGTTTTCTTTTAGGTCCGCCTTTTCTCACACACAAGGCGCACCGCACGCCGCTCATTTTGAAGAAAATCTAAGTCTTTTATTTGCGCTTGATGGCCGTGAAATTACGATGCTAGTTTGTCAGCGCTGCTAACTTCCTTAGTTAGCTTGGTTGCGCTAACCCCTGATTTAAAGACACAGTACAATGTTTACTTTGTTTACAGGGTGTTTAAGAGGCGTCATTTTTAAGTATACATAAGTTACAACGTTCTTCACTCACTGAAAAAATTTCTATTTATTTTACGTTGTTTTACAATGTTTGCTGTTTTGCGCAAGTTAAACAGAGGCAGAGTTTTTTTTATTTTTATCAAATAACCTGCATCATTCTCAGTAATAAAGACACAGTTGTTAAAGTTTTTTTTTTTTTTACACTAAAACTAGACTTAAACTCTTTTAGTTTTCGTCGACTAAAACAGGAGTGAAACTAAAATATAAAGAGATGACAAACATGTGATTAAGACTTAAATTAATTTTCGTTCCAAAGACGAAGACTAAAACGAAAACTCAGATGGCTGCAAAAACAACATGGGTTTCTGGTGCACATAAACCAGTTTGAACCAATTTTTTGAAGGAAGGAAGATTTCAGGGAAGAGAAACAGGTGGATGAGCATGGTAGTCATCGTGGGAAGGCTGGAGTGCTGGGCAGGCTTTGCAAAACCAGCCAAAGACAAAACAATGAATGGCCTGAACAAAGAGTGACCGGTCCGAGGACTTATAAAACAAAGGGAAAACATGCCACAAGTGCAAACATTAGAGAAAGACAATTGGTATGAGGAACCAGGACAGAACAAGAAGGAATGGGAAAAGGCCCAAATGGCAAAATATATCCACAATTCTGTTTTGGGACCTTCTTGAAATACCCTTTGATCAACTTAGTTGAAATTGATTAAATTGGTTGAAATAAACATGGTTGAAATGGGTATTTCAGACACAGAGAAGAAAGACTTCCTCTGGTTTGCCTATTTGGTCTATTTGGTCTATTTTGGTCTCTTCCTGCCCCCATTTTTTCTTTTCTGAAGAGCTCAAATCAGCAGACTGATTGGTGAGTGTAATCCGATGACCTCATGAAGATGGACAGTGATGCAGAAGGTTTGAGAAAGGTCGTGTAATGCTCTCTACAAAAAAAAAAAAATCACCAGTAGGTGGAACGACTAGAAAACTCAAGGTTTAAGTAACTAAACCAAGACATTTATCGCAAGCGTTTTTCCAAGCTTCCAAGCCTTGGAAAAAGCATTCCATGCAAATTTCGGATTAATAAAAACCTCGGCAAGACTCTTCACGCAATTCATATTTTGTAATAGATCCCATCCTACGACAACTCTCACTTAATTAACGCCTCCAGACATCCAAATATGGATGGGACAAACGAAGGGATTGGCAGTGCCACTCAACCTTAATTATACCATCTTTTCCTTGATGTGGCTCATTTTGCCTAATAATAATAATAATGTATACTATACTCATCCCTCATCGGGGAAATATGTGTTCGGCATTCCACCGCAGCAGGCTGCCTCGACGGCACCAATGGTGGTAGAAACGACGGGGTTAGGTGTCTTCTCCAGGACCCTATGCCAAGCTTTTAGGGATGTGGAAGGAGGAGGACCCAAATGCAGGAAATCAAACAAGGTTCATTAATTCAATTAAAATAAGTCTGTAAAGCAAACGGCACAGGATTTAATCAAGGTTTCAAAAGTTCAAATAATAACAAAGTTCAAAACATCGTCAGGAAACCAGGGTGACCTCACTGGGAGGGATAGTAAGACCCGACAGGGAAGTCCGGGATGATTCCCCTTAAATAGATGGTCGGGTGCACAGATGAGTGGAATCAGGAATCATCCCCAGGTGACTCTACTCAGGTTGATTAAGAATATCCAGGGCTCCCTCTGGCACAGAGGAGGGACCCTGACATCCTAGATGTGAACTCAGCGGAATTCAAACCTGCGAACTGCCTTTGACTACTGAGCCACCGCCTTCCCCCTAAAATGCCTATTAAAGGCCTTTATTTGTGTTTTCTAATCTTTTATTCACTGCTTCAAATGCTTCATTTCACTGTCCTCAGTTCATCTTCTGTCCACAGGTCCATCTTGTCCCATTGTCTTACCTTTTAGCTGCTTCTGACTTTGCTTTGAATTACATAAAAGTCAACAAACCGTCATCTTTAGGGATTTTTCATTTTGTGTGGAAGCTTAAATTTGGACGCTTTGTAAATGATTCTTCAGACGTCCACTTCTTAATCTCCTTTTCCACTACTGAATATAGAGTTATGAGCCCCCTGCCTCGTCCATCTTCTGACTGCTACGTCCTACAAACAGGAAGTGTGTTGTTTTGTATTTAAACGAACAGGAAGAAATGTTCCAGTGAAAATAAATCTGATGATGACTCTACTCACCTGTTTATGTGGTTTTTAAACCACATGTATTTTCCTCCTTTTCTTTAAATCCCAAGGCTTTGAATAAAACGCAGCATTAACTGTGCTGTGTACACTCGAGCTTTATGGCAGGTGGTCTTTCTTGTGCTGTGCCCTCCCTTCGCTGCCTCATAGACGTTCACATCTTGTTTCATGTGTTTGAGCAGATGCCCTACTCTCCAAATGGCCTTAAAACTTCCCCAATGTGCATTAAATCAGCAGATTATGGGGTTACAACAGCTGATGCACTACACAGGAGGTGAGTTCGACATTCCTGGAGGAATGTTTGCTTTTACACCTGCAATTTTAATCGCATATCGGTCCTTTAAGATTTCTAGTGACACAAATGTTAAAACATTCTTATGAAAAGAGTTTCCTCCCGTTGGAAAGCCAGACTTACGTTTTTAGGAGAGTGTGTGTAATTACCAGTCAATCAGAATGCATTTCTGTTCCCGTCAAAAACCTTGAAGGATGCTTTTAACTCAAAATAAAATAGAACTATTGGCTTTTACTGTTTAGGCGTAAACCAGGCATGGGCAAACTGCGGCCCGCGGGCCACATGCGGCCCGTTAAACGTTTTAATCTGGCCCAAAAAAGATTGAAATAAACCATGTTAATGTTTTATTTCCTGCAATTCTAATGTTTTTTCACTAGATGGTGCACTCTAGATATATTGGCTTTGTTGAGAAAACAACAACACTGCTCCCATTAAAATGTGTGTGTTTCTGTGATGTGGACGCTGTCTATTATGACAGGTGATTTCAAACGTACATTTTAAACCTAGCGCTCTACATGCATGTTTTTTTAAGCGCTAGGGCGCTTGATTTTAATACTAGCGTGCTAAATATCGTGCGTGTAGTAGCCCCAATGGCTTTCCATATCTAGCGCGCTTGTTTACCAAAGCATGCCGTCCCTCTGTTCCTGTTCCGGCTCCTTGGTCAAATGTTAGAACCCAATGTGGCTGCGAATCAAAAAGTTTGCCCACCCCCGGTATAAACTCAACACTTGTCATCTGACATTTAGTCACAGACTCGATCAAATTTATGTGGCTGGTGACGGGATGGGCTGGTGAGGTGTCAGGATCCTCCCTGGTCTTTCTACATCTTGATTGTCCTCACTTGTTTTTCATTACCTGCCTTTATTTGTCACACCTGTGTCTTGTTTTCCCCATTGTCGGTCTATCTCTGCCCCAGTCTCGCCCTCTTAAATCTATTGACGCCCACTCATGTGCGCCCCTTCCTGATGCAAAGAAGATATTTAGCTTGCGACAGGAAAACACTCCTCAGCCTCCCTGGGAAGGTCTATTCGGGAGTACTGGAGAGGAGGGTCCGTCGGATTGTCGAGTCTCAGATTGAAGAGGAGCAGTGTGGTTTCCGTCTCGGACTTCGAACTACGAACCAGCTCTATACCCTCTTCAGGATCCTGGAGGGGTCATGGGAGTTTGCCCAACCAGTCTACATGTGTTTTGTGGATCTGGAGAAGGCATTCGATCGTGTCCCTAGGGGACTCCTGTGGGGGTTATCCAGGAGTACGGACTCTTGGAGCCCTTGTTAGGGGTGTCCGATCTTTGTACGACCGGAGCCAGAGCTTGGTCCGTATAGCTGGCAGTATGTCGTTTCCATTTCCAGTGAGAGTTGGACTCCGCCAAGGCTGCTCTTTGTCACCGATTCTGTTCATCACCTTTATGGACAGAATATCTAGGCACAGCCGAGGTGTTGGAGGGATCCAGTTTGGTGACCTCAGGGTCGGATCTCTGCTTTTTGCGGGTGATGTGGTTCTGTTGG
Organism: Neostethus bicornis; assembly: GCA_902685375.1. Lineage (NCBI taxonomy): Eukaryota > Metazoa > Chordata > Actinopteri > Atheriniformes > Phallostethidae > Neostethus > Neostethus bicornis. The sequence continues at coordinate 3,170,394 of LR738551.1, forward strand.
CTTCATCGGACCGTGATCTCCAGCTCTCACTGGATCGATTTGCTGCCGAGTGTGAAGCGGTCGGGGTGGGAATTAGCGCCTCCAAATCCGAGACCATGGTCCTCGCCCGGAAAAGGGTGGAATGCCCCCTGCGGGTCAGGGACAGGGTCCTGCCCCAAGTGGAGGAGTTTAAGTATCTCAGGGTCTTGTTCACGAGTGAGGGAAGGATGGAGCGGGAGATCGACAAGCGGATCGGTGCGACATCAGCAATAACTAGGACGCTGCATCGGTCTGTCGTGGTAAAGAGAGAGCTGAGCCGAAAAACAAAGCTCTCGATTTGCAAGTCGATCTACATTCCTACCCTCACCATGGTAACCAGGATCTACATTCCTACCCTCACCATGGTAACCAGGATCTATGTTCCTACCCTCACCATGGTAACCAGGATCTACGTTCCTACCCTCACCATGGTAACCAGGATCTACGTTCCAACCCTCACCATGGTAACCAGGATCTATGTTCCTACCCTCACCATGGTAACCAGGATCTACGTTCCTACCCTCACCATGGTAACCAGGATCTATGTTCCTACCCTCACCATGGTAACCAGGATCTACGTTCCTACCCTCACCATGGTAACCAGGATCTATGTTCCTACCCTCACCATGGTAACCAGGATCTACATTCCTACCCTCACCATGGTAACCAGGATCTACGTTCCAACCCTCACCATGGTAACCAGGATCTATGTTCCTACCCTCACCATGGTAACCAGGATCTACGTTCCTACCCTCACCATGGTAACCAGGATCTACGTTCCTACCCTCACCATGGTAACCAGGATCTACGTTCCTACCCTCACCATGGTAACCAGGATCTATGTTCCTACCCTCACCATGGTAACCAGGATCTACGTTCCTACCCTCACCATGGTAACCAGGATCTACGTTCCTACCCTCACCATGGTAACCAGGATCTACGTTCCTACCCTCACCATGGTAACCAGGATCTACGTTCCTACCCTCACCATGGTAACCAAGATCTACGTTCCTACCCTCACCATGGTAACCAGGATCTACGTTCCTACCCTCACCATGGTAACCAGGATCTATGTTCCTACCCTCACCATGGTAACCAAGATCTACGTTCCTACCCTCACCATGGTAACCAAGATCTACGTTCCTACCCTCACCATGGTAACCAGGATCTACGTTCCTACCCTCACCTATGGTAACAAGCTGTGGGTGGTGACCGAAAGAATGAGATCGTGGGTACAAGCGGCCGAAATGAGCTTCCTCTGCAGGGTGGCTGGGCTCTCACTCAGAGATCGGGTGAGGAGCTCTGCCATCCGGGAGGAGTTCGGTGTCGAGCCGCTCCTCCTCCAGGTCGAGAGGATCCAGATGGGGTGGTTCGGGCATCTGGTCAGGATGCCCCCCGAGCGCCTCGCGGGCGAAGTGTTTTGGGCACGTCCCACCGGGAGGAGACCAAGGGGCAGACCCCGGACCCGCTGGAGAGACTATGTCTCAAGGCTGGCTGGGGAACGACTTGGGATCCTTCCAGGTGAGCTAGAGGATGCAGCCGGGGAGAGAGAAGCCTGGGCTGCCCGTTTGAGGCTGTTGCCCCCGCGACCCGACCCCGGAACAAGCAGAAGATGACGAAACGAAGGAAAACTCTTCATCAAAATAAACCGGAGAACATTCCGCATATTTTTATTACTATATGTTGAGTCGCGGGTGGATGAACGGATTGGGAAAAACAAAATTTGCTCGAGCACTCGCTGCCCGCTCTGGACTTTGGACCTCTTCTGCCACCAGGTTGTTTTGCTTCCAGCCTGTTCCTCCTCCCAAATTTGGTCTTCCTTCCCTGCCCCGAGCCTGCCAACCAGCACCACAGTTCTTAATAAACTGTGTGAACTTTGTCTTTGTGCGTTTGGGTTTTACTTCTGCTTTACATCATGACAAAAGACCCTGAGGTTTGTAGCCTAGACTCCTCAGAGCAACAACCTCACTCATAAAATCCTGACTTTCGTGCCCATTTTTCTGGTTTATGTTGTTTTTCAGGAGCGTTTTTAATAATTTTGCTCCTAAATTTGACTTTTGTTTGCATCTTAGATTTCTCGCTTTGAGCGCAGACATTTCTCTATAGAATGACCAGAGGTTTCACGTCCTCACAGGCGAATGTTTCCAAGCTGATCGACTATTTATGGATCTGCAGATGAGTTATAACAGGATGTAAATTCCCACAGCGAGCAGGCCGGTTTTAGCCTGTTTACGAAAAGGTTATTCCTTTGTTTGATTTATGGGTCGTGTCGGAATTCTGCTTTTTTTTGCTGTTGGGTTTCATGAAAACAAGTAAAAGTTTTTATTAAATTCTTCATAACATTTATAATGCTGTGTTTTCTTCATTGGACCAAAAGTTTTATTTCCTACCTGGAATGGAGCGAGTGTTCACAGATGGTTTAATGAAGATAAAATACTCCAGAACAAAATAAACTCGGAACAAAGTTGGCCTTTCCAAAACAGACAAGGCGCATATTTTCAACAAATTAAAAATCAACATAGACCGGAATTATTGCAGATAACATTAGGATGGAGCTGCATTATGCGCTTGTTTTGGTTTCATGGGGAAAAAAAATCATTCCAAAGTTGCACTATTTGCATTAAAGGTGTTAATATCAAAAATCAAGCAGGCCGAGGAGAACAGAGATCCAGACCCGGTGTTCTATCGAGATCTGCTGTCTCGTCGAGATATCAAACCGGTCTCAGTTGTCGATAGATCGGTGTTCGGAAAAGTGAGGTTTCGTCTGAATCTGCGACACATCGCGAGATGTGACAGATGTGTGAGATTACTTTTAACAGTAAAAACAATAGATTATAAAGAGTGGAAACAACTTTATTTAAACTTTATTCCACTTCAGAATCAGAATGTTTTTATTGCCATGTCAATGAAGAATATCAGAGACTAGGAACTTGCACTACCTACACGAAAGAAAGAAAGAAAGAAAGAAAGAAAGAAGAGGCGTCTGAATCTTCTTAGGGTTGTGCACACTTCATGACCTTCATAAACTGTTCAATTAGGGTAGAAGCTGTCTTACGCTCAAATTTGGATGGAAGTATGCAAAACGAGACCCCTGTTTTGTGCGTATTTCTAACAGGTTCAAAGATTCATTCCCTGCCTGTTTGAGTTCATTCCTTACAGAAGGACAAACAGTAAACAACACAACGTCAAACTCAAAGATATGTTTCTGCAAATCCAAACAGACAGTCATCTTTGGGGTTATGAGGGGTGCCGGAGCCCATCCCGGCTGATTCAAGGCGAGTGGCAGGGTACACCCCCAACAGGTTGCCAGTCTGTTGCGGGGCCACACACACACACTCATTCCTAGGGGCAATTTTGGCACCGGCCAATCAACCTAGCATGCATGTCTTTGGAGGGTGGGAGGAAACCGGAGTACCCAGAGAAAACCCACGCAGACATGGGGTGAACATGCAAACTCCACACAGAAAGGACAGTGTTCCAAGCCTCGAACCTACCCAGGACATGAACCCACAACCTTCTTACTGTGAGGCCACTGTGCTACCCACTGCGCCATCGTGCCGCCCAAATCCAAACACATTTATCCAAAGAAAGATGAACAGGTTCCAGGAGCTTTTTCTTTTTTTTTTCACTCACATATTAATGCATTGATGTCTATTGATGTGTCGAGTTTTTCCACCAGAAATCCATGTGTCTGAAGTTTGGAATTACTGCAATCACACCTTGACGGCATGGATTCATACCGCTGCAGCATAATACAATCTTTATTTCTCACTAATAAAAATATCTACAAGACTCAAAACAAAGATGACCAGTTGTCTGGAATATAGTCGAGTTTGTGGGAAATAAATCTCAACACGAGGAAGCTCTGTGTGAAACTAAAAGTTAGAAAAACCTGAAAATATGAATAAAAACTGAGGTAAAGTAGAGCAGTGTGATGTTCAGTCATGCCTCTCAAATGACTGTGATTCCATTCCTCTCATGGTCTCTTTCGAGTCGAAGCGTTAGAATAATAAACGTGTCAGGTTTGTTGTTTGCCTTCGATGAAAGAGAGGCTCGACCAATCAGAGTTCACAAAGACACAAATTGGAATGTAGGAAAGGTTTTTGAGGTGGATTGCCAAAAGGAACAAGGTGAACAAAAAAAGGTCATTAATAAACACAAAAACAAATTCTTTCAAAATAAGAGTTCCAGTTTTATATGAAAAAAGTCTTGTGAAAAAATGTTGTTGGGTTTTTTTTTTTTTTTTTACTCTGCTGTGTATGGGCATGACTATGAATAGTGTGGGTTCTACAAAAGACTGGTAATCATGTTCTGGTCTGTTTGCTATCCGACACAAGGAGATATAAAAACAGTATTTTTTAGACCATGACAGCAAATTCTGTCACAATAAATGACCATTTAAGCTCGCTTACACTCGTTCCCTATGATGGATTGAACAATCTTTAACAAAACTCATTTAGTTCAACTTTATTTTGAAGATATATTAAACTGAACAATACAGTATTTGTACTTGTATTTACATTTTTTAACAAGTATATAAGAAACTGTGATGATTCCCTCGCTTACCTCCAGAGGGAGCCCAGGACCTTCCTCCCTCTCCCCTATTCAGGACACCTGTGGATCCCTGACTTGCTTCCTTTTTAAAGGCAGTCTGCCCTGACTTCCTGGCTGGGTCATTACCCCTTCCAGCCAGGTCTTCCTGGCTGCCCGACCAAGAGATTGTCATGATCCCCTCACCTGCCGCCAGTATGTTTCCCATCAACCTATTAGGGTCACCTGAGGATGATTACTAATTCCACACATCTGTGCACCCTGTCAGCTATCCAAGCGCAATTACCCCGAACTTCCCTGTCGGGTCATACAAGCCCTTTCAGCCGGGTCTCCCTGGTTGCCTGACCAAATACACATTCTTGCAATAACCTTTTACCACGCCACTGAAACCTTTTTTTCTTTCCACAGTAATAATGAACTGCCAAATTCAAATAAACCATGTTATGTGTCTGCAATTGGGTCCTCCTCTTTCCACCTGCACTCCGCATTATGACGGAGATGCTTTTGAACATTTACCATGAGACATGCCTCTTTGAACCATGTGTTTTTCCCACAGCATTATTAACTTCCTAAGTTAATAAATATTGTTTGTCGTCCTGCAAGTGGGTGCTCCTCCTCCTTCTGCACCCACACCTTGACAGAATGACCCGACCAAGATGGACCAAAACTGACCCAGCGGACACAAGTCATCCACTTGTGCAGGATGCCTATAGCCCTGCCCAGGATGCCAGGATGTCTAAAGCCCATGTCAAGCCTGCCCAGGTCTCAGTTTGATGGAGAATGGCAGAAATTATTTTCTGTACCGTTCCTTTGTGCAGCAAGGTTGCAGGAGTCTGTTATTGAATCTCCTTTTCAGCTGGTCATCGTGAGGGTGGGAGTGATTTAGGATTCATTCTGCCCCTCGCCACCTCCTCCACGCAGGCGAGGAGTGAGCCAATCACACGTCCAGCTTTTTTTTACCAGCTTGTTCAGTCTGTTGGCATGCTTTGTTTTCATACCAGCTCCCCAGGCGGGCACAGCAAAGAACAGGACACTCTCCATGATGGCATAGTAAAACATGGAGAGCATCTTGTCTCAGACATTGCATGACCTGAGCTTTCTGAGATAGTCCAGTCTACTCAGGCCCTTTTTGTAGACGTTGTCCATGTTGGTGGACCACTCCCGTTCGCGGTTAATGTTAACACCCTTAAATTTGTCTGACGGGACCATTTCCACATCAGATCCATCAATAGAGACCAGGAATGGTTGGGACCCTCTCCTGCTGAAGTCCACCATCATCTCTTTTGTTTTGGCCACGTTATTTTGACACCATGATAGATGTAGCTATGTTACTGAGCACTATCAAAGGCCTTCTTGTGTTCCATAAAAGATGAAGCCTCTTAGACGACGGTTGAATGAATGAGTAATGTCTTTATTTCCAAGTATCTCTGATCCTCTGTAGGGTGATCTGTGCATTGTGGGTGTTTTTTAGTTGTACGTGTACGACACAGTTTTCTAACCATTCCAAATGGGGAAAACATCCTCTCAGAAGTATGACTGATGGTGTTTTTCTTTTCTAAAGTGCATCACTTCTACATGAAGAAAGGTGGGTCATGGTGGTTGATGGGACTATCACTTGTTCCACAACGGTACCATTTGCATTCTAATTCTGTACAAATCCACTGCTTGTTCAATGGGCCATAGTGAGATGGATGCACAGGTTTGTAGCAAACAGGGACATCATTATGCAAATAGGGTAATATTACACCAAGGAGTCATAAAAACGCCTGTACGGTAGGCGGCGGCGTCTGGGGAGAAGCGGGCCACAAAACTGTTCATTGCCTTCTGTAAATGTCATAGTGAGTTTGAGGGATTGGTGCGATGAAGCGGTGGCTGACTGCGGGCTCTGGCAGGAGTCTGTTGTGAAGCAGCTGATTATATGGAGACTACACGGCTTTTAATAATCAGAATTACTGAACACAAAGCAGCTCTAATTGGATTTAAATGTGAGCTAATTGGCATTTATGGAGACCCGCTCAGTAGAGAAGAGAGATGGCATAAAGAGGGAAGGGCATCAAAGAGAATATCACATACCATCACTAAGCCTACTGTTATTATTTCAGTGGTGGGCTATCAGGGCCGTCAAAGCAGGCTCCCATGGCCTTAAAATGCCTGACTAACGATCAATGTTTTTTTTCTTTTATTGACATTCTAGTAAGAGAAGTGAAGAGGTGGAGGAAAAGCTGGAGAGGTGGAGGTTTGCACCAGAAAGAAGAGGAATGAAGGTTAGTCGGAGTAAAACAGAGTACATGTGTGTGAATGAGAGGGATCCAAATGGAAAAGTGAGGTTACAGGGAGAAGAGAGAAAGAAGGTGGAAGATTTTAAGTATCTAGGATCAACAGTCCAGAGCAATGGAGAGTGTGGAAAAGAGGTGAAGAAGCGTGTGCAGGCAGAGTGGAACGGGTGGAGAAAAGTATGAGGTGTGATGTGTGACAAAAGAGTTTCAGCCAAAATGAAAGGGAAAGTGTTCGAAACCGTGGTGAGAGCGACCATGCTGATTGGTCTAGAGACAGTGTGGTGAGAGCGGCCATGCTGATTGGTCTAGAGACAGTGTGGTGAGAGCGGCCATGCTAATTGGTCTAGAGACAGTAGCACTGAAGAAAAGACAGGAAACAGAGATGGAGTTAGTAGAGATGAAGATGCTGAGGATCTCTCTGGGAGTGACCAGGATGGACAGGATCAGAGGAACAGCACATGTTAGAGGTTTTAAAGTCAGAGAGGTCAGACTGAGATGGTTTGGACATGTGCAGAGGAGAGAGAGAGAGTACATAAGAAGAAGGATGCTGGGTTTGGAACCACCAGGAAAGAGGACTAGAGGAAGACCAAAGAGGAGGTTCATGGATACAGTGAAGGAAGACATGAAGATAGTTGGTGTGACCGAAGAGGATGCAGGAGATAGGGTTAGATGGAAGAAACTGACTTGATGTGGCGCCCCTTGAAAGAAATGCCGAAAGGAGAAGAAGAAGAAGACATTGTTTACATAAATTCAAATTATGTTTGTTTTCAAAGCTTGTCAGACGCCTGTTTAGACTTTTTTTTTTTTTCATTTTAATGTATTCAAACAAAAGGCTGATGCGCCTCAGGCACGTTCATCGCAGACTAGCGTCCTACTTCAAAAGTGTCTACTTGTAAGTGTAAAGTCAGTTGCGTTTGCTCATATTCTAGTTGTATAAAAATTCACAGCATAGTTTTTCTTTCAGCGTGACATGTTTAAGGTCTTTGCATGTTTGATTTGATCCACGTATTTCAGCAGCATGAGCCTCCTTACAAGCTTTACAAAGTTTTCTTTTTTTTTTTTATAAGTTTTACTTTGTCTGTAAACATCAAACAAATCATTAAATTAGAGCTTCCTGATCCAGCACCCGTGTTTGACAGTTGTGTTAGAGACACAAAGACAGCAGTGTTTTTGTAACCAAGTGATACAGTTTTGTTTTGAAAAGGAAAATATCTTTACTGTACTTTAAACATTTTATTATTGGATCAACGACCATAACATGATTACATAAATAATGCGGTTGTGTTAACTTTGTTATGAGGTGGTATACAGGTGGAAGGAGAAGGACCCTATTGCAGGACAGAATACATGGTTTATTTGAGAATGGCAATCCAGTGATGCTGTGAAAGAAAAACAATGTTTTAGTAGCATGGTAAAAGGTTATTGTTCAGAATATGTTCTTAGTCAGGCAACCAGAGAGACCTGGCTGGAAGGGATGGTATGACCCGACATGGAGGTCCAGGGTGATTGCTCTTAAATAGGCAGCAGGGTGAACGGATGTGTGGCATCAGAATAATCATCCTCAGGTGTCTCAATCAGGGTGATGAGGGAAGGTCCAGCGCTCCCTTTGGTGGCGGGTGAGGGGATCATGACAAATATAACTGTACAGTCCACACTGTGTCTGGACTTGCTTTCTTAGTTTTAGTAACTGAGTTGTTGCATTTTAATCCCTTTTTTAATTTTTTTAAAGTAAGTTTATTGTCACTGCCGGGTGGAAAACAATTCACGTCTTGTTTTGTTTGCAGAAGTGTTGCAGATGGTTTGACTCCGAAGCATGTCTTTTTTTCCTTCATATTGAATGTTAACACGAAAGTTAAAACTTGTACTGAGTCTCTTTTCAAAAAAAAAATAGAGGATTTTATTTCAAATTCGAGACCTTACTTTTCGGCCATATCGCCCGGCCCTCATATGAGAACCATAAAGAGTCGTTCACCACGCAGCAAGAACGCAGCAAGAACACTGCAAGAGCGCAGCAAGAACGGATTGCTTGAATTCTTTTGCCACATTCTATTTTGCTGGAAGACACACTGCACCCATATTCTTGATCAGCAATAGGGATGAGTTTGCCGAAGCTGCTATCTACCTTGTTTGCATTTGACTTACGGCAAGTCAAATCTTGCTGCATGGCAGTTTTCGATCTATCATGGTGGACAGCACATATGCCATTAACTGCTGCAGGCATTTGTCTACATTTAATTTACACGTAGAACTCATGCAACGGCTCTTCTGCTGCATGCAATGTGAACGCACCATAACACAGAGCTGAGTGTACTGTAGGTGTGACAGAGGAGTTCAGAGTGGAAATGGGACTTCATTGGGGATTTGTTCTGTTTTCTATGCTCCCCAATGAACTGAATTGATGACCCCAAAGTATTTAAAACCCTTCTTCACCTTCTTTATCTCTTCTCCCAGTCATCTGACTCTTCCATTTTGGTCCATCTGGTTCACATGCTGTACATACTCTGTCTCATAGCGGCTAACGTTCATTCGTTTCCATTCCATCGCAAACCTTCACCTCTCCAGTTTTTTTTCTTCACCTGTTCCCTGCTCTCACCACCGGTCACAATGTCATCTGCAAACATTACCGTCCATGGAGATTTCTGTCTAATCTCATCTGTCAGCCTGTCCATCGCCATGGTAACAAAAAGGAACACGGTGCCCACCACCGTGGCATGAAAATACTTGCTGAAAACAAATTAGCAAAAAGGTCCAAGTTAATATTCATTGAGAAAGTGTTCATTGTTAGTCCATTTTCTTTCTGTGATTTGATGGAAGGGGGCTCAAACAGCTAATCTGCATTAAAAGCTGTGGTTTTTAAACATCTTTTATGACTCTCCAGCCTGGAGGAAACACTGTGCTGCTACGATAAACACACAGAGCCAACGCTGACACTGATTGCTTACTCGCTGCATGGATTAAAACTATCGCTCATATTTTGACTGTTTCCACACTTGTATTCAGTCACACTTGAACCGGACCACATTAGTCTTTATCTCAACCCGCTGTGTTCACGTTGTATTAAAACATCTGTATAAAAGCGGTGAATAGAGGCTGAGGCATAGCGTGGACATGATGAATGGCCGCCGGGGGCTGGGACTGCTTGATGATGGATGGGATGCCGTATGCTAATGGACTATTGTTTTAAGGTCTTTGACTGTTGTAACTTATAGCACCGTGGAAGCCTTTTTGCTGCAACCCATCAATTTTTTACAGCCCAAAAGTTCAGTCTGAAGATAAAAAGGGGATATGCAGACAAGCGACTGGGTGATTTAGAGTCCAACGAGAAGCGTCGGAAAAGGCTGGTGCACTATATGTTTCATAGTTTACTTTAGCATAACACACAACCTGCTCTTAAAAAATGGGCATTTTGGGTTTTCTCAGCCAAGCACTGAGCTGGTACATCTGTGGGCCATAAGTAAGAAAAGATAACGTCTGAAATGCACAGATTTTATTTATACTGTCTGGAAGGAGAAAGACGTTAAAATCATCCACGTGTGCACTAAATCACTTACAGCCTCACTTTAGGACATCTCACCAAGTCAATTAGAACAGGTGATTAAATAAATCAACAACTGAGAGCTCGAGGCTCGGCCCGGCCTCGGGGTCCCGGGATCTGGATGGGCGTGGGCCCGGGTAGCGTGTGTCTCTGCCTCCCTCGTTCCAATCCTTTGGGGCTGGTGAGGATCCGTTGGTCCTAATAAGCACATGGTTCACATCGGCAGCATGCATGTACTTTCACTCACACTTGCACACTATATCACTCTGTTTACTGTCCGCTATGTTCCTTGCTTCCAACCAATATTATTATAACTCTAGTAACATGTGTTTGTGTTGTACATCATTTGCTATAGAAGGTTTTGTTGTATGTGTCAGTTTTATCACTGGTTTAAACTCTTGTTTGTACTTTTTTTCCCTCAGATAATCCAGCAGGTTGGTTGTGATGCAGAATACTACAACTTCAGATTTTCTTTTTACTTTCTCCCCCTCTCTTCTTCTTCTTCTGTACCCTATCCCTCCTCTTTTTCACCCCACCTACCCCCGCCCCTCTCCTTAGTAATTCCTGTCAGGTCCAGCGCAGAAAGCATATATATTTTGATTGTAATGCATTTAAAATAAACAAATAAAGCTTGTCAGGGTCGGCACATGGTGCTGACCCTGGTAGAACAAAACTGCCCAGCAATACTTGACATACAGATCATCATTCTGCTTGTCACAACGCCGGACAGGACAGGTATAATAAAAAAAAAAAAAAAAAAAAAAATCAACAACTAGATTAACACAGTTCATGTTTGTAGGATCCAGCAAATGGGCTTCATCCAGACAGAAGTAGAGGTTAAAGGTATCACAGACATTTCAGTTGAAGTGATGGAGAACAAGAAACGTTCTTTCCATTGTCCTGATCTAATAATAATGCATATTTTATTGATTCCTCACCGTGGAAATTGTGTGCTGCATTACACCGCAGCAGGCTGCCACAACGGTGGGAGAAACAGGGGGCCGGGCGTCTTCTTCAAGGATCCTAGACGTGACCTCATTGGGAATTGAACCTGTGAACTTCCAGTTAACTTCTGGTCCAAAAACGAATGCTCTACCTCAAAGCCACCGCCTCCTCCCTGTTAATCTAAGACAACATTAATCTACGATAGCGTTTTGAAAACTGAGAACAAAATTATCCACCAATAATTTAAAAAGTCTCCAAAACAAAAATGACTGATAGCTAAGTATCTATTTATAACACGTGTGCGTCTCTCTCTTCCTTAGTCTCTCGTTCCATTTCTCAGACACGCTCCACGTGCAAGGGAATCCCTTCTCTTCATTGCCTGCTCCCAACAGTCGTGTCATTTTACATTTTTATTTTAGAAAACTAAAATTAATACACTATTAGAAAACTACAAGATTCCTCCCAGATGTTTTACTGGTGATAGTTCTAAACAAGTATCACTTGGAGAAGACTTAAAGGCATACCCAGGACCTCCTAGAGGGAGTGTTTGCTCTTATTTCTAAGATCTTTGACATCATTCAGCTTATCAAAGTCATCTCTATTCACTGAACTTAAAACTCCGAGTAAATCCTTTTGCTTTTGAATTGAGTTGGTGTATTTTTTTCAGTCATGATGAAAAAGAAAAGAAGATTCAAAAGTTGACTGGACAAAGTTTCTGGTTAGAAGTGGCTCGATGAGGATGAAGAAGGAGGAGGAGGACCCATGTGCGGGACAACAAACATTATTTAGTAAGGAGTCCAGTAAAGCTGTAAATGAGAAATAACATGGATCAAACAGGAATGTCTCAAGGTAAATGTTCACGGGCATGTCTTGGTCAGGTAGCCAGGAAGACCTGGCTAGAAGGGATGATGACCCGACCCTGAAGGCAAGGCAGACTGCGTTTAAATAGGCAGCTGGTCAATCACCAACAGGTGTCCCAAATCAGGGAGATGAAGGTAGGTACTGGGCTACCTCTGGTGGTTGGCGAGGGAATCATGACAAGAGTGAATTCTTCAGTTCTGTCCGACTGGTACTGAGTTGGCAGTGTATATTCTCCTCCTTGCTGGAGTTTCTCTCAGAGGTAAGATCTTAAGCCCGACCTGACTTTCAGGGTCGGGTCGGGTTTCTCTCTCGCTGACTTTTTTTTTTTAAATAAATATATGTTTATAAAATGTAAACTGAAACGAGGTGTGTGTATTAAACTAAGAAATACTTGTTATAAAATTAATAATTTGGATAAAACCGAGAGGAAATGTTTAACTACTAAACAGAATCCGCAGAGCCAGATCATCCTCTGCCTACGTGAACACCTCCTCTTAATGTGGTAATCCTCCCCTGCGCACGTCTTTATTTTATTGATTTTGAACTGGTATCCCCGATATGAAGGAGTGAGAAGTTAAGGAGGATCCCCGATATGAAGGAGTGAGAAGTTAAGGAGGATCCCCGATATGAAGGAGTGAGAAGTTAAGGAGGATCCCCGATACGAAGGAGTGAGAAGTTAAGGAGGATCCCCGATATGGAGGAGTAAGAAGTTAAGGAGGATCCCCGATATGAAGGAGTGAGAAGTTAAGGAGGATCCCCGATATGAAGGAGTGAGAAGTTAAGGAGGATCCCCGATATGAAGGAGTGAGAAGTTAAGGAGGATCCCCGATATGAAGGAGTGAGAAGTTAAGGAGGATCCCCGATATGAAGGAGTGAGAAGTTAAGGAGGATCCCCGATATGGAGGAGTAAGAAGTCAAGGATAAACTAAAAGCAGGAGAACTGACAAGACAAACACACACCGGTAAGAGTGAGGTGTGGAAAAGATTCAAATTGATTGTTCAAAATGCTACAGAAACTTGCGTTGGGTTCGCTGGATGTAGTCAATGTGGCGCTTTGCTTTCATACGACTCCAAAAAGACTGGCACCTCGACGCTGAGCGGGCATTTAAACAGCTGGACTGGTAAAAGTGATGATCGTTAAAGATCTATTTTATCATTTGTTTCAAAGACCGTCCCTCCTCTTCGCGCTAAGCAGGCCATCACAGGCAGTGCGTTAGGGGTCCGATCGTGTGATTTTTTTTTTTCATTAAAAAAACGTGTTCTTGAAAATGTTCCTATTTATAAATAACCCTCCTCCTCCCGAGTCATCACAAATAAAATATAACATTTCAGGCCTGTTTCCGCAAATCACGTTGATTGGTCGGCCTCGGGTCGGGTTGGGCTGGATTTTTTAGGCCCGATCTCACCTCTGGTTTCACTCCCTTTAGTATGTCCAACAATAGCCTCTGACGACTGTTGTCTCCTCATGTCGTTCAGCTATGTCGAATGTCTTGGGATTCACCTCTGCATAACGAGGCCTATTGTCATGCTGTCTGGGTGTTCGGGTTTTTAAAACAGTATTGTTGATGGAAGAAAGGTTGTATCTGAGTCCACCATGTTTGTTTTGTAAAAGATTTTCTATTTTTACAAAGCTGGCTTCTTGACTCCTTGACGCTCCCTGGCGAGAACCTGGACCTCAATGTCCCCAAATTGTCTTCATTTTCTTTTAAATGAAGGTGGACGTCTGACTTGTGTCGACTGGAGTTGGACGTCCTGTGCAGTGGCTGATAAGTTTCACCAGTCTACAAGTTGTTACATTCCTGGCAACACTTTGCCCAGTGTACCATGCCACTCTGTGTCTGTGTCTTGTCCTTATGGTGAACCAATCGTCCTCAGGGTGTTCCCTGTTTTGAAATTGACAGAAATATTGACTTTGTGAAAAATCCTTTTCAGCTTCAGCTTCGTCAAATAATTGTTTTCGTTCCATTTAAATTAGAAATGTATTTAAACTATAATGAGAATAAGATATTAAACCCAGAGTTTCCACAGAACGAATAATAAGCAGAAGCTTGGGAAAATAGTTTGACCGTCCTTGTTCTCCCAGCGGTGTGTTCTGGGAGTAAACATGGCCGCCTCTCCTGCATGCGGTTCGTTAAAAGCAGCTGATGTAATTTGATAATGCAAGTGGAGCGAAGCCCCACAGATAAAGAGTTATGTGACCTTCAACACAAATCTACCTCAGCGGACAAAGTCACTTTGGAAACATATTTTACTGGAGAGCATGTCTAGCAGAAAGGAACACTGAAGGAGACCAATGGACTAGAAACTGAAAAAAAAATGGGAAAAATTCTTATTTTCAATACTTTTTGTAATTTGTTAATTTATCATCAGTTTTTGTTCATACATTTTAACCTCTGCTTTTATGCATCTGCCGGAGACATTGTGTTGTGATCCCCTCGCCTGCTGCCAGAGGGAGCCCTGGATGTTCCTCATCATCCTGATTAGAGACACCTGAAATTGATTCCTGATGCCACACATCTGTGGACCCTGCCATCTATTTACGGACAACCACCCCATACCTCCAGGTCGGGTTATGCCATCCCTTCCAGCCAGGTTTCTTGACCATGTTTGAACTCTGTTATTATTTGAACTTTTGAAACCGTGAGTTAATCCTGTGCCCTTTGCAAACAGACTCACTCGAATTGGGTCCTCCTCCCTCGACATCACAACACAGAGAGCAATGTTTGTCTTTCCACTCGTGCTTCTACGGCACTCCCAACCACTGAAGGGATATTAATGAAACTGCCCTCAGCACCAACTATACATAAACTGATTATATATTTAAGGTCATGTGATCAAAGCTCAAGGTTACAAACGTTGAGATCACAAATTCTTATCAATACAGTATCCTGGACACCAGACAA
This sequence comes from Neostethus bicornis, assembly GCA_902685375.1. NCBI lineage: Eukaryota > Metazoa > Chordata > Actinopteri > Atheriniformes > Phallostethidae > Neostethus > Neostethus bicornis. The sequence goes on from LR738551.1 coordinate 3,185,483, forward strand.
GGAATTTTAAACTGATCGAGGAGTTCAGTGCCAACGACAGATGAGTTAATTAGGTTTGACATAAACTACTTTTTCAATTATCTTCAATCGGGTGAGGGGCTCCTCCATCCGGGAGGAGCTCGGTGTCGAGCCGCTCCGCCTCCAGGTCAAGAGAAACCAGATGGGGTGGTTCGGGCATCTGGTCAGGATGCCCCCCGATCGCCTCGCTGGGTGAGGTGTTTTGGGGACGTCCCACCAGGAGGAGACCAAGAGGCAGACCCTGGACCCGCTGGAGAGACTATGTCTCACAGCTGGCCGGGGAATGACTCGGGATCCTCGGGTGAGCTGGAGGATGCAGCTGGGGTGAGAGAAGCCTGGGCTTCCCATCTGAGGCTGTTTCCCCTGTGACCCGGCCCCGGATAAGCGGAAGACGACGAAACGGAACTTCTTCAACCTCACGTAGACCTCAACCATTCAACATTAGTAGAGTGTGACCTACCAGGGCAGGTAGAGGCATTTTGTTCAACACCTTACATTGACATGTTCTCATTTACCCTCTAAAATCAGACTCGGTTATCTCATGAAGAGATTCATTGTGTTTGGGAAGGGAGTAATTACTCTCTTAACCCAGGCAATGCTGACCAGAGAACAAACAAGAGACTCTCTGTTGTGATGGAGCATGCGGAAGGAGGAGGACCTGATTGCGGAACAACAAACAATCATTTATTTAACAAAGGTAGTCCAGCGAGAGTATAAAAACAAAGCAAGAGTCTAAAAGGCAGTTGATGGTCAGAGTTATTTTCCAAGGTGTCTTTCTCAAAGTTCAAAAGGATATTTTCTTGGTCGGGAGCCAGACAAGGCAGGAAGGAGTGGAGACCCGACGAAGAATCTTCTTCTTTACCGTTTAAAGGCTTGAAGCACGTATATAGATGCATTACCGCCATCTACTGATTCCCAAGTACCTCAAACGCTCCTCAACAACCCTGCACACCTCAGGAAAGAGTACAAGGCTCCAAAACCCCGCCCCTGATGACCAAACAGAAACACCTCTCTCAAACAAACCTGTCTTAACCCAACACTCCGCAGCACCCCCAGCATAGCCTCTCATTCCTCCTCATACTGTATGTACCACAACTCAACAACACGTGTTCAACCCCCTCCACCTCCATACAGAAATCACAGCTACCATCCAAATGCTTATCCATCACCCTAAGTGTGTCATTTAAACCCGGATGCCCTGACGAAGAATCCTGGAGAGGCTGTCCTTAAATAGGCAGCAGGTGAACGAAGAACAGGTGTACATAATTAAGTGGGAGTCTGGGGAAGAAAAGGTTGTCTAGGGCTCTCTCTAGTGGCAGAAGAGGGAACCACAACACTCTCAGTTAAACTTGATAGCAGGGTAGCAGTTTACAGATAGTAACGAGATTGGGACCGCAGGACATGACGTTACAATGAGTACCAGGTACATAAAATACAAACATCTCTTAATATTTTGTAAAATCATAATATTTCCCCAGAGGTGGACTTCCCTGATGTAGTCAGGGTTCCTCTGTTTGGGTTTGGTGTCCCTCACATCTCCCAATCCAGAGTCAGGAGCTCAGCACATCATTCATTCCATCTAATTGTTTTTTTTGTTTTGTTTTTTTTCATATATGATCCCTCTTTCTTCTCCCCATTGGCTGAGCGAAGACTGTTCTAAATGCCTGGTTCCTGATTGAATTGAATATACTTCATTTATCACCAAAGGGAAATTTGAGACCAGCAGTGTAAACACCTCGATGACCCTTCGCCCCATCCACCTGCGTCCAGTTTGGTTGCACTGTGTCCAACCTGGCAACCCAAAAGCTGGAGTCCAGAATGGGTCACCAAGCCAGTCTGCAGTGAAGAACACCAAACTGGCCTCTTTGTATCTCACTGGGTCTGAATGAGCGCCCCCAGTTCCCTAATCCTGTAGCGAGCAACTGGATGTTTCCATGGAAACCGCAAAAACACAGGACCCAAAGCACCTCTTCTAGATTGTCTCCTTCTCCTCAATTCCCCCGGGACCGCACCAACTCCTCCAGCCACGACGGTGGCTCTGAGAGCCAATAGCTGGTTGCTGATCGGGCATGTCAACAGCGAATGATTCCATAACCAGAAAAATAAATGATGGACTTCCAAACAAAATCTAGACCTCAGTTTATCTACTGTACATCGTTCTCTTGTGGACCCTTAAATCTGATGTCCTATATTTTCAGAGCCACTGTGTAATCCTCATTATACTGAATAGAATCTGACTTTGTGTGAGATGTTCAGCCTCTTAAACATTTCAGTTCAAATCTTCTTTCCAACATGACAACTTGACTCCTCTTCCTTAATTTCTAAGAAAAAAAAGTAGCTCACCAGTCAACAGTGAGGATTTACTGACTTTACAGAGTGGCTTTGCATAAATCAGTGATGGGAAGAGATCTCTGAAGAGTCTAAAAGAAAAGAACCAGGAAGATAAACCGAGATAAAACCAAACAAGCTGCTATTATTCTCCTTGATGGTGTGAGCATGCTGTGCCTGAAAAGCTGGAGCTGCTTAACTGTGGGTCATCTGATGTGCAGGGAGACTCTGGGATTAGTTACTCCTGCTCTGCCTCTGAATGTGAACAGACTCACATACATCGCTGCCCTCTTCACGTGTGATCCAGCTTGTACTTTAGTGAGGCGATGGTTTCTCCGACACCTACGCAGAAGACAGTGTGCCTGAGCAGCCACCTCCGCTCGGCATGAAGCTTTAACATTTCCATTCAACACTAAGAAGCAGCTGGAAGGCAGCACACACCCTGTGCATCTGACACATCTGGACTCCATTGGCTTGTTTAAATGTGGTTTTCATTCAGTTTTACAAATAATTCCAAATGATTTGAGAAGTAACGAGTACTTTGGGAATTGTTAAAGTGTTGAAGAGGATTTTGAAGTTACAAGCAAAAGAGATCAATGCTCAAAGTTTTATTTTGTTAACACTCGTCTGAATAACCTACACAACCACGATTCATAGCCAAGGTTCTAACTGTAACGAGGGTGGGTTTGGATCCATGAGTACGTATGTGTCAGGTTTTTAGGGACGAAGAAGGATGTGGATCCAATTGCGGGACTTCAAACAAGGTTTATTAACTCAATTCAGGAAAGTTTGTAAAGCAAGAAGCACAGGGTGAACTCAAGGTTTCAGAAGTTCAAATAATAACGTGGTCAGACAACCACGGCGACCTGGCTGGAAGGGATGGTAAGACCCGACATGGAAGTCCGGGGTCACAGGGTGCACAGATGAGCAGAATCAGGAATCATCTCCAGGTGATCCTAATCAGGTTGATTAGAAATATAATAATAATAATAAAAATTTTATTTGTAACGCACTTTATATCTCCAATGAAGATCTCAAAGTGCTACAATGATCAAAAGGAACAACAAATAGCAAAATTAAATAAAACCACAAAAAACAACACTAAAAACTTTGCTGAAAAGCCTTTAGAAATAAAAATGTCTTCGGCCTTTTTTAAAAGCCTCAACGCTCTGTGGAGCCCTCAAGCTCTCTGGAAGATCGTTCTAGAGAGCAGCTGCCTGGAAGGCCCTGTCCCCCATAGTGGAGAGTTTGGTCCTTGGTTGATGCAGGCATTAGGAGGAGGAGGAGGAGCGCAGGTCTCGGACAGTGGTGTGGAGGGTTAGGAGTTCTTGGAGATAAACAGGTGGAGTGCCGTGTATACACTGATGGGTGAGGAGGCAGACCTTGTACTGAATTCTGTATTTAACGGGAAGCCAGTGGAGGGATTTGAGGATGGGAGTGATGTGGTCATATTTGCTCCTCCTTATCAGGATCCGGGCAGCGCAGTCCTGGATGAATATCCAGGGCTCCCTCTGGCGGCAGGTGAGGAATCCTGACAATGTGAGTATTATGGTCTTGTGTGATGTGTTACTGGTGCTCTCATTAATACTTCTCTGTATAAAAACATGGAACAAGAAAACAAACTTTAAAGTGACTTTGATTTACTTTTTTTTTTGTGCACTGTGATCTATTTTAATTACTTTTACGAAGTATGTCGGGCAGTTTGCAATTATTGAGTTGCAAAATAAATTTTCATCCATGATAATTGGGTTATTTTTAAAGTGCTGGAAGCTGTTTACATTTTCTTCTTTTCATTAAAATTTCATGGACTTAAGTTTGATGAGCAACACTTTAGGTGTAAACACTGTGTGCTGCTAACACACACCTCACTTCAGACAGTCAAACATTGCACATTTTTGTGAGAATATCTGTTGTGATGTGAAATGAAGCGGACCCAAATGCAGGACATCAAAACAAGGTTTATTAACACAACACGGGTATGTCTGTAAAGTAAAGGGCACAGAATTAACTCAAGTTCAAATAATAACAGAGTCCAATCATGGCCAGGCAACCAGGGTGACCTGGCTGAAAGGGATGGTATGACCCAACATGGAAGCCCGGGGTGAATGCCCTTAAATAGATGGCAGGGTCCACAGATGTGTGGCATCATGAATCAATCTCTGGTGTCCCTAATCGGGGTGATGAGGAACATCCAGGGCTCCCTCGGCCAGCAGCCGAAGGGATCACAACAACATCCTGTCTTTTCTCACAGCGTTTGGGCAGGTTACGGTTTTTACAGCCCTTACAAGATGAGTTTGTTACTTTAGAAACACTGTGCGCCGACGGCATCTACATCGGAAAAGTGCAGACGCAATCGTGAACTTTTTGCTTGTGGTTTTTCTGCCATGTTTGTGCATTTGTTGTCACTTCGTATGTTTTTTTCGTAACATGAGTGGGAGATGTGTAACGGAAGAAAGATCGAACATGACATTTTTACCAGTCAGCTGAACAGAAATGGTTGCACAAGAATGTTTGTAAAAAAATGAAACTGCATTCACATCCTAAACAAGAAAAGGGACAACCTGTCTGTTTCACATGTTTGGAAAATGGAGGTGTCCTGACGAGATCTGCGACTTGGCGCCTCTGCGCATGCCCAAAACGCGTCATCCACCTCCCCTCTCCCTTCCAGATATTCTAACCATCGATATCTGCCACCTGGCATGGTGCTAACTTCCAGTGGAATTAGCGTTTTTTCGCACCTGCTCTGCATTTTTCGACGATAAATCAATAATTTAAAAATGTACAATTTGTTGTTTTTTATTTGTTTAGTGTGTATTTACTTTAGATTTTGTGACTGGTTGCTCACTTCCGGTTGTTTAGATCTGTGACCGGTCACAGATCTCAATGGGGCCGCAGATCTCGTCCATGTATCTGGCAGTCATTTCTCTTCGTATTTTGGCGGGTTTTAGAGGTTAAAAATAAGTTACGTGGCTCCCAGAATAAAAAAACGTCTGGAATTATTGTTAAAAAAAAAAAAAGACAAAGACTTCCTTTTTAATTATTTTTTGTATGACAAACGTTTTAATGTTTGGATGTTTTTAGAAGTTTTTTTTTGTAGTTCTATTTGGGTAAACAGTCCGTTTTGAGCACAACGCCCCCACCACGTTCACATCCCCATTGCCTCCATCTCCACTCCACCATTGACAAATCCACCCTCACCTCCTGCAGCCTCCATTGTGGCCCCTAAGGAACATAGTCCACCTCGAGCTCCCCCAGACCCAATTACAACATGGAAGTCAGGGAATGACAGTTTTTTAAAGGTAGTAGATGACTGGCTCCAGGTGGGAAGCGACCAAAGGTGTGACGCATCAAGAGACGATCCAGAAGAGAGGGGAAGGGCCAGGGCTCCCTCAGGTGGTAGATGATGGAATTATCACATTTTCTAAAAGTTACAGTAGAAGTTGCAATTTTTTTAAACCACATAAAAACCTTCTCTATTCACAATAAAATAAACTTTTCTGCTCATTTCAAGCACCGTTGTTTTGATGTTAAAAGAAAAAAAAAAACAGTGTTATTGAAAAAAGTGGAGGGAATCCATTAAAGTTATAACTTGAGCCACTTTTTATTGAAGTTCAAAGACGTCAGTCACCTTCTTAACCGTCTATCCCTACCATCTATCCTGGCTGACACAAGCGAGGGGCAGGGTACACCCCAAACAGGTCGCCGGTCTGTTGGTGCAAAAACGTTTTAGCTTTGAATACTAAACTCATCAGTGAACACGTGGTTCAGGTTAACAATAACACAATGTTGTGGAATTTGAACCAAAGCGGATGCAGGAGACAGGGTTAGATGGAAGAAACTGACTTTCTCTGGCGCCCCCTGAAGGGAGATGCTGAAAGCAGAAGTTGTAACAGCAAAATCCTCGAGGGATTTCGTCAATCAGTCATCTTCTTAATCCGTCTATCCCTCATGCGGTAGCAGCGGGTGCCAGAGCCCAGCTGATTTAAGGCAAAGGGCAGGTTACACCCCGAACAGGTCACCAGACTGTTGCGGGGCCACACACATTCATTCCTAGGGGCAATTTGGCACCGGCCAATCAACCTACCATGCATGTCTTTGGAGGAAACCAGAGTATCCAGAGGAAGCCCACGCAGACACGGGGAGAACATGCAAACCATACACAGAAAGGACAGTCTTCCGAGCCTTGTCCCCACCCCGGACTCGAACCCACGACCTTCTAGCTGTGAGGCCACTGTGCTACCCACTGTGCCACCGTGCCGCCTCTTGGAGGGATTGATTATTTAAAATTTTGGGTAGTGATGAGTTTTGTGAGACATTATTAGTGATTTTGATGACTTCTGGTGACTCCTGATCTTTGTCTAACTTTTTGATGGCGTCTCAAACTGGATAAAAGTGATTCATATGCTTTGGGATCACTTTGATCTGATTTTACCCGACAAAGAAACCTTCTTATTTACAGCATGTTATTAATGTTGCTCTGTACATGTTTTTGCTGTCAGGTTTTCAAGTTACTTGAAGAAACACCAGATACCCAGAACCCTGACATTGGGATGGCCTTGGCTCAGTGGTAGAGTGTTTGTCTTGGGACCGGGAGAAGCCGGTTTGAATCTCACTGGGCCGCCTAGATGTCTGTGGAGCAGATACTTAACCCCCTCGTTACTCCCGCCATTGATGTTGTCAAGACTGCCTGCTGCGGTGGAATGGAGAACAGTAATTTACCCGTTATGAGTCTAATTAAGGAATTCTTCTTCTGATATACTCATCACATTGAAAATAATTAAAGTACATTAAAATCAGGCTGCATGGTGGCACAGGGGGTGGCACGGTGGTCTCACAGCAAGAAGGTTGGGTTTCAAGTCCTTGGTCAAGGTTTGAAACACTGGCCTTTCTGTGTGGAGTTTGCATGTTCACATCGTGTATGTGTGGGTTTTCTCCCACCCTCCAAAAACAAACATGTTGGGTTGATTGGCTGCAACAAAGTTGTCTCTTGGAATGAATATGTGAATGACCATCTGTGTGTCTGTGTGTCGCCCTGCAGCAGACTGGTGTATTGTTCGGGGTGTATCCTGCATCTCGCCTGAAATCAGTCGGGATAGGTTCCAGCATTCTCAATGACCCATTACAGCACCCGTCGCGATCGGACCGTATCTCTTTACGGAATAAGTGGTTCAGAAAACAAAACATTAAAACCACATGAGAACCAGTTTCCTACACAGTGGAGACTGACTCAATGGGGACGTATGTCATGGTGAGTTAGACTTGGGGTGCCCACACCTCCAGTCTGCCAGTTTTTTTTTTTAATCAGGTATTTTAGGAACTTATCAAGTAATATTTTGCACAGTAAAATTTTTATTTTCAAAAACTGGTTTTGTACCTTTAAGAAAATTTGCCTAGAAAAAAACAATGATAATAACCCACTTGTAATGAACTAAAAACGATGGGATTTTTCTGTTAAAGCAAAAATATATTTTCTTAGGAACCAGAGATGTGCACATGCCCAGAGAAAGAGAGGTTGCTTAGGTTTCAATTTTTTAGTATCACTAAAAAAAAGAACTAAGAAAACCCACTGGTGCCCTCTGGTGGTTGGAGAGTGACCATAACGTGTTACAATCAGTGGTAGATTGTGAATATTTTATAATTCCCTTGATGTTAACTTTAAGTCATGCCTTCCTGTAAACAAAAAAAAAAGTAAATTAAAGTGCACAATCGTGCTTTTATCACTACTATCCCTAGATTTGTCCAAATGTAGTGAGAAGCTCTCAATCTGCCATGTCCTTTAAAGGTTGCTGGGTCAAATCAGAGCCATGGATGGCTCCACAGTGCTGTGTCTGTGCTTCAGTAGAACAGGACAGCTTTGATTGAAGCTGGTATTTGATAGGGTGAGGGGAATGGTGGGTAGATGGAGGAAATGGTTGCTCAAGTGGTTAGAGCGTTCACCTGCAAATCGGAAGTCTGCGGGTTCATATCCCACTGAGTGCACGTCTGGGGTCCTTGGAGAAGACACCTAACCCCTCGTTTCTCCCACCATTGGCGCGTCATAGGTGGCAGCCTGCTGCGGTGAAATGCAGCACAAAAATTTCCTGCTCAGGGATTAATAAAGTATATCTTTTTTAAAAAATCCTGGCTTGTTTTTAAAGTTTCCAACTCTTTGTGACTGAAGCAGTGCAAAAACTTTGATTCCAAACAAAAACGTAATCAATAAATTGTTAAATAATTTTCTTAATGTTCACAATAGAAAACATGTTTCTTAAGACTCCAATAAAATATAAAATACAGTTTCAGATTCCTAAAGTTTTCAAAATTATGAGTTCCGTGTTCCGTGACACTTCAAACCACTTGAGACATTTTGACATCTCGTCTTTATGTCCAACATAAACTTACTGGAACTTTAATTTGCTTATAAAACTATGGAAAATTGTTTTTTAAACTATTGTACATCTTTGTATTTTTTCCATCTTTGACAGAACACACTATGTATGAACTGTAATTCATTGTTTTCTAACCATGACGGTCATCCTGAACTTGGCGAACAGTAAGACCAGATTAGCATTATAAAAATCAGAACGATGGATTCATTCACGGGGTGTGGGACCATTTGTTTCTAGAAAAGTTGTTGGCTGAGGTTTTTAAAATCTAACCCAACAGTTCTATATTGGAATACATTTATAATGTTATTTTAAACCAGGCAGCTCAGTGGTTACCACAGTAGCCTCACAAGACTGTCAGGGTTCAAGTCCCAGGTGGGACAAGGCTTGGTTCACTGGTGTTTCTGTGGAGAGTTTGCATGTTCTTCATGTGTATTTAAGTTTTCTCTGGTTTCCTACCACCCTCCAAAAACATCCATGTTTGGTAGATTGGCCAAAATGGATTTGCCCCTAGTAATTAGTGTGCGTGTCAGACTGGTGACTTGTTTGGGTGTACTCTGCCTCTCGCCTTAATTCAGCCGGGACAAAGCCTGGCACCTCCTGCGACCAATAAGGGATGGACGGATTAGAAGAGGAAATGATATTTTAAACCACTTTGTAAAGAGGGCAGCACGGTGGCGCAGTGGCCTCACAGCAAGAAGGTCGTGGGTTTGAGTCTCGGATGGGGATAAGGATTGGAAAACTGTCCCGTGTGGAGTTTGCATGTTCTCCCCCATGTCTGCATGGGTTTCCTCCGGGTACTCCGGTTTCCTCCCACCCTCCAAAGACATGCATGTCAGGTTGATTGGCCGGTGCCAAATTGCCCCTAGGAATGAGTGAGTGTGTGGTTGTATGTGTGGGGCCCCGCGACAGACTGGCGACAGACAAGGCCCCTCGCCTTGAATCAGCTGGGATAGGCTCCGGCATTCCCGCAACCCCGTAAGGGATAGACAGATAAGAAGATGACTGACTGGTTTGTAAAGAGAGTTCAGTTATTACCTAATCCCACCAGCAGAGGGCAGAAACTAGACCTGCATGTTTTTTTAACTAGAACTTAAAGGGCCCATCTCATGCAAAATGGACTTTCCAGAGTTTTCTACCTTTAAAAGTGATGTCCGGGCCTTGTATGTGTGTGTGTGTGTATATGTGTGATGTCCGGGCCTTGTATATGTCACCAAAGGGCTTTCTAGATTTTCACAAATTGCTGTGGATTTCTGGTACGCTCAGACAAAACAACCAATGAGCAGATGTTTAAAGTATGACGCATTTGACGTAGCCAGGACGGACTTCACACACGCCCCCCTCCCTCCTCACCACCCGCCTGCCCTCCTCACCCGCTCCACTCCGGCCTTACGCCCTCACAAACTCGCTTTCAACGTCCGATATACAGGCTGGTTCGCTGCTCTGCGTCTTTTATTTTCTTGTTTGAAACACGCTTTTTTGATTAATCGACATAAAATCTTATTTCAGACGCTACCAAACCGCTACGCACGGGTTTACGCCTGCCTTCCCCCTCCCGCTCAGAGATGGGCGGAGGAATAGCGGCTCAGTGAGAGCAGAGGGCGGAGCTTGTACTTTCTCAGGACGGGCGGGGGGATGAGCGATACCTGGCCTTTCATAGTTCCGGGTCTGTGACTGCGCTCCACCAAATCAATATATTTTCATAACTATCGTGTAATGCATGTTGCAAACCCCACATTTTGCGTGTGTATGTGCAGAGGATACAATGTGAAGAGTTATTTTACATGAGATGGGCCCTTTAAATACTAGATGTTTTCTTCTTATCATTGGATGAGGGATAAAAAACATGTTTATGTTCAATAAGAAACTCTGGTTTAAACAAAAGCATGCATTTACATTTTTATTTCTTTGTTTTTAGTACAACAGTTCAAGTCAGACACTTTTCATTGTGTATTGCTCTTCTGCATCCCCTCTCTGCCCCCTCGGCTCGGTCAAAATCCAGATTATACACCTTTAAAAACATCCGGCAGAAGTCATGTGCTTTTAAGACAACTCCTCAGTTTTTAGAAAAAAAAAAAAAAAGACCCAGAGAATCAGCGGCGGCACAAAGAACACGAGTGAAAAAAAATAAATAAAATAAATCTGCAGGCAAACGCTGTGCTACTTTTAAAGACGGTGATGTGAGCGCTGCACCATGTGGGGAAAGAACATGCTTCCAAACACACACTGGTCAAACGGCTGCACCAATAAACTACATGGTAAACAACGGGCGGGGTCCACATGTAGAGCAAGTACACTTCTAGCAGGAAATATCACAAACTTGGTTTTCTTAGAAAGGTGGGCAGTGTAAACCGAAATACTGGCGGAACAAAAAATAAATCAATCTTTGGATACGTAAAAAACCCTGTACATCCCCCCCCGCGCCCCCCGATCCCACACCCCACAAAACCACAGCTTCAGTCTTCCGAGCCGCCTTCTTCCGAGCCAGGCTCTTTGGTCTCCTTGTTCTTCCTCACTTCTTCCAACTTTTTATCCTGTGAAACAAAGAAAAGGTAGAATTAAAGAATTTGTTAAATCGACGTGAGGCTCTGATTCATCAAGAACAAAAAAAAAAAAAAAAAGCGACCTTCTCTTTGAACTTCTCGTTCATGGCGGCCATGATGGCTGTGCGGTTCTCCTTGTTGGCCTCCATCTTTTGATTGAGCTTTTCTTCAGCCATCTTACTGAAGTTGTTGTTCTCCTCCATCGCTTTCTGTAGCACCTCCTTCTCATGCTCACGCTTTTCCGCTAGATGCTTCAGAACCTCGGCTTCATGATTCTGGAAAAAGATTCCGTTTTAATTTCTCACCAATCTCTCCAGTTGGATAAACATGGGGTTTTACTACCTTACGCCTTTCCTCCGCTGCATCCAGTTTCCTCTGAATCTCCTCCAAGGATACATCCTTCTTTTTAGGAGGAGACAAAGGAAATTCTCCTTTTCCATCGGGACCAGTAGCTCCCAGGAGGACTTCAAAGGCCTGGCCGGACGCCCGCTTGTCCAGCTCCTTAACTTGGATCTCTAAAAACATTTAAAAAATAAAACATATTTGACTACACATTAAAAGGCTGACAGACAAGGTCAGACAGGAATCCCCATGGACAATGATGTTTGCAGATGACATTGTGATCTGTAGTGAGAGGAGGGAAGAGGTGGAGGAAAAGCTGGAGAGGTGGAGGTTTGCACTAGAAAGAAGAGGAATGAAGATTAGTCAGAGTAAGACAGAGTACATGTGTGTGAATGAGAGGGATCCAAATGGAAAAGTGAGGTTACAGGGAGAAGAGATAAAGAAGGTGGAAGATTTTAAGTATCTAGGATCAACAGTCCAGAGCAATGGAGAGTGTGGAAAAGAGGTGAAGAAGCATGTGCAGGCAGGCTGGAACGGGTGGAGGAAAGTATCAGGTGTGATGTGCGACAGAAGAGTTTCAGCTAGAATGAAAGGAAAAGTGTACAAAACCGTGGTGAGAGCGGCCATGCTGATTGGTCTAGAGACAGTGTGGTGAGAGCGGCCATGCTGATTGGTCTAGAGACAGCGTGGTGAGAGCGGCCATGCTGATTGGTCTAGAGACAGTGTCACTGAGGAAAAGACAGGAAACAGAGATGGAGGTAGCAGAGATGAAGACGCTGAGGATCTCTCTGGGAGTGACCAGGATGGACAGGATCAGAGGAACAGCACATGTTAGAGGTTTTAAAGTCAGAGAGGCCAGACTGAGATGGTTTGGACATGTGCAGAGGAGAGAGAGAGAGTACATCAGAAGAAGGATGCTGGGTTTGGAACCACCAGGAAAGAGGACTAGAGGAAGACCAAAGAGGAGATTCATGGATACAGTGAAGGAAGACATGAAGATAGTTGGTGTGACCGAAGAGGATGCAGGAGATAGGGTTAGATGGAAGAAACTGACTTGCTGTGGCGCCCCCTGAAGGGAAATGCCGAAAGAAGAAGATTAAGTATTTTCCCCAGAAGGGGGATTTACCTTCAGGGGTTGCCATTGGAACGTAAAGCAGATCAATTCACCTGAAGAGAAAAAAAAAAAAAAAAAAGATTAAACTTTTCAAACTCTTACATATTTACCAGGGTTTTTAATATTATAAATATAATTCGTGTTTTAATGAGTCATTTTAAAACATTTTAGTTATTTTATTTTTAAAAAAAAAACAGCTCGACTTAAAAAAAAAAAAATTTTTTGGCGACCTCCAGCGGCTGTAAAGATTACTGCAGCACAATCAGTGTAAATATTACACATTAGGTTGTTTGGCGGCCTCTGGTGGTCATTTTAATTACTGCAACAAACCACCGCCCATCAACCCAAACAAAAAGAAGCATCAACATGGTTCATATTTAGCAGCTAATAATTAAAAAAAAAAAACTATAATCACATTAATATCAACAAAAGAAATCATAGAAAATCAGAGTGTGAGGATGTCAGGATGGGATTAAAGCTCAAACCAGACCATTAAACCAGTCTGATCATCAGAAGCACCTGTTTCTCTCACCATGTGTTTGAGCAAACAGATGGAAACAAAAGCAACAGATCAGATAAAAATTATGTTTTTATACCAGAAAAAAAAATCCCTTTTCACCCCAAAATCCTCCAAAAAACCTCCTTGTATTCAAGTTAATTAGCATGAAGGAGACACCTGCCATGACAGATGGGTTTTTACTGGACAGAAAACTGACTCAGTTATTAAAAAAAAAAAAAAGATTTGGCTCCAAATATCAGCAGCTGCTTCAGACAAAGAAGCAGACAGAGAGGAGGAGGGGGGCAGCAGACCCTCCATCACAAAAAAAAAAAAAACTCACATCATGGCTGAAAAGAATAAAAAAAAAAAAAAAAACACAAAATTTACTATTAATGAAGTAAAAAGAAAGGGGTTCAGAATGTGCTGTTCCAGGCGGTGCCAACACACACACACATACACACACACCCTCTCACACACACACACAAAACAAGCCTGGCTTTGTCTCACAACAAACATTTATTTCCCCCACTTTTTTTTTTTTGGAAACATCAAATATTTTCCACAAACTTGATTATTTTCATATAAAATTGTCACGTTTTTGACCACGTGTTTTTAAACAAACAAACAAAACAATATTTAATCAAATAATTCGCTTTTTTAAAATTATTTTACAATTTTTTTTTTTTTACAGGTTGATTTACTTAAAGATATTTTTTTTGCATTATTTTATTTTTATGGTTGATGATAAATGAATGAGGTTTCTTACCTTTTGGAGAATTCAAACTAAAGCCAGCTCCACACCCTGTTCATCCACTGATTCAAACACGTTCTGCAGCCATATAAATGCACCACACATCATGACGTCACATCCCTCTCCACCAATCACAACCGCCGCTTAGAACTCCACTTCCTCTGGGATTTGTAGTTCTTAATTCTCTTTCAAACAAAACCTATTTCCATAATTAAAACAAAAAAAAATCCAAATATTTATTAAAGGTTTTTATTTTGTGCCTGAAAATTAATTTTAATTTTATCATCTATTTTTAATGTTTTTTTTAATCAAATCAAACTTTATTTATAAACACTTTTAAAACATGAAGTTACACAAAGTTTTGAACACAATGAATAAAATTCAGATAAGATTTTAAATCCAGATCATTAAAGAAACACTGATTTAAAAACATTAAAAATCACACACTGCACACATGCATCGACATTCACACACCCTGCATTCACCCTTTCCTCCCCAAGCACCCGTGACTTTCCCTGGACAACAGGTACTGTCTCTTTAACTGAATTAATAAAATAAACATCCGGTCTGATGCTGCTGTGAGGAAATAATAACTGGGGATCGATCTACACCAGGAGTCAGTCCAGCTGTGACACTTGGTCTCTCCAGTGGGTCTAGGGGCTGGCTCTGGGTCTCCGGGCACATGCCCAGATCACCTCATCAGTGGGGCGTTTAGAATGCATCCTAACCGGATGCCCAAACCACCCCATGTGGCTTTTCTCAACCTGGAGGAGAAACAGCTCTTCTCCTAGTTCTCCTGGATGGCACAGCTCGTAACTCTATCTCTGAGCGAAAGCCCAGACACCCTGTGGAGGAAGCTCTCGATCTTTCGGTCACCACCCACAGCTGGTCACCATAGGTGAGGGTAGGAACGTAGATCCTGGTCACCATAGGTGAGGGTAGAAGCGTAGAATCTGGTTACCATGGTGAGGTAGGAACGTAGATCCTGGTTACCATGGTGAGGGTAGGAACGTAGATCCTGGTTACCATGGTGAGGGTAGAAGCGTAGAATCTGGTTACCATGGTAAGGTAGGAACGTAGATCCTGGTTACCATGGTGAGGGTAGGAACATAGATTCTGGTTACCATGCTGAGGGTAGGAACGTAGATCCTGGTTACGATGGTGAGGGTAGGAACGTAGATCCTGGTTACCACGGTGAGGGTAGGAACGTAGATCCTGGTTACCACGGTGAGGGTAGAAGCGTAGAATCTGGTTACCATGATGAGGGTAGGAACGTAGATCCTGGTTACCATGCTGAGGGTAGGAACGTAGATCCTGGTTACCATGGTGAGGGAAGGAACGTAGATCCTGGTTACCATGGTGAGGGTAGGAACGATGATCCTGGTTACCATGGTGAGGGTAGGAACGTATATCCTGGTTACCATGGTGAGGGTAGGAACGTATATCCTGGTTACCATGGTGAGGGTAGGAACGTAGATCCTGGTTACCATGGTGAGGGTAGGAACGTATATCCTGGTTACCATGGTGAGGGTAGGAACGTAGATCCTGGTTACCATGGTGAGGGTAGGAACGTAGATCCTGGTTACCATGGTGAGGGTAGGAACGTAGATCCTGGTTACCATGGTGAGGGTAGGAACGTATATCCTGGTTACCATGGTGAGGGTAGGAACGTAGATCCTGGTTACCATGGTGAGGGTAGGAACGTATATCCTGGTTACCATGGTGAGGGTAGGAACGTAGATCCTGGTTACCATGGTGAGGGTAGGAACGTAGATCCTGGCTACCATGGTGAGGGTAGGAACGTAGATCCTGGTTACCATGGTGAGGGTAGGAACGTATATCCTGGTTACCATGGTGAGGGTAGGAACGTAGATCCTGGTTACCATGGTGAGGGTAGGAACGTAGATCCTGGTTACCATGGTGAGGGTAGGAACGTAGATCCTGGTTACCATGGTGAGGGTAGGAACGATGATCCTGGTTACCATGGTGAGGGTAGGAACGTATATCCTGGTTACCATGGTGAGGGTAGGAACGTATATCCTGGTTACCATGGTGAGGGTAGGAACGTAGATCCTGGTTACCATGGTGAGGGTAGGAACGTATATCCTGGTTACCATGGTGAGGGTAGGAACGTAGATCCTGGTTACCATGGTGAGGGTAGGAACGTACATCCTGGTTACCATGGTGAGGGTAGGAACGTACATCCTGGTTACCATGGTGAGGGTAGGAACGTAGATTAACTAGTAAATCAAGAGCTTTGCTTTTTGGCTCAGCTCTTTTTTCACCACACTAATCAATGCAGTGTCCTAATTATTGCAGACACCACACCAATCCATCTCTCAATCTCCCGTTCCATTCTTTATCTGCTTATGAAAAAGACCCCAAGACACCTAAACTCCTCCACTTGGAGAACCCCACATTGGAACTGCTGTGATTTAAAACCCAATGAAACACCAATCTGCTGGACGGTGGGAGGATGGGAAACGAGCTCAAGCCTGATGAAGAGTTTCTAACATTTCTTTTGTGAAACCATTATGCAAATGCCAGACAGATTCCAGCTTCAACCAGCTTTAAATCCGACCTTTTTCAGACTATTTTTAGCTCAGTGTTGTTTTGATCACTGACAGAGTCGATCTGTGATTGTTCTGTCACAGAATTACAATGTTTTGATCTATTTTTACTCGTGCCAACGTGTGCACGTTGGAACCCTTTGTGTTCTTCTGACTGCTGGAGTCGGTGTTGGAGGCAGTTTCAGTAAAAAAGCAGAGACAGATAAATCCATCCGGCTCAGGATGTGTGAGGATCGTCTTTTCGTTTATCAGATTTATTTCTCAAACAGCTGGAGTAAATGGAGAGGTGTGGGTTAGAGGAAGGAAGCTGGGACATGACCTCCATATTTAATCTGCCTCCACAGGGATTCCCAGATGTTAGAGAGCTGCTCAATCTGGATGATAAATCTTAAACGTGCTTGTGAGATGATTCCAGAAGATTCACAAGAATCTCAGGTCTGATGAAAAAAAAACAGAAAGTTTTTTCCTTCATGAATAAATTTGGAGGCCACAAACCATAGACACAAATAACTAGCTGTCACATATGGTCACCAGCTGTGGGTGGGGACCTAAAGAATGAGATCACGGATACAAGCGGCCGAAATGATCTTCCTCTGCAGGGTGGCTGGGCTCGCACTCAGAGATCAGGTGAGGAGCTCTGCCATCCGGGAGGAGCTCGGTGTCGAGCCGCTCCTCCTCCAGGTCAAGAGGGGCCAGATGGGGTGGTTCGGGCATCTGGTCAGGATGCCTCCTGAGCGCCTCGCTGGTGAGGTGTTTTGGGCACGTCCCACCGGGAGGAGACCAAAAGGCAGACCCCGGACCCGCTGGAGAGACTGTGTCTCTCCAGTTGGCTGGGGAGCGACTTGAGATCCTTCCAGGATGCAGCTCGGGTGAGAGAAGCCTGGGCTTCCCGTCTGAGGTTGTTGCCCCCGAGACCCGGCCCCGGATGTGGAAGACGACGATGTGGATGTGGATTACAATCAGAAAGAGAGCAGTGGTTGACCTCACACTG
The DNA here is from genome assembly GCA_902685375.1 of Neostethus bicornis. NCBI lineage: Eukaryota > Metazoa > Chordata > Actinopteri > Atheriniformes > Phallostethidae > Neostethus > Neostethus bicornis. The sequence continues at coordinate 3,203,004 of LR738551.1, forward strand.
CAAAACATGAAAGAATTGAATTATTTCAGGTATAAAATCCAACCTGATGTTTCAAGCTCTCTTCATATAAACACTAACAGTCACACATCGCAGCATTGGAGGTTGTTAGTGCAACAACCTCCAATGGGTACGTTTGGATGGGTCTGTTTTTAAACTCATCAATCGCTCCTTTCTGGTTTGGCCAGATGGTGTACCTAATGCAATTGGGGTAACAAACTTTTCCAAATCCCATTGGTAGCAGACATTGCCTTTGTTATGGCTTTAAATACCCACTTTTGGGATTTGTTACAAAAAATACTGTCCGGCCAGATCTTCCTTGATGTTCAGCCAATGAACTACAGAGGGGATGGACGTTTGTGTTTGACACCACAGCCCATTATCCCGAGGTCTACTGAATGGTCGCTAATGCATTGATACCTGATTGGGTGTTGGAAATTAATTTCAGCCAAAAAATGTCATGAGGCGGTGTACAGGTGGAAAGAGGAGGACCAAATTACAGACAGAAAACATGGTTTATTTGAGAATGGCAGTCCATCAATACTGTGAAAAGAAAAACTAATTTTCAGTGGCATGGCAAAAGGTTGTTGTCAGAATGTGTTCTTGTTCAGGCAACCAAGAGACCTGGTTGGAAGGGATGGTGTGACCTGACAGGGAAGTCTGGGGTGATTGCCCTTAAATAGATGGCAGGGTCCACAGATGTGAGGCATCAGGAATCAATCTCAGGTGACCCTAATCAGGGTGATGAGGAACATCGAGGGCTCCTTCTGGCGGCAGGAGAGGGGATTATGACAAAAAATCCAGCAGACTCGCCAAACTTATTTAAAAAGCAGGGGTGTCATTTACCAAGCGTGCGTACAACCAAACGTTATGCCAATGCCAACTTTGATTCAAATCGAACAGTGTATGATAGCAGCGGAGTATGGGATCCACATTGTAACTTTAAAATAAGTCAGGAGCTGCTCTGCACAAATTGTAAGATGTGGAGAAAAGACGATACTTGTGGACAGAAGCTGAAGTGAACTGAAGACAGTGAAATGAAGCTTTTGAAGCAGTGAGAAAACATGTAGAAAGCAAACAAACAGTAAATGCCTGTCATAGTAAAAGTAAAGGACTATGCCTCAGAAAGATGGTTAATTAAGATATATGTACGGTGTCAAGTCACCAGATTAGAACTCAATTTAAAACCGTGCATTGACGAGGACCTGCTCGTACCTGCAGATAGAGATAGAAATGAAAACAATAATATTTTTTATGGATAGTGTTATTTTGTTGGTTAGTCGCTTTTGAGCACAACATCGGCTTTTGCGAAAGCTCAGACAACAGTGCCAGCAGACACGTCAGCCTAAGCATGTACAATCCACCGGCAAACTGTGGCGTCACTCGCCCGGCGCTGCCTTCCACCCTTCGTGAAGCTGTGGTCTCCTCTGGTCATCCATCACTCCCACGCCTCTCGCAGCCTGACTTTGAACGGCCGGTTCACGCCGATGTCCAGCGGTGGAATTCCTTTGTCAGACTTCCCGGAATCACAGCAAGCGTAGCGTTCATCTGCTTTACTTGTTTTTTTCACGTCGGCGGTGAGATGAGCACGTATAGAGTCAAAAATCAGAAGCGATGGTGATGCCGGTCTCCTTACATACACCTGCCTCAGCCACTCCTTCATCATTTCCTCGTCCATCCAGACCTTTTCATGATGCCTGCTAGAAACGTCTCTTCGGGCAAAGTCTTTCTCTTAAAAATCACCATCGGAGGCAGTTTCCATCCATTGGCATGGCAGCCAAGCACAACAGTAAACGAAGCCTTTTCGTATCGCGTTGTGCGTATTGCTACCATGCCGGTTCCCTTCTTCTCCATCGTGTGACTCACCAGGATGATGAACGGGAGCGGCACCTTAACAAACACATACAGTAGGGTGCACTGCACGATAGGGCGCGTCGCTCATTTTGAAGAAAATCCAAGACATTTATACAGTATGTGCCTTATTGTCGTGAAAACACGGTAATCAAAATATCAAGCCGGTAATTACTAAGTCTGCTTCGGGTAGCTGGCATTAATTCCGGTGCATGGCTAGTTTTTGTTTTTGTTACCACTATTTTGTTTTAAAACACCAACAGATTAACGTCTCTGCCACAAAGTTGCTGTGGTGACAACCTCTTACTCTCTTTCACTTGCGGGCAACACAACCACGACCGTGCAATGGCGACACCTCTTCATTGTTCATGAGTATTTTCAGGTGCTACCAGCTCAGTGAATACCACTGAATAAGCATCATATCATTTGCATGTGATCAATATTTGGAGTTTCTTAAGTGTGGTTGGGGTGGGTTTAAACCGAGCAAAAAAACTCGCTCAGCCTAAGATGTACGCAGATATCAAGATTGAGGCCCCAGGTTTGTGTTTGGCTTGGCCGAGTGGAGGAGATGGTGAGGGACAAAATGAGGGAGAAATTTTGGTCAGTCTTGAACACCACTGACACATCTTCTATGACTGTGTGGATCTACTGAGTTGACTACTGCGACCCTTCTGCTCAGAAGAACAGTACAGTGAAGTCTGATGTTGTCCCAGAAATGTGATCCCCACATGTAGATAAATCAATAACAGCACACTGTAAAACTATCAATAATTTCACTAGTTTCTTTGGAGTTCATGGTATTTACGCTTGTGTTTATGTTTTTATGTTGCTTATGCTTCCACCAACAGAATGCCCAGCAGGTATTAAACAGTCAGTCTGTCCTTACGTCCAAGCTTCCATAACAGTTTGGTGAACATGGCATCGCCTAATGAAACTAATGGGGAAGACTCCTGAACAGGGAGACGGTGGCTCAGTGGTAGAGCGTTCGCCCTCGTATTGAAAGTTAATCGGAAGTTCAAAGGTTCGATTCCCACTGAGTTCAAGTCTAGGGTCTTTGGAGAAGACACCTAACCCCCTGTTTCTCTCACCATTGGCGCCGTCATGGCAGCCTGCTGTAGTGAATTTCCCCAGTGAGGCATCAATAGAGTATGTAAAAAAAAAAAAGAAACTGCCCACAGTCAATCAGTGCCCACTATAAGTGAACTGATTAGGTTTCTCTTCAGTGGTTTGGGAGACGTGTTCACAAGAATTTGGGATTTTCTGAAAACTTATTCTTAGGAGTTGCTTTGGATCAGAACACAGAAGACAGAGAACGTTCAAGTGTTATCATGTGCCAACCAGTAAGACATCTCATTGCATTTGTGATGCGGGAGATGATGAGTGCTTTCTGAGGGAGTGAGGGCGTGAGGGGGGTGAGGTCATTAGTTAATCCATCTCGTACTGAGCAGCAGCTGATCCACAGAAAGTCTGCAGGTCTAAAAAGAAAAGTGGAACCTCTTTTCAAAAGCACTCAGCCATGCTGGTGAGGGCTGTGGTTTCTGTTGACCCATTTTTATTCCACCACTCCCTCCCTGCACCCTCCTCCTCATCCACACACTGCTGGGATGGAGGGCTGGGCCATCAGGTGTCTGAGATAAACGAAGAGAAGCCGAGATGTTCCCAGTCATAAGGAACACAAAGTCCTCATTGGTTATTAATTACAGGCAAAGTTCTACAGTATGCCCCCGTTACCATGACACCAGATCTATTAGGCGAACATGCTGAAGTGAGGCGAACTTTTACGTAACCATGGGTTACATAACAACCCCACTGCTCTCCCAGAGCTGGAAGTGAATTTTCCATCGCCCCTCATTTCCCTGCTCCACCCCCCATTCCCACTTGCTCTGCACGTGCAGTCTGAGTGTTCATGTGTGTCTGAGAAATGGATGCACACACACACTGTTAACCAACCATAGGGAGAGGGTTCTTGTGCTTCAAGCCTCATTCTCCACTAAATAGGGACAATGACTGTATAAATTAACTGGACATAGCAAGACAGTGCCACTGCATGCCAAATAGGAAGGAGACAGTGGATCCAAAAAGTCTCAGTGCCCACAGATATTCTCTAGAGGCGTCATTGTAGTCAAGAACATCACTTCCATGTTTCAACTGGTAAAATATCTTGATAGTAGAGTGGTGTGTGCCGTGTTGTAATGACAGAAATGATCTCTCACTACTGCTTTCTTCTGAAGGAAAACAAAAACAGGAGATGATAAACTAGAGCTCTAATAATAAAGCTCTAACAATAAAAAAAATCCTTTCAAAGTATCTAGTGCTTGGAGCCAATGGAACAAATGTTTCACTAGCAAATGCATTTATAAGAATCAGAAATACTTTTATTGCCATGGTCAATGAAGAAAATCAGAGACTAGGAATACCCCCGAGTCCTGGAGACGTACAAGTCATGGAGAGATGGAAGGCTGCAGCCAATCACCTTCTCCACAGAGCGCACAATGCGCTGCAGTCTATGTTTGTCCCTGGCTGTTGCTCCAGCGTACCACACGGTGATGGAGGAGGTGAGGATGGACTCGATGATGGCTGTGTAAAACTACTTTAACATCTGGGCGGGCAGCTTGGCTTTCTTCATCCTCTGCTGGGCCTTTTTGATCAGGGAGCTGATGGACAGCTCCCACTTTAGATCCTGTGTGATGGTAGTGCCGAGGAAGTGGAAAGAGTCTACAGTGGTGATGGAGAAGTCTGTCAGTGCAAGGGGGGTAATGAGAGATGTGACTTTCCTAAAGTCCACGATCATCTCCACTGTCTTCTGAGCGTTGAGCTCCAGGTTGTTGTTGCTGCACCAGGACACCAGCCGGTCTACCTCCATCCTGTAGGCCGACTCATCACCATCAGAGATGAGTTGGATTTATAAGGTTTATGAGCTACTTTAAGCAAATATCATATTTACAAGCCAATAAAAGGCACCCTGTTTAAATATCTATGCCCGCAAAAGCAGAACCTATTTAAGTTCACATTACAAATGTTGTTGTTATGTCTGCGGAAATACTTGTTTATTTGGTTATAAACCCCCTGTGTGCTGCACAGTGGCTGCATTGGTTAGCATTGTGGCCGGGGTCAGGGGTTTGAGTACCGAGTGGGACACGGCTTGAATCACTGGCCTTTCTGTGTGGTGTTTGCATGTTTTTCTCTGAGTACTCCGGTTTCATTTCGTCAAACATGGTTTAGTAAGATACATGCACATTGTAAAAACCCAACATAGCCCCTGTTTCTGTGCAATGTCACATCCCGGAAGGAGATGGTGACTCAGTAGGTAGAGCATTCGTCCGTTGACTGGAAGTTAACCGGAAGTTTGCGTGTACACATCCCACTGAGTTCATGTCTAGCTTCCTTGGAGAAGACACCTAACCCCCCAGTTCTCTCACCATCGACACCGTCATAGGTGGCAGCCTGCTGTGGTGTAATGCAGCACACAAATTTCCAGCTGAGGGATGAATAAAGCATATTAAAATAAAAAAATATATATTCCCAATACTCACGCATGTGTGGCCGCAATGGGGTGCATTGAGTTCACGTCTAAGGTCCTTGGAGAAGTTACTTAACCCCCCGTCCTCCCACAATTGGCGCCATTGTGGCACCTGCGATGGTGCAACGCAACAACAAATTTCCCCAGTGAGGGAACAATAAAGTACACATTATTATTATAGGTGACATCACACTCAGTAGGACCATCTGTCCTACCGTCTGTGGACATGGAATAATATATGGATTGAAGAAGCAGTAGATGAAACCAGAAACCAAAGTTCCGGAGCACCAGACTCCCCCCAGCTTCTGGTGTTAGCAGCATGCTATCGTGTTTTAATCTGACTGTTTTAATTTGGCCTGTTTATAAGCTCCATCTTTGATGCAGAGATTTTGTCTCACTCACATGAGCTGGAAGTCTATCCCATAAAACGGGCTTGGTGGCTAAACACGCTGCCTCCAAATGTTCCCATTATTCCTGTCTTGTTTTACATGAGAGCGATTAATGCGGTACCAGAAATGATGAGAATGTTTCAGACTCATTTGGTGACGGTTGAACGAGCCACATCTGCTAATGGCTTCATACAATATGTAAAAGCTCACAATGGTTTTATGTCTTAGTTTAAAGGCTTTGGTTCAGAAGCCACGCCTGGAGAAACCACCAGAGAGTCTGTACAGTCAGGCATGGTGGTGCCATTAATTCATCCAATACTCAGATGGTTTTATTTTATTTCTGATCTTGTTTTTTATACTTGGAGACATTTTTAAACATGAACGTGCAGCACGGCATGTAAACCACTTCTTTAGCTGGTGGAATCAACTACAAAATTATTTGGTTGTAGTTACCAGGCTGGTGAAGTTAGAACTGGTAACGGAAAGTTTAGGAGTTTTTTTTTTTTTTCAAAGAATATTTAAGGAAAAATTAACTAGTTTAAAAAACTTGCGTAAAAATTGAGCAGAGCTACCGTCTCAGGGTGGAGAAATTGGTCTCCCTCGTGGAGGAAAGAGAAACAGTGCTCTTTGCAGGCTACAGAGGTGGTGGCATCCCCCACAAGCAAACAAAGTGGCAAAGTGGCAATGAGGGGCGCACGCCGATCTGTCACTGAAAAAAAAATTCAACTATAAAGTAGTGACACAATAAGAAAGTGGAAGTGGATTAAGATCGATGTCAGCGGCTGAAGGCGGTCCAAGAAAGTCTAAGCTTGATGTTTTAATCATAGTGCTATTGTTGTTGTTGTTTATTTACAATATGTTCCAAATTAATATACTAATGGAATTTAATATCGATCCGTCGTGGTAAAGAAAGAGCTGAGCCGAAAAGCAAAGCTCTCAATTTACAAGTCGATCTACTTTGTACGTTCCTACCCTCACCATGGTAACCAGCTGTGAGTGGTGACAAAAAGAACGTGAATACAAGCGTCCACAATGAGCTTCCTCTTGAGGATGGCAGGGCTCTCACTCAGAGATCGGGTGGGGAGTTCTGCTATCCGGGAGGAGCTCAGTGTCGGGCCGCTCCTCCTCCAGGTTGAGAGCAGCCAGATGGGGTGGTTCAGGCATCTGGTCAGGATGCCTTCCGAGCATCTCGTTGATAAGGTGTTTTGGGCACGTCCCACCTGGCTCTTGTTTTATCTGTGTTCTGTTGTGTCTCTGGATTTTTGGAGTCTTGAAAGCAATTTTTTTTAATAGTCAGTTGGTCATTTAAGCCCAATTAAAGAAAAAACTCCTGGAGGACCTTCCACATTTTAACAGATCAATATTTATATTATATGTCCCAGAATTGTTTAAAGAGATGTGCGTCTGATTTAGAACCCTTGCTGCGCAACGCAGATAAAGACATGATGAGGAAGGATTCTTAAGACAAATATGCAGCTGCTAGAATGACATTATAAAGCTTCAAACACAAAGTGTTCAACATCAGATCCTCCAGAAAAAAAGAACGATATCATCTTTTCAAACATTAAAAACTCAGTGTATTTGTTTCGGATGTGAAATTGTGCAGAAGAGGCAGCAGGATTTCAATAAGAGGACAAACATGGGGATTGAGAACATACTGGATATAGTTGACAATCTTTTCAAATCTCCATGTTTCCGTGCTCCATGTTTCTAATGACAGACATTTAAGGCCCCGTCCAAACGTAGCCGGGTATATTTGAAAACGCATATCTGCTGTCCTCCGTTTTAGGAAAACGCTCGCGTCCACACGTAACCGTTTTCAAAATATCCACGTCCACAAGCAGCCGTAAATACTCTTCTGAGCATGCCAGACCAGTAGTCGGCAGTATTGATGTAAACGTGAGTTCCGACCTATCCAATCAGAGCACCTCTGTCATCATTTCCGCAAAACCTGAAACATGGCACCAGGCATCTTGTTTATGTGTACCGACAAGGAGGTGGAATTGCTTTTAAAAGTCGTCATCAACTACAAAGTTAATAAAACACAGGAAACTATAGACGATCCAAACAAGGACGCACACGAGTGACGTATGTGCATTACTTGTCGCAGGTAGTGACGCATAAAATGCATAAAAACGCAAATCTCCGTTTTCGCACGTCCACACGCAAACGCAAAGACAGAGTTTTTAAAAATCTCCACTTTGGCTGGAGTTTTCAAAAATGCCGGTCTTGAGTGAAAAAACCCTCCGTTTTCATGTTTTCAGGTCTAAACAGAAAAAAATATATGCGTTTTCAAAAATACCCGGCTAAGTGTGGACGGGGCCTACTGTAAGTGTGGAAGTGTGTTTTCTAATTATTTTCTTTCTGCTTCAAATGCTTCATTTCACTGTCCTCTGGTTACATCAGGTTCTGTTCACAAGTCTTTTTCTCTGCATCTTCCAACTTTGCTTAGAGTCAACAGCTTATTTGTATGGTTGAATTTGAGTATAAGTTGGCACACGCACAGATCACAGCGTAAGCAAGTTTTATAAACGAGGGGTAAGATATTTCTGATGAGTCTCCAGCCTGGTTTAGACTAGAAGAAGAACCTCACCCTCGTGGGAATTTTTTTTATCTCTGAAACAGCCTGAAGGACCCTATAGGCCTTGTCATGGTGCAGGATGGGGTGATGGGCGTGTCTATGGCTTGTTATCATTTCAAACCTCCTCAGGGAGTGGAGGAGTGAGGAAAACAGAGATACAAAGGAGGTAGAGAACGGTGACGGAATAAATGAGATTAAAACATCATGACCCATCGATGACATGGTGGTATTTAGTGAGGTATGAGGCACTAGTGCTCCAATACGTCATCAATATTTGTAATTTGAGTTTTGTCCTTCATGATCAATCATTCATTAACCAACCTGTAGCTTTAGAACGAGTTAGATTACGTTCTGTTTTAATCTTAATCTGTAGAATCAGTTTTCTCTTGATTTAATAAGAGCCTCATCCAATCACAGAAGGCGGATCTGGATCCAGATGTGGATCTACATGGAACATTGTTAGCATAGCTTGGATCATTCACCAGGATAAACCATTCCTCTCTGTTATCAGAGACCACGTGGAGCAGGAACAGTGTTTACAACATCTGGACCCGACAGAACTGGTCTAAAAACCATCCTGCAGATGTGTGTGTGTGTTTGTGGGTTGATGACGTCTCTAATTTAGCAGTAAAATGTTGCTCAGACCATTAGAGAAACGATCTGATGATCTACGATGACTCACGGGAGTTTACGATGCTGCTGATGGAGAAACTTTACTGCTGACAGGACAGAAAAACCTCACCTTGTTTTTATTACTAATTTATTTTAAAGGAGGTTCAGACTCGTTTACAAACTCGTTTACATTCAAAAGCAGAACAAACTGATGGCTTTATTCTGGATAAACTGAGTTATGATGCTACATGATGTCCACCTGGGCAGAGGGACAGAGGGGCATGATGGAGGGAGCTGGGGGGCGTCGTGGTGGGGGTGAGGTGGGGCTTTAAGGAGAAACAATGCTGCACAGCAACTTGGTCTCCATGGCAACCAGACTAAGAGATAATGATGCCAAACAGACAGAGAAGATGCTGACGTGTTAGATTGTGTACGTAGGCGTGTGTGTGTGTGTGTGTGTTTGTATATATCTGTGTGTGTGTGTGTGTGTGTGTTTGTATGTCTGTTTGTTTATGTGTGTGTGTGTTTCTTTGTTTGTGTTTTTGTGTGTACGTGTCTGTTTATTTTTATAACTGTGTGTGTTTGTGTGTATATGTTTTATGTGTGTGTGTGTGTGTGTGTGTGTGTGTGTATGTGTGTTTGTGTGTGTGTGTTTGTTTATATTTGTGTGTGTTTGTTTATATTTGTGTGTGTGTGTTTGTTTGTTTGTATGTGTGGGGGGGTTGAATGTGTGCATGTGTGTATGTGTTTGTATGTGTGTGTTTTATGTGTGTGATCAGCAACTGAAAGGACTTTTCTTTCTTGTTTTTTTTTTTACATAAATATGACTTTTAAAAGAATAAAATTGTATGAAAAAACTTCTAAAACTCCTTTTGAGTTTTAATTATTTCTGTTTGACATCATTTGATGGTGTTTTTTTAATTAATTTTATCAGAAAGATAGTGGAAAAGTTTCAAAAAAGTCTTCTGGACAGTTTAATTCTTGAACGAGACGTTTCGACTTCCATCCGGAAATCATTTTCAATCTGAATGAAATGGACTGAAAACTGGATCTATTTATACTAACCTGAGTAAAGGTAAAAAAATAGTAAGAAGGGCTCGACCAATGAGCCTGTGTTACCTATGATGGCCGTGAATGGCTCCTATTGTAGCCACAGACCAGTAAACGACCCTATTATAAAAATGCTAAAAGCCTAGTGAATAGAGAAACCTGCTAACGAGAGGCGTGAAACTGAGTCACAAGGTGTCATCTTTAGTCCATGGCTTCAAAAGGCTGCTATAGATACCGGGCAAAACGTATCTAACGCCTCCACTCCGATTCAATGAGGGATTCTCTTTCATCACAAAGATGGCTTCTTTCACCCCTCTTTCAAACCAACCTTTCTCTCTACTTAGAATCTTCACCTCACTGTCCTCAAAAGTGTGTTTGGTGGATTTAAGATGCAGATGTACGGCAGACTGTGGACCACTAGAGGCTTCTCTTCTGTGTTGGTAAAGTCTTTTGTGGAGTGGCTGCTTCGTTTCTCCAATGTAGTGTTCTTTGCAGCTCCCTTCACTGTACCGGATCGAATAAACTACATTGCTCTGTTTTTCTGTAGGCATCTTGTCTTTAGGATGTACTAGTTTCTGCCGTAATGTGTTGACCGGTTTAAAGAAAACCGGGATGTCATGTTGTCTGAAGATTCTCTGTAACTTCTCGGACAGTCCTGACACGTAGGGAATAGAGACTCCATTTTTTCTCTTCTCAGTTTCTGTTTCCCTCTTCTCATGTTTCTTGGACGCTCTCACCCTATTCAGGGCCCATTTGGGGTATCCACAGACCGAGAGGGCTTTTTGGACATGCTGTGTCTCCTTCTCCTTAGCCTCTGTGCTCGTGGGCACCTCCTCCGCCCTGTGTTGTAAAGTTCTGATGACACCCAGTTTGTGTTGCAATGGATGATTAGAGTCAAACTGTAGGTATTGGTCTGTGTGAGTGGGTTTCCTGTATACTTCCAGTTGCAAATTCCCGTCCTCTCCTATGATCACAGCGCAGTCTAAAAAGGCCAACCGGTTGTCCTTGGAGTCTTCACGTGTAAACTTGATGTTAGGATCCACAACGTTGATGTGTGAAGTGAAGGCTTCCAGATCTTGCTTGTTGATCTTTACAAAAGTGTCATCAACATAGCGGAACCAGTGACTGGGCGGATTTCCTGGGAATGTGCTCAGGGCTTGCTTCTCGACCTCCTCCATGTAAAGATTAGCTACTATAGGCGACACTGGAGAGCCCATCACACAGCCGTGGATTTGTCTGTAGAAACCACCACGAAACTGAAAGTAAGTGGAGTTGAGACGTTAGATACGTTTTGCCCGGTATCTATAGCAGCCTTTTGAAGCCATGGACTAAAGATGACACCTCGTGACTCAGTTTCACGCCTCTCGTCAGCAGGTTTCTCTATTCACTAGGCTTTTAGCATTTTTATAATAGGGTTTGTTTACTGGTCTGTGGCTACAATAGGAGCCATTCACGGCCATCTTAAGTAACACAGTCTCATTGGTCGAGCCCTTCTTACTATTTTTTACCTGTTACTCAGGTTAGTATAAATGGATCCAGGTTTCAGTCCATTTCATTCAGATTGAAAATGATTTCCGGATGGAAGTCGAAACGTCTCGTTGAAGAATTAAACTGTCCAGAAGACTTTTTTGAAACTTTTTCTACTATGGATCACTCCTGGATGAATGAGGGACTACACGGATTTATCAGAAAGAGGTCGTTCACGTCTATAATCTGACCTGTGATGACAAATAAAAACATCTATGATCTAATGTTTAATCTGGAGGTAAACATCTTCAGCATACGAAGAATCAAAGAGATCAAAATCTGAAGAATTTAAAGCTGTCTTTGAATTCTGGATTTTCTGGTAGACTTTTCTCATTTTTTTTCAGGCCTGTGATTGGTTCAGAAAACCTGGTCCCCAGAAAAAAGGTCCCTGTAGATGATGGAAACTTGTATCTGTGTGTGTGTGTTTGTGTCTCTGCGTGTGTCTCTGTGTGTGTGTGCCAGTCTCCGCCCATCCCTACCAGGATGATGTCATGTGTGAAGCCTTGTTGGACAAAGAACAAAGTCTGGATGGAAGAGCGGAGAGAAGATAGAAGACAGACAGACGGACGGACGGACAGGCAGACAGGCAGACAGACAGACAGACAGACTGTGTCACTGTTACATGACCCTAAAAACCAAATAATGTTACAGAGGCACAGAGAGCCCGTGTCCTTAATGCCTCCACATTTTGAGACTGGAGGCATTAAATTTGGTAGTGATTACTCAAGCACTAGCGCTGGCACTAGCGCTGGCACTAGCACTGGCTTTGTTCCCTAAGTTAGACATTTTCTAGAGTTCTGATTTTGATTGGTTGTTTACTTTTTTGTACAGTTATTGAAATTAATCACTGTTCAACCATGTCAAGTTTTGACGGGTCTGATTAAAAATGTTTTTCTTAGCCAATGACAGCAGATATCCAGACCATGAATGAACTGGATTGGCTGCAGATAGGGTCTCCAGTGTACCTTCAAAAACCTCCCTCTTGGGATCAAGGTGGTTGCCATGTGAACACAGACTGGACCGCAGTGACTTCATAGTTCTGGCTCCATAAGTTCAACATGGATGGATCTGATTGGCTTTATTTGTTTGAATGATGTGACATCACATTTACTAGATCCAGCTCATCAAACACTGTCCCTCTCCTCACCCCTTCAGGTGAACAGGGACTGTTCTAGATGGACACTGACCCGTTGACATCCTTATCTCCCCGTTCGCCTCTTTTTCTGTTTAAATGGACTCATTTTGAACAACGTTAAAATCTTTTAAATTAAAAATTGATGCTTTCAGAGTTTGTGTCTTTCTTTTTCTTCATCATCTTCTATTTTCTCCTTGTTCCTCCTCTCGGGTACTCTGGCACGTTGATTCGCACGTGGCTGAGCTGCCAGGCGTGATCCAATCTCCCGGTCCAATCCGTATGCCTCTGTCTGCTCGGCCAGTCTTTCTTCACCCGGTTCAAGGAGATGGGCAGTAAGAGCGCTGATTCAGGGAGAGAAAAAGACCTCCTTCTGTTTTATATTCACTTAACTTCGATTCACCCGTCTGAGGGCGTTTTCTGAAAGGCTTTTACATGCCACTAGTAACCGCTCGTAATGTACTGTTCAATTATGTAAGCCGACAGAGAGCATCAGGAAACACCAGCCAGTTGTAGTGGTTTTCAAAGCCACTGGCTTAAACACAATTTCTACTCTTCGTCGGGTTTATTTTTAGACACGGCTCACCTTGTTGATGTGATGATCTTTGATCATAACGACTAAAACCCACCAGGTACTCTAATGAGCTCAAACACATGCAGATGACTCCTGTACCGATTTTCCAACCGAATGCTTACAACTGCCACCCTCCCTTCCTCTCAACAGCCATGACTGCATACAATGCAATATGGTCCAAGGATGGGTTACCCTGGCAACAAGACAGGTAGTGGTTGTGGTGAGAAGGATGCTGCAAATGGCTGAAAACACGAGAGAAAGATTTTCCACGCCCGTACTGTTGGCTGTGTCTGGTCATACTGTGGAGTGTGTGCTACAGACTGTGGAGTGTGTGACATAACACACTGGCTGGCATGCATCATGATTCTGTTTGCAGACAGGCTTTAAAAACCCTGCGGTGCACATGCATGTACGCTGTCATCATCGTCATCCTCACATGACTGAAAACAGCAACAACAAAAAAAAAAATCACAGCTTTGCTGCAAAAACATTAAGAACCAGGTTATTATTAATACATTAAAAGCTTCAACAGAGTTCCTTTTGAACATCTAACTAATCAAAAAAATCAATTCAAAGCCTTTGAAATACGTTATTTCTTCCACATCTAGGCTTTTTTCAGTCAAATTGAATGAAATCCGATGGTATTTTCAAAGCCCGCCATTGTTCCTGAAACCAAACAAAACAATGGAATCTTTTTGTGGTTTAGATGAAACTTTATAAAATGTCTCCATCTGCTGGACAGTCAGAGAAAGTGCAGCATTATGTAACAACAAGGGTGTAAAAAGCAACCACAAAAAAATCTACGTGCCCTCTCCAGTAAACCTCAAAATGGGATCAAATCAAATGTAGAAATAAAACATGTTTACTGAGGGAAAGTTTAGAATCGATTAGCTAGTTTGCTAGTGGAGCCAAGCTAACTCTTCTTCTTCTTTCGGCATTTCCCTTTAGGGGCGCCACAGCAAGTCAGCTTCTTCCATCTAACCCTATCTGCTGCATCCTCTTCAGTCACACCAACTATCTTCATGTCTTCCTTCACTGTATCCATGAACCTCCTCTTTGGTCTTCCTCTAGTCCTCTTTCCTGGTGGTTCCAAATCCAGCATCCTTCCTCCTATGTACTCTCTCTCTCTCCTCTGTACATGTCCAAATCATCTCAGTCTTGCTTCTCGAACTTTATCCCCAAAACCTCTAACATCTGCTGTTCCCCTGCTGTACTAATTTCTAATCCTGTCCATCCTGGTCACTCCCAGAGAGATCCTCAGCATCTTCATCTCTGCTACCTCCATCTCTGCTTCCTGTCTTTTCTTCAGTGCTACTGTTTCTAGACCAAACAGCATGGCCGGTCTCTACACGGTTTTGTACACTTTCCCTTTCATTCTAGCTGAAAAGGCACTGGGTCTAATCCTAAAGGCGTTCAAGAAAAAGAGCTGATCCTTCTCTTTAATTTTAACGAGAAAGCATTATAAATTTATTCCATGGTCATTAAGCTGTTAAACTGGCTGCTCGATTCTAAACTTTCCCTCAATAAACATGGATGTGGAGCTCTTTACAGATGATGAAGCATGGGGGTTCCGGACCCTATCCTGGCTAATTTAAGGTTTAGGGGCAGGATACACCCCGAACAGGCCGCCAGCCTGTCTGCGGGGTCTCACACACGCAATCCTATTCCTAGGGGCAATTTCATAGCAGCCAATAAACCTAACATGTTTTTGCAGAGTGGGAGGAAACTAGTTTTTTCATAACCATTTATTCTTATCATTTTTAAATCTATTTTCATCTGATTAGGGGCTGCGTTTCACCTCATCACAGTGTTGTATGTTACATGTATTATGTACATAGGGTCTTTAATACCCTGTAACAGACTGGGGAAGTGTAACTGGCCGAGCTGGGCTGTGGCAATCCTGATACCTCATCCAAGATTAGCAATGTAGAAGATGGAAGAAAGGGTCTTTGCCAAAAGCTGGGAACTCATTCTTTGGATCGTAGTGTTATTTCTATTGACACTTTTTACATGTCATGTAGAAACTCTTCCAACAGTGACCAAATCGTTTCCTTCCCTGTTGGGATGTGGAAGGAGGAGGACCCAAATGCAGAACAAGATCAGGATTCATTTAACAAGGCTGTAATGCAAAGTAATAGGATTAATCCAAAAGAAATTACCGGTATTTAAGTCCAAAGATATGACAGTTCAATGAAAAACTTGGTCAGGCAGCCAGGAAGGAAGACCAGGCTGGAAGGGATGGTAATGACCCGATGTGGAAGACTACCTTTAAATAGGCACCAGGATCCACAGGTGTATGTTATCGTAGAAATCACCCTCATGTGTCCCTAATCAGGGTGATGAGGGAAGGTCCAGGGTTCCCTCTGGTGGCCGGTGAGGGGATTATGACATCATCTGCTAACAGCTTTCTTCAGTGTTAATAATTTCAATAATTTTACATGGAGGGTTTTTTTTAACTGGGTTTTTAAAGTTAAAAACTTACCTGGACTGATCAGACCTAAAGTGTGTGTTTTCAGTGTATTATTTAACTGATTTTTATTACCTTTTGTTTGTAGTGAGGTTTTATGTTTGTGCGGCATATCGCTAAATAAAAGCTGTAAAGTAATTACCCTCTGGGACCAATAAAGTTTTCTGATTCGATTCCCAGTCAGTGTGTATTGCCCTTGGGTGAGTGTGCTTGAAAAGAGGCCGGCACACTTTTTTTTTTTTTTGAATTACTCTATTCATCCCTCACCGGGGAAATTTGTTTGCTGCACTCCTTACACCGCAGCAGGCTGCCCTTCAACGGCGCCAATGGTGGGAGAAGTGGGGGCTAGGTGTCTTCTCTAAGGACCCTAGACGTGCTCTCCGTGGGACGCGAACCCGCGACCTTCCGGTCCGCGGGCGAACGCGCTGACCACGCGGCCACCGTCTCCACCTCCACCCACTTCAGGACAAATCTGATAAATAAAACAAATCACCACACATGTAAAGCTTGTGGATTTAATATGGCAAGTTTCACCACCAGACAAAATCAGGAGAAAGGATTCAGTCCAGCTAATTAAAATAATGCACCACTAAAAGATATCAGAACACTACAAAATACAGGTTTGATTCAAAGAGTCCACCAATGAAAACATGAACAGAAGTACAGCATCAAGGATAGAGTCTTCCCTCACTGCGTTTAGGATTACATCCATGGAAAGACACGGCCACATCATCAGAAAGACAATTACAGAACATTGTTTCCTCGTTGGATAACCGTACAGGCAGCATGTATGACATTAACAGGTTAGTATTTACACACAGTAGCAGGGAGGGGATTTCTGACACGCGTGCAGTTTGATTAGAATCCCCGTCCTTTCGCAGCTCTGCCATGTGCTAATGAGTGTGAACAGACTTTTTTGCGGGTGAAGAAGCAGAAGGCGTTTTTTTCGCACATGGTGGTGGTGATGTTCGAGACTTGTTCTCGTGTCTGTTCAGCGACCATATGTCTGGAAGTCGGTCAGGAGTCCAAACCGAAGAATGATTTCTGATGTGAAAACGTCAGTATCCTACAGCCAACGCTGCACATGTTTTCAATTTGAAACTGCCAGCAGGCACATTTAGAAAAGAAGAAACTTTAAAAGCAACTTTAATTAGAAAAAAAAAATCAAAAGCTAATTAGAATGTTTCAGAGTGGACGTCATTGGCAGTAGCACACTATTCTCTAAAGGAATGTCTCAGGTTCAGACGCCACATCTGGATGCATCTGGACATCCAAACAGTCTGGTATGAAGGTTACAAACTGTACAACAGCTGCTCTGGCATAGCTTCTGCTTCAAATATTTTACAGGAGATGATGTGTTCCAACCTCCTTATGTTACGCATAGTTAGAGCTGGATTACCAAGCCTTGGATTAACTGCCCTCAAACCAAGAAGATTAACATCATAGACAAAAAAAAGAAAAGCAGCAAGAAACAAAACATTTTCTTTAGTTTAAATAAACCGTACAAAAATAGTTGTGGACAGTGTACAATCTGTTAGAATCCTCCGTGTCCAGTCCAGAGTGACATATCAGACACTTGTACACAGAAACACACCAGTAGTTTCTGGACCGTCCAAATCTTTTCAGATAGTCCTAAATATTAAACAGTCTGAATCCTCTCATGGAGTTGCTCGGCCACTCCCTCTGAGTTGCTCAGCTGCTTTAGGAACAGGCCGACTCTCCGTAGATCACCACTCCCATCGGATCCTCGCACCACGTCTCTGATGCCAAACATCTTCTATCCTTCTTTCCCCTCCGAGGCCTCCGGTGGGGCTGGAGCCCCCTCAGCTGAAGGAGACTGAGCTCCTCCTGGACCATCTGTGGAAGAAAAGAAAGATTGCTTCTTTTAGTTTGTCCAAATCACAAGAGACAGAATGTGTCGGCAGACAATCTGCCAGAATTAGATGATTTGCTTTCAGGGGAGTTAATGTGTTTCAGCCTTTGGAGGAAGAATGTCATGAGTGAGATTCTGGAATAAAAAACTCCTGCTACTTACGACATAAAATTACCATTTAAAATCAATCTAAAAAGGTCCAGATCTGACCAGCTCAATCCTGTGCAGAAAATACTCTGCTTTTCACAATCTGACTTAAATTTTGAGCCAAAAACTGAAAAGTAACAAACAAAATAAAGATTTTGGTTCAAAGTCACATGTCGGTGACTTTTTTAGGATTAAATTCAGTCAGGGATTCATCTTCTTATCCGTCTAACCCTTACAAAGCTGCAGGGGGTGCTAGAACCCATCCCAGCTGATTCGAGGCAAGGGGAAGGGTACACCCCGAATTGGTTGTCAGTCTGTTGCAGGGCCACAAACATACAACCATACACACACACACACACACACACACACACACACACACACACACACACACACACACACACACACACACACACTCATTCCTAAGGACAATTTTATAGCGGCCACACAACCTGACATGCATGTTTTTGGAGAGGAAACCATAGTACCCGTAGGAAACCCACATATAAACGGGGAGAACATGCAAACTCTACATAGAAAGACCAGTTTTCCAAGCCTCGGGACTCGAACCCATGGCCTTCTTGCTGTCAGGCCACTGTGCTACCCACTGTACCGCCCAGGATTCAATTCAATGTTATTTGTCTAGCCCACAATCACAAAATGTTTTATCTCAATGGGCTTCATCAGAATACAGATATCATGTCTCTCTTTCGGGCCTGAAGTACAGGGTGGAAAACAGGTGGAAGAAAAAGTAAACTGCTTCAATGACAGTGTATTGTATAGATCATATGTGCACACGTGAAGAGCAGGAGAGATCTCCCCATAAGTTTCTGATTCTACAACATTTAATACATTGCTGTACTGAAGGTTTAACCTTCCACTAGATAGTTCAACTGAAGTTCAGAGTCATCTCAGCCTTGGAGTCAGATAAGAAATGCAGGATGAGGACAGTGCTAGTCTGTTTCTTCACACTCCCTAAGACACCTGGTATTCCAGTTTACACAAACAGCAGAACACAGGATCATTGTTACACCATTATGAGAAACTAAAATGTCCAGATTTTAACTACTAATCTTTGTTAAACACTTCTGCTTAATCTAAAATTTCCATTACATGTATAATATTGATGTTGCTCTATTGTCTGGGGTGTCATTTAGGAAGCATGCTTTATGCCCAAATCCGGTACACACATTTCTGCACAAGTTGATCAATTTCTGTGAAGTATTGCGCAACTTTAAAGCAACTTGGAACTGCTGTATGCAAATTGTAAAGGTGGAGAAAGATAGACAGAACCTGAAGTGAACTGAAGAGAGTGAAATGAAGCATTTAAAGCAGCAAAGAAACAGTTTGAGACACAAACATGCCTGTCAGTGTAGAAAACTGGAGCATGTCAAAGAAAGTATTCTCATTGTGACTCATCATTCATTCATCACCCAAACCACTTAGCCATGGGGAGGTTGCAGAGGGTGCAGGAGCCTATACCGGCTGATTGCAGGCGAGAGATGGGGTACACCCTGAAGAGGTTGCCATTCTGTTGCAGGGCCACACAAAGCGACAGACAACCATCCACACACTCATTCCTAGGGGCAATTGTCTGTACATGAAACTCTGGAATAGTCTAGACAAATCCTACAAGCAATATCAAAATGTAAATACGATCAAACTATAAACATATGATCTGGTCACAGTATATGAAATGTCTAATGTAATTTTATCACTATCTTCTGTAAAGCTAGCTCTGTTGGAGTGTATTCTTTTTTTGTGGGTGTGTTTTTCTTTTTGTTTTTTCCCTTACTGTAGAACTTGCTTTTCTCTTACTACTGCTTCCTATAGGTTGGTATTAGTAACCAGGTCCTATAGGTTGGTATTAGTAACCAGGTCCTATAGGTTGGTATTAGTAACCAGGTCCTATAGGTTGGTATTAGTAACCAGGTCCTATAAGTTGGTATTAGTAACCAGGTCCTATAGGTTGGTATTAGTAACCAGGTCCTGTAGGTTGGTATTAGTAACCAGGTCCTGTAGGTTGGTATTAGTAACCAGGTCCTATAGGTTGGTATTAGTAACCAGATTCTATAGGTTGGTATTAGTAACCAGGTCCTATAGGTTGGTATCAGTAACCAGGTCCTATAGGTTGGTATTAGTAACCAGGTCCTATAGGTTGGTATTAGTAACCAGGTCCTATAGGTTGCTATTAGTAACCAGTTCCTATAGGTTGCTATTAGTAACCAGGTCCTATAGGTTGGTATTAGTAACCAGGTCCTATAGGTTGGCATTAGTAACCAGGTCCTATAGGTTGGTATTAGTAACCAGGTCCTATAGGTTGGTATTAGTAACCAGGTCCTATCGGTTGGTATTAGTAACCAGGTCCTATAGGTTGGCATTAGTAACCAGGTCCTATAGGTTGGTATTAGTAACCAGGTCCTATAGGTTGGCATCAGTAACCAGGTCCTATAGGTTGGTATTAGTAACCAGGTCCTATAGGTTGGTATTAGTAACCAGGTCCTATAGGTTGGTATTAGTAATCAGGTCCTATAGGTTGGTATTAGTAACCAGGTCCTATAGGTTGGTATTAGTAACCAGGTCCTATAGGTTGGTATTAGTAACCAGGTCCTATATGTTGGTATTAGTAACCAGGTGCTATAGGTTGGTATTAGTAACCAGGTGCTATAGGTTGGTATTAGTAACCAGGTCCTATAGGTTGGTATTAGTAACCAGGTCCTATAGGTTGGCATTAGTAACCAGGTCCTATAGGTTGGCATTACTAACCAGGTCCTATAGGTTGGTATTAGTAACCAGGTGCTATAGGTTGGTATTAGTAACCAGGTCCTATAGGTTGGTATTAGTAACCAGGTCCTATATGTTGGTATTAGTAACCAGGTCCTATAGGTTGGTATTAGTAACCAGGTCCTATAGGTTGGTATTAGTAACCAGGTCCTATAGGTTGGCATTAGTAACCAGGTCCTATAGGTTGGCATTAGTAACCAGGTCCTATATGTTGGTATTAGTAACCAGGTCCTATAGGTTGGTATTAGTAACCAGGTCCTATAGGTTGGTATTAGTAACCAGGTCCTATATGTTGGTATTAGTAACCAGGTCCTATAGGTTGGTATTAGTAACCAGGTCCTATAGGTTGGTATTAGTAACCAGGTCCTATAGGTTGGCATTAGTAACCAGGTCCTATAGGTTGGCATTAGTAACCAGGTCCTATAGGTTGGTATTAGTAACCAGGTGCTATAGGTTGGTATTAGTAACCAGGTCCTATAGGTTGCTATTAGTAACCAGGTCCTATAGGTTGCTATTAGTAACCAGGTCCTATAGGCTGGCATTAGTAACCAGGTCCTATAGGTTGGTATTAGTAACCAGGTGCTATAGGTTGGTATTAGTAACCAGGTCCTTTAGGTTGGTATTAGTAACCAGGTCCTATAGGTTGGTATTAGTAACCAGGTCCTATAGGTTGGCATTAGTAACCAGGTCCTATAGGTTGGTATTAGTAACCAGGTGCTATAGGTTGGTATTAGTAACCAGGTCCTATAGGTTGGTATTAGTAACCAGGTCCTATAGGTTGGTATTAGTAACCAGGTCCGTATCCTTTCATTTAATTATCTTAAGGTTGAAATAATATAATATGAATTAATTATTGTAAATATGTATCATGGTGGGGTTAAATAAGTTTTCTTCCCCCCACTTCTTCTTGGACATTAGAAACTTTGATTTGTGCGCTTGTTATACTTTGTTATTATACCTTGTTCCTATTGAATTGCTGTACAGAAGAATGCTTATATTAATTTAAAAACATGCTACCCTGTCCAATTTCAGCGGCGGACCAACTTAATATGCAAGTTTTTAGAGGGTGGGAGGAAACCGTAGTTTCCAGATAAAATCCACGCATACAAAGGGAGAACATGCAAACACCATACAAAATGGCCAGGGATTCAAGCCTTGACCCCACCCGGGGCTCAGACTCCCAACTTTCTTGCTGTGAGGCCATCGTGTTAACCACGGCCCCGCCATGCAGCTTGCCATGGCCGCGTGGCAATCTGCGTAATTACCAAATGGATGTTATTATGATTCAAAGATTGTACGATTGAATGAATGGTGACTTTATTGTTATGAATGAACAATAAAGTTACAGTTCCTGTATGACCAGCTCAAAACACAATCTACAGTCAGAGACTCACTGAGGGCGTGCGCCATGCGTGCAGACATTGAAGCATAAATTGTAGCTTGATTTTAAAAAAATTTTTTTTTTTTTTTAAATTCCGACATTCAAATTTTTTATTTTACCAAACAATGAATGAACTTTTTGGTTTTAAATGTATAAAATACAAGGAAGTGTGTGGCCTTTCAGAAGTGAGCACCCCCACTGAACCCTCCTCTAATCAATGGGCAAGGTGTGTTATGTGAGAGCCTGGCCAAAGGGCCACCAAAGACTTTTTGTTTGTAGAACATCAACTGCACCATACTGACACTATTCTACAAAGCCTAAACACGACCTGTTTGAATCTTTTTCTGTTAGCTTTATCATGATCCCCTCACCTGCCACCAGAGGGAGCCCTGGACCTGCCCTCTCCTGAATTTCAACCTGATCCCAAACACCTGTTGTCATTAGCCTGATGCCAATAATCTGTGCGTCGCTAGCTTGATGCCTTCTCCTGACTTCCTCATTGGTTCATCACTATTCCTCCCAGCCACCCCTCCCTCCTTTTTTCCTCCCTTCCTGACGTAGCTCACATCCTTGAACCCTGTTATATTTTTGAACTTTAAGATGTTCCTTTGTGTTAATCCTTTGCCTTTGCTTTACAGCCTTGCCGGTCTTTTGTTAATAAATCCTATTTGTTGTCCTGCATTTGGGTCATCCTTCCACATCATAACAAGCTTGGTTTGACGACATTACTTTACAGGACATTAATTCTCAATAGCTGCTTGTTAAGTAAGCAGGGCAGACGGATGGGTTGGCCCCTGTTTGCCCTAAAAGAACTGTATTGTTAAATGTGGGCATAGTCAAGGTGGTACGGTTTTGGTAGTCTAAAGTAATTTGTCATATTAACTCTCTGCAAAATAATGAACCAACAAAAAAACCTTTGAACGAGAAAATAGTTGTGAATACCTTCGAGGTTCATCTCAGCCAGCTTGAGAGGAAGATCCCCGGGGTTTACACCTGCTGGAGACCCGAGGATGTCTGGCAGTGCATTTCTCCTTCCTGATCGCCCGGAAGAGGCGAAGTCTAGTACGGGCTCCACCTCCGTCATTTCACTGTAACTGTAACAGAAAAAGAGAAACAAACACATTAAACGATTAAAGAAAATACGTCGAAGGGCGAAACTTAAAATATACCAGTCAATATCATTTCATTAGTTCAAGCGCATTAAAAAAAAAAAGTAAAAATACTTCATAACACGAATTGAGAAAAATAACAGACTCTGATGAAGGCACTTTGATATAAATACGTTTTAAATTATAAGACCACCAATTAGGGATTCATCATGTCCCAGAACAGAGCCTGGATGAGGTCCAGAGAAAATGTTACCTCCCAACTTGTTAATGACCTCGAGTCACTCTGTTCCATCATGTTAGCTTTAGATTCACCTCAACCAGTTAGATTTACCAGACTGTAGCCCTGAAAGGCCACTATCGAGGTCTTCCAGATATCTCTGGTTCAATCAAATCAAAATCACTAATGAATTTCTGCACAATGAGTAATCTGAGTTGGGTGTCTTTAGACCAAAAACACATAGGAAATGAGTTGTAAAAATTAGAGTTTGATTCCAGTTTCTCAGTCATAAATCTCTTCTGTCACATGTCTCTAATCAGGTTGCATCGCCCTGTTTGAGTTGTTCTTGTGGATGGATTGTTGGGGTCTGCCTCTTGGTCTCCTCCCGGTGGGACGTGCCCGAAACATCTCACCAGGGAGGTGCTCGAGGGCATCCTGACCAGATGACCGAACCACCCCATCTGGCTCCTCTCAACCTGGAGGAGGAGCGGCTCGACACCGAGCTCCTCCCGTATGGCAGAGCTCCTCACCCGATCTCTGAGTGAGAGCCCAGCCACCCTGCGGAGGAAGCTCATTTTGGCCGCTTGTACCCGCGATCTCATTCTTTCGGTCACCACCCACAGCTGGTGACCATAGGTGAGGGTAGGAACGTAGATCCTGGTTACCATGGTGAGGGTAGAAACGTAGATCCTGGTTACCATGGTGAGGGTAGGAACGTAGATCATGGTTTCCATGGTGAGGGTAGAAACGTAGATCCTGGTTACCATGGTGAGGGTAGGAACGTAGATCCTGGTTACCATGGTGAGGGTAGGAACGTAGATCCTGGTTACCATGGTGAGGGTAGAAACGTAGATCCTGGTTACCATGGTGAGGGTAGGAATGTAGATCCTGGTTACCATGGTGAGGGTAGGAACGTAGATCCTGGTTACCATGGTGAGGGTAGGAACGTAGATCCTAGTTACCATGGTGAGGGTAGGAACGTAGATCCTAGTTACCATGGTGAGGGTAGGAACGTAGATCCTGGTTACCATGGTGAGGGTAGGAACGTAGATCCTAGTTACCATGGTGAGGGTAGGAACGTAGATCCTAGTTACCATGGTGAGGGTAGGAACGTGGATCAACTTGTAAATCGAGAGATTTGCTTTTCGGCTCAGCTCTGTCTTGTTTTTTTATTTTAATTCTAATTAGGGCACCCCAAGAGGTGGAAGAAAACTCTAAAGAATAACCACACCTTTGTATGAGCCTCACAATTCAAAACAGATGGAAAAAGTAGCAGCTTATATTCCAAAAAATGGGGTAAACACAATTATATTTTCACCACCATTAAATAATCTGGTGGGTGGACGATGCCAGTTTTTAATTAAATGAACTTTTATAGCTCATTAGAGTAAGATCCTTATTTATTCAGGGTCATCTTTCCTCCTGACATTTCTGAGAACCCGTAATGGATGAGTTTAATGACCGAAGCGTCCAGGGAAAAAGAAATTTATCACTGTTGAGGATGAGTCTGTCTGGTCTCATAGCAACCGGCAGCCTGGAGTCGGCTCTCGAATGCTCCGGTGACAAGCGGAATTACATCCTGTCACATCCAAACAGACACAAAGCAGCAGGTAGCCACATGATCTAAACCCTTTCTCCCACTGTCACGTCCTTTCTTTTCCAGTCCAGCTCTTTTATTGCTCGGCTGCTTTAAATAACTCCACCATCTTGTGAAAGAAAAGGATCGACACAGTTGTTAAGGTGTCCTCACTGATGGACCATCTGTTAGCCGGGAGCGATCTTGTAACCAAACAATGAGCTCATGTTTGCCCTTGAGGGGTTTCTCAGGATCACACGTTGGTCACTCAAGTCGAAGATGAGAGACGAGTCTTTTCTGTTTGCACATTATGTGCAGCTGAACGAGCAGCTCGGTGAAAATTCCAGGTAACTACAATCAGGGTAATAAGTATTTAAATGTCGTGTGGTTTTGCAGGTTTTTCCACTTTGAAATTATGGATTACAAATTTAAAATAAAAATATTAACCCCCCCCCAAAAAAAACCAAATGAGCATTCTTTTTTTTTTTTTTTTTTACTCACTCTATTCATCCCTCACTGGGGAAATTGGTGTGTTGCACTCCTACACCACGGCAGGCTGCCCACAATGGCGCCAATAGTGGGAGAAACAGCGACTAGGGTCCTTCTTCAAGGACCCTAGTCGCGAACTCAGTGGGTTGCAAACCCGCAAACTTCCGGTCTAAGGGCGAACGCTCCAACCACTGAGCCACCGTCTCCTCGTACCGTATTACGAGGTGATACTGTGATGAACTATAACGAAGTCCAGGAATAAAGAAAATCAAACTTCAAGAACAAAAGAAAATTTCTTTTTTTTCTCTTCTTTCATTCTCTTTTTTATCTATTGTTTGTTTTTTTTAATGTTCAAGTCTATAATTTTTCATCTAAGTCAGTGTTTTTCAACCTTTTTTATGCCAACGAACATTTTACCATCGAAAAAAATCTTGAGGCAAACCAACAGGCGAAATAGGGGGGAGAGCGTTTGCCCGCGAACAAAAAGTCAACCGGAAGTTCACGGGTTCAGTGCACGTCTAGGGTTCTTGGAGAAGACACCTAACCCCTTGTTTCCCCCACCACTGGCACAGTTGTAGGCAGCCTGCTGTGGTGAAGGAGTTCAGCACACAAATTTGCCGGTGAGGGATGAATAGAGTATGTAAAAAAAAAAAAAAGTTAAAACCTATTCTCTCTAGCTGCCTACATCAGCAGCTGCCAGTTTCAGACAATGATCCTTTCAGAGGATTTATCCAGAATTTAAGACAAACTTTTCCTCTTAAATGTCTTGCAGAAAATGTCAGATTTTATTAGAATTTGCAATTTTTCTGCTTTAGAACGCAACGTAATTTTTTCTGTCTCAAAAGTATGTAGAAAAAAACAATCCACTAACTGGGATAGAGGGATGGACAGCAGCATGCAACAAAAAAAGAGGAGTGGGTTGCTGTGGTTACAGTAAACAACCTATCACAGGACAGTCCTGCCTGTCTCCAAATGAAAAACATCAATCTTTAGGAGCTACCGGTAGATTTGAGGTGAAGTAGGATCGTTTTCTAGGGAACACCTGACGATCTCTCATGGTACACCAGTGTGCCGCGGAACACAAGTTGAAAAACGCTGGTCTAAGTATCTTCTAATAATATCTATGGAGCAGGAAGAAAGATGTAAACATCATTTTACAAAAGAAATAAATACCTTCCTACCCTCACCATGGCAACCAGGATCTATGTTCCTACCCTCACCATGGTAACCAGGATCTATGTTCCTACCCTCACCATGGTAACCAGGATCTATGTTCCTACCTCACCATGGTAACCAGGATCTATGTTCCTACCTCACCATGGTAACCAGGATCTAGGTTCCTACCCTCACCATGGTAACCAGAATCTACGTTCCTACCCTCACCATGGTAACCAGGATTTACGTTCCTACCCTCACCATGGTAACCGGGATCTATATTCCTACCCTCACCATGGTAACCAGGATCCACGTTCCTACCCTCACCATGGTAACCAGGATCTACGTTCCTACCCTCACCATGGTAACCGGGATCTATATTCCTACCTCACCATGGTAACCAGATCTACGTTCCTACCCTCACCATGGTAACCAGGATCTACGTTCCTACCCTCACCATGGTAACCGGGATCTACATTCCTACACTCACCATGGTAACCGGGATCTATGTTCCTACCCTCACCATGGTAACCAGGATCTACGTTCCTACCCTCCCCATGGTAACCGGGATCTACGTTCCTACCCTCACCATGGTAACCAGGATCTACGTTCCTACCCTCCCCATGGTAACCGGGATCTATGTTCCTACCCTCACCATGGTAACCAGGATCTACGTTCCTACCCTCACCATGGTAACCGGGATCTACGTTCCTACCCTCACCATGGTAACCAGGATTTACGCTCCTACCCTCACCATGGTAACCGGGATCTACATTCCTACCCTCACCATGGTAACCAGGATCTACATTTCTACCCTCACCATGGTAACCAGCTGTGGGTGGTGACTGAAAGAATGAGATCGCGGACACAAGCAGCCGAAATGAGCTTTCTCCGCAGGGTGGCTGGGCTATCACTCAGAGATTTGGTGAGGAGCTCTGCGATCCGGGAGGAGCTTGGTGTCAAGCCGCTCCTCTTCCAGATCGAGAGGGGCCAGACGGGGTGGTTCGGGCATCTGGTCAGGATGACCGGAGGGAGACCCAGAGGCAGACCCCGGACCTGCTGGAGAGACTATGTCTCACAGCTGGCAAAGAGAACTATTCGGGATCCTTCCAGGTGAGATGGAGGATGCAGCCGGGGTGAGAGAAGCCCGGGCTTACTGTCTCATCCAGGGCTGGTTCGCCCCCGCAAACCCCCGCAAACCGGCCCCCACGAACCGACCCTGGATGAGTGGAAGACGACAAAACAGAAAGAGAATCACAGAAAAAAGACGTTTAAATCATCATCTGAGTCGATAGACGCTCTGACTGTCACAATTTTTACTGCCCATAACAAACAGTCAGATATGAATAATTAATGACCACCTGATTAGATCGCCAAGTCTGACTAACAATGATCCTCACATAAAAAAACGAGCTAAATAAAATGATGGACTGTTTTCAGGTCAAAAAGCAGCAGATTTGCAGTAAAAACATTAATCTTTTGTCCAAATATTTTGCCTCCATTGGTCTAAGCTCGGTCCAGATGGAGGGATTAATCTGATCCATCAGAGACTCGTTAAATCAACCTGCAGCTGTTTGAATGAGAAAATTAGACACTTTTATCACATCCTGGACCAACCAGAAAAACAGGATTTATCATTTTTAAAAAGACCATCAAAGACAGTTTAATTCTTTTTTTAATTAATGGATGTAATAAAACACTAAAAAATAAATAATGAAAGTGTGTTTTCTGATTAAATCTAAAAGAAAACGTTGCCTTTGCCGACCTCCGCTTGTTCCAGGACCGCAAATCCTCCAAAACCAGATTTTAGACATGCTTTAATTCTTTTAAAAGGTAAAAGAAAAAACAAAAAAAATCCACAAAAAGCTTGTTGAGCAAATTAAAAATGTGGTTCTTTAAATACTTTAGGAGCCAAAGTGAACATGGGAACGCTCTGCTGGTAAACTCAGATGTTCAGTAGTTACAACATAATGACAAAAAAGTTCCTGGTTTGAATCCTATCCTAGCTGATTTCAGGCAAGAGGTAGGGTACACCCTGAGCAGGTCGCCCATCTGTAACAAGGCCACACACACAGACAAGCATCCTCAACAACATACATTTCTTAGGGGCAATTTCAACGCAGCCAATTAATCTAACATGTACTGTATGTTTTTGGAGGAAACCAGAGAAAATCCACACATACACAGGGAGAATATGCATACTCCACACAGAAGACCAGTTGGAAGACCAGTGTTCCAAGTGTCATCCCACTCCAAACTTGAACCCCGACCTTCTTGCTATGAGGCCTCAATTAAGTTTTAAGAAGTACAATTCACAGATAAATACACAGATCGTCGGCATATATGGATATTTTTTGTCATTTTAAAAGGCAAAGCCTGAATAATAGAGGGCCGAAAACCGACCCTTGAGGAACACCATAAAAATAAAAGACAATATGAGATGATCTTTCTTGTTTTTGCAACACTGTAAAGAAAATAAAATGATCTGTGTAGTATATTTCTATAAAAAAAAATACATACGTTGATGACGGACGACATGTCAAAGATTTAAGCTATTAATAATGAATAAAGACTTGAGATCTATGTCGTACCTGGGTCAAAGCAGTTATACGTGTAAGGGTTTTAAATTTTGTGACCTCAACCTTTGTAACCTTGATTTTAGGTGGCATAACACTGAAAATCTAATCAGTGAATCTATAGTTAGTACAGAGTAACTGCAGGCTGTAAACCCAGGCTTCTCGCACCCCAGCTGCATCCTCCAGCTCATCCAGGTGTATCCTGAGGTGTTCCCTGTCCAGCTGTGAGACATGGTCTCTCCAGCGGGTCCGAGGCCTGCCACTTGGTCTCCTTAATGATGGGATGTGCCCGAAACACCTCACCAGCAAGGTGCTCGGGAGGCATCCTGACCAGATGCCCCAACCACCCCATCTGGCCTCTCTTGACCTGGAGGAGGAGCGGCTCTACTCCGAACTCCTTCCAGATGGCAGACCTTGTCACCCGATCTCTGAGTGAGAGCCCAGTCACCCCACTGAGAAAGCTCATTTCGGTCGCTTGTATCCACAATCTCGTTCTTTTAGTCACCACCCACAGCTCGTGACCATGGTGAGGGTAGGAACATAGATCCTGGTTACCATGGTGAGGGTAGGAACGTAGATCCTGGTTACCATGGCGAGGGTAGGAACGTAGATCCTGGTTACCATGGTGAGGGTAGGAACGTAGATCCTGGTTACCATGGTGAGAGTAGGAACATAGATCCTGGTTACCACTGTGAGGGTAGGAACGTAGATCCTGGTTATCATGGTGAGGGTAGGAACGTAGATCCTGGTCACCATGATGAGGGTAGGAACATAGACCCTGGTTACCATGGTGAGGGTAGGAACGTAGATCCTGGTTACCATGGTGAGAGTAGGAACATAGATCCTGGTTACCACTGTGAAGGTAGGAACGTAGATCTTGGTTACCATGGTGAGGGTAGGAACGTAGATCCTGGTCACCATGATGAGGGTAGGAACATAGACCCTGGTTACCATGGTGAGGGTAGGAACGTAGATCCTGGTTACCATGGTGAGGGTAGGAACGTAGATCCTGGTTACCATGGTGAGGGTAGGAACATAGAACTTTTTCGGCTCAGCTGTTTCTTCACCACGACGGATCGATGCAACGTCCTAGTTATTGCTGACACTGTCCTGATCTGTCTGTCCACCTCCCGCTTCAACCTTCCCCCACTCGTGAACAAGACCCCTAGATACCGCCTGAAAACATGATCCTCCTTAAAGATAAATATTAACCTTGGTGTGATTAATTCAAATTAAAGACTGCAAAGTGTTTGGCGGAGCAACCAAATCTTGCTCCAAGCTCTCACAGAGCATGAAACACATGAGTCCATGTAACAGATTAAACAAACTGTAAATTCAGAGGATTGTGGTGAAATTTGGGTCCAAAAATTAGAGGATGTTAAAATAAATTTATAGCTGTGGCATTGAGCTTACAGAAATGTATTTGAATGGTGTGTGAAGAAGCTGAAATGAAAGCTACGACAGCAGGGGCTTCTGAGGAGAACGCCATGGAGAACAATTATTAAAAGGAAATGGTTTGGAAACAAAGAGAGGAAAGTGGGTAGTCGTTCAGATCCCACTCGTCCTGTCTGTCTGGCCAGTGTCCGCTCTGTGGACAACAAAGTGGACCAGCGATGGAAATATTTATTCATTTTTCTTTTGAAAGTAATTTAAGGAGTGGTATGAAAAAAAAAACCACAAGAATCTTTGAGTTATGGCTGAATCAGAAAAAAGGGTCAAAATTTTTCCTCATGATGTTCTGTGAAGAATTCACTGTTTTATGGCTTATTTTTTTAAATTTTTTTCAGACTTACAGATCGTTTTTTAAGAATCAGATTGATTTAAATGCAGCAAGATAACGAGACAATTATAAAAACACAACTAGATCAAGTGATCATTACAGTCTTTTCTGTACTCACCTGAACTAGTGCTTCTTTTAAGAAGAAGGTTTACTTCTATTCTTTGCTCTGATTTCTTTACAGGCTATTTGTCAATCTTTAGATAAGACCCTGTTATGATCAGAGACACACCATACCTTCATCAAACCCTCTGCTGCTTTACTTCACTGAGAAACCGACTTTAGTTTGACATAAAATACTGTTTTTAATGGTCATCAGACACTTTGTGTTTTCTTTGACCAAAAACAAACAGTGGGCCTGAAACAGACCCTTTAGCCAACACCCAAAAAGTATTAAACTGTGCTTTTAAATCACAACATAGAACTTGTTTGGTATAAATTAGAGCCCGACCCATCATCACCAAGGCTGCCCTTTGTCACCGATTCTGTTCATCACTTTTATGGACAGAATATCTAGGCGCAGCCAAGGCGTTGGAGGGATCCAGTTTGGTGACCTCCGGATCGGATCTCTGCTTTTTGCAGATGATGGGGTCCTGTTGGCTTCATCGGACCGTGATCTCCAGCTCTCACTGGATCGATTTGCTGCAGAGTGTGAAGCGGCCGGGATGGGAATTGGCGCCTCCAAATCCGAGACCATGGTCCTCGCCTACAAAAGGGTAGAATGCCCCCTGCAGGCCGGGGACGGGGTCCGTGGAGGAGACCAAGAGGCAAAACTCTCGGACCAGCTGGAGAGACTATGTCTCACAGCTGGCTGGGGAACGACTCGGGATCCTTCTGGGTGAACTGAAGAATGCAGCCAGGGTGAGAGAAGCCTGGGCTTTCCTTCTGAGGCTGTTGCCCCCCAGACCCGGGCCCCAGATAAGCGGGAGAAGATGGAACGGAACGTTTATCAGTTGCACCACGAAACATACAAACAGACAGTGGGCTTAAAACTGACCCCTGAGGAACACCAAAAAATGTAATGGAATTTGATTATTAAAAAAATAATGTAAAACATTCATCTCAAGTGTCTTATATCGCAAACTTTATCAGTTCATCTATAGTTGGTTTTGAGAAACTCTGGCCAATTTTGTTAAAATTCCTTTACTGGTTTGGGAGACGTTGTATTTATAAGAATTTATGACGTCAAACTTTGTGATCTTGACTTTAAGTTGCATGACCCTGAAAATCTAATTAGTCTATAGTTGGTACTGAGTAACTGTAGGCAATTTCATGAAAACCCCTTCAGTGTTTTAGGAGATCATGCGTTTGGCTGGACGGAGAGTGCCTCATGCCTCCTCCACATTCTGTAGGCAGAGACTTAAAAATAGAATGACTAAACACTTCCTCATTTCTTAGCCCTAAACAGACAAGCAGACCTACATAGACCGGACATCCCTTTTTTTATGGTCAGCAGCCATGGAAACGGCTCTTCTAGACGGGTATACAATTACTATCACATTTTAAACACTGAGCTTCTAGTAAATAGTTATCAAGAGGTAATTAAAAGAAAATAACAGTGAGCCTAAAACTGAACCCTGAGGAACAACTAAAAAGGTTCTGGATTGTATTTAAATGGATCTTAAAAGTGGGCGGCACGGTAGCACCATAGCAAGAAGGTCATGGGTTCAAGTCTCGGGTGGGGACGAGGCTTGGAACACTGGCCTTTCTGTGTGGAGTTTGCATGTTCTCCCTGTGTTGGCATGGGTTCTCTCTGGGTACTCCTGTTTCCTTCCACCCTGCAAAAACATGCATGTCAGGTTGTTTGGCCTGTGCCAAATTGCCCGTAGGAATGTGTGTATATGGTTGTATGTGTGTGGCCCCGAGACACACTGGCAACCTGTTCGGGGTGTACCCTGCCCCTCGCCTTGAATCCGCTGGGATAGGCCCCTGCAATCCTGTAAGGCAGTGGTCCAACAACCGGGCCGTGGACTGGTACAGGGCCGCAGGTCATGTGGTACGGGGCCGCAGAGAACTGTTATTTTTATTCACTTTGTTTTTGTGATGTCTTTTATTTTGAAAGCACATGTTGACCGTTAACATGGCAACCAGAGTGCGTTCGAGCAGAGAGAATGTTTCCACGTTATAAAGACGCTGCTAATAAATTTTCTCGTGAAGACAAAATGGATTTAAGTTTTTTATTATTATTGATTTTAAAAAGACATTTTTTTTCAGGCTGGTCTCATCATCTTAAGACACTAAACTGGTCCGTGGTGCAGAAAAGGTTGGGGACCCCTGACGTTAGGGATAGATGGTTAAGAAGGTGACTGACTGGATCTTAAAAGTGTAAACAAAATGTCTTGGTTTTTTGACTGATTTTAAGTTGGAATTTTAACACGTTTGCAAACTAATGACTCTTTTTTTTTTTAGTTCAAACACACACGGACATACTGAACTTCAGGCTTCCCTGTTTTATGATTAGATGTGCTGGAAACGAGAGCAGTTGAATTTGTTGTATAAGAATTAATAAACATGTTTATTAGGATGATTAAATGATTAATCTCCATGGATTAAATCAACAGTGGGTTTAAACATCACCCTTAAAGAACCTCAAAAAGGGATCAAATTGTATTTTATTGCCTCTTAAAAGTCATGCTTTATTCATTTATTTTGGTTTCAAAAGAAATCTTGAGTGTTTTACTGTTTTTGGTGTTGATCTTTTAAAAACAGCTTACTAAGCCCAAACACACACACACGTCTGGAGGGTACTTCCCTTTTTATGATCGGCTGAATTTGAGTGTCTTTTAAAGACATGTCACTAGGGTTAATAAAATATTACATCTCGACACATAAAACCAACAGTGGGCCTAAACATGTTCCTTGAGGAACAAAAAAAGTTTTTTAATGGTATTTTATTGGGTTTTAAAAGTGATGAAATAAAACTTTAATTTGAATGAAATGTCTCAATTCAATAAGAAATATTAAGCTTTTTTTCTTTTACTGAAACCACTGAACTAGACGGCAGCTCAGTGGTTAGAGCGTTCGCGCGCGGACCGGTAGTTTGTGGGTTTGTGTCCCACAGAGAGCACGTCTAGGGTCCTTGGAGAAGACACCTAACCCCTGCTTCTCCCACCATTGGTGCAGTTGAAGGGCAGCCTGCTGCGGTGTAAGGAGTGCAGCAAAAAATTTTCCTGGTGAGGGATGAATAGAGTAATTTATTTAACTGTTTTTGGATCTTTTACACTTTTGCACACAACTTACTCATTTTTCAGACAGACACACATTAATCTAAACATGGCATCCCTTCTTTATGATAAGGTGCACCTGAAAAATACTGATCAATATGAGGGAATTACATAAAATCTTTAATGTCTACAAGATACACATTTTTTGGGTGAAAAAAAATCATCTCATAAAACCAAAAGTGGGCCAAAAAACTAACCTTGAGGAACACCAGTGAAGTTCTGAATTCTATTATAGCGTAATTTAAATTTAATGTGAGCCTTATTTACATAAGACATTCTCAATTTGAAATTTAGTATCATGGTAGAAGATTAGCGGCCAAAATGAGCTTCCTTCGCAGGGTGGCTGGGCTCTCACTCAGTGATTGGATGAGGAGTTCTGCCATCCGGAAGGAGCTTGGTGTCAAGCCGCTCCTCATCCAGGTTGAGAGAAGCCTGATGGGGTGGTACGGGCATCTAGTCAAGATGCTTCCTGAGCGCCTCGCTGGTAAGGTGTTTTGGGCACGTCCCATTGGGAGGAGACCAAGAGGCAGATCCTGGACCCGCTGGAGAGACTATGTCTCACAGCTGGCCGGGGAACAACTCGGGATCCTTCTGGGTGAGCTGGAGAATGCAACTAGGGTGAGAGGAGCCTGGGCTTCCCGTCTGAGGCTGTTGCCCCCTCAACCCGGCCCCGGATAAGCAGAAGACGACGGAACAGAACATTAGAAGATTATAAAACAGAACCACTTAACAGACACACTCACACCCACACAGGACATCTCTTTCTTTGAACCGAGCCATTCCACAAACAGGTTTCTTTGTAATTTTTCACAATTTTTTTTAGGGTTAAGAAGGAATCAGAATTCACAGAAACACAGGAAGAGCGTAGAGACAGAACGTTCATCCCTGTGGGATGACAGTTAAACATCAGCAGCATATTAATGCGGGTGTTTGAGGATTTCAAAGGCCAAATAAATCTGTCATCACAAAAAAGGGTCTGTGGAACAAAGTCAAGCCACAAGCTTCACAACAGATTAAAAATGTATTGTCCTACATTAACATGCCAGTAAGAGGCTGAGCCAAACAGACTGCTTCAGGTTTTAACTGGTATGGTAGAAGTTGATCAGATTTACTGACGAGATCTCTACTTCGTTAAAAAGACAGGTGGATATTTTGTGACGGCATCTAAAAGTCTAAACAGGATAAAAATCATTGGTGCAGCAAAAACTCCACTGACTGAAAATGTCATAATCCAAAAGGTTTTGGTGGAAAGAGGAGATAAGTGCACGAAGGCGGGATGACCTAGAAAGAAAGCTGGAAACCGGAGAGGATCACAGAGATTTAACAAAGCAAGTTAGGAGGGTGAATTAAAGGAAGAAGCAGGTGCTGTGAGCATCCAGCCAGCCAGCCATCCAGCCAGCGAGCCAGCCAGCCAACCAGCCATCCATCCAGCCAGCCAGCCAGCCAGCCAGCCAACCATTCATCTAATCCTTTATAGTCTTCCAAATTCATCCCTCCTTCATTTATGAACAACACCCTGAGATACCAGAACTCCTCTACTAAAAGAGACCCTCATTCCTCACTTGGAGAGAAAACCAATCCTTTTTCTGGTCAGGACCATGATCTGAGATTGTCAGGTACCAGTTTCAGTGGTAGACCTTACATTTTACACCTAAGCCTTCAGTAATGCTCCCTTTGCATCGATGATTCGCTCAGTAACTATTTTATGGTTATAAAACTTGTCAGGATCCCTCACCTGCCGCCTGAGGGAGCCCTGGATATTCCTAATCAACCTGATTAGGGTCACCTGAGGATGATTCCTGATTCCACACATCTGTGCACCCTGCCATCTATTTAAGGGGAACCACCCCGGACTTCCTTGTCGGGTCATACCATCCCTTCAACCACCCTGGTTGCCTGACCATGTTTGAACTTTGTTATTATTTGGACTATAGAAACCTCGAGTTAACCCTGTCCTTCTTGTTTTACAGACTTTCCTGAGTTGAGTTAATAAACCTTGTTTGAAATCCTGCAATTGGGTCCTCCTCCTTCCCCATTCCAAAACCCTGAAAAACTATCCTGTTACTCTAGATTAATTACTTATGGAAAATAATGTTTTGGAGTCACAAATAAAACATCTTCACAATAAAAGTGTTTACTGGGGGTAGATCCAGGGGGTGTCGGGGAGCGAGGGCGCATGCTCCCCCTTTTTGGTCCACAAAGAAAAAAAAAAGTGTTCTTACTACTTTAATTATTATAAACCAGTCCGTAATGAGTTCATGGAGTCGGACAAAAGTAGCCCCTCCACATTCCCGCTGGGTCAGAGCAAGCGTCCCTAGATCCTCCATCTTGCCAGCGAGCGACCGGATGTTACCCATGACAACCACAGCGACACTGGGCTCAAAGCGCCACCTTTCTGATCGTATCTTTCTCAGTTCTGTCGGGACTGCACTGACTCCTCCAGTCGGTGGATCTGGTTTAGAGAGCAAGCAGCTGGTCGTGCAACGCAAACAAAACGGGACGACTCTATGACCATGGCGTTTCATTCTATGAATGAATGAATTACTAAATTTAAATAATACTAGATTCAGATTTTATTAATTCACTCTTAATGAAATTGAAACTGAGCCGTCCCTAGGAACCGATATTCACTCCTAAACCTATGGCCTGGACTTTTTGTCCATGAGTATTGAAAAAAACAGATTTAGGAAGTGAGAATAGATTCAAATAATGCTGAGCAACTTAAACTGTCACGAGAACACGATCCGCTCCATCTCGTCTGAAGACCTACATGTTTCAGACCTTCTGGAGAAACTTAAACGTTCCTGAGATGTTTTGCTAAGCAAATACGGACATGCAACGAAGATTAGGACGGTGTTTATTTGCCATAACAACAGAACAGGTAGTCCTGGGTGAACCTGCTGAGGTAACGCTCCTTTAATAAGTAGGGAATGAGGTTAATACCCTGTCATGCATGACAGTGGTGTACTTGTGATGCTGAGCCGGGTACGGTGGTACTAAATGTCCAACAGACATCTACCAGGTTTTGTCTTTATCAAATGGACTTAAAGTAATCAAAAGTGTGTCCAAATCTGACTAAAATAAAGTAGCTACAGCTGTCTAACTTTCACTTCGATACTAACGCAACTAAAACCTTGCTCAAACCAAAAATGTCTGTTTTCTTCCACGAACACTTCGCTACAAACATGAGAGACTTGCCTTTGTTGGCCTCCATTGTGATCACACCGCTTGTACCTTCAGTATGAAGAGTCTGGAGAATAATTCCATCCTTTCCTCTCTACTCTCACTAAGTCAGAGTGGCTATGTGTTCTGAATCAGACACCATGACTCAGCGAAGTGACTCCGCCCTTTTGCTTACACACTCATTTAACAACGCAGACAAGAAAAAGTCAACAGGAAAGAAGAAGTTTTGAAAGGAGGATGTGGTTTTGTTTCTTTATGGAGTTTTATTAATGGGCCAGTTCTTGAGACGGACGAGGGTTTTAAAAAATGTATTCAAACAATGTTTGACATACATGAGACACAAATTTGGTAAGTTAGGCAATTTGAGGTGATTCAAAAAAGTCTACTTTGATAGAACGAGTCCGCCTCTAGACCATAATTACCTCCATCAAGACTAAAGTCTGTTCTGTCTTTCGTTGGATTAAAGATATTTTCCTGAGTGAACATCTGGCTCTTTCTTTGTGGAAAAGAGGTGAAGAAGCATGTGCAGGGAGGCTGGAACAGGTGGAGAAAAGTATCAGGTGTGATGTGTGATAGAAGAGTTTCAGATAAAATTAAAGGGAAAGCGTACAAAACCGTGGTGAGAGCGGCCATGCTGATTGGTCTAGAGACAGTGGCACAGAGGAAAAGACAGGGAACAGAGATGGAGGTAGCAGAGATGAAGATGCTGAAGATCTCTCTGGGAGTGACCAGGATGGACAGGATCAGAGGAACAGCACATGTTAGAGGTTTTAAAGTCAGAGAGGTCAGACTGAGATGGTTTGGACATGTGCAGAGGAGAGAGAGAGAGTACATCAGAAGAAGGATGCTGGGTTTGGAACCACCAGGAAAGAGGACTAGAGGAAGACCAAAGAGGAGGTTAAAGGATACAGTGAAGGAAGACATGAAGATAGTTGGTGTGACCAAAGAGGATGCAGCAGATAGGATTGGTTGGAAGGAACTGACTTGATGTGGCGCACCCTGAAGGGTCTGGCTCTTTCCCTCTCCGTTGCCTTACACCCAGTGGTGGAACATAATGAAGTAAATGTACTGTGTTTCTGTACTTAAGTAAAAAAAATTGTGTATCTGTACTTTACTTAAGTAAAATTTGAGACTTGTACTTTTTACTTATACTTTACTACTTTTTAGAGCAAATAGCTGCTCTATCGGTGTCTAGCCGCTCCTCATCCAGGTCGAGAGAAGCCTACATGGGGTGGTTTGGGCATCTGGTCAGAATGCTCTCCGAGCGCCTTCCTGGTGAGGTGTTTCGGTACGTCCCACCGGGAGGAGACCAAGAGGCGAAACCCGGACCCGCTGGAGAGACTACGTCTCACAGCTGGCCAGGAACAACTTGGGATCCTTCCCGGTGAGCTGGAGGATGCAGCTGGGGAGAGAGAAGCCTGGGCTTCCTGTTTTGCTTTTGTTTTGCTTTGTTTAAGCGAAGATGAAAGCGTTCGTTAACATCCCAAACATATCCAGTGTCACATAGTAATTCCACTCTATAATTTACTGAACTCAAGCCACACTTATTCTTTAGAAATATTTACAGTTCATACAGCTGTGTCCAGGGAAGTCATCAGAACAGATTATTACCATCATTTCAATCTATAAAAAAATACTTTGGTCAGAATGGTACTCGTCATTTCTATCAAATTAGTTGTAATTAGAACATCTGTTTAGAGCTGGATTAAATCCCGAACAGGCAGTGACCTATCACGCTAACAGATTTATTCTAGCTTCTAATCCAACAACAGGTTAGAGGGATTATCTCGTCTGCTAAATTGACCTACATACGGCCGCATGGCTAGCACGGTTACCCACGGCAACAGGCTGCAGGTGAGTTATGCAACACAACAGGAAATAAAAACATTGAAGGGTAAATTAGACATGTGCAAATAAAATGAGATAAAAATGCTGAGTGGTCCACGAGGACACCAAACGTGTTAAATACGTGTCGTTAAAACAGTCAGACGAGTAAAACCAGTAACATGCTTTGGACAGAATGTGATACCTTGGATAGATGGATGGATGGATAGATGGATGGATGGATGGATGGATGGATGGATGGATAGGTAGGTAGGTAGGTAGGTAGGTAGGTAGGTAGGTAGGTAGGTAGGAAGGTAGGTAGGTAGGTAGGTAGGTAGGTAGGTAGGTGGGTAGGTAGGTAGGAAGGTAGGTAGGAAGGTAGGTAGGTAGGTAGGTAGGTGGGTGGGTAGGTAGGTAGGTAGGTAGGTAGGTAGGAAGGTAGGTAGGAAGGTAGGTAGGTAGGTAGGTAGGTGGGTGGGTAGGTAGGTAGGTAGGTAGGTAGGTGGGTGGGTAGGTAGGTGGGTGGGTAGGTAGGTAGGTAGGTAGGTAGGTAGGTAGGTGGGTGGGTAGGTAGGTGGGTGGGTAGGTAGGTAGGTAGGTAGGTAGGTAGGTGGGTAGGTAGGTGGGTGGGTAGGTAGGTAGGTAGGTAGGTAGGTAGGTGGGTGGGTAGGTAGGTAGCTAGGTAGGTAGATAGGTAGGTACTAGGTAGGAACGTAGGAACGTAGGTAGGTAGCTAGGTAGGTAGATAGGTAGGTACTAGGTAGGAACGTAGGTAGGTAGCTAGGTAGTTAGATAGGTAGGTAGATAGGTAGATAGATAGATAGATAAAAACGCAGGATCCAGCAGCAACAGACATCACACAAGCTGTACTTTCAAAATAAATAAAAACAACATACATATGTAATAAAATAGGACTCAGGTTCTTCCAGAAACATCTGCCTGAGGGCTGAAGGGATGAATGACCTCCTAAAGCGCTCAGTCCTGCATCGCAGTGAGAGGAACCTGTTACTTCTGGTCGTTTTCTGGGTTGTGATAACATCGTGTAGAGCAAGGGTCCCCAACCTTTTCTCCGCCACAGAACGGTTTAATGTCTGACAATATTTTCACGGACCGGTCTTAAGGTGATGAGACCAGCCTGAAAAAAATGGCTTTTTATAGTCAATAATAATAAACTTAAATCTACTTTGTCTTCACGATAAAATTTATTAGCAGCCTCTTTATAACGTGGAAACATTCTCTCTGCTCGAATGCGCTCTGGTTGCTATGGTAACGGTAAACATGTACCTTCAAAATAAAAGACATCACAAAAACAAAGTTAATAAAAATAACAGTTCTGTGCGGCCTGGTACCACATGACCCACGGCCTGATGGTTGGGTACCACTGGTGTAGAGGGTGACGGGGGTTATTCAGGATACCCTGCATTAAAGCCCTCATCCTCCCCTCCAAAACAGCTCCACATTTCTCGCCACCACAGATGCACACTTTCTTATCAGTCTGTCCAGCCTATTGCTGTCCCTAGCGGTCAAGCTGCCTCCCCAGCAGACGACAGCAAACAAAACTGCAGTTGCCACGACAGACTGATCAAAGATGTTCAACATGTCGCCACACACACGAAAAGTTTTAAGCCATCTCGAGAAAAACAGCCTGCTCTGTTCTTTCTTATGCAGGACCCGAGCCTGCTCTGTCCAGTCCAGTTTGCAGTCATGATGCAGACCCAGATATTTGTAGGTTTTAACAACCATGATGCTCTCTCCATCGATCAGAACAGGTTGATGTTCTGTGGTTGCTCCTAGCAACCGCTGACTTCTTCACTTTGGTATTTTATGGAGATTTTAAGAAAATGTCACTACAAATTTTTTTCGTCCTGGTCAGAAAATCACTCCAGGGTTATTCTGGAGCTTAAAAGCTTTTAAACCTCCATCGCCCTGTAGACCTTCATTCTTCTGTCAATTCTAAGTAAAACCATCACATTCCTGAACTTTAAACCTCATTTTAATCACAGGAACTTTGAGTTAACTTATCTTCTTTGTTTTTTAGCGTTCAGCAGTGATTCCGTGTGTTTAGGTCTCCATCTTTGTTATTTACATATCTCATAATCCAGCCGAGTCAGGATGGAAATCAGGTGGTGCTCATGGTGATTATTTGCATCCAGAGACGTGACTCAGTCTCTTTTCTCTCTCTTTTTCAGCACTAATTACCTTCCTAACAAAATAAAACAGGCCAAATATGACATCATGTTCAAGATCTTCAGACTACATTTGTTTGGGTTTTTTTTTTGTGTGTTTCCGTTTTATTGAGTTGGAATGTGAGCAGCGCCAGGGGGAATCATACTAGGTTTTCCCGGTCGAAAGACGGCAACTCTGCCATTAGGCCAGTGCCCCCTGGGACCTCAAAGGTTTTTTTGTTTGTTTTATTGTCTTTAGTCCTCTATTCCCAGGAACGTCTTGGGCCTAGTGGGAATCGGATCAGGTTCTCCCAGTCGAAAGATGGATGTTCTACCACTGACCCCAC
This sequence comes from Neostethus bicornis, assembly GCA_902685375.1. Classification (NCBI taxonomy): domain Eukaryota; kingdom Metazoa; phylum Chordata; class Actinopteri; order Atheriniformes; family Phallostethidae; genus Neostethus; species Neostethus bicornis. The sequence continues at coordinate 3,244,528 of LR738551.1, forward strand.
GCCTCCTGGGACCTACTGTACATTATTAATCCAAGTGGCCTCACATGTGGTTTTGTTTGCAAACACGAATATTTTATAAAAGCACACAAACATTTCTGAATGATTTCAAAAGGAATTAAAAATGTTGAAGGACATTAAAGAACTTTTAAAAGTACTTAAACAGTTGATATGAAACCAAACTTTGCTCAACAGTTCTAAACCGTGAGCAGTGTTCCCTCGACACATCAATACGGATTGATTGCATTGGTTTGGCTACGTTCACATTAACTGGTAGACGTTTCAGACACGTGTACTGGACATATTGAACACACGTGCTCGCTGGATTTGCTTCAAACGTTCCCAGAGCTGGGAAACATACGTATGTATGCAAAGCTATAGTCTGAGCCACAGAAGCTGAAGTTGGCTCTCATACCTTGTTCTCCATATTGATGAATTTGACTGTTTGACGGATCCGTCAGCTGTAAAAAAGTTGAGCTTTGTTTGTCTTGTCCGTTCATGAATACCTCCAATGCACTCGCTAAACGACGATCGTCTGTGTGGTTGTGTTTCACATACAGCAAGTCAAACACATTTGGTGCAGAATCAGACAGAATGTATCACAGAACGGCTGCCGGATGGAGACGTATGCCTCCATAGACTACATATGTAATAAACAAAGTAGCAGCTTTCACGTGTGCGTTGGGTATGCAGCGTTCTGTGGCTCGGCAGCAAAGCTAAAGGTTTGGTTGAGTAATTCTTGGATTTTAAGCAGAGAATTCAACCAGGCAACAGTTTATCCATTTCTGGCTAAACTGGGAGGAAAAGGGGAACTATTTAATAAGTTAAATTTTTGTAAATTTCTTGCGCACTCAGTTTTCTAGGCAGGCAGGTGCCGCCCCATTTAGTTTTAGTCTAGGTTTTGCAGGTATTAGTTTACAATTGCAGCGATTGGAAAATAATCCTACCCAATCAGAGAACAGAGATGGCAGCACGACTTCAACAAAAGAATCCTTGTCAGTCAACGAATACGTCCAATGTGTTCGCTGCACATTGGATCCCTGCGAGTCTGGGACAGAGTCCTGCCCCAAGTGGAGGAGTTTAAGTATCTCGGGGTCTTGTTCACAAGTAGGGGAAAGATGGAGCGGGAGATCAACAGGCGGATTGGTGTGGCATCAGCAATAACTAGGACGCTGCATCGGTCCGTCGTGGTAAAGAGAGAGCAGAGCCGAAAAGCAAAGCTCTCGATTTACAAGTCAATCTACGTTCCAACGCTCACCTATGGTCACCAGCTGTGGGTGGTGACCGAAAGAATGAGATCGCGGGTACCAGCGGCCGAAATGAGCTTCCTCTGCAGGGTGGCTGGGCTCTCACTCAGAGATCGGGTGAGGAGCCCTGCCATCCGGGAGGAGCTCGGTGTCGAGCCGCTCCTCCTCCAGGTCGAGAGGAGCCAGATGGGCTGGTTCGGGCATCTGGTCAGGATGCCCCCCGAGCGCCTCGCGGGCGAGGTGTTTCGGGCATGTCCCACCAGGAGGAGACCAAGGGGCAGACCCCGGACCTGCTGGAGAGACTATGTCTCACAGCTGGCCAAGGAACGACTTGGGATCCTTCCAGGTGAGCTAGAGGATGCGGCCGGGGAGAGAGAGGCCTGGGCTGCCCATTTGAGGCTGTTGCCCCCGCGACCCCACCCCGGAACAAGCGGAAGATGATGGAACGGAACGTGTTCGCTACATGACCATCGCATTGTTTGTAGTTCTGTTTCTGAAAAAAGGAGATCAACCATGTTGTACGGTCCACGTTGGTAACGCTTCCCCTGTTAGTCGTACTAACCAGAAAAGTACGACTGGTTAGATCAGAGTACCCACCCGTGGAGTGTGTAGACCCAACTGTTCCGATTGATCAGGATCTCATTTTTTCTGTAAATCGATATATTTATGTCGAGAAAAGTGTCAAATTCATCTGTTAAAAGATCAAGTCTTTTACAGTATTTATTTGCATAAAAACCCAAATAAATTCAATGAAAACGTTTCTAAAGTTAAAACTATAAAATGAGAAAAAAGGATTTCTAAACAATGCAGTTGGTGCAAAAAACTAAGGAATATCAGAAAAACAATGAAGGAGAATACTGAAGGCGAACACGGAGTGTGTCTATCATAACAATAGGACGAGTGGGAGGAAAGTAGAAGCCGAGTCATTTCAAAAAGAAGAATTGACAAGTGACTGATTCTGATTTAAATGTCGGAAACCCTCCTCCACTTTCCTACTTATACCATCCTCATGTTGCCAACATGTGACACATCCTTAGCAGGATTACAGAAAAAAAAACTGTGAGCTTTTTGCATAGTCGTCACCACTGCCTCGTCTGCTCAGTACCTGAAACGTTCAGGTGTTAAACTGTGGAAATAAAAACAAGAAATAAGATGCAGACAGAAAACATAGAACTAACTATTTCAATCTTTTTAAGTCAAATGTTTGCATAAATTATCAAAAAACAAACTGATACATTTTTCTAGGGAGTTTGATTTTTGGGAACTTTTAATATGATTGTTCCGTTCCGTCATCTTCCGCTTATCCAGGGCCGGATTGCAGGGGCAACAGCCTTAGACAGAAGCCCGGACTTCTCTCACCCCGGCTGCATCCTCTATCTCTTCCGGAAGGATCCTCCTTCCTCAGCTCCTCCATGAGCCGCAACCTTATCGTGGTGGAGGGGTTTGCGTGCCCCGATGACACTAGGAGCTATGTTTTCCGGGGCTTATACCCCCTGCTAGGGTCACCCTAGGTAAACAGGTGCTAGGTGAGGGGACAGTTGGTTGAATTAGTTTTGGTTGGAATGTTGGTTGTTTTTATTACATTTTCTTACTGATGTAGTTTCATGATTTGGTGGAAGAGTTTGTTAAATTGTGGTTAGTAAAAAAAAAAAAAGATTGGTTTCACTAACGAAAACTATGATTATTGATTGTTTCTGTTCAAAAAGTTATTAGTTAATTGGGTTTGTTCAAGAAGTTTATCTTTTACTTTATTTAAAGAAGGTGGAAGATTTTAAGTATCTAGGATCAACAGTCCAGAGCAATGGTGAGTGTGGAAAAGAGGTGAAGAAGCATGTGCAGGCAGGCTGGAATGGGTGGAGAAAAGTATCAGGTGTGATGTGTGATAGAAGAGTTTCAGCTAAAATGAAAGGGAAAGTGTACAAAACCGTGGTGAGAGCAGCGATGTGGTTTGGTCTAGAAACAGTAGCACTGAAGAAAAGACAGGACACAGAGATGGAGGTAACAGAGAAGGATGCTGGGTTTGGAACCACCAGGAAAGAGGACTAGAGGAAGACCAAAGAAGAGGTTCATGGATACAGTGAAGGAAGACATGAAGATAGTTGGTGTGACCGAAGAGGATGCAGCAGATAGGGTTAGATGGAAGAAACCGACATGCTGTGGCGCCCCTGAAGGGAAATGCCAAAAGAAGAGGAAGTTCAACATGTTTATGTCAGTACTTCAAACACAGGTTGTCTGTAATTGGGTAATTATTCATTCTCTTCATGTGAGCATCCCCAGTGATTCAGAATCTAAACCAGGAAGTTCACATTAGGAATGCATCAATACTGAAACCAGTATTGAGTGTCAGTTTCATACCATGGCAGTGTACTGGTACCACAACAAGTCCGTGCCATTAACCATAGACATTAATAAAGATCTTATTCATTTCTTTGCATTTAATCATGTAGCCTACTGCTTGCAGTCGTTCTTGTCAGGATCCCTCACCTGCCCCCAGAGGAAGCCCTAGATATTCCTAATCAACCTTTTAGGGTCACCTGTGGATGATCACTGATTCCACACATCTGTGCACCCTACCATTTATTTAAGGGGAATCACCCTGGACTTCCCTGTCGGATCTTACTACCTCTTCCAGCCAGGTTACCCTGGTTGTCTGACCACGTTTGAACTTTGTTATTATTTGGACTTTTGAAACCTTGAGTTAACCTTGTGCTTCTCGCTTTACAGACTTACTTGGATTGAGTTAATAAACCTTGTTTGAAGTTCTGAAATTGGGTCCTCCTCCTCCCACATCCCGAAAACTATGACAGTTCTATGGCCGTTTACACCAGTGGAGACGTACACGTGCTATTCTCAATCAGAGCAGGAACCAAACACACGGACGTGTCATAAGTCTCATGAAGACACTTCTTTGAGATGTTTCAGTTTCAAACAAGATGACTTATTAATGTAATCAGGCCATGGGTCAATTTGGATTTGCTGCAGGGTGTCTATGATTTTGGGACACTGTACGTCTCTGTGAGACGTTAAACTCAGTGTTCTATGTTATCGTGCCTGCCGACTCGTAACCATAACAACACAAGTTCAAAACAAACATAATAATAAAATATCTTATTTTTTTATCCCAACGGCATTAACTTGGAACAAAAACATGATTGATTATTTATACTTTTATTAAACTTTGATTATGTGTTTCCATATTTCTTCAATAAAATGATTTATAAACTCCCTCCAGGGCTTTACTTAGTTTGAATCAAAGTTTAACATCATCCTCTGGACAAAAACAAGCAATAAGAGGAACCTTTTAAAGTTAAAATAATACTTTCTTTTACTAACATAATGGTTAAGGCGCTGCCATGGGCGGCTGCCATGCTCCCTGAGTTTAACTGCCAATTTTCTCTGAGTTTCAGTCCCTTCCTCTGGCTAGGTTTTGTCTCGTTCTGTAATTTTCATTTCGAGTGCATTTTGGACGTCTTTTTCGACTTTGTTGTTTTGTGTCGAACAGCTGTTTTTTAAGAAATTGTCCAGCTAGCTCCCAACGGCTAGCTGGTTATGGACTCGTTCTGCTGTGGACATGCACGACCAACTGCTAGCTCTTGGAGCCACATCCGTCTTAGCTGGAGGAGTTGGTTCAATCCCGAGGGAGATGAGGAGATGGAGCCGATCTGGAGGAGGTGCGGAGATAGAGACAGTCTGGAGGAGGGGCTTTGGGCCCTGTGTTTTTGTGGTTTCCATGGAAACGTCCGGTTGCTCGTTTGAGGAACTGGAGGTACTCACTCGGACCCAGTGAAATACAGAGAGGCCAGTTTGGTGTTCTTCACTCCGGCCTGGCTTTGTGGACCCATTCTGGACTCCAGCTTTTTGGTTGCCAGGTTGGTTACAGTGTAACCGGACTGGGACGCCGGTGGATGGGGGCGAGGGGTCATCAAGGTATTAAACAACTGCTGCACTCAAATTTCCCTTTGGGGATCAGTAAAGTGTATTCAATTAAGCATCAGTCACTTTCTTCTACTTTGTATAATAATAATGCGTGGTGCTTCTACAGCGCGTTCCAAGACTCTCAAAGACGCTTCACATATTCATTATTCATTCCCTCCATACCAGGTAATGTAAGCTACTGTTGTACCCACAGCTGCCCTGGGGCAGACTTGCAGAAGCGAGGCTGCCGTTTTGCACCATCGGTTCTCTGACCATCATAAACCAATCACACACACACCATCCAGACTAGGCAACATGGTTGAAATGTCTTGCCCAGGGACACAGTCACAATTAGATCTCATTGGCCGTCTCACTGTGGTACTTGGGGTTTTGGCATTCTCCCATCCAAATACTGCCCAGGTCTGGCATGTTTAGCTTCTGAGGTCTGACGGGATCAGGCATTGACAGGCTGGTTTGGCCACAAGTTTGCTTGTCAGTAGTGAACCAACTGCTGGTTTGTTACCGTAGCAACAAACTCCAACAAATAGTATGCCATTAGTTCTAATGTGAAGGAACTAGAAATTAAACAAAACAAAGTTTCATTTCTTGAACCTCTTAACCCCTACAGGGTTGTGGGAGGTGCAAGAGCCTATTCTGGCTGGTTTAAGGTGAGAGGCAGGTTACACCTTAAAGGGCCCAGCTCATGCAAAATGGACTTTCCAGAGTTTTCTACCTTGTAAGAGTGATGTCCGGGCCTTGTATGTGTGTGTGTGTGTGTGTGTGTGTGTGTGTGTGTGTGTGTGTGTGTGTGTGTGTGTGTGTGTGTGTGTGTGTGTGTGTGTGTGTGTGTGTGTGTGTGTGTGTGTGTGTGTGTGTGTGTGTGTGTGTGTGATGATCGGGCCTTGTATATGTCACCAAAGGGCTTTCTAGATTGATTTGGCCCGTTTTTCTGTGGATTTCTGGAACGCTCAGACAAAACAACCAATGAGCAGATGTCTAAAGTATGACGCATTTGACGTAGCCAGGACGGACTTCGCTCAGTGAGAGCAGAGGGCGGAGCTTGTACTTTCTCAGGACGGGCGGGGGGATGAGCGATACCCGGCATTTCATAGTTCCGGGTCTGTGACTGCGCTCCACCAAATCAATATATTTTCATAACTATGGTGTAATGCATGTTGTAAACCCCACATTTTGCGTGTGTATGTGCAGAGGATACAATGTGAAGAGAGGTATTTTGCATGAGATGGGTCCTTTAAACCAAACAGTCAGTCGCGGGGCCACACACACACACATTCATTCCTAGGGGCAATTTCACAGTGGCCAATCAACCTAACATGCATGTTCTTGGATGAAACTGGAGGAAACCTTGTCTCAACTCAGGACTCAAACCCTGACCTTCTTGCTGTGCCACTATCCTAACTACTGCACCATCGTGCTACCCTACAAAACAAAGCACAAAGTAATACTACTTTCTTTTCTTGAACGACCATCACATCAGCAGATAAAGCTGTTTGGGGAGTCCAATATCTCTTTTTTTTCACTCTGTCCTGTCTGGTGTTGTAACAAGCAGAATGGTGATCTGAATGTCAAGTATTACTGGACAGATTTACTCTACCAGGGTCAGCACCACATGCCAACCTTGAAATGTCCTATTTAATCTATTTATCGTCACATTCTAAATGTCTGTGGTTTCTGTGACTTTTTTTGCTGACTGGTAATCCTGTGGAGAGAGGAGGAGGGAAAAGAGTGAGAAAGAAGAGGGAGCAAGGAACATAGCGGACTGTAAACAGGGTGACACAGTAAAAGTACAGGCACGCTGCCGAAGTGAACCATGTATCAGGAGTAACAGATCTTTCCCAGATACAAAAGACCGGAATGGGGTAGGGAGACACTCAAGCACTCAGAACGACACACGTTATACAAAACTATTGGACTTCGTGGAAGCAACAGTTTTACATAACGTCCATTAATTTGTTGGTGAATAATGGGCGCCTCGTTGGGTATTTCCTTTCATATACCCGTTGCTTGTTTTGTGTCTGAATAAAAGAGAAAAATATGTTTTAAAAAGATGCAGTGAAATAAACATCCATTGTTTTAAGTTAAAGTAATATGGAAGCGAGTACGTGGTGCAATGGCCTCACAGAAGAAGGTCAGGGGTTTGAATCCTGGGTGGGACGAGGCTTGAAATACTGGCGTTTCTGTGTGGAGTTTGCATGCTCTCCCCATGTATGTGTGGGTTTACTCTGGTTTCCTCCCAGCCTCCAAAAACATGCATGTTAGGTTGACTGACCGGTACGAAATTACCGCTAGAAATGAGTCTGAGTGAATGGTAGTGTGTGTGTCGGCCCACGACAGACTGAAACCTGTTCAGGGTGTAATCGTGCCTCTTAGGATAGGCTCCAGCAGGCCCTTGACCCTGCTAAGAATAAGCGGTTCAGAGGAGGAAAATAATGGGTTTGATATCGTGGAGAACTGAAGTAAATGTACTTATACATTTATAAGTACAGGGAAAGGCGGTGGCTCGGTGGTAGAGTGATCGTCCTTGGACCGGAAGTACCCGGACGTTCGCAGGTTTGATTCCCACTGAGTTCACGTCTCGGGTCCTTGAAGAAGACACCTAAGCCCATGTTTCTCCCACCATTGGCACTGTTGTGGCAGTCTACTGCGGTATAATGCAGCACACACATTTTCCCGCTGAGGGATCAGTAAAGTATATATTATTATACTTGTTTTATTTTTCAAAAGTGGTCTTAATGTAAAACTAATGAGACCACTAGGAATAAAGTCCAAATCCTGCACTGCATCCATCCAGGGTGTCTCGTCTTTGTGATTGCGCCCCCTCCCTTCTGGTAGTCATGGTATTAGTCAGCCAGTAAGACTGTGGGGGTTTAGGTCAGAAAACTGCCTGCTCGTCCAGAGATGAAGAAATGATGTTTACACAGCCAGCACAGACACGAGGGCTTCCAGATGAATAAATAATGCCTGGGATTAAGTCCTTCACTATTTTTAGGCCCTGTGATTATTCCCCGTTTTTCTCCCTATTTCTTTTTTTTTCAGCGTTATCCTAAAGCTTAACGTGAACCAGCTGCCATGGAAACAGCACTATTGTTGCAAAGGCAGCATATAGTGGAGGAGGGGACTAGTTTTTACTCTTGTAGCATTAAAATCTATTCTTAACTTAGTTTGTTTTTCATTTGATAACAGAACTATGGTTTCTTTCTGGTTTATAAACGACCGTATTTAGTCATTCACTGATTAGAAAAAAGCCTGTTTGATGTGAGGTACTATAAAAGGCATCCAGTGCTAGTTTATTAGCAAAACATGGCACTTTTCCATGTGGATTTCACACGTTTTCTTTAACAGGTGTGTGGAAGGTCATGCATATGCACGATAGCGAGGAGGCGAAGCACGACTGATGTCAGCGGTTGTTTCAACAAAGAAAAAAAAAAAAGCTGCTTTTCTTTCTTTTTTCAGAGAAGCGGCGGTGAAGAGCGATAGAGAAATGGAGAGGTGAGAGTGATCTAATGAGACAGCGGCATCGCAGCCTCGACCCAGATCTAACAACAGCATCCCTTGCAGATCCCAGCCAAGCTCAAACCCTTCCTCTTTTTCCTGCTTTCTTGTTTCATGAAACAATCCGCCCAGATTTGTGCTTTGCAGATAAATTGCTTCGGGCAAACAGTTTCAGAGAGGAAATGTCAAGGTCCTGTGTAGGCATGTGCTCTCATGTGTGTGCTGTATGATGACAATGAAAAAAATCTTGCTTCTTTCTAAGATACTAATCCCGGACCGGACTGACTGGAAAAACAAGAAACAAAATCAAACAGAATCACGCAGAGAGTCAATAATTCTGATCTTTATGGGTCACGTTAGGGAACGAAACGACAAAATGATCTCCACTCCAAATTTATTACTTATTAACCATAAACATTTAAACACAGACGGACCAATAACGTCCATTATATCCATCATGTCCCAGTAGCTCCTTTAGACATCATAATGTCTCAGTGTGCCGGTAGTTTGGGTTTAAAACACACTTGGGTTGTTTCCACATCTGGATAAATCTAAACTACGGCTGTAAATTTAGATGAATTTGTCTTTATTCATCAATAATAGATTCTTGTTTTCATAAATATGTGGTGCCTCTGTGGCCAAATGTGTTGAAATGTGAGTGTGTTTCACACTTAAAAGTTTATCAACACAATTTTTTAGCGTTTTAATAAGTGATCGATTGAGTTAATGGCTGACTTTACCCTCCACATTCCCGCTGGGTCAGAGCGAGCGTCCCTAGTTCCTCCATCTTGCTAGCGATGAACCGGATGTTACCCATGACAACCGCAAGGACCCTGGGCTCAAAGCGCCTCCTTTCAGATCGTCTCGTTCTCAGTTCTGTTGGGACTGCACTGACTCCTCCAGCCACGGTGGATCTGGTTCCAAGAGCTAGAAGCTGGTTGTACACACAACCCAAGCGGGACGACTCCATGACCAGCAAAAATAGCCAAAGGGCAACTAGCCTTTGAAAAAAAAGACTACCGTAATTTCACGGCTATAAAGTGCATATAAAAGTCTTAGATTTTCTTCAAAATGAGCGGTGCGCCTTTTCGTGCGGTGCGCCTTGTGTGTGAGAAAATGTGGACCTAAAAGAAAACGCGGTGCCCGCGAGGCGGACCTGAAAGAAAAGGCATGAGAACGTTAAAGAGTGAAGTGTGAGCAGCGTGGGAGCGATGGATGACCGAAGGGTGGAAGGCAGCGCCGGGCGAGTTACGCTACAGTTTGCCAATGGATTGTAGATGCTTGGACTAACGTGTCTGCTGGTACTGTTATCCGAGCTTTCACAAAAGCTGGTATCCTTTCTGAGGAGCCGCACAGTACAGACAGTGACTTTGACAGCGAGGAGCGAAGTGGACCTGCTCTGTTGGATTTTGCGCAGCTGTTCGATTCCGAAACAGAGGATGAGGACTTTGACGGATTTGAATAAAGACTATTACCGGTAATGTGCTTGTTTAGTATCGTTACTACTTAAATAAAGTACAACCAAACTCAGTTTTGCTCCCGATCTATTTTTGAATTCGCACATTTGCATGCTTGCGTGTGTGTTGTTGTAAGGCGGTGTGTGACTGAGACTGTGCCTTTTCATACGGTGCGCCTAATGGTCGTGAAATCACGGTAGCTTAAAGACAGCAACAATGCAGTCCAAAACAACCTCCAAAGAGCACACAAAGTAAAAAGAATGGACAAAAAACAAGTGAAAAAATGCAAAATAGACGCTCAAATGCTAAAACAACAGGAGTCACCGCAGCAGGCAGCCGCCCGGGGCAGCACCCTTTATTTTTAAAAAAGAATGCATGTTCCACTGCTCACCAAACACCTTCATACACCAACACGCCAAGCCAAAAGGGTCAAAACTTATCCTTGAGACGTCACATTCGATGTCACATTTAGAAGACAAATTTGTGTTTATGAGCTGAAAGCTTTACATTTATTGAATATTGAACTTCGCATTTTTAAAACCTCTGCTTTCTTAAAAAAATATCTGGAGTCATGCTTCTTATTTGCTTTTAGTGGCATTTTGGCTCCTTGGTTCCAGTGTTTATGCCTCCGTCCACGGAATGTGGAAGAAGCATCAAGCACTCAGGTTATTTTTCCGTCCTTTCTTCTGTAAAGGTGCGTTCACACTTCGTGAATGCACATACTGAATAGTGCTGCTGTGTGCATTTTGCAGAGAAGCATCTGTTTGGTAGGCCTGAAAATGCCACCTGCAAAGAGACGAAGGAACATGGGAATCAAGCAGCTGCAGGAGAACTCAAGATTAATAAACCCATGATATGCACGTGGAAGGTCGAAAACAAACTCACACAATTCAAGAAAACGCAGCTTGTAAAGTGACCCGAGTTACAAGACCAACTTGACCAATGGATTACCAATCAGAGAGCAGCTAATGGAGGCATCTCTACATTCACCATTCGACCAAAAGTCATAACTCTTGCAAAACAAATGAAAATGAAACATTTCAAAGATGTCCGTCTTGGTGCTTTATAAAAAGCATCTTTTCATCCAGGAAAAGGCTACAGTGGTGCTGCAACTTCTAGGAAACTACAATAAAAAGTTGTTCATCTTTCGCACCTACTTCAATAAAAAGATCGCAGACAAACACACCCGATAGATGCTACGTACTTAAACAAATTCTGACTGAACTCACCCTTACCGCCAATACCATTTTAAAAACCCAGGCTAGCCTGGGGGGGCAAACTTTTTGACTCGCGGGCAAACTTTTTGACTCAGTTCTAACATTTGACAAGCGGGCCGGAACCGAAGCATGCTTTAGTAACCGCTAGACTTGACCAATAGAATGGCGCACTAGATGTTACATCAAGAGCGTTAAATTACAAATCTAGCAGCGCTAGGTCTGAAATCTAAGCGCTTGATGTGACATTTTGCTTGTTTTCACGCTTGTTTTTATGTGTGTATTGGGCCCGATGGCTTTCCATATCATAGAGTCCACCATCTAGTGAGGAAACATCAGAATTGCAGGGAAAATAAAACACGTAACAAGGTTTATTTATTTAATTTTTTTAAGCCCGGCAGGCCTGATTAAACTGTTTAACGGGCTGCATATGGTCCGCAGGCCGTAGTTTGCCAATGCCTGCGCTAGCATGTATGCTCTACGGGTATGTTTTAACATGCCTGCTAACCTAAAACCTGGTGGGCCTTTTATATGTGTTAAACTAAAAAAACACCTGTAACTGAAACTGCCCCCAATTATCCAGTGCATCCTATGCTTGTGAAAATGCAGTAATGGGATTTGTTCTGTCTGCGACTCCGGCAGGTCAATTCCTGGCAAGATTCGACTTGCCATGCGTCAAACGCAGACATAACATATCCGCCTATCTGATATCTGTCGTCTATCAGATGTCTATTTGTTATCCATGGTCATATTTGTCTATCTGGTCTGGTGTGTTGATGACACATCAGATCATAAAATGACACTCTAGAAAAATCTTTATGACTGCTGATTAGAGGTGTTTAGGTTTTAAAGATAAAACATTAGCTCAAACTCATACTTGGAGCAATGATATTGTTTCCAGATTTGAGCCAGCTTTGGTAAAAGACCTAGCATCCTTAAAAACATGACCATAACGTCCCAGCTCCATCTCCTCCACTCTAGTAAGTGTGAAGCAAACATCAGATAATGCTTCTTAATGTGTTTGTTTTAGTCCTTAGCTTAATGCATCTGACCAGCAGACCACTGTGTAACCACAATGGAGAGCATCCTGTTAAAGACATACAAGTACTTAGTATTCTCAAGAAGTAGTCTTAACATGTCCTTGTGACCGGTCTCCGTGGAGGAGGACCAGTCCCGTTTAGTGCCCACTGAATGCTCCATCTATGTAATGAGATTATCCTCACATCTGGTTCATAATGCAGGATGAAGACGGTGGGTTCTATGGAAGGACGATTCGTTCTAACAAAGTTACCTCGATAAATATCTGGTATCATTTTCCTCGGCGGCACGGTGGCGCAGTGGGTAGCACAGTGGGACATCAGGGAGAGGCGTTTGGGACCAGGTGTTATGACTTAGGGCAGAGGGCAGGATTTGGGGTGACAAAATGTTCCAGGTGAGGAGGATCATGACATGGATAGGCATCAATATTACCGTTTAATAGCCCAGCGATACGATATTATTGGGAGGGAAAAAAGTTATAAAACATTTATTAAGTCCCACTTTTTTTTTTGAGATTGTGGATTCCCCCTCCTCTCGCTCCCTGCTTAATCTTGCACTGTGAATGAGTGCGCGACACAGTGTAAAGCGCATCAAGTTAGCGACGTTAGCGCATAGTAATAATAGTAATGTATACTTTATTCATCCCTCACCGGGGAAATTTGTGTGCTGCATTGCGCCACAGCAGGCTGCCACGACGGCGCCAATGGTGGGAGAAACAGGGGGTTAGGTGTCTTCTCCAAGGACCTTAGACGTGAATTCAGTGGGAATTGAATCCGCGAACCTCCGGTTAATTCCGGTCCGAGGATGAACGCTCTTGATTTGGCGCAAATTAGTCCTTCATTTATTGCAGGAGTTACTGTTTCATTACGGTAAATCAAAACTCCTCACTACATAAGGAATGATAAGTCTGCTGCTATCCCACTCTGACGAGGATCCAGTAATTGTCTGAGAACCTATCCGCCAAACACAGATAGTGACTAGATACAAAGCAGACTTTTTCATCTGACAGGAACAAATAAGTAGGTTTTGTCATTCTGTTGCATGATTTGAACGCTAAAATATTTAAGTTAGATTTTTCTGAATGTGTGTTTAAAGGAGCGTTACAGTTTTTATAAATGTTATACATAATAATACTTTTTTAGACAAATTAAGAGAAAATTTCCTGCCATCCGGGAGGAGCTCAGAGTAGAGCCGCGCCTCCTCCAGGTCGAGAGAAGCCACATGGGGTGGTTCAGGCATCTGATCAGGATGCCCCCCGAGCGCCTCGCTGGTGAGGTGTTTTGGGCATGTACCACCGGGAGGAGACCAGGATGCAGATCGAAACTCAGCATCCTGAAATGACTCATTTTCTCTGCCAAGTTTTCCAATTTTATGTTTTTTTACAACCGTAACACAAACATAATGATGTAAACATCCTTTAACTATTCATTACTTTTTCTTCTTCAAAATTGTGATTAATTGGAACTCGTTTCTTCTTGGACCCTTACCTTGCCATTGGTTAAAAAATTGGTCCAACACAAATCTTTCCCACTGGGATTGTTTCTGATAACAAATTGTAAACAATAAAGTATCATCCATCCCCAGTGAATTCTACAACCATCGGGTCTCTGCAGGTGGTTCTCTTCACACCACCTGACAAACACTCCACAAGGTCCCTGTACTCCTACAGCGTCTTTTCAACATGGTGTGTATTACCTCATTAAAAAAAGCCACATCTGAACCCTCCAAATCCCTCTAGACACACACACACACACACACACACATACACACACACACAGGGATCAGAAGCAGAGAAGAAAGTCAGTCTGCAAACCTTAATAAGATGTATTATCTTTAGCAGTGAAGCTACGTCTGATGATCTGCAGACTTCGTGGTTCTCTGGACTCCATGTTGCTTTCAGATAAACAGCTTTTTGATTCCATTAAAGCTGACTTTTAGAAAAAGCTTTGCTTTAGTAAAAGCATCCATGTTTTAGTAAATATTTCCATTAACATGACTTTTTATCCTTTTATGAGTATCTGTGGTACAGAGTGACCACATCCTCTGTAGCTAAACCAACTAGCAACCCGCTAATGGTGTGGAAAGGGGTGAACGGTCTTTTCAGCCACGGAGATTTGAGCCAAAAAAACTGCAACCTAGGCTATTTGAGCCATGGGATAAAAATGTTTATTTACGATAAAAATTTTACATAAAATATCAGAATTTTTTTTAAAAAATCAGAATTTTTTAAAAATATCAGAATTTTTTAAAAATATCAGAATTTTTTAAAAATATCAGAATTTTTTATTTGAGCCATGGGATAAAAATGACTAAAAGCAATTATTTTCTGTAGTGCAACTGTTTATTTACGATAAAATTTTCACATAAAATATCAGAATTTTTTAAAAATATCAGAGTTTCTTCATGCCCTTTTGTGTTAGATGTGAATACCACATATTGAGATAGGCTCAGAATATATCTACTTCACACGTAACACAAAGGGTTACATAACTGTACTAATGGGTGAACGGTCATGTCAGCCACAGACATTTGGGCCAAGAAACTGCAACCTAGGCTATTTACAAAATATCACAATGTTTTACATAAAATATCACAATTTTTTACAAAGTACATAAAATAGGTTTTTGGCCCAAATGTCCGTGGCTGAAATGTCCTAAATTCGGGGCGCACATGGCTCAAATATCCTAGGTTGCAGTTTTTTGGCCCAAATGTCAGTGGCTGAAATCTCCGAGGCTGAAATGTTCCAGAACCGTGGAAAGGACATGGTGTTTATGGTTCAGAAGGAGGTTTGACCCTTGATTCTAATGCAGAAGGAAGGACGAGCACGAAGAAAAAGGAAACAAGGGGAAATTGACATATCGAACAATATGCCTCAGTTCATCTACAGTTAGTACAGAGTAACTTTCCGCAGTTTCCCATCAATTTTTTCTCACAAGATTTTATGGGCATGAATTCTTTGACAGTGACCTGAAAACATAATCAGTTTATTTACAGTTGGTACCAAATAAACAAACACACGTTTAATCAGAATCCTGTTGGTGGTTTAGGACAAAAAATTGTGACCTAATTTTGCATTTTTTTTGTTTGTTTTGTTTTTGTTTTCTGAACCGCTTATCCCTACTGGGATTGCAGAAAGTACCAGAGCCTGTCCTGGCTGACTTCAGATGGCAGGTAGGGTACACACAAAACAGGTCACTGGTCTGTTGTGGGGCCACAAAGAGCTGTAATCAGGCCTGAAAAGTTTGGCCTGAAAGGTCTTAAGCCCGACAGAATTGGGCCTGAACCTAGCCCGACAAAAACATTTTTATTGACAGCCCAAACCCGCTTAGAGCCCGACATTATTCAAATAGCAATCTAAATGTGAAAGATAAGTGGGGGAAAAGAAACAGTGTGTTTTTGTAAGGGCATAACATGACCACTCACGTGCGAGCCCGAGCCGGCCCGGGTAAAAATGTCAGAAATTGAGCCTGACCCGTCGGATACGGCTCGGGCTAAGAATTCCTGCTCTCGGGCCACACATACAGACAACAATTCACACACACTCATTCCGAGGGACGATTTTGTAGTGGCCAATTAACCTAACATGCATGTTTTTGGGAGGAGGGTAGAACCCAAAGTACCCTGCACACATAGGGAGAACATGCAAACTCCACACAGAAAACGTTTCATACCTCACCCCCACTCTGTGACTCAAACCCCTGACCTTCTTGCTGTGAGGCCACTGATCTAACCACTGCGCCATATACTACACATATTTTGCATGTTTTAATACCTAATCATTTCATCAACAGTTTGTACTGAGTAAATGTGGGCGGTTTCATTCAAATTCCCTCACCGTTGGGAGTCTTTACAGTCACAAGAATTGGTGACCGTTGCGTGACCCTGAAAACCCAATCAGTTCATCCATTGTTGGTACAGAATGGGAGATGTTGCGTTCACAAAAATGTTGTGACGTCAACCTTTTTTTCGCATACCCTTGAAGCCTTATCAGTTCATCTATAGTAGGTTATGTGTATTTGTGGGCAGTTACATTAAATCCTTTCTATACATGGAGAGATTGAGTTCAGTAAAGTGTTAAAAAACATGGATGAACAATCGAAGTGTCTTAAAACTGAATTAAAATGATAACAATCTTGATTTATTTGTTTTTATTGGGCATTAGTCGTGGAGGTTTTTCACAATAAAGGTCTATATATAAAACTTTAGGTTTTTCACAATAAAGGTCTATATATAAAACTTTAGGTTTTACACAATAAAGGTCTATATATAAAACTTTAGGTTTTTCACAATAAAGGTCTATATATAAAACTTTAGGTTTTTCACAATAAAGGTCTATATATAAAACTTTAGGTTTTACACAATAAAGGTCTATATATAAAACTTTAGGTTTTTCACAATAAAGGTCTATATATAAAACTTTAGGTTTTTCACAATAAAGGTCTATATATAAAACTTTAGGTTTTTCACAATAAAGGTCTATATATAAAACTTTAGGTTTTACACAATAAAGGTCTATATATAAACTTTAGGTTTTTCACAATAAAGGTCTATATATAAAACTTTAGGTTTTTCACAATAAAGGTCTATATGTATATAAAACTTTAGGTTTTACACTGTGGTGGATGTTTTGCCTAATAAGCTTAATGAGTAATGACAAGATGAAAAGAACCAAACATTAACAATTAGCAAACAGATGGAGAAGCTTTTCACTCGTTTCATCAGGACAACACAGGACCCGGCTATTTAAAGCAATTAGCACACTTGACCAAAAGCTGTAAAGAATGGCTGTCATACGGGGCTGGCCGAGATCCCGGGACAAACCGACGACCGAGCAGGCACAACGTGTTCACATTCAACTCAAATGATCAACTAATCCTCAACATACACAAACAATCTCTCTGTGATGGAGATTAAAGTGCACGTTGTCCTGGTCTAACGGAACGTTCTATTTCAGGTGAGATATAAATAGATGGTGACCTTTAGTTTGATCGGTTTTAGAGAAAAAAAAAACCCAAAACACACCCGATCAGTACAGCAATGACCAGGTTTGGTATTGACACTGTTTAATGATCAGAATAACAAACAGTGTTCGTTTTTAAATGACTGAGTAATCTGATTACTTAATTTACCTGTAATTAAGAAGATATAGTAGCATCATCATTTTACCATCCAATAAAAATATTACATTTAAATCCATGTTGTCTTCATGAGGAACTTTATTAACGGTGTCTTTACAACATGCCCCGATGCACTCCGGTTGCTGTGGTAACATTAAAACATCACAAAAAACAAAGAGCATAAAACTACTAACGAGGCTTTTCACAGTAAGACTGAATCAGTGGCAGGTTTGATCTTGTTTTGCTGCAACCAGACAGTCCCATCTTGGGCTGAAACCTGTTGAGTGTTTCTAAGGTCCAGTCTGCTTTGTAACTTTGAAATTCTTCAAAACAAACAAACTTTCTAAATAAGTTTGTTTTAACTCATTTTATTGGTTTGGAGGTTTAAATTTAGCGGAATAATGCGTCAAAGGTGAGTCATTGACGACGGTAATGAAGAAAATCCAGCAACTTTTCAAAATAAAACATCATTATGGCTCGAATAATAAATCAAATGGAAATAAGTTATTTATTCTTTCTGTGCGGCCCGGTACCACATGATCCACTGACCGGTACCGGTCTTCAGCCCACTGGTTGGGGATCTCTGCTCTAGACCAAACCATATGGTCCGGACCAGGGGTCGGCAAACTTTTTGATTCGCGGGCCACTTTGAGTTCTAACATTTGACAAAGGGAGCAGATGGATGGCATGCTTTGGTAACCTCCAGATTAGACCAATGGAATGGTACGCTAGATTTTAAACAAGCGCTAAATGTTACATCAAGAGCGTTAAAATTCAAATCTAGCGGCGCTAGGTTTGAAATCTAAGCGTTTGATGTAACATTTTGCTTGTTTTTAACATCTAACACACTTGTTTACATGCGTGTATTGGGCCCGATCGCTTTCCATGTCTGTGCACACTGTTTATTTTGACAGCGTGCACATCACGGACATGCACACATTTTAATGGGAGCAGTGTTGTTGTTTTCTGAACAAAGCCAATATAGCTAGAGTGCGTCATCTAGTGAGAAAACATCAGAATTGCAAAGATAATAAAACATCAACAAGGTTTATTTATTTAATTTTTTCAAGTCCCGGCGGGCCGGATTGAAACATTTAACAGGCCACATGTGTCCCGCGGGCCGTACTTTGCCCACCCCTGGTCTAGAGACACCCATGTATTCTCCTGTTTTCCTTTCAGTGGCGCCATTGTGATTCCTTTATATCTTCTTCTTCTTTCGGCGTTTCCCTTCAGGGGTCGCCACAGCAAGTCAGTTTCTTCCATCTAACCGTATCTGCTGCATCCTCTTTGGTCACACCAACTATCTTCATGTCTTCCTTCACTGTATCCATGAACCTCCTCTTTGGTCTTCCTCTAGTCCTCTTTCCTGGTGGTTCCAAACCCAGCATCCTTCTTCTAATGTACTCTCTCTCTCTCCTCTGTACATGTCCAAACCATCTCAGTCTGACCTCTCTGACTTTAAAACCTCTAACATGTGCTGTTCCTCTGATCCTGTCCATCCTGGTCACTCCCAGAGAGATCCTCAGCATCTTCATCTCTGCTACAAACATCTCTGCTTCCTGTCTTTTCTTCAGTGCTACTGTTTCTAGGCCAAACAGCATGGCAGGTCTCACCATGGTTTTGGACACTTTCCCTTTCATTTTATCTGAAACTCTTCTATCACACAACAAACCTGATACTTTCCTCCACCCGTTACAGCCTGCCTGAACACGCTTCTTCACCTCTTTTCCACACTCTCCATTGTTTTGGACTGTTGATCCTAGATACTTAAAATCTTCCACCTTCTTTCTCTCTTCTCCCTGTAACCTCACTTTTCCAGTTGGATCCCTCTCATTCACACACATGTACTCTGTTTTACTCTGACTAATCTTCATTCCTCTTCTTTCTAGTGCAAACCTCCACCTCTCCAGCTTTTCCTCCACCTCTTCCCTCCTCTCACTACAGATCACAATGTCATCTGCAAACATCATTGTCCATGGGGATTGTGATTTCTTTATATAAGGCTACATAAAGCCAAGCTGTTCTCCCATGCTGCAAAGTTACCAACAGCAGTCAAGAAAGTTTCTCCTGCTTCACCACAGACAGGTTGGATGTTAAATAAGTGTGATGGAGAAAAAAAATTATTAATATCAGGAATTTCTTTTGTGTAAAAAATCGGAGGTTATATTTTTAAGCTGTTTCGCTCGTCTTTAGAATCTAGTGAGTTTGTAAACCAATGTAATAACAGAGCCATGAAATGCTGATCCAACATACATGTTGATAACCACACGTCTGATCCAAGGTGACATCTCCCGCTATTTGAATAAACTAACTGTTACAATATCCTGCCGAGCGGGGTACATCTAGCCCGAAACTCCTGGTGCCCGGAGGCCGTCTATCAGACGGACCCATGTGGAGGCAGGAAGGCCGTGCTCATATTTCTGCTTTACACCATGCAGAAGTAACGCCAGCAGGACAATGTGTGCTGCTGTCACATCAATATTTCAGCGAATCGTCTGATGTTTGTATCAGGGTAACCAAGGCCATCCTGTACCTCAGGCTCATTTCGATGCTGCTCTGGTACACCGGCCATCATAAACTAACCATTCTACGAAGCCAACACGAGCTAATCACCAACAGGTAGACATTACAAGCTATTCTTACACAGGTGCTCAGATGTAGAGTGTAAAGACATGCTGTGAACCACACGGAATTCACTCGAGCTTGTTTGTCCTCTAACAGGCAACAAATAAAACGTAGCCCAAAAGAAACAAAACATCAGTTTTTAAGATCTAAAATCTTTTCTTTATTAACAAAAATAGGTCATGTCATCATAATGTTATGATGTGACCTTATTGTAAAAATTGACCAGAAGGAGATGTTAAGGTACATTTTATTTGTGAAGTTTAAAAGACTATGGGACAGGGTCCTGCCCCAAGTGGAGAAGTTTAAGTATCTCGGGGTCTTGTTCACGAGTGGGGGAAGGATGGAGCGGGAGATCGACAGGCGGATCGGTGCGGCATCAGCAATAACTTGGACACTGCATCGGTCCCTCGTGGTAAAGAGAGAGCTGAGCCGAAAAGCAAAGCTCTAGATTTACAAGTCGATCTACGTTCCAACCCTCACCATGGTAACCAGGATCTACGTTCCTACCCTCACCATGGTAACCAGGATCTACGTTCCTACCCTCACCATGGTAACCAGGATCTACGTTCCTACATTCACCATGGTAACCAGGATCTACGTTCCTACCCTCACCTATGGTCACCAGCTGTGGGTGGTGACCGAAAGAATGAGATCGTGGGTACAAGCGGCCGAAGTGAGCTTCCTCCGCAGGGTGGCTGGGCTCTCACTCAGAGATCGGGTGAGAAGCTCTGCCATCCGGGAGGAGCTCGGTGTCAAGCCGCTCCTCCTCCAGATCGAGAGGAGCCAGATGGGGTGGTTCGGGCATCTGGTCAGGATGCCCCCCGAGCGCCTCGCGGGCGAGGTGTTTTGGGCACGTCCCACCGGGAGGAGACTAAGGGGCAGACCCCGGACCTGCTGGAGAGACTATGTCTCACAGCTGGCCGGGGAGCGACTTGAGATCCTTTCAGGTGAGCTAGAGGATGCACCCGGGGAGAGAGGCCTGGGCTGCCCGCTTAAGGCTGTTACCCCCACGACCCGACCCCAGAACAAGCGGAAGATGACGGAACGGAAAAGACTATGTTTTGTTAGCTGTTAATCAAGAATCTAGACAACCTTGATTAGTCCCACAACGGGGAAATGGCAAAACAACGTGATCACCCAACGTGGGGTTCAAACAAACAACCCTGAGATTAAGAGTCTCATCCTCTGCCGACAGAAATAACCGGGTGGCTAGCGGTAGAAAGTTATGACACCTTGGTGGGGATTCTTTAAGTTAATCTATAATTGGAATTGAGTAACTGTGGGCAGTTTCATTAAATTCTCTTCCTTGGTTTGGAAGATATAATGTTTTGTAAGTGTTACAGAAGCAAGGACGTACAGACAGTCAGAGTGCTCGATGTGTCCACCACAGTTTTTACTAATCTCTGAATATGCTCTAAAATCAAACCCTTGAAATATTGTTTCCAGAGTCAAACCAAACAGATTATTTGTGACTCCCTGAAGAGGCTCAACCAGGTTTCATTACAAGCCAGCCATCACAAGCAGTTTAGAAGATATTATTTTTACAGATATGAGATTTTATACAGAATAAATGGAGTTTGAGTTCAAAGGGGTCGCTACAGCAAGTCAGTTTCTTCCATCTAACCCTGTTTCCTGAATCCTCTTCAGTTGATGTCCTCCTTCACGGCATCCACAAACCTCCTCTTTGGTCTTCCTCTAGACCTCCAGCTTGACAGCTCCTCTCTCTCCTCTGTACATGTCCAAACCATCTCAGTCTGGCCTCTCTGACTTTAAAACCTCTAACATGTGCTGTTCCTCTGATCCTGTCCATCCTGGTCACTCCCAGAGAGATCCTCAGCATCTTCATCTCTACTACCTCCATCTCTGCTTCCTGTCTTTTCCTCAGAGACACTGTTTCTAGCAGAGATGCCAAGTTTTTGGCTTCACAAAGAGGGAGATTTAGAGGCAGGCCAAAAAGAGGAGGGGCAACGACATGACGTCACATCCACCAATGGACAACACCCGCCATGACAGTTGGTGTAAAACAAGCCGTTCAAAACATGAGAAAGCAGCTGGTTAATTGTGCTTGTTATGTGTGTTACCACCTAGCGTTATGAATCAGTACGAAGAGGAATTACCACCAGGAATACACCCCTGTACTGCTTGGTCATGCTTTGTTTTCCGGCTCATGCACATAAGCTGCCACATGATCAAAGTTCCCAGATGTCCGACTTCTTCCATACGTTCACCAAAAACAATACTGGCAATAGACCATGTAGATTGCTACAAGCGGCTTTTAGATGCACCGCTGCAGCGGCAGGAGATGCCATGTGCTTAGCCTTATTATACCTAATCATGTTCATGGAATGCACTGGAAGTGTTCATCATGCAGGAGTTTTATTAGCCTTGGCGAGTGAGTGTGAGATTGGTCCTAATTGTGGGTGTCTCTTGCCCAATGTGGGAGACATGGCATGTCTGCTCTAGACCAAAGAGCAAGGCTCGTCTCAACACAGTTTTGTCTTTAAATATCCCTGTATTAATAAACACATATAATGTCAGTCTTTCTTGCTTTAAGCTGCTTTTTGAATGAATACATCTTAAACTAATGGACCATATCTTCCTGGTCTGAAAGCATCACCTGGCACATAAAATGGTACCATCACCCACTGAATTAAACCCCCATTGATTGTGGGGATCATCTCCATCCTGAGGATGAAAACCGTCCTTTTCCACCTTAAATGAAACTCATTCATTATTATTCAGTATTGATCACACGTACCATCCTGACCTATCAGCATGTAGGTTAAGGCTCTCCTTGTAGGAAGCTTGTTGCCCTTTACTTTGACCTCTAAACTGACTGCCTTTTGGCCGCTGCTACTTTTATCTTTCTGTCATTAAAACATGCCGATAAGTCACTTTGCTTCCCGACTGTGAGAGACAGGAGACCTGGTTTATAAAGATGTAGGACGGGAGGATAATGGGAACAGAGGAAGGAGTGTTCTGACCTGAACCTGTCTCTATGGAGAGTCAGTGGGGTAAAGATTACACTCCTGACGACGCTGCCGGACTCTACGGGATGAGCTTGTGGTTTGTCATCGTTATTTATTCAACTGTCAACCATTCTGATTGGATGGGAAGAAGCCAGTGGGTGACATGGGAGGGTTTGTCTGTGGGAACAAAGGCTTTATTGTAATTCCCAAGGCATCCATTCAATCCACTGGTCAGCGTCTGTTTGACTGTACTGGGATGCACAATAAAGCCAGCTGCTTCACTTTCCTCTGTAATTACCAGGAATTCCCTCCGTCCTAGAAACGGACATCAAAACGAGTCCATCACATAATAACTATGTGAAGAGCTCATTTTGGAAGACAGACAAGGCTGCAACGGATATTTAACCCTTAAAACTTCACTACAAGTCTTTATTAGACCCCAAAAATATCTCAAATACAAACTGATTTAATTACTGGTAAATTTCGGCTGTTAATAGTGATAAAATATTTCCAAATGGTTTGTAAGTTCTCTTTCATGGCTCTTCGATCACTGCCACTTCCAAATGTGTGTCATTTTAAAGAAACAGGGCATTTGGCCTGATGACATTGTGATCTGTAGTGAGAGGAGGGAAGAGGTGGAGGAAAAGCTGGAGAGGTGGAGGTTTGCACTAGAAAGAAGAGGAATGAAGATTAGTCAGAGTAAAACAGAGTACAATGTGTGTGAATGAGAGGGATCCAAATGGAAAAGTGAGGTTACAGGGAGAAGAGAGAAAGAAGGTGGGAGATTTTAAGTATCTAGGATCAACAGTCCAGAGCAATGGAGAGTGTGGAAAAGAGGTGAAGAAGCATGTGCAGGAAGGCTGGAATGGGTGGAGGAAAGTATCAGGTGTGATGTGTGATAGAAGAGTTTCAGATAAAAGGAAAATTTTACAAAACTGTGGTGAGATCGGCCATGCTGATTGGTCTAGAGACAGTGTGGTGAGACCGGACATGCTGATTGGTCTAGAGACAGTGTGGTGAGACCGGACATGCTGATTGGTCTAGAGACAGTGTGGTGAGACCGAACATGCTGATTGGTCTAGAGACAGTGTGGTGAGACCGGACATGCTGATTGGTCTAGAGACAGTGTGGTGAGACCGGACATGCTGATTGGTCTAGAGACAGTAGCACTGAAGAAAAGACAGGAAACAGAGATTGAGGTAGCAGAGATGAAGATGCTGAGGATCTCTCTGGGAGTGACCAGGATGGACAGGATCAGAGGAACAGCACATGTTAGAGGTTTTCAAAGTCAGAGAGGTCAGACTGAGATGGTTTGGACATGTACAGAGGAGAGAGAGAGAGAGAGTACATCAGAAGAAGGATGCTGGGTTTGGAACCACCAGGAAAGAGGACTAGAGGAAGACCAAAGAGGAGGTTCATGGATACAGTGAAGGAAGACATGAAGATAGTTGGTGTGACCAAAGAAGATACAGCAGATAGGGTTAGATGGAAGAAACTGACTTGATGTGGCGCCCCCTGAAGGGAAATGCAGAGAAGAAGAAGAAGAAGGGCATCGGGCCTTATGGGTAGCTGGTATGAAATATTCTCCCCATGTCGTCGTTCAGACGGCTGCGGTAAGAAACTCTTTGAACGTGTTGAAAATCTTCATGTTAAAAAGAAAAAATCTCTTTATTCTGTCGGTTCTTGTTAATTCAAAATTTCAAAGAACTGAGTGTTTGAATGGAGGCAAATAGAAACTCACACGTTCTGCTCCTCATGATGATAGATGTACACCCGTCCCGTTCGGACGTGACCTTACAGAGTTTTATAGCAACCATCTGATCGGGAAGGTTTGCAGCATTTCAGCAGATCAAGGTAGCGTCCTTAAAACTTCACTAACGAGAATATGTCATTACCAAAGAATCAAACAATATGCCTTTATCTCCCCTATAGATTAGTAACTTTGACATCTGGTCACAGGAACCTGAAAACTGAATCAGTCCATCTAAAGTTGGTACTGAGTAACTGTGGTCAGTTTAATTTAATTCCATCAGTGATTTGGGAAATATTTAATTCATAAGAATAATTTAATTTGGTCTTCTGAGCTGCTTAAGCCTAACAGGTTTAGGGGGATGATGAAGTCTATCTTGGCGGATTTCAGGCGAGAGGCGGGATACACCCCAAACAGGTCGCCAGTCTGTTGCGGGCATCACACACTCAATCTTGGGGGCAACTTCCCAGTCCCCAATTAACCTAACATGCATGTTTTTGGAGAGTGCGAGGAAACTAGAGAAAACCCACACATACACGGGGAAAACATGCAAACTCCACACAGAAAAAAAACAGTGTTTCAAGCCTTGCCTTCACTCTGGGACTTGAACCCCTGACCTTCTTGCTGTGAGGCCTCTGTGCTAACCCTTTTACCACCGTGTTCCCCATTCATGAGAAGAAAAAAGAACAATTTTTTTGCTAAATTTGGTCCAAAACCAAATCAATACAAGATGAAATCAGAATGTATGAGCTCAGGAAGGTTTCACCATGGGCAGTGACGCTGCTGCCCATGCTCAAAGCTGTGACACTTTGAGATTTTTAGGAAACCAATGAATAATACTTCTAAAATTATGAAGGGCGCACCCACCAAGAGTAAAGAAGAAAAATCAATATGTACAACATTGTGTAAATGTTGGCCGTCAGGCAAGGTGACGTAATCATTCTGCGCATGCACACCACTGAGCGGGTGATTTTCTGGACGGGTATGAAGAAATGGCAGAACACCGTACACAAAAATGGTAGTGTTCCAGTTCCTTTCAGGTGTATGTGAGGCGTGATGTTGACAAAAGCAGCGGCAGAAAGCATATTCAGATCCAAGCTCAGTCACACCTGTAGTTTGTAAGATGAAGACGGCAAATAAGAATTCTGTTTTTAAAAGACCACCGTTTAAAAACAAATTGACTCACTTACAAAATTGTTAATTAGTCTTTTTACAACCATAAAAAAAAAACATTCAAATGAAAAGTGTATTTAATGAAAGCTGAATGTTGAGCATTAAATGGAAACGTAAAAATATGATCAGACGTCCTTGAATTCAAAGAATAACAGTTATTTTTTTATAGTAAACGATACTTTAATCACTTTTTAACAGAAAAAGAAAAAACATCTGCTCATCAGCAGTTGTGGAAAATATTCTAATAAACTGTAATTGACAGTAAATTATTCGGTTTTTTAGGAGGAGGTTGGAGTAGAGCCGAACCTCCTTCAGGTTGAGAGAAGCCAGATTGGGTAGTTCGGGCATCTGGTCAGGATGCCTCCTGAGTGCCTCGCTGGTGAGGTGTTTCGGGCACGTCCCACTGGGAAGAGACCAAGAGGCAGACCCCGGACCTGCTGGACAGAGTATGTCTCACAGCTGGCCGGGGAACAACTTGGGATCCTTCCGGGTGAGATGGAGGACGCAGCCGGGGTGAGAGAAGCCTGGGCTTCCCGTGTTAGGCTGTTGCCCCCGCGATCTGGCCCCAGATAAGCGGATGATGACAGATGAATTACAAGCCTTTCGATTTACAAGTCAGTCAACGTTCCCACCCTCACCATGGTAACCAGGATCTATGTTCCTATCCTCACCGTGGTAACCAGGATCTACGTTCCTACCGTCACCATGGTAACCAGGATCTACATTCCTACCCTCACCATGGTAACCAAGATCTTTGTTCCTACCCTCACCATGGTAACCAGGATCTTTGTTCCTACCCTCACCATGGTAACCAGGATCTACATTCCTACCGTCTCTATGGTAACCAGGATCTTTGTTTCTACCCTCACCATGGAAACCAGGATCTATGTTCCTACCCTCACTGTGGTAACCAGGATCTATGTTCCTACCCTCACCATGGTAACCAAGATCTTTGTTCCTACCCTCACCATGGTAACCAGGATCTTTGTTCATACTCTCACCATGTTAACCAGGATCTACATTCCTACCCTCACCATGGTAACCAGGATCTACATTCCTACCGTCTCTGTGGTAACCAGGATCTTTGTTTCTACCCTCACCTTGGTAACCAGGATCTACATTCCTACCCTCACCATGGTAACCAGGATCTATGTTCCTACCCTCACCATGGTAACCTGGATCTATGTTCCTACCCTCACCATGGTAACCAGGATCTATGTTCCTACCCTCACCATGTTAACCAGATCTACGTTCCTATCCTCACCGTGGTAACCAGGATCTACGTTCCTACCCTCACCATAGTAACCAGCTGTGTGTGGTGACCAAAAGAATCATGGATACAAGCGGCTGAAATGAGCTTCCTCCACAGGGTCGCTGGGTTCTCACTCAGAGAGTATGCCACCTTAACTCGTGAATTTTGCTGTTTAAAACTTCAATTTGAAAAAAGACTAATGTCTTTAATTTACTTAATTACCTGCAGAAAGCAGCTTCATCACCGTTTAATTCTAACATTGGGTGAGTTTAACCTAAGTTTGAAGAAACTGATTGCTCAATAATCCCACCTCCAGGCTGGGTGTGAGTCTCCTATTAGAGATTATACAACCATGTCACCATCTCAGCCATAAATAATAACCGACATAAATATGTTTTCCAGTCTTGTGTGAGTCAGCGTCTGCTCACGCACGCCCGATATATGGCTGGAGTATAAATGCCAGTTTGTAGTTTATCTGCCCCCATTGGTTGACTAATGAGGGCCAGTTAGATAGGAGATGAAGATAAGCTGCTCAGCCCTGATGAGGCCACTGAAGATTAGAGAATTTCCAGGTGAGGCAGTTAGCCGCTGGCAGCCTTTGTTCCCTGTAAAACGTGGAGATAAAGGTCAAAGCGATGCTTTAGCGCTCACTGAACCGGACTGCTGTCTAAACGTCTTTAACACTAGATGTCCTATTGTTCTAAATTTCCCTCCAAGTTAATCACCTTACCCAAATGACCTTTTCTTTTTCAAATCAGGTTGCTTCCGTTCGGTCCCGGTGACTAATAGAAATGGTTTAACACTCACTTTGCATAGGCTTTGCATCGACTGAGGTTTCAATCTGAACCCAAGAGGACGTAGGTAAATGTAGACATACCACAAAGAAAAAAAAAATCCAAGTTTATCTAGATTTTTTTTCTATTTTAAACATTTCTAATGACATATACGAATAAATTGGCAAAAAGATGGCGACCAATAAGCATCCACCCGCTTTTTGAAGCATGTGAGGTTGAAGCAATTCTACCTGACTTCCACTTTTGGTCTCATGTGTGATTTGTGTGTGTTTTTTTTTTATGTTTGTAAAATTTATTTTCTATTGAAGAGCCTTTACGTCTATTGCCGGCGTCGGTATTACCATCACAGATGCTGGGCACTGTTAATGACATCTTCATGTCACGCAGTTTAAAAAGAAAACCTGATCAGTTCATCTATAGTTGGTACCATGTGACTGTAGGTAGTTGTAATAAATTTTCTTCACTGTTTTTCAATGGTGACCAAAAATTTGAAAACTCAACTTTTGTGAGCGCGTCCCTTGGCCGCATGACTTTGACAAACCCGGTCATCTAAAAAAAATCTCAAACCTTCCTCCTATTTTAATTTTTACTCACTATTCATCCCTCACCGGGAAAATTTGTGTGCTGCACTCCTACACCGCAGCAGACTGCCATGACGGCACCAGTGGTAGGAGAAACAGGGGGTTAGGTGTCTTCTCCAAAGACCCTAGACGTGCACTCAGTAAGACGCAAACCCGCAAACTTTCTGTTGACTTCCGGTTTACTTCCGGTCTGCGGGCGAACGCTCTAACCACTGAGCCACCGTGGTTTTGTAGTTTTGTAGTTGGTTTTGTAGTTATCTAGACATGTGGTGAATCTAGATACGTTACACAAAGGTTGATGCCTCACATCAGACAGACTTTGGATAACGGACACCTGAAGGTCATTACCCTGCTAAATCATGATCGAGTATGAAGGAAAAAAATACATTAAATCAATTACAAGTCATTCCTTTTGTTTATTTACTGTCTAAATTGTATAAAATTTTTTGCAAGACATGTTTACAGATTATTTCTTGGTCTTTGTAACGGCCTCAGGACCTGTTGCGTGTCCTCGAGTTATTAACAGAAAACAGTGACGAGTCCTTGACGTCACGTCAATGAAATAAAGTATCGCTTTTCAGGAACATGACACGTCTTTAAGGGGGGAAAAAAAGTCCTAGTGTGGTTTTTAAGATCATTATAATTCTAAAAAACATCCAAAAGCGTAAAATAAAACCAAAGAAATGACTGGTGTTTTTGTTTTATTACGTTGTCAAAAATACCCTAAATATTTTCAGCAACATTTGTTTTGTGTGGGGCGCTTGAACGAGGCCCCTGAACTGTTTCTTCTGGACTTTGAAGGGCATGTACAGTATGTCTATCTGGTTTTGGCAAGAGTACCCAACTGCGGTCAAGGTGGGGTTCATGGGCGGCGCCATTTAATGTTCCCTCTAATTTTTATGTGTCTGAGCAAACACACAAGCTTCCTGAGGAGAAGGGGGCGGAGCCAAAAACTTTTACTCTTTTGTGACGTCATCAGCAGTGACGAGCCAAACTCCGAAGCAGCGGTTTGAAGCAATTGGTTTCAGAAAGAAAGCTCTGTCTAATTTTACCATCTTTAGTTTAAAGTGTGTTTTATTTTGTGCACTTTGTAGGTTTTCTTGTGCGCTATTATTCTGCGAGCAGTGCGTGATTGCGCAGCCGCGCAGTTTAGAGGGAACATTTCTGCACTTCTTTCCCGGAACAAAAAACACCTCCGATCATGTGCAGGACACGTCAAAGATTAACACCATGCTATAAAACCTGCCAGTTGTAAAGTCTGTATGTTTTTAGAAGTTGTTTTGGTAGATGTAGATGGGCAAATAGTCCTTTCTTAAGCCGGTATTAAAGTACTGTAATTTCACGGCCATTAGGCGCACCGTACGAAAAGGCGCAGCCTCAGTCACACACCGCCTTACAACAACACACACGTAAGCATCTAAATGTGGGTATTAAAAAATAGATCGGGAGCAAAACTGAGTTTGGTTGTGCTTTATTTAAGTAGTATAAACAAGCACATTACCGGTAACAGTCTTTATTCAAATCCGTCAAAGTCCTCATCCTCTGTTTTGGAATCGAACAGCTGCGCAAAATCCAACAGAGCAGGTCCACTTCGCTCCTCGCTGTCAAAGTCACTGTCTGTACTGTGCGGCTCCTCAGAAAGGATACCAGCTTTTGAGAAAGCTCGGATAACAGTACCAGCAGACACGTTAGTCCAAGCATCTACAATCCATTGGCAAACTGTAGCGTGACTCACCCGGCGCTGCCTTCCACCCTTCGTGAAACTGTGGTCTCCTTCGGTCATCCATCGCTCCCACGCCGCTCACACTTCACTCTTTAAGGTTCTCATGTCTTTTCTTTCAGGTCCGCCTCGCGGGCACCGCGTTTTCTTTTAGGTCCGCCTTTTCTCACACACAAGGCGCACTGCACGAAAAGGCGCACCGCTCATTTTGAAGAAAATCTAAGACTTTTATATGCGCCTTATGGCCGTGAAATTACGGTATACAGTATATAACGCATGTGCAGAGATAGAGCGGTCGACTTCCGGGAGGAAGAAAATGCGCCGCCCATGAACGCCATCTTGTCTGCAGATGGGTGGTTTTGGACCAAACATGTGAATTGAAGTGAAACACGAACCAGATCAGAACAGGAAAATACATGGTAGACCACCAACAGGACGGACATGAGAAACCCCATCGTGTCCCTTGCCATGTGGGTTACACGAAAGCCTTTTAAAATTCTGACTTTTTTAATTCTTATATTGACAGAAGGTAGAAGACGAGACGTTAAGCATTTGGTCTGTTTATGCTTTTCTAGCATTCATTCAGCTTCTGAACCACTTTTTTATAATGAGGTCGCAGGGTGTTCCGGAGCCCATCCTGCTTTATAGAACCATCAGGGTGTATCCGGCAAGAGGCGGGATACAGTTTCACTGAGGCCAATGTTTGGAGGGTGGGAGGAAACCGGAATACCCGATAAAAACCTACACATACACAGGGAGAACATGCAAACACCACACAGAAAGACCAGTGCTTCATGCCTCGTAACTACCATAGGACTCAAACCCGACTTTCGTGGCGTGAGGCTACCATGCCAACCACTGCGCCACTTTGTAGCCTGTTTGTAGCC
This sequence comes from Neostethus bicornis, assembly GCA_902685375.1. NCBI lineage: Eukaryota > Metazoa > Chordata > Actinopteri > Atheriniformes > Phallostethidae > Neostethus > Neostethus bicornis. Next base: position 3,275,777 of record LR738551.1, read on the forward strand.
TGTTTGTAGCTTTTGTAAAACGCAATACCTCCCAAATAAATGGATGAATTTTGATACTCAGCACCAACTATAGATGAACTTATAAGCCTTTCAGGGTCATGAAACAAAGATTTAATGTAAAAAAAATTGTACTTTATTACAATGTAAAGTATTTCAAAATAAAAGCTGTGTGATTTAAAGTAAGATGCTGCTCTTCTAAACAAGTGGTTCAAATGTCATTCAATGGTTTTCAGCTAACACACACACACACACACACTGCCCTAAGGATTTTCCTCCAAAGCACCTGCTCTCCAAAATGTCAAAGAACATGTGATAAAAAATTATTTGATGAAGTTTGCCCTGATTTTTTTTCATATGTTCTGAACTCCTCTTCCTCACATCTGAAAGATCCTGATCAAGTTGAAGGTCAGATCAAACCTAGGGAGATAATCCAGCTGTCATGGAGCCCCTATTGGGGGGTCTCCATGGGAACATCTGATGCTCAGGTGACAGCGGGCTGTACAGTTTGGGGTATGAAGGAGGGGGTCAATGAGAGATATTAATAAGGATGATTTAATCTGTAGATACAGTGGATTTATTTATTCCGGTAAAGATCCAGGGAATAGATCCACACACACACACACACACACACACGCAGAGCAGCTACCTGTGGAGCAGAGCAGGTGACCGCTTCGTGGACACTCACCCGATCTGCGCAGATGAGAAGCAAAAAGAATCCGAGTCCAAAGTTGCAGCAGCTTTCTATCCTGTGGTGTTCTCCATGATCCACAGAGGGTGTGGTGCGGGTGTGGTGGGGGTCCAGGCAGAGATCTGCATCCAGACCACCAACCAGACCCGCAGAGGACTGGACAGGGTGGGAGGGAGGAGCGATGGAAGACTGACGGGGTTTACGTAGAGACGAGAAAAAAAAGAGGAGGAGGAGGTGTGGAGAGGAGCCAGGGAGGGTGGAGAGGGGGAGGAAGGGGGGGGGGATTTTATTCTTTAAATAAAATTATTAAAAAATTTTAAAATTATGTGAATGTAATTTTCAAAATAAAAGACAGAAAATGTTCACATTTATATACGAAAACTATGCAAACGTCATATTTTTTAAATATTTATTTTGTAATTTTTCAGAGATTTTTACATTTTCACAAAAAAATTAGGAAATAAAAATATTTCACAAATTTTTTGTGAAATTTTCTCAGAAATTTTCCGGAATTTGGGAGTTTTTTTTTTTTTTTTTTTTTAATTCTTATAAAATTTAATAAAGTTTTATTTTTTCAAACTTGATTTTTTTTTTATGTTGTAGAAAAATAATTAAAGAAAATGTAAAAAATTACATAAAAAATTATTTAAAAATAATTAAAATATGTTTTAACTGAAATTGTTTTTATTTATGAAAATGTTTGATGAAAAATGGTGAAAAAAAACATCAAAGTTTTAGAAAATAATGAACATTAACAAAAAAAAATTAAAAAATTGAAAACAAAATGTGTCACAAATAAAATAAGAATTAACAAAATATTATTAAAAAAAAATTTATTTTGAATTTTATACAAAAGATTTTTGACAAACTTTATAAACATGTTATATATGTAAATAAAAAAAATACAATATGATTCAATTAAAATAATAAAAAATACAAACAACCAAAATTATATCTAAAAAAATGTATAATTTGAAGGGAAAAAAAGATTAAATTAGTGTTTGGATATAACTTTGTAAAAACAATATCTGATAAAGCAAGGATTTTAATTAAGCTACTATATTCAGTACCCACTATAGATGAACTGATTAGAACTGCTGGTTAAAGAAATACGTATGCATCCCTTTGGAATAATTTCTGTTCCTTTTAAATACATTTTTTTTTCATATTTATTCAGAAATTTGTTTGGGGTTTTTTGTCAATAAATCAATAAGAATATTTACAAGATTTTTTTAAAATAAGCAAAAAACCATTGAATAATAAACAGTTATTTCTCTTTTTTTTTCTTTATCCTGCCTCATGATTGTTTTTGGTTTGTTTGTTTTTTTAAGTCATATTTCCTTCTTTTCATCACATTGTGAAGCTTTTTACAGGAAACAGTTTCTATTTTTATTTTGAAGCAGCTGTACTTCCGGTGTGACTTCCGGTTGGATCATACCATTCCACTTTCAGCAGGGGTGTATGTGTGTGTGTGTGTGTGTGTGTGTGTGTGTGTGTGTGTGTGTGTGTGTGTGTGTGTGTGTGTGTTTATTATTTAACCCTTGGTTCACCTGCTAAGAAAAATAACTTGGTCATAAATTATAGTTTTATTTCATTAAAAAAATCTAAAAAATTAATGTTCGAGAAATGACATGCATGTTTTTAGAGGGTGGGAGAATTTGAAGAACCTGGAGTAAACCCACAGGTACACAGGGAGAACATGCAAACTCCACACAGAAAGACCAGTGTTTGAAGCTTCGTCTCACTCTGGACTTGAACCCTAACCTTCTTGCTGTGAGGCCTCTGGGGTAACCACGGATTGTGAGACGTAAGTCTGCTATTCTGTGTTATTTGTTTGGGGTATTTATTTTAATATGGTATATTAAACGTTTTTCATGGCGCATACTCTGCTCACGCTTAGTCTCAACTCCGCTTTAAGTAAACGTACCATAATAAGAGTTTAAAAGAATACGCACGAGCTTTACCAACTTTATTGATACTGTTTTGCAGACACAGGTTTTACGCTGTGTCGAGTTTCAGGATTATATTTTATATGACGAATGAAAATATATAAAAATCAGGGACCTGCTCCAAGTGGAGGAGTTTAAGTATCTCGGGGTCTTGTTCACGAGTGGGGGAAGGATGGAGCGGGAGATCGACAGGCGGATCGGTGCGGCATCAGCAATAACTAGGATGCTGCATCGATCCATCGTGGTAAAGAGAGAGCTGAGCCGAAAAGCAAAGCTCTCGATTTACAAGTCGATCTACGTTCCTACCCTCACCATGGTAACCAGGATCTACGTTCCTACCCTCACCATGGTAACCAGGATCTACGTTCCTACCCTCACCATGGTAACCAGGATCTACGTTCCAACCCTCACCATGGTAACCAGGATCTACGTTCCTACCCTCACCCTCCCTACCCTACCCTCCCTACCCTCCCTACCCTATCCTCACCGTGGTAACCAGGATCTACATTCCTACCCTCACCGTGGTAACCAGGATCTACATTCCTACCCTCACCATGGTAACCAGGATCTACGTTCATACCCTCACCATGGTAACCAGGATCTACGTTCCTACCCTCACCATGGTAACCAGGATCTACGTTACTACCCTCACCATGGTAACCAGGATCTACGTTCCTACCCTCACCATGGTAACCAGGATCTACGTTCCTACCCTCACCATGGTAACCAGGATCTACGTTCCTACCCTCACCATGGTAACCAGGATCTATGTTCCTACCCTCACCATGGTAACCAGGATCTATATTCCTACCCTCACCCATGGTCACCAGCTGTGGGTGGTGACCGAAAGAATGAGATCGCGGGTACAAGCGGCCGAAATGAGCTTCCTCCGCAGGTTGGCTGGGCTCTCACTCAGAGATCGGGTAAGGAGCTCTGCCATCCGGGAGGAGCTCGGTGTCGAGCCGCTCCTCCTCCAGCTCGATGCCCCCGAGCGCCTCGTGGGCGAGGTGTTTCGGGCACGTCCCACCGGGAGAAGACCAAGGGGCAGACTTGGGATCCTTCCGGGTGAGCTGGAGGATGCAGCCTGGGTGAGAGAGGCCTGGGCTGCCCGTTTGAGGCTGTTGCCCCCGCGACCCGACCCCGGAACAAGCGGAAGATGACGGAACGGAAATATATAAAAATACTTTCATATTTTAGTAAAATTAAAGTTATATAAATAATTAGAGAAATTCATAATAAAGACCATAAAAAATATTAAAACCAACTTGTGTTTAAATCAAGACACAGATTTGAAATTTGAATAAATCCTTTCAGAATAAAAGAGCAGATGTTCCCCGACTGTTACCATGGAAACGCTTTTATTGTGAAGACAGAAACCGGAACTTTATCTGACTTTTATTTACTTTGTGTTTCCGCATCGTGACTTTTTCTTCGAGAAGTTTTTATTTTTAAGAATCTTTTTAATAAATAAATAAATAAAAATGGGCGCGTGTTTGGCTCTGGGATCTCTGGGCAGCTGCGTGAGTAAAAATACATCCCATAATTTTAACTTTTACTCTGATTTAAATCTTTTATTTAAACCATTTTAATGGTTTTTATGGGTAAAATATATTTAATTTTAAACTAAATTTGTATTATTAAATTTATTTTAAAGTTTTTAACGATTCGTTTAGTTTTTAAAACACGTTTAAACAAAAAAAACTACAGAAAAGTTTTAAAAGTTTTTTCCAAGTTTATAAATTATATTATATTTTAAAGATTTTATACGTTTCACAATAAAATAAAAGCTATGAAATAATAAAAAATAAATAAAACTGATTTAAAAAAAACAAACAATAAAAATCTCAGGAAGGCCGCGTTTCCTGGTTTTAAAAACCACACCCACTCAGGAAAACAAAACAAAAAACATTCTGTACTTTAGACACGAAAATGATTCATTTTAAATTTATTATAATAATTTAAACCAATTAAATCGAAAAATGTTTATTACTTACTTTATAATTTAAATTATTAAGTAAATAAAACACTTGAAGAACAATGTCGCCCCCTGGTGGATATTTACTGTAACTACCTGGTGACGTCATAGGCGATACTTGTTTATTTGTGGCACAAATTCATACACAAAAAAATTCAAAGTGTTTTACAAGAAAGAAAAAATATATTTAAGAAACCATAAAATAAAATAGAAAGAAGTTTTTAATCTTCAGTCAAATATTTTTTAGACTAGATTTAAACATTCTAACATTAGAGGCCTGTCTCACAGCCTCAGGAAGTTTGTTGTCCATGTTCTAAAGAGTGGGAGGAAACCAAACATACACGGGAGAACATGCAAACTCCACACAGAAAGACCAGTGATTCAAACCTCGCCTCCATTCCAGGACTAAAACCCCTGATCTTCTAGCTGTGAGGGCACCATCCTAACCACTGTCTTACTGTACAGCGTTAAATTAGGATTTTATTACCAAAATAAAGGTGTTTTATTTAAACCTATAAAACAGAGGATGTGGAGGAGATCTCTGAGCCTGGTTGCTAAGGACGGGAACAGGTTGATGATGTCATCAGTGGTAGATTGATCCCTGGGGGTTTCTGTTGCTCTTTACTTCATCCCTGCATCGCTTCAGGGTTTCTGTTTATTTCCATCATTGATTTAAACTCTACACAAATCCGTGTAAAGAAAACACACCAGATCGTGCAGAGAATTTATGAATTATTAATTCTTCTAAGTAACGCAAAGTGTGATACAGACTACCTGATTAATCTTCTAGTGGAACATTTGTTTGTCTGGTACCTAACCCTAGTTCAAGAGAGTGCCAAACACCTTCAGAACAGCTGCTTGGTGGTGCTGAGTTAAGTGATACAGAGCTGGAACACCCACAGCTGGTAGCCATGGTGATGATAGGAATGTACATCCTGGTTACCATGGTGACGGTAGGTACGTAGATCCTGGTTACCATGGTGAGGGTATGAACGTAGATCCTGGTTACCATGGTGAGGGTAGAAACGTAGATCCTGGTTACCATGGTGAGGGTAGGAACGTAGATCCTGGTTACCATGGTGAGGGTAGAAACGTAGATCCTGGTTACCATGGTGAGGGTAGGTACGTAGATCCTGGTTACCATGGTGAGGGTAGGTACGTAGATCCTGGTTACCATGGTGAGGGTAGAAACGTAGATCCTGGTTACCATGGTGAGGGTAGAAACGTAGATCCTGGTTACCATGGTGAGGGTAGGAACGTAGATCCTGGTTACCATGGTGAGGGTAGGAACGTAGATCCTGGTTACCATGGTGAGGGTTGGAACGTAGATCCTGGTTACCATGGTGAGGGTAGGAACGTAGATCCTGGTTACCATGGTGAGGGTAAGAACGTAGATCCTGGTTACCATGGTGAGGGTAGAAACGTAGATCCTGGTTACCATGGTGAGGGTAGGAACGTAGATCCTGGTTACCATGGTGAGGGTAGGAACGTAGATCCTGGTTACCATGGTGAGGGTTGGAACGTAGATCCTGGTTACCATGGTGAGGGTAGGAACGTAGATCCTGGTTACCATGGTGAGGGTAAGAACGTAGATCCTGGTTACCATGGTGAGGGTAAGAACGTAGATCGACAATAGATGTCCTAGTTATTACTGACGCTGCACTTATCCGTCTGCAGACCTCCCCCTCCATTTTTCCCCCACTTTGAACAAGACCCGGAGATACTTAAACTGCTCCATTTGGGGCATTAGTTCTGCTGGCATGAAAATTATGTTCAAATTAATATTCATAATGTACTGATAGTTTGAGCTGTGAATTCAGATGAATCAATTTGGTTGAAACATCGAGCTATAAACTTTATCTAAAGTCCCCTGCAGCTGGATCTCACTCCATTTAAGCTCTAATTTATTGATCCAAGTTAGTTATTAAAGTCAGGAATATTCTCAGAACTCTAAAAGCTGCTGCAGAACAACCTGTCTCCATGGCAACAGGATGCAATTCAAATACAGTTTTGATTAGAATTCTTCTTCTTGTATCTGTGGTCTAATCTTTCCACCTCTCACCGGTAGGCCTCCTGCCTGTGTGGCTCGGCTTCCTGCGTCCTGTCATCATGCTGTCCCTCTACTAACAACTCCACCATGAGCCGGCTGGCCTTCTCCTTCCTGTTACTGCTCGGAGCTCTGTTGTCCATCATCATGATCCTCCCGGGCATCGAGGAACACCTTAAACAGGTAAAATAAAACCTCAGTGTGCCGGTCAGGGGCAGGTTCCAGAAGTTGATGGGTTATCTGTTCGGTTCTTATCTCCGTGGCAGATCCCGGGTTTTTGTGTGGACGGTACAAGCATACCTGGCATAGCCGGCAAGGTGAACTGTGACATCATCGTGGGGTACAAGTCCGTGTACCGCGTGTGCTTCGCTATGACTTGCTTCTTCTTCCTCTTTTCCATCATCATGATCCGAGTGCGCAGCAGCAAAGACCCCCGGGCCGCCATCCAAAATGGGTGAGCACCACACAGCCTCTTAGTGGTCAAACTGAAACACAGCAGCTGAAAGGTTAACTTACTTTCCCTGATTTTTAGGTTCTGGTTCTTCAAGTTTCTTGCTTTGGTTGGTCTGATGGTGGGAGCGTTCTTCATCCCAGACGGGACCTTTAGTACAGGTACAGAATAAAGACAGAGAAGTTTACTGAGCCACGTTTGATTTGAATCTAGGATTACAAAAAGATACAGTTTACCCTTCTTTGTTTGAGTTGGAACTTCTATTTTTTTATTTGATTAAAAACAACAAGAATTGCATAAATTAATGAACAAAATAAATGTAACTCTTGATCGTGTTGGAAGCTGCGCCCACAGCTGGTGACCACGAGATTCGCCCAGACAAATAAGCAGCTGCTAAAATGACATTACAAAGCAGGAAACAGGAAGTGTGAAGGATCCTCCAGAGAAACAGAAAAATCTGACACTCATTTGGAACGTTCCGTCCTGTTGTCTTCCGCTTATCCGGTCGCAGGGGTAACAGCCTCAGACGGGAAGCCCAGGCTTTTCTCACCCCGGCTGCATCCTCTATCTCACCCGGAAGGATCCCGAGTCGTTCCCCGGCCAGCTGTGAGACATAGTCTCTCCAGCAGGTCCGGGGTCTGCCTCTCAGTTTCCTCCCGGTGGGACGTGACCGAAACACCTCACCAGTGAGACGCTCGGGAAGCATCCTGACCAGATGCCGGAACCACCCTATCTGGTTTCTCTCGACCTGGAGGAGGAGCGGCTCGACACCGAGCTCCTCCCAGATAGCAGAACTCCTCACCCGATCTCTGAGAGAGAGCCCAGCCACCCTGCAGAGGAAGCTCATTTTGGCCGCTTGTATCCGCGGTCTCATTCATTTTGAACTTAGTTTATGAAATAAATATTGAATTAATAATGTGATGTCAGAAAATTCCAAGGGTTTTATCGTCTACTGCTTATTTTTCTTTTTAAGTTAAAAAAAATCTGAATTTTTGGTCTAAAACTAAAATCTGTAAGATTTTAAATCCGTTACCTGGCGTCGTTTCCCTGCAGTTTGGTATTACTTTGGCGTGATCGGCTCCTTCATCTTCATCATCATCCAGCTGATCCTGCTGGTGGACTTTGCTCATTCCTGGAATCAGGCGTGGCTGGAGAAAGCAGAGGAGGGGAACTCTAAAGGCTGGTACGCAGGTATGTCTTCACGACCCTCAACCCCAATTCTAAACGGGATCTGAAAGGTGGGATGAAATGGTCTTAAAAATTCATTCAAAAAACCCTGAGAATTTTATCAATCTTGAAAGGGGAAACCGAACCCTAACCCCGCCCTGAAAACAAACACACATAAATATGAACCGTGATGACGTCAAAAGATTTTGCTAAAAAATGTGAAATTTTTTCCAAATGAACATGTTTTAACATCGAACACGCTTGTTTACGTGTGTGTATTGGCCCTGATGGCTTTCCATATCTGTGCACACTGTTGATTTTGACATCGCACGCATCACGGAGACACACACATTTTAATGGGAGCAGTGTTGTTGTTTCTAGAGTGCTCCATCTAGTGAGGAAACATCAGAATTACAGGGAAAATAAAACATTAACAAGGTTTATTTATTTGATTTTTTTTCAAGTTTGGCGGGCCGGATTAAAACATTTAATGGGCTGCATGTGGCCCGCGGGCCGTAGTTTGCCAATTCCTGCTGTAGAACCACCAAACGATTACTTAAAGAGCTGCGAAGTTCATTAAAAATCTGATCAATGTTTAAAAAATAACTCCCACATTAACGTGGAACTGTTTTAGTTACAAAGGTAAGCGCCCAGTTACTGTCTGTGTCTACACAGAACGTCTGAGCAAAAATTTCTATTGGTCGGAGACACCAGGGTGGGTGGGTCTTAACGTTTGTCCAGTGTTCATAAATAACGTCCTCTTCCACGTTGACTTTAAAGGGTTCATCTCATGTAAAATAACTCTTCACATTGTATCCTCTGCACATACACACGCAAAATGTGGGGTTTGCAACATGCATTACACGATAGTTATGAAAATATATTGATTTAGTGGAGCGCAGTCACAGACCCGGAACTATGAAAGACCGGGTATCGCTCATCCTCCCACCTGTCCTGAGAAAGTACAAGCTCCGCCCTCTGCTCTCACTGAGCCGCTATTCCTCCGCCCATCTCTGAGCGGGAGGGGGAAGGCAGGCGTAAACCCGTGCGTAGCGGTTTGGTAGCGTCTGAAATAAGATTTTATCATGTCGATTCATCAAAAAAGCGTGTTTCAAGCAAGAAAATAAAAAAAGACACAGAGCAGCGAACCAGCCTGTATATCGGACATTGAAAGCCAGTTTGTGAGGGCGTAAGGCCGGAGTGGAGGCGGGTGAGGAGGGCGGGCGGGTGGTGAGGAGGGAGGGGGGCGTGTGTGAAGTCCGTTCTGGCTACGTCAAATGCGTCATACTTTAGACATCTGCTCATTGGTTGTTTTGTCTGAGCGTTCCAGAAATCCACAGAAAAACGGGCTAAATCAATCTAGAAAGACACACACACACACACACACACACACACATACAAGGCCCGGATATCACTCTTACAAGGTAGAAAACTCTGGAAAGTTGATTTTGCATGAGATGAGCTTTTTAAAGTTCGATGTGTGTGAATAAAAATGTTTCCTCAGCTCTGCTGTTCTTCACCATCTTGAACTACGCCCTGGCTTTCACTGCTCTCGTCCTCTTCTACGTGTACTACACACAACCCGACGACTGTGCCGAGCACAAAGCCTTCATCAGCCTCAACCTCATCTTCTGCATCATCGTCTCCATCGTGGCTATCCTTCCTAAAGTTCAGGTAAAGCAGTGGATTTTAAGAAAAACATTTTAAAACCTAGGCTGACACCATGTAGTGTTTCTGCTCAATTTAATTTTATTCCAGCAACTAGGTCAGGGATTGGAGGCATTAGTTTACGATTGCAGCAATCGAAAAATGTCCTACCCAATCAGAGACCAGAGATGACCCTGTGACATGAATTCAAGCATCCGTCCTCCATATTTGTAGTTCTGTAGATCAACCATGCTTTACGGTCCATGTTGGTAACGAGTCCCCTCATTGAGAATTCAAAGACAGAAATTTTATTCAGGAAAAGGGTTTTTACAGACTGTGTGCATTACATACATCACATCCGGTCCAAACCAGAAAGGAATGATTTGTTAATTAAAAAATGTCCCCGCCCACCTTGGAGCGAACCAATGCTGCAAAGTCAGACTGTTTCCACAGAGTTAAAGAAACAGGATTATGTGTCAGTTGTTTGAGAGGAGACAGTAACATGATTGAAACCCAGTTTGAGGAAAGATCCTTCCCTAGGATGGACTGGCAGAACTGGGATTACAGGTTAGATCGAAGGAGCCCACAGTCTACTTGGAGCTGACGGACTGATCCCAAATCAACCGCCAGGTGTGTAGGAAACAAACAAATTATTAAATGATGTCGGTGTTATAAACTCAGCTGTAGTGAGTATCGAGCTGATACTAAGAGATTGTATTTGTACTGTATCTCTAATGAGGAGCCGATATGACAATAAATCCATATTGTGGATTATTCATTTAACCATCAACATCTATAAATGTTGTTTATTAATATCTACCCCTTTAACACTTAGACCGCCACATTCTAAATCTACCTGCAAGCGCCATGACCGTCAATGTGATGCTTATGTAATTATTTGTGGAATCATTTTAACACATTAATTTGATTAATTAATTATGCTGCATTTTACCGCGTTAAAAAAATAATAATTAATTGTGACATCTTAACGGTGGCGAGCACCTAGCAACAACTTTCCACAGAAGTTGTTGCTATGGTAGTGCACGCTTCCTCCCAGCTGCTGCGGGGCGCAGCAGATTAGCGAGGATAGATGCTTATAAATTTTAAGAAAACAAAAACTAAATGATAAAATAGAAAACATGTTTATAATAAAAATCATTAAACACAACCTAGGAGGCTGATCTTTATTCTATTTAGCATATTAAAGTGCCTTGCAGTCAAATTGACGGCTGCGGCGGTCCTAGTGACAAACACACACCACTCATTTACGGCACTGGAGACGTACTTTGCTGCCATCCTCAACCCAACCAGGCCAACATGCGTGTTCTAAGTCTCATAAAGACTGTTCATCGAGATGCTTCAGTTCCATTCAAGATGAATTGTGATAACCCAGGTGTGCTCATCTGATCTCTCCACCAGGAAGCCCAGCCCAGCTCCGGTCTCCTCCAGGCCTCCCTCATCTCACTTTACACCATGTACGTCACCTGGTCGGCCATGACCAACAACCCCAGTAAGTCCAGTCTCACTGCACCAGCGAATAATGGTATTAAACCTGAAACCTGACGACCTGAAACTTTTCCTCCTTCAGACCGGAACTGCAACCCGAGTCTGCTTGCTCTGGTCCAGCAATCTCCCCTTCTCCCCACACCAGGACCAGGTCCCACTCCAGGTCCCAATGAAAAACAGTGGTGGGATGCCCAAGGCATTGTGGGACTTATAGTTTTCCTCTTCTGTACACTTTACGCCAGGTACTGACTGCCCTTAAATCAATCCAATCAAACTGTTTTCATTTCAAACACAGTTTCTCAAAGTGTTGAACAGATTATTTGCAAACGTCAGTTAATATTTGGGGTTTTGGAAAAGTGAGGTTACAGGGAGAAGAGAGAAAGAAGGTGGAAGATTTTAAGTATCTAGGATCAACAGTCCAGAGCAATGGAGAGTGTGGAAAAGAGGTGAAGGAGTGTGTGCAGGCAGGCTGGAATGGGTGGAGGAAAGTATCAGGTGTGATGTGTGACAGAAGAGTTTCAGATAAAATGAAAGGAAAAGTGTACAAAACCGTGGTGAGAGCGGCCATGCTGATTGGTCTAGAGACAGTGTGGTGAGAGCGGCCATGCTGATTGGTCTAGAGACAGTGTGGTGAGAGCGGCCATGCTGATTGGTCTAGAGACAGTGTGGTAAGAGCGGCCATGCTGATTGGTCTAGAGACAATGTGGTGAGAGCGGCCATGCCGATTGGTCTAGAGACAGTGTGGTAAGAGCGGCCATGCTGATTGGTCTAGAGACAGTGTGGTGAGAGCGGCCATGCTGATTGGTCTAGAGACAGTGTGGTGAGAGCGACCATGCTGATTGGTCTAGAGACAGTGTGGTAAGAGCGGCCATGCCTATTGGTCTAGAGACAGTGGCACTGAGGAAAAGACAGGAAGCAGAGATGAAGACGCTGAGGATCTCTCTGGGAGTGACCAGGATGGACAGGATCAGAGGAACAGCACATGTTAGAGGTTTTAAAGTCAGAGAGGTCAGACTGAGATGGTTTGGACATGTGCAGAGGAGAGAGAGAGAGTACATCAGAAGAAGGATGCTGGGTTTGGAACCACCAGGAAAGAGGACTAGAGGAAGACCAAAGAGGAGGTTCATGGATACAGTGAAGGAAGACATGAAGATAGTTGGTGTGACTGAAGAGGATGCAGAAGATAGGGTTAGATGGAAGAAACTGACTTGCTGTGGCGCCCCCTGAAGGGAAATGCCGAAAGGAGAAGAAGAAAAAGTTAATATTTTGGGGCCTGATTTACTAAATTTAACTCAGCGTATCGGTACGGAAAATGACCCGTTCTATCTGTGATAGGATCACTGAGATTCAAGAGGCCACAGTTGTCACCAGTCAAATACGGCACCAGTGATGGTTTTAAATTATCAAAATCTAACCTTGTTGTCCCGCATCATTTTCTCCTTCTCTTGGCAGCATTCGATCCTCTAACAACGCCCAGGTGAACAAGTTGATGCAGACGGAGGAGGGTCAGGGTCTGACCTCCCTGATGTCTGAATCCCCGGTGGAGGAGGGCCTCCACCAGGCCGTGGACAACGAGGAGGACGGGGTGACCTACAGCTACTCCTTCTTCCACTTCAGCCTCTGCCTGGCCTCACTCTACATCATGATGACCCTCACCAACTGGTACCAGTACGTATCGCCCGCAGAGCAGGAAGTAGACGATACAGTACTTGTACCAAATATTGAGTTTGATTACAACTAGGCAGTTAAAAACCATAAGATACTGTTCTGTTCCGTCGTCTTCCGCTTATTTGCGGGCCGGATCGCGGGGCGACAGCCTGAGACGGGAAGCCCAGACTTCTCTCACCCCGGCTGCATCCTCCTGCTCACCAAGGAGGATTCCGAGTTGTTCTCCGGTCAGCTGGGAGACATAGTCTGCCTCTTTGTCTCCTCCCGGTGGGACGTGCCCAAAACACCTCACCAACGTGACGCTCGGGGGGTTCTGACCAGATGCCCGAACCACCCCATCTGACTCCTCTCGACCTGGAGGAGTAGCGGCTCAATACCGAGCTCCTCCCGGATGGCAGAGCTCCTCACCTAATCTCTGAGTGAGAGCCCAGCCACCCTACGGAGGGTGTATTTCGCTTTAGGATTGATTAAATTACCATAATTTCATGACCATTAGGCGCACCGTACGAAAAGGCGCAGTCTCAGTCACACACCGCCTTACAACACACACGCAAGCATGTAAATGTGCGTATTAAAAAATAGATCGGGAGCAAAACTAGTTTGGTTGTGCTTTATTTAAGTAGTAACGATACTAAACAAGCACATTACCGGTAATAGTCTTTATTCAAATCCGTCAAAGTCCTCATCCTCTGTTTCAGAGCAGGTCCACTTCGCTCCTCGCTGTTAAAGTCGCTGTCTGTACTGTGCGGCTCCTCAGAAAGGATACCAGCTTTTGAGAAAGCTCGGATAACAGTACCAGCAGACACGTTAGTCCAAGCATCTACAATCCATTGGCAAACTGTAGCGTAACTCGCCCGACGCTGCCTTCCAACCTTCGTGAAACTGTGGTCTCCTTCGGTCATCCATCGCTCACACGCCGCTCACACTTCACTCTTTAACGTTCTCGCGCCTTTTCTTTCAGGTCCGCCTCGCGGGCATCGCGTTTTCTTTTAGGTCCACCTTTTCTCACACACAAGGCGCACCGCACGAAAAGGCGCACCGCTCATTTTGAAGAAAATCTAAGACTTTTATATGCACTTTATAGTCGTGAAACTACGGTAATCTTATCTCATATGTTTGTCTATCTCGTCACTGACCACCTCTCTCTCCTTTAACCCCTCAGATTAGACAAAACATACCTGACAGTGGGGACCACCATGCCGGCGGTCTGGGTGAAGATCAGTTCCAGCTGGATCGGCCTGGGGCTCTACCTGTGGACCCTGGTGGCTCCGCTGGTCCTTCCTGACAGAGACTTCAGCTGAGACCATCCATAAGCAGCCCAAACATTCCTCCTCAGTAAAATCATCTGATTCTACGTGTCTGAGGACTTTTTTTATTGGTTTAAATCAGTTTCTTTGCTGCTTTTTTTTCTCTATTGTTACAGTTTTTATCTGATCAGATGTAATCAGTCTCTGCTTTTATTTTTTTCTTAATAAGTGCCTTGCTATGTTTATTTTTATGTATATCTGCCACTTTAAAAAATTCTATTTCTTATATGGTTTTATTGTCGCTACAAAGAATAAACTTTTAATTCTGTCTGATGGCCTGTAGATGATGCTGTAGTCTGTTCAAATGTATGGCCTTCTTTTTTTAACCCTCCACTGAATTTAAAAATACAAAATCCTCTTCACTATTTTACCTTCAATTTTCACTCAATTTAATTATATTTTTATGATCTAAACGATGCCTGAAAAACTTGAACACAAAGTTAATCCAAAACAATGAGACGTAACACAATTTTCAAGTAAACAAAACCGAGCCATTCCTCTTTATTCCCTGCTTTTGGGGTGAAAATGTGTAAACAGCTTTTTAAACACAAACAACTCACATTAAATACTTTTACTAAAAAAAAAAAAAAATTCAATATTCATTCATTTCATTGGGCGGGAGACAGTGGCTCAGTGGTAGAGCGTTCGCACACGGACCGGAAGTTAACCGGAAGTTTGCGGGTTCGGTTCCCACTGAGCTCATGTCTAAGGTCCTTGGAGAAGACATTTAAGCCATCATTGTTACCGTCATGGCAGCCTGCTGCCGTATAGCAGTGCAGCCCACAATTTTCTCGGTGAGGGATGAATAGAGTATGTAAAAATAAAATAAAGGGAGATCGACAGGTGGATCGGTGCGGCATCAGCAATAACAAGGACTCTGCATCGGTCCGTCGTGGTAAAGAGAGAGCTGAGCCGAAAAGCAAAGTTGATCTACATTCCAACCCTCACCTACGGTCACCAGCTGTGGGTGGTGACCAAAAGAATGAGATCGCGGGTACAAGCGGCCGAAATGAGCTTCCTCCGCATGGTGGCTAGGCTCTCACTCAGAGATCGGGTGTGGAGCTCTGCCATCCGGGAGGAGCTCGGTGTCGAGCCGCTCCTCCTCCAGGTCGAGAGGAGCCAGATGGGGTGGTTCGGGCATCTGGTCAAGATACCCCCAGAGCGCCTCGCGGGTGAGGGCACGTTCCACCGGGAGGAGACCAAGGGGCAGACCCCGGACCTGCTGGAGAGACTATGGCCGGGGAACGACTTGGGATCTTTCCAGGTGAGCTAGAGGATGCAGCCGGGGTGAGAGAGGCCTGGGCTGCCCGTTTGAGGCTGTTGCCCCCGCGACCCGACCCCGGAACAAGCGGAAGATGACGGAACGGAAAATAAAATAAAATCATTTGAAACCCTTAGTCCTGATGGTGTGGGTTTGCCTGAGTCAATCCCAATTGATTACTGATGGGAGGCAGGGTACACACAGAACAGGTCACCAGTCTGTTGTGAGGCCACGCACATCCACTCTTTCCGAGGGGCAATTTTGTTGTGGGAAATCAACCGTACATGTATGTTTTTGGAGAGAGGAAACTGGAGAAAACCCACGCATATGATGCATATGATGCATGGGAGACAGTGGATCAGCACTAGAGCGCTCGCCCACGGACCGGAAGGTCGCTGGTTCGATTCCCATTGAGACCACCGTCTAGGGTCCTTGGTGAAGACACCTAACCCCCGCTTCTCCCACCATTGGCACTGACGAAGGGCAGCCTGCTGCGGTGTAAGGAGTGCAGCACACAATTTCCCCAGTGAGGTACGAATAGAGTAATTCATTTATATTTATTTATATATGGGGAGAACATGCAAACCCCACACAGAAAGAACAGTGTTTACAACCTCACCCCCATCCTGGGACTCAAACACCCAACCTTCTTGCTGTGAGGCCACCGTTCAACCCAAACATCAATATCATCAAAGAAAATATTTCACTTGCCAAATATGTACCGTTACTTCTTTTCACCGATGGAGGAGTCATTAAGTCTTATACTGATCACAGTTTCCCCATTATGGGACTAATTAAGATATTTTTATGTGAACATCCAAAGCAACGTCATTTATTCACATTATTCGGCTTTTGTCCGTGTAGTCCCTCATTCATCCAGGAGTGATCCATAGTAGAAAACGTTTCAAAAAAGTCTTCTGGACAGTTTAATTCTTGATCGAGACGTTTCGACTTCAATCCGGAAATCATTTTCAATCTGAATGAAATGGACTGAAAACTGGATCTATTTATACTAACCTGAGTAAAAGATAAAAAAAATAGTAAGAAGGGCTCGACCAATGAGCCTGTGTTACCAGAGGTGTCAAGTAGCGAAGTAAGACTACTTCGTTACCTTACTCAAGTAGAAAATCTCGTTATCTTTACTTTAAAGAAGTAATTATTTTTTTGTCTACTTTTTACTTTTACTCACTACTTTTTTATGCAATTATCTGTACTTTTACTTCGTTCATCTAATAAAAAGTAGTCGCTACTTTCGCCATTTTGTCACCGTTAAAAAGCCGCGACTGTTTGTCGGAGTTTTTTTTTTTATGAACCCTGAATGCATCAAACAAAGGAACAGATGAATGATTGGCTGAAAGGTCCAGTCAATCATTACTTTGGGCCGAGTAGCCCCGCCCACAAACTTTTAAAGCGCAGGAACGTTAGTTTGCGTGTTTAAGACTTGTTGCGGGCTCGGAAATCAAAGTGTTTCTGATGCTGCAACACTGAACTTTGATTGAATTATCAGTTTTTTTTAAAAAAAACAACAGCAAAGAAATGATTTATTATTATTATTATTTTCAGTCTGCGGTTATTGTAAACGTCTTTGCTGAAAATGTTGTAGATGGTATTTTTATAAAAATAACTTTGATCTGTGACGCACTATTTTATCTTTAGAAACAAAGCTAATTGAACTGATTCATCCATACATAGTAGTGGATGAAGTATTTGTGCTTAAAAGCATCCAAAATGTTATTGATTAGTTTATAAAGACTGACTGAGGAGATTAAAACTACACATCGCTTAAATTTTGTATCATGTAGATGTTTGGGTTAACATTAAAAAAACCTTATATGTACACATATATGTAGATATGTATATATGTAAATTTATATATACCGTCTCCTAAGTCCCGCCCCTACTGGTTTCTTTCTGGGTTTCTTAAAATCTTATTTCCCTGGTTATTTTTTTATTTTTACAGTTCTTAAAATTTTAGAAAACCTAAAAATGCTAAAAGCCTAGTGAATAGAAATTCCTGCTAACGAGAGGCGTGAATCTGGGTCACGAGGTGTCATCTTTAGTCCATGGCTTCAAAAGGCTGCTGTAAATACCGGGCAGAATGTATCTAACACTCCACTCCGATTCAGTGAGGGATTTTCTTTCATCACAAAGATGGCTTCCTTCACCCCTCTTTCAAACCATCCTTTCTCTCTACTTAGAATCTTCACCTCACTGTCCTCAAAAGTGTGTTTGGTGGATTTAAGATGCAGATGTACAGCAGACTGTGGACCACTTGAGGCTTCTCTTCTGTGTTGGTAAAGTCTTTTGTGGAGTGGCTGTTTTGTTTCCCCAATGTAGTGTTCTTTGCAGCTACCTTCACTCCACTTTGCAGCAGCCTTTTGAAGCGCTGGACTAAAGATGACACCTCCTGACCTCAGTTTCACGCCTCTCGTTAGCAAGAATTTCTATTCACTAGGCTTTTAGCATTTTTATAATAGGGTCGTTTACTGGTCTGTGGCTACAATAGGAGCCATTCACGTCCATCATAGGTAACACAGGCTCATTGGTCGAGCCCTTCTTACTATTTTTTTACCTTTTACTCAGGTTAGTATAAATAGATCCAGGTTTCAGTCCATTTCATTCAGATTGAAAATGATTTCCGGATGGAAGTCGAAACGTCTTGATCAAGAATTAAACTGTCCAGAAGACTTTTTTGAAACGTTTTCTACTATTCGGCTTTTGTCAAAAAGCTCATTTGAAAATAGACATTAAATTTGCAACAACAGCTTTTTTTCTTTTCTTTCTCTAATTCGCATCAGCATAGCTGATATATTTTTTACTTTTAGCCGCGGCCTTAAGTTATCTTTGTTTTGTTTATTGTTTGGCAGGCTTTGGCTGTTAGCGCAGTCAGCTTAAAATTGAATTTTGTAAAAGCAGACATTTGTTTCCATAAAAATCCTTCAATTAAAGACAGTAAGTAAAGAATTGTTTTCAGAAAAAATGCAGGAAAAGTATTGTATGATTTTATTTGAGCCATTTCTTAGTTAGTCTGCCATCTTTGTTTTTTGCAAAGTAATGTTTAACTTAACTCATTTGAATTTATTTGTTTAGCCCAGGCAGCATGGTGGCGCAGTGGGTAGCACAGTGGCCTCACAGCAAGAAGGTCGTGGGTTCGAGTCCCGGGTGGGGACGAGGCTTGGAACACTGTCCTTTCTGTGTTGAGTTTGTATGTTCTCCCCGTGTTTGCATGGGTTTCCTCCAGGTACTCAGGTTTCGGGGGCAACAGCCTCAAGCGGGCAGCCCAGGCTTCTCTCTCCCCGGCTGCATCCTCCAGCTCACCTGGAAGGATCCCAAGTCTTTCCCCGGCCAGCTGTGAGACATAGTCTCTCCAGCGGGTCCGGGGTCTGCCCCTTGGTCTCCTCCCGGTGGGACGTGCCCAAAACACCTCGCCCGCGAGGCACTCAGGGGGCATCCTGACCAGATGCCCGAACCACCCCATCTGGCTCCTCTCGACCTGGAGGAGGAGTGGCTCGACACCGAGCTCCTCCCGGATGGCAGAGCTCCTCACCCGATCTCTGAGTGAGAGCCCAGCCACCCTGCGGAGGAAAGTCATTTCGGCCGCTTGGACCCGCGATCTCATTCTTTCGGTCACCACCCACAGCTGGTTACCATGGTGAGGGTAGGAACGTAGATCGACTTGTAAATCGAGAGCTTTGCTTTTCGGCTCAGCTCTCTCTTTACCACGACGGACCGATGCAGCGTCCTAGTTATTGCTGATGCTACACCGATCCGCCTGTCGATCTCCCGCTCCATCCTTCCCCCACTCGTGAACGATTTGTAAAATATTTATTTGGTTTAGTAGGTTTTTGAACTTTTAAATTTATTCGAGACAATTTATATACAGAAAATTAAACTGGCTGCAGCTAAATCCTGACTATTTAAAAAAATTATGGCGTTAAGACATCGTCAGCTTGTTTAATTTTGCCTTCTGAGCTGCTTATCTCTCATGGAGTTGCAGGGTGCTGGAGCCTATCATGGCTTATTTTAGGCTAGAGACAGTTTACACCTCAAAAAGGCTGCCAGTCTGTTTTTGGGCTACACACACAGACCCAACCATCCCCACTCACACTCACTCTTAGGGGCAATTTAATAGCAGCCAATCAACCTAATATGGATGTTTTTGGAGAGTGGGAAGAAATCCATGCATACACCAGGAGAACATGCAAACTCTACACAGAAAGCCCAGTTTTTCACGCCTCGCTCCCACGCCGGACTTAAACCCCCAACTTTTTAGCTGTGGGGCTAACCACTCTACAGTGGTGCAGCCCTTTGTAAGATTGAATTGGTGTTATTCTTCTTTTGGATTTGAAGGCAACATAATGTAAAACCTTTCACACTTTTAAAAACAGTGTGATATTTAGGAGGTAGTTTTATATTGTTGTCTGTTACTGTTTAGTGGTATAATGGTATTTCCTGACCCACTTTGCTCCTAGTGTGAGGAAGCCCTGTGGCCCAGCTGTAAGCAGCTGGCCAACATGGTGTAGTTACATAACCCAGAGGAGACTCCGATCAGTTGCATAAGCCAGTCCCACCCTGCTATGCAGGCTGTGTGTTCCTCATGGCTACAGTCTGTAGTAAATACCCCATTAGAGTTTCAGCAACACGCCAACTTACCCCAAAGGTAGTTTTAGGCTTGTTTAGACCCTGGTTGATTTTAAAAGTAGTATGATGTTCATACCAGAGTCTTCCCAATTTACAAAGAAGCTTAAAAAAGTGGCAGGTAGGTGAAGACAACAATGGTAGTAATGGGGAGCAGCCCTAAAAAGAGAGGTCACAATATCTTTACCTAAACATAATTGAAAAACAATGGATATGCTTTTTAAAAAAATAACAAAGTCCAATAATCTTTGTAATAAAAATGGGCAAAGATACCTTAAACTTGCCAGGCTGGTAGGATTTATTACTTTCCCTCAATTTCATTTTTTCCCAGCAACTACATCACGTATTGCAGGAATTTCGTATGATTGCCAATGATTAGAAAATTAGAATATTAGAATTAGAATATTTTGATTAGGAAACACCCTGCCAATCGGCAAACAGAAATGACCATGGGACATTCACACAATTCATCCGCCATGTTTGTAGTTCTTTGTCTGAAAACAGGAGATCCACCATGCTATACGGTCCACGTTGGCAACGATTCCCCAGATTGAGAATTTATTAAGTGTGTTTAGAAAGTTTATTCAGGAAAAGGTTGTTTTCATGCTCTGATTTCTGCACAACACTGACTGTTATGGTGCATTACATATACAGTAGTACGTCACGTTCAGACCCGACCAGAAAGTACCGATTAGTTAAATAAAAAATTATCTGCCAACTTAAGAGTGAATAAATCTCAAAGGTTGGAGGTCAGACTGTTCCTACAGAGTGGAGAGTCAAGAAACCATCTGATGTACGACCAGGCTGCTCTTAACCGGTAAACCACTGAAGATCAATTCAACTTTAAGCACTTTAAGCATTAGCGCCACCTTTGGATGATTCCTGTCTTGTCCTCATTTCATCTCTGGTTCCTTCCACATGTGACCTCAGTTACGCCACATTTCCACCAGGATGAAGCCAGCTGCTGATTTCTGCAGGTGTTCACAGGGGCAGCGGGGGTAACAGCCTCAAACGGGCAGCCCAGGCCTCTCTCTCCCCAGCTGCATCCTCTAGCTCACCTGGAAGGATCCCAAGTCGTTCACCGGCCAGCTGTGAGACATAGTCTCTCCAGCGGGTCCGGGGTCTGCCCCTTGGTCTCCTCCCGGTGGGACGTGCCCAAAACACCTCGCCTGCGAGGCGCTCGGGGGGCATCCTGACCAGATGCCCGAACCACCCCATCTGGCTCATCTCGACCTGGAGGAGGAGTGGCTCGACACCGAGCTCCTCCTGGATGGCAGAGCTCCTCACCCGATCTATGAGTGAGAGCCCGGCCACCCTGCGGAGGAAGCTCATTTCGGCCGCTTGTACCCGCGATCTCATTCTTTCGGTCACCACCCACAGCTGGTGACCATAGGTGAGGGTAGGAACGTAGATCCTGGTTACCATGGTGAGGGTAGGAACATAGATCCTGGTTACCATGGTGAGGGTTGGAACGTAGATCGACTTGTAAATCAAGAGCGTTGCTTTTCGGCTCAGCTCTCTCTTTACCACGACGGACCGATGCAGCGTCCTAGTTATTGCTGATGCCGCACCGATCCACCTGTCGATCTCCCGCTCCATCCTTCCCCCACTCGTGAACAAGACCCCGAGATACTTAAACTCCTCCACTTGGGGCAGGACCCTCTCCCTGACCCGCAGGGGGCATTCAACCCTTTTCCGGTCGAGGACCATGGTCTCGGACTTGGAGGCACTGATTCTCATCCCATTTAAGTCTACAGGTAGATTTGCTAACATTTAAGTGACAGCTTGGAGTAGAGCCGTTGTGCCTCCAAGTCGAGAAAAGTCAAATGTGGAGGTTTGGGCATCTGTTTAGGACGCTTCCTAAATGCCTCACTGGTGAATTATTCTGTCCCTCACAAGAGAACCCACGATCTGCTGGAGACACGGTGTCTAACAGCTGGCCAGGGATCACCTCGGGATCGTCCCAGGTGAAATGGAGGTTGTGGCCAATCGTCTCATCTGAGGCTGTTCTCCCTGTGACCTGTTCAAAAAGAAGTGGAAGACAAAATGTGTCCAAGTGGGACCCAAATCATCAGACAAATTACTTTCCTCAAAACACCTCAAAATTTAAAGAAAACTCCAAGTCCGAGAATCTAACAACAAAATAAAATGCTCAAGCAAGTCAACGCATCTGTAGCTCATTATGAACCGTTTACTCAAACGTGGTTGTGGGGTTTGGGGCCTTTTGCTGCTGATTACAGTCGAGAGGCATTTTGTGGTACCCTGAAATGGTCGCCAGGCTGTCGCAGAGCTACACAAACAGACAGTCTGGCATGGTTCCCTCACCTACCACTAGAGGGAGCCTGGGAACTTCCTTAATCTCCCTGATTCGAGACACCTCATGGTGATTGAGCATCTGCCTACTTAAAGGCAGTCTGCCTTCCCTTCAGTGTCAGGGCATCACCCCTTCCAGCCAGGTCTTCCTGGCTCCCTGGCCAAGAGATGATCTTTAAAGTTTTCGTCCCCACGGCGGGGCCATGAACCATGTGGTTTTACTCTACATTTTCACTGGACTCCTTACTAAATAAATAATGTTTGTCATCCCGCATTTGGGTTCTCCTCCTCCTTCTGCACCCTCATCAAGACACAGTCATCCACACACAGTCTTTCCAAGTGGTCGTTTCTCAGAGGCCATTAATAATAATAATGCATTGAACTAATACAGTGCTTTTCTAGACACTCAAAGACGCTTTATATAAGCATTAACCATTCACTCCATACAACCATTCCACACACATTCGTTCCTGATGATGGGAGCTACCACGCAAGGCGCATACCACTATCATCAGAAGCAACTGCGGGTTCGGTGTCTTGCTCAAAGACACCTCGGTATGCACTCTCAGCAGGGGATCAAACCTGTGACCTTCTGGTTACAGGACAGTCGCCCTACCCAGCGAGCCATCCTTGCCCCATTGAACCTAACATGCATGTTTTTGGAGAGTGGGAAGAAACCGCAGTACACGCAGTAAACTCACACATACATGGGGAGCACATGCAAACAACTAACAGGAACGCCAGCTGTTCAAGCCACGCCCAACTGTAGGACTCAAACCTTGACTATCTTGCTGTAAGACCTCAGTGCTAACCACTGCATCACCGCGCAGCTTCATGGGGTAAAAAAACAAACAAACCCGCTCCTCCCACAAAAAAAAAAAATATATTGTTATGTAATTTCTTCAAGTTTGAACCCCAAGTGGCCCTCAGGCCTCAGGTTGCCCTTGGGCCCCTGGTTGCCCTCAGGGTTGCCACCTCAGGTTGTCCAGTCCTACTGCAAGAATAAAATATTCAGTTTGTTTATTTCCTTCAATGATAAAGTATTGTTTATCTTTAAATTATTTTGTGTATTTTTGTTTATTTTGCTATGTTTTGATTTTAATGGCTCAAAAATAATAAAACTAAATCAATAGAAAGCTTCCCAAAGTTAATCATTCTACTTCCGGCTTGGCTTTTCAAATTAAACAAGCTTTCCTGAAGCGTTATTCTTAACAAATACCTAAAACTGAACAAAAAAAATGAACAAAATTCCTAAATTTAATGAGAAGAGACACAGTTTTTCACTTGGTAAAGATTAAGCTCTTCAAAAATGTACAGTTGCTTGATAAATTTAGCTTTTATTATGAAAAACCATTAACTGACTTCCGGTTTTCTTTTGTTAAATCTCGCGTGTCTTGATGCAGAGTCGGTGGTCGCACCGCAGCGTGAACTGAAGTTAAGCATCCTGCAGGTAAAATCTCTTCCAGCAGAACCGAAAACACAACGTGTCCATTTTTTTTCTGCATTTTTATGTGAAAAAGAAGAAAATCTTCCTGCAGAGATGTGCTGGTGATGGAGATCAAAACCATCCTCTGACTTACAGGTAACATGCATTTAGCATCATGGTGTGAGGAGAGGAGGGGAGACCCCCCTCTTATAAAAACAGCCTCATTCACTGTATGTGTGAGCAGAGAATGGAGGAGTGAGGAGAGGATGGAGATGGAGGGATGAGGAGGAGAGGATCGAAGGATGAGGAGGAGAGGATGCAGATGGAGGGATGAGGAGGAGGTCATGAGGAGGAGCGGAGGGACCAGGAGGAGAGGATGGATGTGGATGGAGGGGATGGAGGATGAGGCTGCAGCAAGTTTAGCCAAAATTTTGCACCTATTTCAGGGAGAAAACAGGACCCCCTGCTTTTTAAACACTCATTTTTGGCATTAAATTAAAAAAATAAAGACATAAATCTAGTAGAATGAGATTTTGGGGTTCTTTATTTAGTCTGAGTTTAACCCCAAATTAAAAAACACATTATTTGTTTGTGTTTTTTATCCAGTTTGATGTAAAATCCCCTTTTTTTTTTGTTATTCTAGACATGTGAACTGTGACACAGGTGTGCGTGGCTTTGCGTGGCGTTGCTCGGGGCTACAGTGTACCCACGCTGCGCATTGATTGTAGCAAACAAGCTTTCATTGAAGAAAAAAATGTGTGTGTGAGCGAAAATATGAGTGTTCGTTAATAACGTCGTCTGTAATTGATAAAAATCATCATTTATTTCCTCACAGTTTTCTTTGTTTGTGTTTGCATGTGTGTGTAAATCAACGGGAAATCTTTCTAAGAAACACACACACACACACACACACACACACATACACACTCTGAACCAACTGCACGGCTCCATGCAGAAATACATCATGCTTAAGTCGCTGCTCAGGATGGAATTTTTTTATTTTATTTCTTTTTTGTCTGCAGGATGAAAAACGGTCGATAATATTACATAATCACACTGAGCTCAGATTGGAGGGCGGATCTGTGTGTGTGTGTGTGTGTGTGTGTGTGTGTGTGTGTGTGTGTGCAGTAAAGCAGATCAGCTTTAACATCCCGTTGCTTGTTTTTTGGCAGCGTTTAGGTTTTACTGTTTGTATTTATTTTTTCTTTCTGAGTGAAATCAAAGCTTCATGTCGTCATGACCCCAGATGCAGAGGTCAGCTTTGCAGCCCCTTGTTAAATTGGGGAGGGGGTTATTCTGATTTTTTTCTCCTTCTTGAGAGAAAAAAAAATGTTTTTCTGCAGAACTCAGTTGCCATGGTGTTTTTAGGAAGCATCGAGGAGTAGAGGGTGAGATGTTTTCCTCTGCCGGTGACTTTGTGTCTCCTTCACCTGAGAGCGGACACACACCTCTGGGTTTCCTCCGATCACTCATTCTGAACACGCACAAGCTCGGCCGAAGCTGTTAGATGCCTGCTTGGGCAAATATTGATGTTTTTGTTCCCCCCTAAAGACACAACACGACATTTCTAGCTGATTTATTCACTAGAACATGATGTTCCTGTTTAAATAAAGGCAGCCAGGGCCGCTGCTAGACATATGGGGGTCCAAAATTCTAATCATTTTGATGCCCTCATGCACATTTTCTTTACAAAGAGGTTCCACTTAATTTTTGGCTTTATTGCTTTGCATTAATTAAAACAATAAACAGTTTTTTTTATTTTTTTCTCTAATTTGTGGTCGTTAGGGTGAAAAAAAAAAGATCCGGACATTTTTTGCTTTTTTGTGTAAATATAAATTAACTCTTGCAGTGCTTTCCTCTGTTTCTAAAAATAGATGGAGGCGTCATACTGAAAATCATTGTGAATGCAAACAGCATACAGGCGTTGTCACGGCAACGAGTGTGTCTCTAAAGCTAAGCATACACTGTGCCATTTCAGAACGTTTCAAATTAAACCTTCATTCACACTAAATCTTTAACGATTGGAGCCTCATGATTTATGTTTATACACAGTACGATCTGATAGTCTGCTGCGAGTGAACCACTCACTATCTTGTTCTTCTTCTTTCGGCATTTCCCTTCAGGGGGCGCCACATCAAGTCAGTTTCTACCATCTAACCCTATCTGCTGCATCTTCTTCAGTCACACCAACTATCTTCATGTCTTCCTTCACTGTATCCATGAACCTCCTCTTTGGTCTTCCTCTAGTCCTCTTTCCTGGTGGTTCCAAACCCAGCATCCTTCTTCTGATGTACTCTCTCTCTCCTCTGCACATGTCCAAACCATCTCAGTCTGGCCTCTCTGACTTTAAAACCTCTAACATGTGCTGTTCCTCTGATCCAGTCCATCCTGGTCACTCCCAGAGAGATCACCTGTGATTAGCATATGGCCAGTGGTGGATGAAGTACTCACTTTTTGGACTTAAGTAAAAGTACAGATAATTAGACAAAAAAAAATTACTTAAGTAAAAGTACAAAAGTAATTGGTGTAAATTTTACTTTTTAAGTAAAAAGTAAAAGTATTCGACCATAATTCAAATGTTATTTTTTGTGCTATAGGGTGTCACCATGGTAACCAGGATAAATACTCTGCAGGGGTGTGACCCCCCCTCTCCCGCCTCTTTTGGTCCACAAAAAAATAAAATAAAAGGAAAGGGGACAAGTCAAGCTATCCCCTAGAAGGGCCAGTGAATGGTCCGCCAAAATGGAGGAAAATGACACTTATTTTTTTAAATGTTTTGGGGGGGAGGTCTCAGTCACTATATATTGGCTTTGTCAAAGCACCAGCCCCCTTTGGAAAATTCTAGATCCGCCCCTGCTCTGTGTAATGATGGCTCAACTTTTTATTTAGAAGTAAACACAACGAACAACGATCTTCTGACTCTTTTTAATTTGTACTAGATTTGATGTTAGGTTTTTGGCGCTGAATGAATGCGGAAAATGTTTCTCGATTCATGACTTCTTCACCTGATCAACTGCTTCTTTTGATTTTGGCGATGCGGCTTCAAGATGCGCTAAAAAACCTGTGTATTTTTCAAATTCCTGAACGAAAATGTAACGAAAAATGTAAAACACACTTTTAAAAAGTAGTGAAGTAAAAGTACAGATATTTGCTCTAAAAATGTAGTGAAGTAAAAGTAAAAGTACCGGTCTTAAATTTTACTAAAGTAAAGTACAGATACACAATTTTTTTACTTAAGTACAGTAACGAAGTACATTTACTTCGTTACGTTCCACTACTGCAAATGGCAGATGATGTTTTCCTTCCATTTTTTTTTTTTTGCTCTGTGTGGCATACGTTCATCACACAGCTTCTCTGTCTAACTCTCACCGTTAGTTAGTTTGCAGCCGTGGTTTTTCAGTACCTGGTGCAAAGACTACAGATAGTAAGACGTTCTTACAAATTTTAGGGCGTGATGTTACAATGATTAGATACAAGACAAATATGTTTTCAGATGTCATTAAATCTCAATATTTTCCTTTTAGGAGTTAATGCTCATGTATGGAAAGTTTTTGTTCAAATAATTGAAATACATGGTGTCAGAATGTGGAGACGTGGAAGGAGGAGGACCCAAATGCAGGACATAAAAAGGATTATTTAACAAAAGTCAGGCAAGGCTGTGAGGCAAAAGCACAGGATTAATCCAAAGGAATGTCTAAGTCCAAAATATAACAGAGTTCAACATTAAGCTTGGTCAGGCTAAAGGAGGACCAGGCTGGAAAGGATGGGGATGACCCGATGTGGAAGTCAGGGGTGACTGCATCTAAATAGGCACCTGGATCCACAGGTGTGTGTAATCGGAGTAATCACCTTCAGGTGTCCCCAATCAGGGTGATGAGGGAAGATCCAGGTGGCAGGTGTGGGGATCATGACACATATTTCCGTCATCTTCCGCTTTTTCCGGGGTCGGGTTGCGGGGGCAACAGCCTCAAACGGGCAGCCCAGTCCTCTCTCATCCCGGCTGTATCCTCCAGCTCACCCGGAAGGATCCCAAGTCGTTCCCCGGCCAACTGTGAGACATAGTCTCTCCAGCGGGTCCGGATAGTGATAGTCTTTTATCTCTGCAGCTCACAGCTCTTGTGCACATTGAGCCAAAGGCCCCGTGTGAATTTAAGGGTTAGATGGTTCGCTCGACCCGGAAGGGCCACCAGCCTCCGCTCAGCACCTAACGCATCCAACACCCTGTGCTGTATATAGTTTATGATGTTTTTAAGTCCCACTGTGAACATGAAAGGTGCCCTGTTCAGGTTTGAGTAGTTGTAGAATCAGAGAGGACAACATTGATATTCATATGGCTTCTTCTGATGGTGCCTCATCACTCACCTGTCAGCCACAGCAGTGTCCTTGGTAGCAGATGAAATAAGAAGGAGTCAGAAGAGTACAGAACAAACATGACATCATTGACACATCAGGTGAGAAATCCAACAGAACTTTAGTTTGCTTTTATAGGCTGTCGAAGTGGGATGAGCCAGCAGAGAGATCAGCTAACTCTAATGATCCTCACATCCTTTTCCATTAATGATCTGTTCCCATGGTGACGAGAAAATGATTCTTCCACCTTTTCAGATAGAAAATTAGTTTCTAAAGTCTTTGATTTTATTTAGTGTATTTGAATGAATGGATCATTTCAGCTTGTTTTTCAGTCTGTCCTTAAAATCTCCCCAATCTGATGAATATTATATTCTTCTGGTGATCTACAGAGGTTCTTTTTTAAGACCTTCCTTTCCTGTTCAGTACGTTTGCCTTTAAGCCACAACAAAAAGTTAATCAGGATCTTCTTCTTCTACTTTCGGCATTTCCCTTCAGGGGTCACCACAGCAAGTCAGTTTCTTCCATCTAACCCTATCTGCTGAATCCTCTTCGGTCACACCAACTATCTTCATGTCTTCCTTCACTATATCCATGAACCTCCTCTTTGGTCTTCCTCTAGTCCTCTTTCCTGGTGGTTCCAAACCCAGCATCCTTCTTCCGATGTACTCTCTCTCTCTCTCTGTCTCTCTCTTTCTGTCTCTCTCTTTCTGTCCTCTGTACATGTCCAAACCATCTCAGTCTGGCCTCTCTGACTTTAAAACCTCTAACATGTGCTGTTCCTCTGATCCAGTCCGTCCTGGTCACTCCCAGAGAGATCCTCAGCATCTTCATCTCTGCTACCTCCATCTCTGTTTCCTGTCTTTTCCTCAGTGACACTGTCTCTAGACCAATCAGCATGGCCGCTCTCACCACGGTTTTGTACACTTTTCGTTTAATTTTATCTGAAACTCTTCTTTCACACATCACACCTGATACTTTTCTCTACCCGTTCCAGCCTGCTTGAACACGCTTCTTCACCTCTTTTCCACACTCTCCATTGCTCTGGACTGTTGATCCTAAGTACTTAAAATCTTCCACCTTCTTTATCTCTTCTCCCTGTAACCTCACTTTTCCATAAATGCCAAAATAAGAATAAGAATAGATCCATAACTGATAGTGGGTAACAGAGGAGGAACTGTAGAGAAAACGGGTCAAGGAGAGAGAAGTGGAAAGAAAAAAATAATGAAGTGAGTAGACAGCGATTGTAAGCTGAAATAACCTCCACTTAGCGTCACAAGTACCTCTTCAGGCACCTCATCGGTCGTCAAGATTGTTTACGAAAGAAAATGATTAAACATGAAAGTAAATTAAGAAATTAAAACAATCTACATCTGCCCATAAATTCCATAGGAATCAATGTAATCATTCAGTAGTAATGTTCAAATAGGAAGCACGGGGCATAGCAGACAGGAAGCAGTGTGACTCTGTGGGCACGTCTATGTGATTGTGAGTACAAGCACTCTGCCGAAGTGTACCATGTTTTCATTTTACATAAGGAACATATTTATTGACTCAATAAAAAAACACTTTGAATCATTTATTGAAGGAGGTGTTGAACTGTTCAGAGAACAACTGGTTAACCAACTCACTAAACAACTCAATGAACGACCCCCAAGGAATGTTTCATCCACTGAAAAGGCATTGAATGAGACAGTGGGAAATTTAAAAAAAAAAAAAAATGAATTACTCTATTCATCCCTCACTGGGGAAATTTGTGTGCTGCACTCCTTACACCGCAGCAGGCTGCCCTTCAACAGCGCCAATGGTGGGAGAAGCTGGGGTTAGGTGTCTTCTCCAAGGACCCTAGACGTGCTCTCCGTGGGACGCGAACCCGCAACCTTCCGGTCCGCAGGCGAACGCTCTAACCACACAGCCACCGTCTCCACCCTAGAGTGGACAGATTAACAGAGTGATTTGGACGACTTCTAAAAACCCACTAAATTAGTTACAAAACAACCTGTAGTTTACTAAAAATATACTTCATGGCTGGTAAAAATGTCATTTAAGAAAACTAGTTACTGAACAGGACACGGTCCTGCCCCAACGGGAGGAGTTCAAATATCTCACGGTCTTGGTTCACGATGTGAGAAGAATGGAGTTGGAGATCGACAGATGAATCATTGTGGCATTCGCAATAATTAGGATGTTGCATTGGTCCGTCGTGGTGAAGAAAGAGCTTAGCCGAAAACCTAAGCTCTGGATTTACAAGTCGAGCTATGTTCCTACCTTCACCATGGTAACCAGGATCTACGTTCCTACCCTCACCATGGTAACCAGGATCTACGTTCCTACCCTCACCATGGTAACCAGGATCTACGTTCCTACCCTCACCATGGTTAGCAGGATCTACGTTCCTACCCTCAGCATGGTAACCAGGATCTACGTTCCTACCCTCACCATGGTAACCAGGATGTACGTTCCTACCCTCACCATGGTAACCAGGATCTACGTTCCAACCCTCACCATGGTAACCAGGATCTATGTTCCTATCCTCACCATGGTAACCGGGATCTACGTTCCTATCCTCACCATGGTAACCAGGATCTACGTTCCTACCCTCACCATGGTAACCAGGATCTACGTTCCTACCCTCACTATGGTAACCAGGATCTACGTTCCGACCCTCATCATGGTAACCAGAATCTATGTTTCTACCTTCACCATGGTAACCAGCTGTGAGTGACGACTGAAAGAATGAGATCATGATACAAGCAGACAAAATGAGCTTCCTCTGCAGGGTGGCTGGCCTCTCGCACAGAGATAGAGGGAGTTGCTATGCAATCCGTTGGGGGCTCAGAGTAGAGCCGTTTCTTCTTCTGGCCGAGAAACACCAGATGGGATGCTTTGGGCATCTGATTAGGGTGCCTCTCGAATGCAAGTGTTTCAGGCACATCTCACTGGCAGGAGATCAACAAGCAGACCCCAGACCTGTTGGAGAGACTATGTCTCACAGCTGGACAGGGAACACCTCAGAATCCTCCCAGGTGAGCTGGAGGATGCAGTCGGGGTGAGAGAAACCTGGCTGCAGCCTTGTCAGAGGCTGTTGCCCCTGCAACCTGGCTCTGGATAAGTGGAAGATGATTGAACGGAAAAATAATGGAACAACCCACGAAACAGACAATCAAATAACCGACTGAGGGACTTCCTTAGTGATGAAAGACTTTTTGAAGACATCATTCAAAGCTATTCATGAACGGCTCGTGGAACAACTCACAGAATAACATACGTATGAATGACTCCCTAAAATTTGACAAAGTTTCTTTCCCAGCAAGTGCTTGAACAACACATTTAAACGTCTTAGTGGACCAATGGATGAAATCATCTAATAATACACTAAGTAAAGGACTGAATGACTCACCCAATGAGTTCTCACTGAGTAACTCAGAAAATGATTTAATAACCCACTGAAAAACTTTTCAAAGGACTTTTTGAACACCCGTTGCACAAATCACTAAGCAATCCAATAAATGACTTCTTAAAAACACACTCAACGATTTATTGAACAAACTACTTAATTTAAAAAAAAAATAACCGACATAAGAACTCCAAAAACTCATTCAATGAGTCAGTAAACAACTCACTGAACAATTTATTATGTTACTTAATGCAATTATATTTATATGGAAACAATCGTCTCAACGGTCTTCACGTTGTAGATGAAAAGAAGTACAAAAACAATGAACAAAAAAAAGAAAAAAACGTATAAACAAAATACACAGTTAAAGACTAACTAAACTAAAGCTAGATAAACTATTACAGCACATTCCTGACATTTAGACCCTCCTTCAGCGTGAGGAACAACTTAAAAAAAAAGAAGAAACCTCATGGGGATCCACATGAAGGAGAGATCCCTCCCTAGGATGAGCAGATTGTTAATTAAATCTTAGCTTATTTTTCTCTACAGCTTTCTGTCAGGATGTTATTCATCCTGATCAAATACAGAGACTTCCTCAGTCTGGCCACGCCCAGGACAGGAACACAGAGGATGCATCAGGAATCTGAAACGGAGGAGGAGGAAGAGAGAGGTGGACAACATGTGAATCATACTGTACCAACTAGAGGTGGAAAAAACTAATTAGAGAACAATGAATGAGATGGAAAGACAGGGATCAGACAAGGGCGATGTGGATCAAGCACCAAGACAGTCTCGTAGAGAATAGTAGAATAGTAGGACAGAATCCCAATGTACCATACTTTACCAGCTTCTACTATCTAGCAGCCAACTAGTAACTATTCCAGCTAGATGTCTCTGTTTCTAGCCGGCCGAGTGATCAGCTTGTTCAAACAGGATGTTTTTAAGCCTCCTCTACTTAAAGAACGACTTACTGAATCTGTAGCGCTGCCTTCCACCCTGTGGTTGGAGCTGTGGTCTCCTTCGGTCATCCATCGCTCCCACGCCGCTTACAGCTTTACTTTGAACGGCCAGTTCATGCCGATGTCCAGCGGTTGGAGTTCCTTTGTCAGACCTCCCGGAATCACAGCAAGCGTAGTGTTCATCTGCTTCACTTGTTTTTTCACAACACACATAGGGTGCACTGCACGATAGGGTGCACCGCTCATTTCTAAGACTTTTATACGCGACTTATAGCCGTGAAAATAATAATAATACATGGTACTTCTATAGCGCTTTTCTAGGACGCTCAAAGACACTTAACACATCTACATTATTCATTCCCTCCATACCAGGTAATGGTAAGCTACTGTTGTAACCACAGCTGCCCCGGGGCAAATGGACACAAGCAAGGCTGCCATTTTTGCAACATCGGCCCCTATGACCATCACCAACCAATCACACACATACCATCCAGACGAGGCAATGTGGGTGAAGTGTCTTGCTCAGGGACATAGCGATGTTACCATGACAGCAACGATTGTTGTGTTATGGAGGCTGACAGTTGACAGCGGTTGTTGTTTAATTTGAAGAACAACAAAAGCTAGCCAGGTCGAGAGGAGCCAGATGGGGTGGTTCGGGCATCTGGTCAAAATGCCCCCCGAGCGCCTCACGGGCAAGGTGTTTTGGGCACATCCCACCGGGAGGAGACCAAGGGGCAGACCCCAGACCCGCTGGAGAGACTATGTCTCACAGCTGGCTGGGGAACGACTTGGGATCCTTTCAGGTGAGCTAGAGGATGCAGCCGGGGAGAGAGGGGCCTGGGGTGCCCGCTTGAGGCTGTTGCCCCAGCGACCCGACTCCGGAACAAGTGGAAGATGACGGAACGGAACGGAAAAAAAGCTAGCCGTTGCTAACTGTTAGTAGTTTGTTAGTTTTTGAATGTTGAACTAGGATGAGTGTGGTATGATATATCCTGCCGACAACGCCTGTTTGTTACCACTCGGCCACCGGTAACAAAGACAATTTCAACGGCCATCCCACTGTGCTACCTGGGGTTCCGGCGTTCTCCCATCCAACTGCTGCCCAGGTCCAACATGCTTAGCTTCTCAAGTCTGATGGGATCAGGCATTGACAGGCTGGTAAATATCACCGCCCCTCTGACCAGATGAACTCTTCTTTTCCCCCTCGCTCAATATGAATATCTCCCGTATCAAAGGATTTATTGAGTGAACTCACCCAATCACCCCCATCTCCATGTGTCGGTGTGTGATTACCTATGATATAGTAATGGAGTTAGGACCTGGTCTCCATTAGCAGAACTTCCCTCTGCTCACAGTGCTGCCATGAGCAAACAGATTTCCTTCCTGTTGGCATCTGGCCCAAAACACCAGGAAAGGAAATATCCTCTCATCCTTGTTAATGAATGAACGCTCTTCCTTCTACATACGTGGGCTCCACATGTACATGTACACAACACACAAACGTCATGGAGAAAATGTTACACGTGAACTTTAAAAATTTGACGTTTGCAAGTGTTTTTGCGGCGATGCATGGGAATCAGAGCATGTGCAGTCTCACCGTGAGCTGCTGGAAGGAGTTGGATGCCGTCAGTGACCCCGGAGGCAAGCGTATGGACGCAGCTTGGGCTGCTCTGCGAGGTGGAAGGACCTCTGATTTCTGTGACCCCCACTGTGAGAGCAGCTTGTTGGGCAGAAGGCCTGTCAGCTGCACTTCTCATTCACAAATCACATCGTAAAGAATCATAAAATGTCTCTTTGTTCAGCTCCTCGTTAAGATGAATCTTATTCATTGATGGTACCAATCAGGTCTTTAAAGAACCGGCATTACGGAGGTAATGTGTGAGAAGAACTGGAAACAGACTCACGTTTCTGATTTTGAACATTCTCACGTTCCTACAACTTCTCAAGTGAATTACTCTGTTCTTTCTTTACATGTACTTTCATTTCCTGAAGTATTGATATTCTGATATTTAAACAGCAGCACATGCGGATCGGTGCGGCGTCAGCAATAACTAGGATGCTGCATCGGTCTGTCGTGGTAAAGAAAGAGCTGAGCCGAAAAGCAAAGCTCTCGATTTACAAGTCGATCTACGTTCCTACCCTCACCATGGTAACCAGGATCTATGTTAATACCCTCACCATGGTAACCAGGATCTATGTTCCTACCCTCACCATGGTAACCAGGATCTACGTTCCTACCCTCACCATGGTTAGCAGGATCTACGTTCCTACCCTCACCATGGTAACCAGGATCTACGTTCCTACCCTCACCATGGTAACCAGGATCTAGTTCCTACGCTCACCATGGTAACCAGGATCTACGTTCTTACCCTCACCATGGTAACCAGGATCTAGTTCCTACGCTCACCATGGTGACCAGGATCTACGTTCCTACCCTCACCATGGTAACGAGGATCTATGTACGTTCCTACCCTCACCATGGTAACCGGGATCTACGTTCCTATCCTCACCTTGGTAACCAGGATCTACGTTCCTACCCTCACCATGGTAACCAGGATCTACGTTCCTACCCTCACCATGGTAACCAGGATCTACGTTCCTACCCTCACCATGGTAACGAGGATCTATGTACGTTCCTACCCTCACCATGGTAACCGGGATCTACGTTCCTACCCTCACCATGGTAACGAGGATCTACGTACGTTCCTACCCTCACCATGGTAACCAGGATCTACGTTCCTACCCTCACCATGGTAACCAGGATCTACGTTCCTACCCTCACCATGGTAACGAGGATCTACGTACGTTCCTACCCTCACCATGGTAACCAGGATCTACGTTCCTACCCTCGTCATGGTAACCAGGATCTACGTTCCTACCCTCACCATGGTAACCAGGATCTACGTTCCTACCCTCACCATGGTAACCAGGATCTACGTTCCTACCCTCACCATGGTAACCAGGATCTACGTACGTTCCTACCCTCACCATGGTAACCAGGATCTACATTCCTACCCTTGTCATGGTAACCAGATTCATGTTCCTACCCTCACCATGGTAACCAGGATCTACGTTCCTACCCTCACCTATGGTCACCAGCTGTGGGTGGTGACTGAAAGAATGAGCTTGTGAATACAAGCGGCCGAAATGAGCTTCCTCTGCAGGGTGGCTGGGCTCTCACTCAGAGATCGGGTGAGGAGCTCTGCCATCCGGGAGGAGCTCGGTGTAGAGCCACTCTTCCTCCAGGTCGAGAGAAGCCGGATGAGGTAGTTAGATTTACCCGGGCGCCTCGTTGGTAAGGTGTTTCGGCCACGTCCCACCAGGAGACCAAGAGGCAGACCCTGGTCCCACTGGAGAGATTATGTCCCACAGCTGGCCAGCGAACGACTTGGGATCCTTCCTGGTGGAAGGATGAAGGATGCAGCCGGGGTGAGAGAAGCCTGACCTTCCCGTCCGAGGCTGTTGCCCCTGCAACCCAGCCCCGGATGAGAGGAAGATGACGGAACAAAACGGAATGTTTCACACATGGTCAAACAACAGACCGTCGCACACTGACTGCTGCGGGAAGGTTGGGCTAGATTTTCATAACGAGGAGAAGTAAAAAGTTGTTGATACACATACTGTACCTCCCGTCAGTAAAACATTAGGGGTTTGCTTTTTGCTAATCAGGATGAGCACATTGTTTTGGTCGTACAACATGGATGCCCGTACGTTACTTTGATAAATGAGGGCCGAATTATAGAATCGGAACGAGGTATGTCAACTTCTTCTTCTTTCGGCAATTCCCTTCAGGGGTCGCCACAGCAAGTCAGTTTCTTCCATCTAACCCTGTCTTCAGCATCCTCTTCAGTTACACCAACTATCTTCATGTCTTCCTTCATGTCAGTGACTGACAAGGAAGACATGTCAGTGAACCTCCTCTTTGGTCTTCCTCTAGTCCTCTTTCCTGGTGGTTCCAAACCCAGCATCCTTCTTCTGATGTACTCTCTCTCTCTCCTCTGCACATGTCCAAACCATCTCAGTCTGACCTCTCTGACTTTAAAACCTCTAACATGTGCTGTTCCTCTGATCCTGTCCATCCTGGTCACTCCCAGAGAGATCCTCAGCATCTTCATCTCTGCTACCTCCATCTCTGTTTCCTGTCTTTTCTCAGTGCCACTGTCTCTAGATCAATCAGCACGGCCGCTCTCACCACGGTTTTCTACATTTTCCCTTTCATTTTATCTGAAACTCTTCTATCACACATCACACCTGATACTTTTCTACACCCGTTCCAGCCTGCCTGCACACTCTTCTTCACCTCTTTTCCACACGCTCCATTGCTCTGGACTGTTGATCCTAAGTACTTAAAATCTTCCACCTTTTTTATCTCTTCTCCTTGTAACCTCACTTTTCCAGATAGGTATGTCAACTAGCTTAGGAAAATAAGAGAACCGTCTCAGGAATGAGTAAATCAGCCCTGAGAGGTCTAGTAAGTAATGATGTATTGGATCAATAACATAAAGTATAGGGAACCTGATACAGCTTGTGTAACAATGCACACACACACACACACACACACACACACACACACACCACACCATATACTTACGCTTCAGGCTTGCCCACCATATTCACACTATTCAAAAGCTCTCATTTACGTCCACTTCAATATTTCATTTGGTTTTTTTTTTCTAGTAATATTGATTAAGTTAGTCCAGTGATGTTATTACTGGAGTCAAAGCCTGCTCAAATGTCTGACTCTGAAAGATGAGATTAAAAACTTTGGCATCAGAGAGAGGTGGGGGTTATGGTTGATCCTTTTAGATCTTTAAACATGTCCGGATTATTATGGTTGTCAATAACCTCTGTATATATCTTGTATTGTTCTGTCTTACATCATCCAACCCCCTCCGCCCACTCTAGCAGCTTACTCTTGTTGACTTTGTTGTCGTCAGCGTGCTGTTAGACTGCAGGCTTTGGGATTATGTAACATCAGACGCGGGTTTTGTCTAGATTTGGTCCTTCAGTAGGTCTTAAATCTATGATCTTTCTGCTGTAGTAACCAGATTGGCTACAGTCCACATGGAGCTGCGCATTTCACTTCTCAGTTTTCTCCATTTATCTTCCATCTTAAATTAAAAACAGCTTTTTTTCTGCAATCTGATCAGATTTACAACCCGGCTCTTTGTGTTTGTTTGTGCTTTTTCACCAGACATAAACCACATTTTAACGAGGTGGATGTACAACAAGTCAGCAACTCTTGGTTTTATTTGGAAACAAAGAGCTTGTTGGGATTTAGTTTTCGTGGTCTGCATCAAGCTCATGACAGCACACCGGTCGGCATGGATGCATCAGGAACAACTCTGTTTGTATTGATCCATGAGGGTTAGCCTCAGTAAATGCATGTCTCATTGGGACATGCATTTACTGCTGCTGCACACTGAGTTACGTAGCACATATTCACTGGTTTCCATCAACGTCCTGGTCAAGCTTCTCTGTCCAACCCTAACACACCCACGTAGGTCTGTGGTCATATGTTCTATTACATTATCCACCATGATGAAGATACTTCTCCTGGTGGAAAAGGATCCAGAGCTTCTCGTTTTAACTGCTTTCACATCACAATTGCTCACTATTACTTCAATGAATGGAGCTTCTTTTGTTAGATCTACTTTGATGGCCAAATCTTCTAAGGTCTTTAAATATTTTTTATTGTCTGTTTCTTTTATTTATTTCTATTTTATTGCATCGGGACAGCACTTATTGAACATACCTCCATTATTTTATTGTAAATATGCCAGACATTGGTAGGATTGCTGAGTTCCACGCAGTTAAAACTGGTCCATTTCTATTTGAACTTTGTAAAAAAGCATAGGCATTAAAATTGTGAATCCATTTCTGGTGAACGTGGAATGAAATTCCCATGAAAATATTTCTCCATACATTTCCCGCTCAGAAATTGTGTTCCTTGCTACGACATTGCGTACCCTACTAAGACTTTGTGTTCCATTCCGTTATCTTCCGCTTGTTCCGGGGTCGGGTCGCGGGGGCAACAGCCTCAAACGGGCAGCCCAAGCTTCTCTCTCCCTGGCTGCATCCTCCAGCTCACCTGGAAGGATCCCAAGTCGTTCCCCGGCCAGCTGTGAGACATAGTCTCTCCAGCGGGTCCGGGCTCTGCCCCTTGGTCTCCTCCCGGTGGGACGTGCCCGAAACACCTCGCCCGCAAAGCGCTCGGGGCGTGATTACCTATGATATGGGGTGGTTCGGGCTTTGGGGGTGGTTCGGGCATCCTGACCAGATGCCCGAACCACCCCATCTGGCTCCTCTCGACCTGGAGGAGGAGCAGCTTGACACCGAGCTCCTCCAGGATGGCATAGCTCCTCACCCGATCTCTGATTGAGAGCCCAGCCACCCTGCGGAGGAAGCTCTTTTCGTCCGCTTGTACCCGCGATCTCATTCTTTCGGTCACCACCCACAGCTGATGACCATAGGTGAGGGTTGGAACATAGATCGACTTGTAAATCGAGAGCTTTGCTTTTCGGCTCAGCTCTCTCTTTACCACGACGGACCGATGCAGCGTCCTTGTTATTGCTGATGCTGCACCGATCCGCCTGTCGATCTCCCGCTCCATACAGACAGAATAGCTCCAGACAGAATATCTAGGCACAGCCGAGGCGTTGGAGGGATCCGGTTTGGTGACCTCAGGATCGGATCTCTGCTTTTTGCGGATGATGTGGTCCTGTTGGCTTCATCGGACCGTGATCTCCAGCTCTCGCTGGATCGATTTGCTGCCGAGTGTGAAGCGGCCGGGATGGGAATTAGCGCCTCCAAATCCTAGACCATGGTTCTCGCCCGGAAAAGGGTGGAATGCCCCCTGCGGGTCAGGGTCCTGCCCCAAGTGGAGGAGTTTAAGTACCTCGGGGTCTTTTTCACTTTGTGTTTCTTGCTAGGACATTGCGTACCCTGCCAAGACTTTTTGTTCCTTGGTTGGACCCTGTATTGGACAATGTCCATCCCTTTGGGGCATTACATTTTCCCTTAGTCAGTCAGTCACCTTCTTAACCGTCTATCCCTTACAAGGTTAAGGGGGTGCCGGAGCCGATCCTGGCTGATTCAAGCCAAGGGGCAGGGTACATCCCAAACAAATCGTTACTCTTCGCCCTTAGTCCTTGACAAAAATGGCAATCGCCACTGGGGCAATGTTTTTCCTCACTAGGACATTGCGTTCCGCCCCAGGACACTTTGTTCCCCACTACAACTTTGCCTACATTGCGAGGACAATGCGTTCCCTCTCTGGGATCTTGCATTCCCTCATTGGGACATTGCGTTCCTTCTCTCGGACATTGCGTTCCCTCTCTGAGATATGTGCTCTGTCATTAGAACATTGTGTTTAACATTGCGTTCTCTGCCAGGTCATTGCGTTCCCCCTCAGGAAACCTTTGTATTTGCCACTAAAACATCTCGTTCCCAGTCGGATATTGCATTTGCTGCTTGGGAAGATGTGTTCCCTGCCAGGTCATTGCGTTACTATGTTAGATGTTGTGTTCCTCGTTAGAACATTGTCTTTCTCTCTATGACATCACGTCTGCTGGTCAGAAAAACAGTTTTCCCACTTTGACATTGCGTTCCCTGCTAAGAAATTGTGTTTTTATTTTAACTGTGGTGTTTTTTTTCTTTCAGTTTTTTCTGAAGAAAATTAAAATGAGATTGTTTTAAGACACATTCAGACATTTTCTTGTTCGTTTAGTTTTAATTAACAGTTTTGTTAAAATGTTCCCGATGGTTCATGAGATCAACGAGAAACAAAGAATTAAAGATATTCACATCAAATTTGAGTGATCATAAAATACTAGTGCTGACCCAAGCCATCCAGGAGGAGCTCGGTGTCGAGCCGCTCCTCCTCCAGGCCGAGAGGAGCCAGATGGGGCCAGATGGGGTGGCTGGGCACGAACCACCCCATCTGGCTCCTCTCGCTAGTGAGGTGTTTCGAGCACGTCCCACCGGGAGGAGACCAAGAGACAGACCTCGGACCGAGGTCTGCTAGTCTCAGCCAACTGGGGAACAACTCGGGATCCTTCTGGGTGAGCTGGACGATGCAGCCGAGGTGAGAGAAGCCTGGGTTTTCCGTCTGAGGCTGTTGCCCCTGAGACTCGGCCCCGGATAAGCAGAAGACAACGAAACGAAACAGAACGGACCCAAGTTTATCCGCCCATTTATTGAAGTATTTCACTGATATTTTTGCAAAATTAGGTCGTTCAAATTATATAAAAATCCCGGAACTTTTTATTTACTTGGGATTAGAATTATTTGATGCAAATATTTCTGCTCATTTTCAGGAGGATTTTATAATTCATTAGGATTTACACGAGATAAAAAAAATCAGAGACAATTTCTTAGACCGTTAGAGATTTGCTTAGGTCTCTCAGCGAACATAATCCCACACAAATAGGACTAATGTCCCTTAATGTTTACAGTCATAGGATTACCAGAGCTTTACTGAGGTTCTGCTCTTTAAACATCTGCTGGTGATTTCATCACCAGCTGGAACTCCTCATCTCATGCCGAGTACAAAAATCTCAAACATTCTTTGTTTTCCGTTCCGTTCCATCATCTTCCGCTTGTTCCGGGGTTGGGTCGCGGGGGCAACAGCCTCAAGCGGGCAGCCCACGCCTCTCTCTCCCCGGCTGCATCCTCTAGCTCTCCTGGAAGGATCCCAAATATTTCCCCGGCCAGCTGTGAGACATAGTCTCTCCAGCGGGTCCGGGGTCTGCCCCTTGGTCTCCTCCCAGAGGGACGTGCCCGAAACACCCTGCCCGCGAGGCGCTCGGGGGGCATCCTGACCAGATGCCCGAACCCCATCTGGCTCCTCTCGACGTGGCGGAGGAGCGGCTCGACACCAAGCTCCTCCCGGATGGCAGAGCTCCTCACCCGCTCTCTGAGTGAGAGCCCAGCCACCCTGCGGAGGAAGCTCATTTCGGCCGCTTGTACCCGCGATCTCATTCTTTCGGTCACCACCCACAGCTGGTGACCATAGGTGAGGTTGTTTTTCTGTCCAGAAAATGGTATTTAAGATAAATTTTACTCATCATCTCCTTCATGTCCGTGTTTTAGCAATCCAGAGAATTCTATAAGGTGTTGGTTGTCGGAGCCCTTCGCCACATGTCATGTCATCATCCCAGAAACCACTATGAACGGCCTGACTTAGATGTGGAAACAAAAATAGAAGGTTGCTGGTCATTTTTCCTGTAAAGATCATTTCGTCTCAACATTTTAAGCTTGTTTTTCTTAGTTTGCACAACGGCTATCATTCTTCAGGACACTTACCTTGTTCCTGATTTGGTCTGTGGTAACTAAAAATACCGTTTGTAAATGAAGCCATTGTCACAGAGGCAGGGTCTCATACACCCCTTCAGTTTTGTTTTGACTTTTTAAACATTTAAATCCATTTCTCTTGCTGGGGTCTTTAATCTACGACAGAGAGTCTGGACTCGAGTTGTTGGCCAGGAAGCAGCAGCATCAGCCGGTCTCTAGCACAGAATCAGGGGATTTTTTCTGACTCAGAGGGACGCTTCTGGTGGTGGACCACCCCTGCAGATCAGTGTGTAAAGCATCCATTAAGGAGGATGTTTCACACTTTGGTGGTCTGTGCAGCTTCTGGTAACATTTAATGAGAATAAAAAAACATTTACCGGTGAAATGGTAAAAAAAAAAAGGTGACATAACCATAACACCATGTTTCCACCGATTTAATGGAAACATGATTCAGGAAACTACTTTAGCGTCCAGGAACAGAACAGCAGTGTTTTCATCTGCTGAAGAGGTTACATACTGGGCAGAGGAGTTTCACAGAGACATGCACGCTCATCAGCAGTTTGGACGGCCGCACATTGTATGTAACGTGCTCTTTATTTTTTGTTTTTAAATCATACAACAAGAATCGGCAGCACGGTGGCACAGTGGATAGCGTCACAGCAAGAAGGTCGTGGGTTCGAGTCCTGGGTGGGGACGAGTCTTGGAACGCTGTCCTTTCTGTGTGGAGTTTGCGTGTTCTCCACGTGTTTGCATGGGTTTCCTCCCACCCTCCAAAGACATGCATGCTAGGTTAATTGGCTGGTAACAAATTGCCCCTAGGAATGTGTGTGTGTGTGGATGGTTGTATGTGTGTGGCCCCGCGACAGACTGGCGACCTGTCCGGGGTGTACCCTGCCCTTCGCCATAAATTAGCCGGGATGGGCTCCGGCACCCACCGTAACCCCGAAAGGGACAGACGGATAAGAAGATGACTGACAACAGGAATCCATCCAAACACTGTTTTCTGCTTTTCTGGGCTTATGTAATGAGGCCCCCAATTTAACCAGGACTTTCCTTTTACTTGGCCATTTTTCTGTTCATTCAGAAGAAACCCTGTTATGCTCTTCTCGACAGGGGAACCTCGTTTGAACCACTTGGATCTACACGAAATAATAGAAGATTTGTCCATCTTATGGTAATGAATAGGCTGACAGATGAGGTGAGACAGGAAACCCAATGGACTATGATGGACTGTACGAAGCAGGAGAACTCTAGGGATGCGTGGAGGTGTGGACACACGTGCTGGACAGTTGGCCGTTGACAAAAATATTTTTATTCCCAGATCAATCCGAGCAAAGTTGTCGAAAAATGGGTTAAACTGAGGCAGGTCAAAAACTGTCCAATTCCAAACACAGATCATCCAAACACTCTGGAATGTAGACGGGTTGAGCTCGGTGGGAACACAAGACAAACTGGCATGGAGTGTATAAAAACACACACTACATACAGAAAAGAAGAGTGTTAATGAGACACATTAGGAAGGAGCAGTTAATCATCAGGAGGAGGAAGCACACAAGGAGGGAAAGTCAAGAGACCTGAAAGCAGGTAAACTTGGTCGGTCATTTCAAAATAAAACAGGAAGTGATTATAAACACCAAAAATAAAATAAGTGCAAATGCGACAAGTTAGAACATGAAAATGCGAGCTGTGGAACAGCACCTTTACATTTTTGTGTGAACAGAGACTTAAAACTAAAGATGGTGGACTGCTGGTGTTTGACAACGATAAATAGTGTTGTTCCACCACAGTGAAGGATGGGAGTTGCTGTTAAGATGTGGAGCTTTTAGTGACAGTTTAAGATCTTATTATAATTAACGGGAGCTTTCAAGCATCGTTACCACGGCAACCCACATTCCGCCCCGCCCATACCCAACTGTTGTGTTTTTCACCAATGGCTGTTCCAGCTCTATTCCACCAAGTTTCGGTCCCACGGAGCAGGTGTTTCAACTCCACCCTCTCTATCTATAAATGCTACATGATAAAAATTATCTGATAGCGTACAAGCATACCGCCTTCTTACTAAGGATGAAATCCTGGGAATCGAGCCTCTGAGAAAACTAAAAAGTGCTCCCGTAGATACCCCACCTTATC
The DNA here is from genome assembly GCA_902685375.1 of Neostethus bicornis. Lineage (NCBI taxonomy): Eukaryota > Metazoa > Chordata > Actinopteri > Atheriniformes > Phallostethidae > Neostethus > Neostethus bicornis. The sequence goes on from LR738551.1 coordinate 3,319,947, forward strand.
TCAACTGAACCCGTGATCTATCCCAATTACCACCTGGACAAACCCCACCTGCTAAGGTGAACCCTGTTAGTCCATTCTGGGTGAGAATCATCTACTGAAGGTTTATCAAGATTTCATGTGGAAAAAACTTATCATTGAAGCGAAAAGTTTGAGTTACATAAAAATGTTTATTACGGAAAAATATTCATAGTAAATTTGGTTGAGCTCAACAAGCTAATTAACGGAAAGATCAAAGATACAGAAGAGTCGCCGACGGGTTTCACTTATAAATTTCTGTGTTGCTGTTTTTTTAAAAAAAAGTTTCAGTTCCTGATTTTTATTGGTTGCTACTGGATTTATTTTCATTTTTGGATTGGCAACCAAATTCCCCTCCTCTTACATCTTAGTCTAATGAGCAAGCATTTCCTCAGGTAACCATCTTGAAGAAGGATGCTGGGTTTGGAACCACCAGGAAAGAGGACTAGAGGAAGACCAAAGAGGAGGTTCATGGATACAGTGAAGGAAGACATGAAGCTAGTTGGTGTGACCGTAGAAGATGCAGGAGATAGGGTTAGATCAGGGGTGGGAAAACATTTTCACTCGCGAGGCAGATTGAGTTCTAACATTTGACAAGCGGGCCAGAACCAGGGGTTTGGGGTGAGGGGACACGCCCCCCGTTTTGGTCCACGAAAAAAAAGTCTTCTCACTACTTTAATTATTATAAACTTTGAGCAAAACATGCACCAAAATGCAGAAAAATTACTTATTTTCAAAATGTTCTGGGGGATGCCTCAGACCCCTCTATACTGGCGAGCACCATGACCTCACGCCTCGCCCAAAATCCTGGATTCATCATCGGGAACAGGAGCAGATGGATGGCATGCTTTGGTAACCGCTAGATTCGACCGATAGAATGACATGCTCGGTTTTAAACAATCGCTAAATGTTACATCACGAGCGTTAAATTTCAAATCGAGCGGTGCTAGGTTTGAAATCTAAGCGCTTGATGTAACATTTTGCTTGTTTTAATATCTAACACGCTTGTTTACGTGTGTGTATTGGCCCGATGACTTTCCATGTCTGTGCACACTGTTTATTTTGACAATGTGCACATCACGGACACACACACATTTTAATGGGAGCAGTGTTGTTGTTTTTGGCCCCGTCCAGTGATAAAACATCAGAATTGCGGAAAAAAATGAAACATTAACAAGGTTTATTTATTTAATTTTTCTAAGTTCGGTGGGCCGCATGTGGCCTGCGGGCTGTAGTTTGCTCATGTCTGGGTTAGATGGAAGAAACTGAAACCTTTAGAATGTCCATCAAGAAAAAACAGAACAAAATGACAATTTTCAGGTGCCAATGCCAGGTCAGGGTGGTCCATCTGTAGATCCTCGACAAATCTTCTACAATCTGCGGCCGCGTGGCTTTAGATCATTTCGTTCCGTCATCTTCCGCTTGTTCCGGGGTCTGGTCGCGGGGGCAACAGCCTCAAACGGGCAGCCCAGAACTCTCTCACCCCGGCTGCATCCTCCAGCTCACCTGGAAGGATCCCAAGTCATTCCATGGCCAGCTGTGAGACATGATCTCTCCAGCGGGTCCGAGGTCTGCCCCTTGGTCTCCTCCCGGTGGGATGTGCCCGAAACACCTCGCCTGCGAGGCGCTCGGGGGGCATCCTGACCAGATGCCCGGACCACCCCATCTGGCTCCTCTCGACCTGAAGGAGGAGCGGCTCGGCACCGACCTACTCCCGGATGGCAGAGCTCCTCACCCAATCTCTGAGTGAGAGCCCAGCCACCCTGCGGAGGAAGCTCATTTCGGCCGCTTGTACCTGTGATCTCATTCTTTCGGTCACCACCCACAGCTGGTGACCATAGGTGAGGGTAGGAACGTAGATCCTGGTTACCATGGTGAGGGTTGGAACGTAGATCGACTTAAATGGAGAGCTTTGGTTTTCGGCTCAGCTCTCTCTTTACCACGACGGACCGATGCAGCGTCCTAGTTATTGCTGATGCCGCACCGATCCGCCTGTCGATCTCCCGCTCCATCCTTCCCCCACTCGTGAACAAGACCCCTAGATACTTAAACTCCTCCTTATCTAAATGCATGCCTGCGTTTTTAAGATACTACACAACTAAAAGTGTCTCAATCAGGGGGTTCTTGTTTGTTTTTTTCCCTCCGACTGAGTTTCTCTGAGTTTTTTCTAAGGATTTTCTAAGTCCTTATTTTCTAAAAAGCAAACTACTTTTAGATGGTTTATTTTTAAAGTCTGGAATAAAAATACTAAGCAAAATAGAGAAATAGTTTTCATGACTAGGTCTTCAATGCACAGACGGGCCTTTGTGTTCTATAGAGGTACACCTGTGGAACGTTTCCTAATAGAGCGGCTCTACCCCCCACAGCCGAGCTCTGCTCAGCATCTGTCAACATGGTCCGACGTTCAGCCCACCGTCTGCTGGTCACATAACTGTTCTCTGAGGCCAAGTAAAGGTTGAGAGGGGCATCTGTTCTGTTCTGGTTGGCGGCTGTGTGGTGAACGGGAGGGTCTGGAGGTAGGCATGGGGACCTTGTGGTTGTGGCTGGGATTTATTGCTTCGGTTTTCATGGATCCACAAACGTTAATGTAAAAGGTGCATTTCAGATTCTCCTTTTAATTTATCACCAAGTAGAGTTCACTTAAAACAAACCGTTTCATTTGAAGTTTTATGTGCGGTGCTTCAAACCCGCCGTCCGACGTTTTATACGGGAAATGATCCACACCTCCAGGACAGTTACCATAACTCACACCACTGGGATTAGTTTTTATTTTCAGATGGATTTATAAACACATTGAAGCATAGTTGATTCTTTTAAAATAGAAATCAGTTCATTTTAATAAACTTTCAGAAGCAGGCGGAGGCATATTGATCAACACTTTGGAACGATAAAATAGGAAGTCCACCAAAATGTACTTTTTTGGGTTTCGATGTACCATTAAAAGAGGCAAAAGTAGGCTCAACAACGGGAAATAAACACTATCACAGCAATCGTATCGGTCCGTCGTGGTAAAGAGAGAGCTGAGCCGAAAAGCAAAGCTCTCGATTTACAAGTCGATCTACGTTCCTACCCTCACCTATGGTCACCAGGTGTGGGTGGTGACCGAAAGAATGAGGTCGCAGGTACAAGCGGCTGAAATGAGCTTCCTCCTCAGGGTGGCTGGGCTCTCACTCAGAGATCGGGTGAGGAGCTCTCCCATCCGGGAGGAGCTCGGTGTCGAGCCGCTCCTGCTCCAGGTCAAGAGGAGCCAGATGGGGTGGTTCGGGCATCTGGTCAGGATGCCCCCCGAACGCCTCGCAGGTGAGGGGTTTCGGGCACGTCCCACCGGGAGGAGACCAAGGGGCAGACCCCGGACCCGCTGGAGAGACTCAGCTGGCCGGGGAACGACTTGGGATCCTTCCGGGTGAGCTGGAGGATGCAGCCGGGGAGAAAGTGGCCTGGGCTACCCGTTTGAGGCTGTTGCCCCCCCGACCCCGGAACAAGCGGAAGATGACGGAACGGAACAGCAATCATGAGCTAATACCAGCATGTTCTGACAAGTTTCAGGAGTAAAATCTAATTGAGGTGAGGTACTAGGTGGCGCCACCTGGCCAAATCTTTGGAGGATCCAACACCTCCATGTTAACAGGACATCCAGCTCGCCGGAAACCTTCTTCATTGTGCTGTTATCAACACAGTAGCATGCGACACACAACTCTGACAGGCACCATGACCGTGTTAATGTTTCCGTGAAAAATGGAATGTTTTCAAGTCTTGTTCAAAGCAATGAGCGACAGTACTTACCGCTTCCAAGAAGCAGGGATTTCTTTTCATTATTCTTGTCTTGTAAGCGTTGATTTGCTTGATAATATGAAACATATATTCCATATAAGAGGTAGTTTTCTCTTAAAAAGGCTCCTGTTGCAAACTAATTAATACAAAACCCTGATTTAGGTGTTCCAAAGAACCCTGAAAAGCAATACCGTGTAAATCAAAGACAAACTATTTTGATGGTCAATGATGACCGAGGGTGAAATGGAACATTTGGTCGAGGTAAAACGTTTCAGTATGGGACGTTTGAGTCGGTGCGAGGCTGTGCACGAATGATCCTGCACATTTTGTTTTTGCTTACTATCTGTTACGGATCTGAGCAGCTATGCAGAAGGCTCGATTCATGATGAACAAATCAGAGACAAGTTCCCTCGTCTTCCCTCCCAAACTACCGTGCCGAGTCTTTTCACACCACCAGGTGCTGGATGTAGACAAGTGTCTGGCCCGACCATTTGCCACCACAGTGGAGGATGTGAGTTGCTATAAAGATGTGGAGCTTTTGGTCACAGTTTAAGATCTTTTTATGATCCATTGGAGCTTTCAAACATCATTGGCATGGTAACCCACATTCCGCCCAGCGCAGAGCCAAATGTGTTGTGTTCCACCAATAGCTGTTCAAGCTCTATTCCACCAAGCAGCTGTTCTACCAAGCGTCCGTTCCACCTCATCCAACTCGACACCACCTACTAGCTGTTTAGAAGCTCTTTGGAGCTCTCTCTTGAACTGCTTGGAGCAACCGGACACACACATTTCCCCAGCAGGGGATTCTTGTACTGCAGGTAAAAGTAGCATCTTGGTTTGTAAAAAATAAGCTTTTATTGGTCATTAGCTGCTGAATTTGGATTCGTTTGCAAAACATTTAGCAACAGACTGAGATCTGGGACGACCTAGTGTGGGAGGTTAGGGTTAGTATGCTGGCTAGAGGCTCCTACTGTGAGGTTTATCAGTGGTTAACTTCTCACATTTTCATTTTTCCGTTCCCATCTCCGGCTTTCTGTGATTATGATGCTATTATCAGATTTTTTGCATGTTTACTGCTTATTTAGCTTTTTTTTTTTTTAACCGAAGTGAAAAGTGAAATCCCAGTTAGACGGGAGATACGAACGGAAAAGAAAGCAAATAATTTTTTAAAAGGGGTTAAAAACCGAGCAAAAACTTTCTGACAGAAACAAACACTAAACAGCAGTTTAAATAAGTCGTTTTTAGAATCGATGAGATGGAGAATAAAGGAAAGCAGTGTTAGACCTGCTAGCGAATTATGTTACGGTCCAAAGCCAGAATGTTTCCTAGTGTCTGGTGGTGTGTAAACACACTTCAAAATATCACTTGTACTGTAACAAAAAAAAAAGATGGTCGGACAAAGGTCAGTTCAGATCGGGCCAAAGCTGTACCCGCATCCCGTATCCATTGGAGAGTTAATCGCATTTTATCCCAAGACACGATTGGTTGAGTTGTTTATGATTTAAATTAAACTTTATTAAGTTGTTTTGATTTGAAGTCGTCAGTATTTCTCTCCTTCATCCTCCTCTCCGATGCTGTCCATACCCACCTCTTCGTAATCCAGTCTTCTCTGGCCTCAGACAACTCCCCCACCCCACATACCAGTGGAGGAAGGCCCTCTTGGCGTACATCAGGTTGAACTTGTGATTGAGACACACCCAGGCTTGACGTCTTTAGGAACGACGTACAGCAGGCTGCAAGCCATGTATTTACTGTGGTGCAGTACCATCTGATTGGCCAGCTCGAAACAGGCGTTGGTGATGTCAGCCAGAGACGCCCACTTGGTGGTAGACACTAGTATTTTTATCTGCTTTATTATTCTGAAAACTAATGTTTACAAGAATGTTTTAATCTAATATTTCATGCCTTTGTTTCTTATTTGAGGATATTTTATTTAAATTTTCAGCAAACAAACCTTTGCAATCATTTTATTTTTCCAATTTTATAATAAAACAAATAGTTGGTTTAAAAACCACACAATTGGGGCGGCATGGCTTGGTGGTATTTTAACTGGAGGGATGTCGGTTTAATGTATACACTATTGATCCCTCAAAGGGAAATTTTGTGTGCTGTATTACACCGCAGCAGGCTGCCACAATGGCACCAATGGTAGGGTTAGGTGTCTTCACCAAGGACCCTAGACATGAACTCAGTGGGAATATAACCCGCGAACTTCCGGTGCAAGAGTGAACGCACAACCTCCTCTCCCGCCAACGCCTCCTCTCCCCTTGGTTTGATTCCCAATGTCATGCCTAAGTGTTCGTGGAGAAGACACCCAAACCCCCGTTGCTCCCATCATTGGCGCCGCCGTGGCTGCCTGCTGTGGTGCAGTGCAGCACAGAAATGTCTCCACAAGGGTTTAATAAAGTACAATTATTATATTATTAATGTTAATTAAACAACAAGCAGCTCTGAAGCTGAACCAAACCATGACCTCAAAACCAAAGTGTAAACCGAATTGTGATTTTGCGAGCTGTTACACCACGAGAAACTGTCTGCTGTTAGTCAGGACCGACTATAGATGAAATGATTGGTTTTCAGGCAATGCAACCGAAGTTAAAAATCACAGATATTAAAATCATAAATTCTTGCAAACCGGCTCATTTTCTCCTAAACTACTGAATAAAGAGTTGACGGTGGCTCAGTGGGTAGAGCGTTCGCCCACAAACCGGAAGTCAACCGTAAGTTCGCGGGTTCGCATTCCACTGAGTGCACGTCTAGTGTCCTTGAAGAAAACACCTAACCCCTCATTGGCACCATCATAGATGGCAGCCTGCTGCGGTGAAAAGCAGCACATAAATTTCCCGGTGAGGAATTAAATAAAGAAAAAAAAAAAAAACTGGGCATGGTTGCTTAGTACCAACTATAGATGATCTGAGTGTGTTTTCAGAGTAAACTAATGAGACTTAAACACAATGTAGAAAGCCACACTGTGTGTGTTTGACAGCCTCTCTGAGACTCCTGAGTTTATTTAGATATTTTTAGCGCGTTCTTCGTTCGGTGTGATAAAGAATAAAAGAGCTATAGAACTTCCCGGGGACGTGAGCACCTCCAGCGTGTTTAAAAAACAGGTTCAACCATAAATCTCTGGATCTTTCTGTGTACGGCTGAAGGAAACTGCTACTTGTGGTGAGTAAGATTGATTTGGTGGCGTCTGAGCCGCGATACCTGAGTAATTTGCTCACTCACATTAGCGGCAGCCGCACAGAACGTGCACATTGAAACTCCTCTTTGGCTCCACCGCGCGCTTTTTACTCTGACTCGAAGATTTAAAAGTGTTTTGGAGAGTTTTAACGAAAGCCCTGATTAAATATTTTCCTTTAACCCTTTAAACTCTGAACCGTGTTTGGTTTTCTGGTTTTCCCGGCGGGAGCGGAGGACTTTTGATCCAAGTAAACATCTTTCAGGATGGTCCCGGGAAATAATAATAAACACGTGATTTTATAGCTGAGTCATAAATCCAAATGAAACTCGGTTGAGGAACATAATCAGGGGCGGATTCAGGGGGGAAATGGGCGGTTTTTGGTCAAAAAAAAAAAAAAGAAGAAGAAGAAAGGAAAGGAGACAAGTCTAGCTACCCCCTTGCAGGGCCAGCGAATAGGCCACCAAAATGCAGGAAAATTATTCTTATTTTTTGTAAAACGTTCTGGGTACTGGCTTTGTCAATGACCTCACGCCCCCCCCCCCCTTTAGAAAATCCTAGATCCGCCCCTGATCCACCAGTTCCTTTAGGGTTTCACAGTTTCTCTTGGCGTTTTCTTACACGAGGTGGCGCAGTGTTCTCCATGTAACCCTGTCTCCTGCATCACCAACAACCTTCATGTCCCGATTCTACATCCAGAAATCTCATCTTCAATTTGTGGTTAAAAGTTATGATCACAACAAAATGAACGACACCGCCCAAGTCGCACCAGTCAGTCAGTCAAGGGCTGGTGGAGGCTGCCGGAGCCAATGTTCCCTCTAAGCCGCGCGCCTGCGCCATTACGCATTGCTTGCAGATGAAAAGCGCACAAGAAAATCCTCAATTTAAACCAAAGATGGGAAAATGAGACAGAACTCCAGAGCATATCTCTTTCTTCTTTCTTTCTGAAACAAATTGCTTCAAAGCGCTGCTTCGGAGTTTGGGTCGTCGCTGCTGCTGACGTCACAAAAGAGTCAAAGTTTTGGCTCCGCCCCCTTCTGCACAGAAAGCTTGTGTGTTTGATCAGACACATAAAAATTAGAGGGAACATTGGCCGCAGCCCATCCCGGCTGATTCGAGGCGAGGGGCAGGGAACATCCCAAACAGGTCGCCAGTCTGTTGCGGGGCAAAACACGTATTACCATCTACACACACACAACCATTTCTAGGGGCAATCATGTAGTGGCCAATGAACCTAACATGCAGGTTTTTGGAGGGTGGGAGGAAACCGGAGTGACTGGAAGATCCCACGTATAGACGGGGAGAACATGTAAACTCCACACAGAAAGGCCAGTGTTCCAAGCCTCGTCCCCATCTGGGACTCAAACCTATGACCTTCTTCATTGTGACGCCCCAAATCCCGCTGTTTGGTACAAAATGTGACCAAAGCTAGATGCAACGTTATTGTTATTTTTAAAAACGATGGAGCTAAATTTTAACGAAAAATTTGTGTTTGTTTTTCTTTTTATTGTCGCTTTTTTTTTAGATTTAAATTGATGTCTTTTTAACATCAAAAACAATCACATGCTATATTTGATTTGTTTATAAATGAAACATAATTTGTAATTTTTTTAAAACCCAAGATGCAGCCAATTCTGAAGGCAAAATTTGCATTTTCTAGGAGATGAAATCATATTTAGATTTGAATTTAATAATAAAAAAAATATATATAATTTAAATGCAAACCTTGAATCTTTTTAAAAATTAAATTTGACCAAACTAAATTGCAAAATTTGAATGCTTACTTTGGCAGCATGGTGGCGCAGTGGGTAGCACAGTGGCCTCACAGCAAGAAGGTCGTGGGTTCAAGTCCAGGGTGGGGACGACGCTTGGAACACTGTCCTTTCTGTGTGGAGTTTGCATGTTCTCCCCGTGTTTGCGTGGGTTTCCTAGGAGTGTGTGTGTGTGTCCCCACAACAAACTGGCGACCTGTTCAGTGTGTACCCTGCCCTTCACCCTCAAATCAGCCTGGATGGGCTCCAGCACCCCCCGCTACCCTGTAAGGGATGGACGGACAAGAAGATGACTGACCAACTGACTGAGAGACCAGTCTGGTGTTCTTCACTGCGGCCTTTGTGGACCCATTCTAGACTCCAGCTTTTGGGTTGCCAGGTTGGACACAGTGTGACCGGAGTGGGACGCCGGTGGATGCGGGTGAGGGGGGCATCGAGGTGTTTACACTGCAGCACTTAAATTTATCTTCAGGGATCAATAAAGTAGATTTAATTCAATTCAATTAAACAGCATCCACTCCAAACACCGCTATCTCTGAAACACTCGCTGGTAGCTTTAGGTTCTAAAGTCACCACCAAGTAGAATGATTTAAGAAACATGGAGGTGACACGTCCATGACTATTTGATCATATTTATGCTTTTATGCAAGTTTCAGGGATTAAAAAATGAAACAATTGACATGCATCTCTTGCGATACCGGAATAATTTTTCCCGCCGCAACAGGACGACATGTCGTCCATAAAAATGTCTGTCAAACATTAAAACATCGTCTAGCGTCGACAGTCCAGAAAAACTGGACGAGCATGACGACTCTGCTTGTTCTTTTCTGGCTTTTTGCTGAGTTTGTTTCTCAAATCAATAAAAATATTCGTCAGCCAAACAGGAAGTCGGAGTGATTGACATGAAATGGGCGGGTTCTTCAGAATCCCAAAAAGATTGGATGAGGTTTTCAATGTCCCTCCGAGTCTGCTGGTGTTTATTTAAGTGCATCTATCTATGAGCTCCAGGCCGACCGGTGACAACCAATTTCAGTGTTATTAAAAACAAGAATAAATTGACATTCATCAGTTCATCTAGAGTTGGTACTGAGCAACTCTGGGCAGTTTTATTCCTTCCGTGTTTTGGGAGAAGTTGCTTCTGCAAAAACTTGTGACCTCAATATTTGTGATTTTGAACTTTGCCCGAATGATCCTGAAAATCTAATCGGTTCATCTATGGTCTGTACTGACTAACCATAGGGAGTTTTTAGGGGTAATACGGTACTCAAAAAAAATCTTCATTCAGTTCAGGCTTCAGTTTTAAGTTCACGGTTCGGTTAATTTAATACCAAAAATGCTGCTTCGTGATAAGCTAGAGATCGGGATCCTCGCCTTCAGAGATCGGGTGAGGAGCTCTGCCATCCGGGAGGAGCTCGGTATCGAGCCGCTGCTCCCCCAGGTCGAGAGAAGCCAGCTGGGGTGGTTCGGGTATCTGGTCACCTCCCGAGTGCCTCGCTAGTGAGGTGTTTTGTCCCACCGGGAGGAGACCAAGAGGCAGAACCCGGACCAGGTGGAGAGACTATGTCTCACATCTGGCTGGGGAACGAGTCAGGATCCTTCCGGGTGAGCTGGAGGATGCAGCCGGAATGAGAGAAACCTAGGTTTTCCGTCTGAGGCTGTTGCCACTGCAACCCCGGCCCCGAATAAGCGGAAGACGATGGAACGGAATGGAAATAAGTTAAACAAAAATGTGAAATATTGTATTTCTAAGCACTTTGTAAACAGTAAACAGTCCGATAGATGCTGTTATAAATTTGGCCTGCTCTGATTTATCAAGAACAGGCTGCTTGAATGCTGACCAGATATTTACTCTGTGTTGGTATTGTTTCGATATTTAACCAAAAAAACCCCTGAATTGTTCCCAAAACTAAACTTTAGCAACAAGGGGAGGATCTCTAAGCTCTGATTGGTCGCTAGCAATAATCACATGGGAGTTCAGGAGGGAGGACTCTTTGATATTAACGAGGAAGCTCGTCTCTGATTGATCAGGGCATCATATTTATGCTGTAAGTGTTTCAAAAACACCAGAAATAAAAGTATGATTATACGCATCGTTCTTCCACAGCGGTGTACCGAGCCGAACGTACCGGACCAAACGTACCATACCGAACGTACCGGACCAAACGTACCGAACCAAACGTACCGAACCAAACGTACCAGACCGAACGTACCGGACCAAACGTACCGAACCAAACGTACCGAACCAAACGTACCGAACCAAACGTACCAGACCGAACGTACCGGACCAAACGTACCGGACCAAACGTACCGGACCAAACGTACCAGACCAAACGTACCGGACCAAACGTACCAGACCGAACGTACCGGACCAAACGTACCATACCGAACGTACCAGACCAAACGTACCAGACCAAACGTACCGGATCAAACGTACCGAACCAAACGTACCAGACCAAACGTACCAGACCAAACGTACCGGATCAAACGTACCGTACCTGCGTCTTCAGTACAGATACACGTATCTTTACGTCCCTGACATGTTAGCATCCCGTCAACGGTTTGGGAGATGTCATGTTCATTGTAACCTTCATCCATGGTTGCATAACGCTGACATTAGTTCAGCTATACTTAGTATTGAGTAACTTTGGGAAGTAGAATTATAATTCATTTAGTTTTTCCAGTGAAAGTGTTGAGGAAGCAGAGAGCTGGGTTTCTTAAGGCCTCTCTCTGGCCTTCAAGCTGCTGACTTTAATCTCCAGTAGGACTTGCTTACATCAGTTTTTTGGATCTCGTCCAGCACCGTTTGCTCTCAATATTTTCCAACGCTACCCCAACTTCTCCGCTCCCTGACGGTTTTTCCACCAAGCAGCAACACGACGGAAAATCCAACCTCAATGTGGAAAATTGTGTTTTTTAAAAACATGAAGTAACCTCCTTTAAATTACCCGGCCTCCTCAAATCTCAGCCAAGAGAAAGAGACGCTTACGTTGACTTCCTAATAAGGAGCTGCTGCTTCACTCCGACCTGCACGGAGAGGTGGACGGGAAGGTGGGGATGGAGAGGAAGAGTGTCTCCTCCTCCTCCTCTGCCTTCATTCATACGCACTCGGCTACCTGTTTGTCAGTGCAGTGCACGTAGAGCAGAGGCTCCGTTACCTCCCATTCATTCCTTTCTCTCATTCACAAACGGAGGACAGCAGCACCTGAAGGAGGTAAAGAAACAACCATCCTGTCCTTCTTTTGTTACCAGGTGATGTTTTTCGGTCACGTCTCCTTCGTGTTTGTGCTGATGATGATTTCTGCTTTAGACTCAGATTTTTTTTCAATGTGGAGATGGTGCATCTTCTGCAGCAGGAGTGTGTGTGTATGTGTGTGTGACGATGCATGTATTCAGACTTAGAGGTGGTGAATGAGCTCTAGTCTCCGATGGCAGTGTGTGTGTGTGTGTGTGTGTGTGTGTGTGTGTGTGCAGAGCGAACAGCTCCCAGAGGGCTCTTCTCCTGCATCTCTGGACAGCTGCTGATGAAACTCAGTGTTGTAAAAGCTCAGCTGACCTTGTTGAAGAAACACAATAACACACGTCTGCTCGGGAAGAGACGATCGCAAACACAGCAGACGACGACAGAAAGAAATACACGTTTTTTATACATGGAGATGAAAATTTTTTATTTTTTAAGATGTGACCAATTAAACATACAGAATTTATAGTTGTTTTTTTTTTTTTTTTTTACAGATGGAGCCAAAATCTTTTGTAAATTTAGCATATTTTTAATAAATGAAATCAAATTTTGATGTAAAACTTTTTATTTTTAACAAATTTAAGAAATTTATTTGCAAAGTTTTCTTCTTTTTAAGATAAATAAGAAAGTTTAGAAGCATTTTTTTTATTTTTAATGGATAAAACTGTTAAAATAATAATAAATGGGACCAAATTTAGATGCAAAATACACTCTTTTTTTTAAGCAAAAGGAACCTTTTTTAAATAAAGAAATATGTATTTTTTTTAACATGGACCAACATTTTTATACAAAACTAGATTTTTTTAAAAAAAGAAAAGATTTTTGAGTCAAACTTAAAATGCAAACCTTAATTTTTTATGAATAAATATACAATTTTTTTTATAGAAAAAAAACACAGATTTGCTCATTAAAAAAATGATATTTTTTGTAATCAATAAGACAAACTTTTATTTAAAAATTGTTGTTTTTTTAAGCAGATTGTAAATAAAAATTTTGCATTTTTTTAAGAGACAGAATAATTTTTGATGGAAAATGGTCACCTTTTAATAAAATAAACCAAATGTAGAAAAAAAATTGTCATTTTTTTCTTCAACAGATGGAAAAAAATCAATATTAACATTTATTATTAAAAATGACCAAATTTAGCCACAAAATTTATTGGCAATTTTCTCTATTTTTGGGGGAAAATGAAACTGATTTTTTTTTTTAAAAAAATGAGACAAAACAATATTTACATGTAAAATTTGATTTTGTTTAAATAGACAAACAAATTTATTTAAACGCATATTTGCATAATTTTTCTGTTTGGAACCAAATTTAGATGAAAAATTCACACCTTTTATCAAATAAAATATGTTCAAAGACTATATTTGCTTTATTTTTAATAAATGGGAACCAATTAGATTGAAAATTTGCAAATTTTTTGGAAATAAAACCAAATTTTGATGTAAAATTTGTATTTTTTATATAATTGAAATCCATTCATTTGAAAACCTTCGATTGTTTTTAAACAATGTGACCAAATTTATGCGCAAAATGTGTTCATTTATTAGTAATTTTGTGTAAAAATGTTGAGATTTGTTGTTTAAAATGATCTAATTTAATGCTTTTTAAACAAAAAGAAGTGATTCATTCTGTTTTTATTTCTAAATGTGTTTTTATTGGAATTTTTTTGGGGGGGATGCTGGGAGATAAATTTAGCCCTCCAGCTTTTCTTCCATCTGCTACCACATGGTTTAGGGCTGTTACCATAGGAACCGCTGCTGGGTGCCCATTAATGTGAGAAGAGAAAATTGACAAGATTTTTAAAAAGCCGTTTATGTAGTTCTCTTGCTTTGTGTTGGATTTTTTTTCCTCATGGTGTCGTTTATCCTGCAGATTTAAGAATGGAGCTTTTTAAAAAATCCTTTCTCCTGTTTGTTGTAAAACCCCTGCATCAACGTGTCCTTCTGAAAGATAATCAGAGACGTGATGCGGGCTCTGATTGTGTGTCTGATGGAGACCGAGCAGAGCTGGTGGAAGTGTTACTGATGATCACCGTGAAATGATTTCCTAATGAAACCCCGTTTCTACTGAAACATTTGGGATAGGAGGGTTTGGATTGATTTCATCTGCACCAACCTGGTTTAAACTCCTTTATGATACCCGCACAATGACATCATCTCTGTAAAGATAATACACGTTTGTTTACGTGGTTTTACAAATATTAGAGAACGTATCAGTCACTCTTAAAAGCTCAATAAATTTTAGTCTAGTTCCGTAAAATGATCTACTCCTAAATGTATGGCTGTAGTAATTCTAAGTAACAATACATTGTGTCAACCATGGAGGGAGTATTATGGTGTGGTGTTGTTTGGGCTTGAACTTGTACTTCCAGTGAAAGGAACTCAAAATGTCAGCATACTAAAACAATTTGATACTCCTAACGTTGCAGGACCAGTTTGGAACTGGTCGCTTCATCTTCCTACTGTTGTGATTTGGAGGGAAGGAGGACCCAAATGCAGGATTTATTAACAGAAGTCAAGTAAGTCTGTGAAGCAAAGGGCACAGGATTAACTCAGGATTCAAAAGTTCAAATAAGTTCAATCATGGTCAGGTAACCAGGGAGATCTGGCCGGAAGGGGAGGTAATAACCAGACGTGGAGTAATAGGGTGATTGCCCTTAAATAGGCAGCGGGGTCCACAGGTGTGTGGCATCAGAAATCATTCTCAGTTGTCCCTAATCAGGGTGATGAGGAAGGTCCAGTGCTCCCTCTGGCAGCAGGTGAGGTGATCACGACACTAACATGTGCAAAGAAAGGTCCATAAAGATCTTGGGACCTTATTTATGATGTGTGTGTGTAGCCGAATCGGTGGATCCGCCTACTTCTACGCCCTTAAAGCAATCTAGTGTTGGATCGTGTGAACTGTTGCGTAATTTCAAGGCTTATTAAAGAGCTTCTGAAGACAAATCATAAGACTTGGGAAAAAGACGACACTTGTGAATAAAACTTTAAGTGAGGACAGTGAAAGGAAGGATTTGAAGCAGCGAGGGGACATTTAGACAGTACACATAAACGCTTGTCATAAGAAAAATGAACTGCTTTTTGCGGATGATGTGGTCCTGTTGTTTTCATCGGACTGTGATCACCAGCTCTCGCTCGTGTGAAGCGGCCGAGATGGGAATAAGGGCCACCAAGTCCGAGACCATGGTCCTCGCCCGGTGGATCGATGGTGGAATACCCCCTGCAGGTCAGGGTCCTGCCCCTTAAGCGCCTCACTGGTGAGGTGTTTCGGGCACGTCCTACCGGGAGGAGACCAAGAGGCAGACCCCGGACTCGCTGGAGAGACTATGTCTCACAGCTGGCTGGGGAACGACTCGGGATCCTTCCTGGTGAAGTCTGGTCTCTCTGACTTTAAAACCTCTAACATGTGCTGTTCCTCTGATCCTGTCCATCCTGATCACTCCCAGAGAGATCCTCAGCATCTTCATCTCTGCTACCTCCATCTCTGTTTCCTGTCTTTGAATCAGTGACACTGTCTCTAGACCAATCAGCATGGCCGCTCTCACCACACTGTCTCTAGACCAATCAGCATGGCCGCTCTCACCACACTGTCTCTAGACCAATCAGCATGGCCGCTCTCACCACACTGTCTCTAGACCAATCAGCATGGCCGCTCTCACCACACTGTCTCTTGACCAATCAGCATGGCCGCTCTCACCACACTGTCTCTAGACCAATCAGCATGGCCGCTCTCACCACACTGTCTCTAGACCAATCAGCATGGCTGCTCTCACCACACTGTCTCTTGACCAATCAGCATGGCCGCTCTCACCACGGTTTTCTACATTTTCCCTTTCATTAAGAGTTTGTTTCAATTACACTTTGATTAGTTAATCCAGAGGTTGAAATGTCAGAAATTGATGCAAAATCTCAACCAGCCACGATTTTACTTAGGGGTCTTTTTAACTGTAAGTATGCTACTTGTTTTACTCGTCAAACCCGAAAAAAACTATCCAGTGACAATTTTTCCTGAGTTCTTTGGGGTGGTTCTCAAAGCCTCGTCAGCTGATGCCGGTAACAAGCTGGTCTTTAAAACTGACCTTTTACCCCTTACGGAAACATTTCTACAGACCTTCGAACTTTGTCTTCTTGTTAGTAAAGTTTTGCTTCCAGTTTTTGCCCTATTTTGACCTTAAAAACACCACAGTGACACATACGGGCACGTACAGTCTTGGCGCTGAGCTTTTTTTCCATAAAGTTTAGCATCTGATGACTCTGAGCTCAACAGGCTCTCATCCAGCTGGTTTAATGGCAGAAAACAGCTGGCAGTAGTCAGGTGAGCCAGAAAAAGTGCAACTTAATGAGAGTTTCTGCAGCTCAATCCACATCCATAAAAACAGCAATAACATGTTTTTATGTGGTTCATCTGGAGTGAAGCTCTGGGACACTAGAGGAGTTCATTTACCCAAGTGGGTTAGATATACGGTTGGTTTTACAGTAAAACCTCTACACAGATGATCATGCTTCAGGTGATTATCTGTTACATATCAACAATGGATTGTAAAAGAAAGAATTACATTAACTGTGGTCGTTTGCTGGGGTTAAAAATGAATTGAGCCTAAAGACCCAAAATATTAGAGACCAGTGGAGAAAAAACAGTCAGATGGAATTAGAAGATAGAACCACATTCATTCTCCAAGTTCTAGTTTCTAGCTTAAAATTTGTTAGAAATATGCTTTATCAACCCCAAGGGTTAATAAGTAACCGCTGGGATCGATTTACAAGTCAATCTACGTTCCTACCCTCACCTATGGTCACCAGCTGTGGGTGGTGACCGAAAGAATGAGATCACGGTTACAAGCGGCGGAAATGATCTTCCTCCGCAGTTTGGCTGGGCTCTCAATCAGAGATTGGGTGAGGAGTTGTGCCATCCGGGTCGAGCCATCCCATCTGGCTTCTCCTCCAGATTGAGAGAAGCCAGATGGGATGGTTCGGGCATCTGGGTAGGATGTCCCAGTGCAACTCACTGGTAAAGTGTTTGGGCACGTCCCACCGGGAGGAGACCAAGAGGCAGACCTTGGACCCACTGGAGAGACTATGTCTCACAGCTGGTTGGGGAACAGCTCGGGATCTTCCGGGTGAGGTGGAGGATGCAGCTGGGGTGAGAGAAACCTGGGCTTCCCGTCTGAGGCTGTTGCCCCCGTGACCCGGCCCCAGATAAGCAGAAGATGACTGAATGGAACCTCAAAGGAAATTTAAAGAACTATTAGTAATCATTGAAGGGACAATGGTTTTTTTGGGTAGGGCAACCATCCTTTAACTGGTTAACCGGTTCTATCCCCCTCCCAGAGTTCATATTGAGATGTCCCTGAGCAAGACACACAACCCAATGTCTCCTGATTGTGGTCTGCACCTTGCATGTCAACATCCACCATCAGGTATGAATGTGTGTGAATGGGTGAATGTGAGCTACAATGTAAAGTTATTTATGACCAACGCAGGTAGAAATGTGCTGTATAAGTAGAGACCAGTTACCGTTGTACAGATTTGAACAGGCTGAGGAACAATATTAGTATGGTGACTAGTGACAGAAAGAAAGGGTCCAGATTAATGTGACAGTGAACGGGTAAGGAACGACATCTGCACTGAAGGAGCTGCTCTAACTGAAGATTGTCTGGTGCAGAAGGTTGTGAGCATTTCTAGTTACTCAGTTTGAAACTGAAAAGTAAAAAAGGAAACAAAACCCCACTTTTGTATTTTATTAGATACGGAGAAAAAACATTTAGGGGATTGAAAAACAAACAGATGCATTTATTTTTCAATTTCACATTGAACGTTTTGTTCCGGATCCCATCTCTGCAGATTCCACTTAGAAAAAAACTCTTTTCTCTAAACCGCGAGTGAAGCATAGCAGCAGCCCTCTCACCCCAAGACTTTTTGGTTGGTTTGATTTCTGTGCGTACGGTATTTGGTGGAGGTTCTTCGTTAAGAGGAGGTTATTAGAGGGTGTGATCCAACCAAAGACAGATCAGTGCAGTTTCCACAATGATTAGGTTTTGGTCTGTTGACGTGAAGAACTGAGCTAAAAAGCAAAATTCTCAATTTACCAGTCGATTTATGTTCCTACACTCACCATGGTAACCAGGATCTACATTCCTACCCTCACCATGGTAACCAGGATCTACGTTCCTACCCTCACCGTGGTAACCAGGATCTACATTCCTACCCTCACCATGGTAACCAGGATCTAGTTCCTACTCTCACCATGGTAACCAGGATCTACGTTCCTACCCTCACCATGGTAACCGGGATCTACGTTACTACCCTCACTGTGGTAACCAGGATCTATGTTCCTACCCTCACCATGGTAACCAGGATCTATGTTCCTACTCTCACCATGGTAACCAGGATCTACGTTACTACCCTCACCATGGTAACCAGAATCTCCTTTCCTAACCTCACCATGGTAACCAGAATCTACGTTCCTATCCTCACCATGGTAACCAGGATCTACATTCCTACACTCACCATGGTAACCAGAATCTACGTTCCTACCCTCACCATGGTAACCAGGATCTACGTTCCTACCCTCACCATGGTAACCAGGATCTACGTTCCTATCCTCACCGTTGTAACCAGGATCTACGTTCCTACCCTCACCATGGTAACCAGGATCTACGTTCCTACCCTCACCATGGTAATCAGGATCTATGTTCCTACCCTCACCATGGTAACTAGGATCTACATTCCTACCCTCACCATGGTAACCAGGATCTATGTTCCTACCCTCACCATGGTAACCAGGAGCTACATTCCTACCCTCATCATGGTAACTAGGATCTACATTCCTACCCTCACCATGGTAACCAGGATCTAGTTCCCACCCTCACCATGGTAACTAGGATCTAGTACCTACCCTCACCATGGTAACCAGGATCTATGTTCCTACCCTCACCATGGTAACCAGGATCTACATATCTACCCTCACTATGGTAAAAAATGTAAAAGAAATCAACCACGCTATACAGTCCGTGTTGGCAATGATTCCTCAGATTTAGAATTTAAAGACAGCGTTACAGACGCTACTAATTCTGTTATACTTAAACATCGTTATCCCTAACATTGGTTGTTGTATTTGAAAGCGTGGGCAGACTGCAAGTTAATCTTAATTTTATGTATCTTTTTAAATGTACCTGCGTGTTGTACCAGTATATCTTGTGAGGATGATTCAACCCACTTCCCTCCATGCATCTCACCCATTAGAGAGATTATCTAATATTTGGCATGTCTGCTAACCAGCAGGAACCAAGCTGCTGGGTCGAGGTGAAGATACGTGTTGACAGATCGCCACAAGCAAATACTGTTCCACAATGAATTATTTTTACACACAGACTGTCCCTTAATGCACACATTAAACACGCCGACCATCGAACTTTTCTTTCCAAGGTTTACATATTTTAAGCTCCTATTTTAGTTTGGTTTTAAAAGCTTTGTCCAACTTTTAAAATTGAGCTCGGGTCCTGTTTTGTTATTGGTTAATAACAGATACCTATTGTATAAAATAATGCTTGTTATGAAGGGATCATTTTGACCCTCTATACAGCTCCCATAAGTTAATTTAAAGATGGTTATCAACCTGTTTTTAGTCATTTTGGATAACGTCCAGCAGCTTTGCCGTCTTCCACCAGAATGTGGGTGTAGAAACCAGCTGGTCAATGCGTGGGCCGCCTTGTTTACTGTTTCAATGTGCTGGCACAAATGTTTGTTGGGAATTTTCCTCAGTATCTCCGCTGAGAAACAGCCAACCAACATTCTTCCCCAACATTCGCTGTGGCTATAAATGTACCCAGATTCACATTTAATCAGGCTAAATTTATTAATAATAAGCAGGTAGTGCCGTGCAGATTATCATCATTTGGAAGGAAGTGTAGAAAATGCTGCATTAATTACATCATTCTAATTTGCTGCCAGTTCCAAATGCCTCAGCTCTGAAATTGGAGGTGATGCAATTTAATGAACACCAAAGAATGAAAAAAATGTTATGATCATGGCAGCATGAATAAGGAGCTCTGGAGCTTAAGTAATGCACTAGTGATGCCATTTTTTTGTCTGTCAGTGTGCAGCTCATATTTTCGTGGAAACATCATAAGCTCTGCATCAGGTGGTTCTGTTTTTCAGCTCGAGAAACAGCATGGAGTTAGACAGCTTTCAGGATGGGATGTATGATGCATCCGTTTTAGGTGGTTTTATCTCCAGGTGAATGAGTGTGACATGTTTAGCAACATCTGCAGGGTTGCTCAGATTGAGAGGAGGGTGTCTGTCATAGGGAACACTCCCTCTTTTATTGGTTGCTGTTATAACATAAGGGAACGGGTTGGCGAGATGCACATTGTCAGGTTTAGAAAATGGGTGGGACATTTGAATCACCACTTGAAGTTTTGCATACTTAACAGAATCAGAAAATTATCTTATGGAAATAGACGGGACACATTATGGACCACCTTTTGTTTTGGCAAAATCAGGGTTGCATTTCCGTCAGCAGACACGTTAGCCCAAGCATCTACAATCCATTGGCATACCATCGCGTAACTCGTCCAGCGCTGCCTTCCACCCTTCGTGAAGCCGTGATCTCCTCTGGTCATCCATCGCTCCCACGCTGCTCGCAGCCTTACTTTGAACGGCCGGTTCACACCGATGTCCAGCGGTTGGAGTTCGTTTGTCAGACCTCCCAGAATCACATCAAGTGTAGCGTTCATCTGCTTCACTTGTTTTTTCACATCGGCGGTGAGATGAGCACGTATAGAGTCATAAATCAGAAGGGATGGTGATGCCGGTCTACTTACACATATCTGCCTCAGCCCCTCCTTCATAATTTCCTCGTCCATCCAGCCCTTTTCATTTGCCTCAATAATGACTGCTGGGCAAAGTCTTTGTCTTAAAAATCACCATTGGAGGCAGTTTCTGTCCATTGGCGTGGCAGCCAAGCACAACAGTAAATGAAGCCTTTTCGTAACCTGTTGTGAGTATTGCTACCGTGCTGGTTCCCTTCTTCTCCACCGTGTGACTCACCGGAATGTCGAACGTGGGGGCACCTTGACACACCCATTGACCGCCTGCACGATAGGGCAAGTCGCTTCGCTCATTTTGAAGAAAATCTAAGACGTTTTTATGCGCCGTATGGGCGTGAAAATACCATAATAAATGCAACATAATGTGTTGTATTTACCAGGTTAGATTTTTTTTAAATTGGACATTATGTAACAACCTGTTTTTTGTTTGTTTGTTTTTTACAGATCTCCACAATGAGAGGTTTAAGGAATCAATTGCTGATCTGAGGCAGCTGAGCATCAGGATTGTCTGAGCGCTTCATCATGGGACACTTTAGGGTCACTATTACAAAAGACTTCCTCTACAGCATGACGCATTACAGCTCATTGCTTGACGCCAACCCTCTGTATTTGACAGCATCCATCTGTTGCTGAGCAATAGAGTCTCAATAAAACATTAAACAATATGAATACTAAACAATATGTGAATCTGACAGCCAATCAAGAAAGGTGGTCTGTTTAAAAGAATTCCCTCACAGTCGATGATTTGGATTTTATTTTGTAGCCTCGTTCAGACAGACACATCACAAGTGTCTACCTGAGGCTTACCATCTGTTTTATGGAGGGGTTGCAAGACTTAACTGCAGAGCAGACTGGTGGCCAAGAACATTCTCAACCAGAGTCTCCTCAGCAAAGTACAGATCCAAAATCTCCTGCCCAATCCCAAAAGGAACAGCAAACGGCATCCTCAACATCTCATGATGTCCCAGAGCAACCCAAACAGTCCAGAAGGCAAAATCCTGAACGGAAACGCCTCAGGCACCAGCGGCAAAGCGTTGATTCAGATACAGTGCCAGAATCTAATCAAGAAGTATCGGTAGAAACAAAAGTAAAAGAACAATCCTCAACTGATGTCTCCATCCAAGCTAAACCTAAAGCCTTGGAGGATAAGCCGAAACAAAAACGTGAACGTAAGCCACAGAGACCAGGCAAATATGTCTGCACTTACTGTGGCCGGCCATGCGCAAAGCCGAGTGTCCTTCAAAAACACATCCGGTCCCATACAGGTGAAAGACCTTACCCCTGTGCCCCGTGTGGCTTTTCTTTTAAAACCAAGAGTAATTTGTATAAACATCGCAAGTCCCACACCCACAGGGTGAAGGCGGGGCTGGCCCTAGGAGAGCCTAAATCTTTAGAGGAGCAAGTCACCGAATCAGACGATGAAAGCAGGTTGTTGTCAGCAGCTTCCTCTCTTACACAAAGAACGAGCAATGTAACTTCCTCAAAGGGTCATGAAACAGACAGGGTCAAAGAATGCTCTGGAAGTAGCACCGACTCCTACGCAGTGAAAAAAAGACTGGCTTTACGTCTGAGTAGAGGAAAGCATGTTCCTCAAAATTCAGGTGATGAAAAGACATCATCTCTTGGACTAGACAGTCGAGGTAGTACAGAATCAGGGTATTTTTCTCGCTCTGAAAGTACAGAACAGTCTCAAGACAGCCCGCCAAACACAAGTGCCAAAAGCTACGCAGAGATAATCTTGGGTAAGTATGGACGTCTTGGACACTTACAAAGGATGTCTAATCAACATACCCAGCATCCACCTGGCCAGGAAGAGAAAAATCTTCCTTTTACTGTACCCAAGAAGCAGGTCATTGACCATATCACCAAACTCATCACCATTAATGAAGCAGTGGTGGACACCAGCAAGATCGACTCTGTAAAACCTCGAAGGTTCTCTCTGTCCAGAAAGAACAGCTCAGAGTCCCAGAAGGGTTCTAATACAAAGGAAGTGCTACTTCATAGTCCTAAAACTGTTGATCTGACCTACAAAAGCACTGGCTCCATTAGCATGGGTGTTCCATGTGAAAAGTTTCACCATCCACCTGTAAATCCAGAACAACCAGTTGGCCAAATTTCAACAGGGCCACTGGTGAGAAGTCACTCGTTGCCATCAGCAGGTAGCTCATTTGAGACATCTGGTGGCAACCAATGCAAATTCCGCCAAAGTCAATCATTTGATGACCAACCCTCTGAAACACAGACTTCTCGTCGTTACAGGACACTAAGACGGCAGCCAGCAATAGAAATCCCACTTGGTACTGAGCTTACAAAAGAAGACCAAGTTGCTTCTCGATTGTTTTACCCCACTTGTGTAAAAACAATGCTTGATCTTCTGAAACCTCTACCACAGCCATTTGAGTGTGAAGCCTGTCACACTGAATGCAAGGATTGGGAAAGCTACAAAAAACACAAGGAAAGCCTGTGCCATGCCAAATCTCTCCATAAAGAACTGATGGTGGGTCAAATGCAGTGCTCTCAGCTGAGTAACCACACAGTGAGAGCTGGCACTTCAACAATTCGTAAGAGAAGAAAGGAGGAGAGTTTTGAGTTTGATGATCCTTCTTCTCCTTTATCTTTCACGGCCATTTCAGTGGGACAGGGTAAAGACGAAAGTAGTGTTTCTATCGAAGGTCCCAGAAGGCCTTCACTGCAAACTTGTTCAGTGATTCAACACACCAGTTCCTTTGAAAAACAAGAAGCTTTATGCCAGGAGATTCAAACCCAGAAAGATCATCTGGTTTCCAACAAAGATTCCCAACAACTGACAAAACTTCCTGCCCGAAAGCTGGTTCGACAAAACAATGTGAAGGTTCCAGAAATACTTGTCACAGAAGATCTCTCTGTAAGCCCAGAAATCACTGTAGATCCGACCTGTCCTGCCAAGAGTTCAGGGAAACTTGATGAATTTCAGTGGCCACAGAGGAGTCCATCTCTGGCACAACTTCCTATTGAAAAGTTGCCACCTAAAAAGAAACGTTTGCGTCTTGCTGAGGCTGCCCAGTCCTCCGGTGAATCCAGCTTTGAGTCTACATCTCTGCCTCGCAGCCCTAGCCAAGATAGCAGTGCATCCTATGCATCAAGTCGCTCCACATCTTTTGAAGAACAAAACAGACCAGACATGGAGGTATCTATCTCAACACCGCTGAGAAGACCAAGAGCTCCTCACATGCTAACGGTGCCGGGGGAACACCAGCACAGAGAGATGAGACGCTCGGCATCTGAGCAAGCCCCTCATGATCCACAACCAAGTGTCCTAATATCTGAGACCCGCAGTAAGTCTTTTGACTACAGCTGTTTGTCTCCTGAACGCTCTGCAGTTGGCTGGAGGGAAAGAAGAAAATGTCTTCTCATGAGGCATGCTGCCATTAGAGATCGAGATGATGAGGAAGAACACTGTGCATCCTTGAGGCGTAGTCCTGAGCGTGTCAACCCCAGCAGGTCTTCTCCAGCGAGCCCATCTCCCACTCCTTCACCAGCCTCTAAAGTTACTCGTACACAAGAAGCACAATGCAAGGACAGTTCTTTTCAGTGGAAACTAAATCAAAATAGTAAGTTACTAGACAGAGTTACCCATGATCCTTCTTTAAAAAAGGAGGCGTGTTCTAAACTCAAACCGCAACCCAACCATACCTACGGACTATCAGGGGCAGCCAGAGCCCACTATCTTCCTGTATCTACAGGATTAAAATTAGAAATTCCCTCAAGATGTGACGATTATTCACAACGGCACATCCAGCATTCTTCCCCTAACATCACGTCCAGTTTAGAAATGTATACTCCACTCACATCTCCAACAGTTGCTGTGCGACTTCAGACCAATACCCTGACCCCTGCATGTGCCATATATACCACAATGTCACAGTCTACATCTCCAATTCCCCAGGAGGCAGTGGATGCTGTCTCACCTAGTGTGGGTCTTTCAACATCTGAGCACAGGGACAGCAAGACCTTAACTTCAGAATCCCAACTATGGCTTGATGATGGCCAGAGATCTTCTGTTTCTGGGGGCAACAAGCGCATGCTCTCCCCATCCAACAGCATGGAGCTTCATCCCGAATCACAGCAGCAGCAGAAAAGAGTGAAAGAAGAAGAGGACGAAGAGAAAGTTGAATGTTCAGAGACAGCAATAGCAGAGGAACTCAAACAGGAGAATCAACCATGTTTCCCTGTGGTTGGTTCTCCTACTTCACAGCCTTCGTTCCCCAGCCTGTTGTCCAGCACCTGTAACAGCTGGTGCTATTTGAACTACATCAAACCAAATCCGTCTGCACTGGATGAACAGAAACCTTCAGTGTATTCATCGTGGTCGACTAGCAGCTATGATCCAAACCCGCCTGGACTTTCTAGCAAGACTGTGCTGTCCTTGCTGCACTGTAAGCAGAGGCTGAGTCCGTCCATCTACACCACATCCCCCATGTCTGTCAGGACTACCGAGTCAATGGAGCAAGAGGACATCAAAAGGCCGAACTACAGCGAGGTAAGTTTGTATACGCTTAGCTTTTGGTCCACAGTCAGTACAAAAGGAACAGTTACTTTTTCTTTGTAACCAATTGTTTAAACAAATAAAAATACATTCTCTCAAAATCACAACCAATTTATCCCGAGGAGCTAAACACCATGTTAATCAGACAGAAACACAATCAGCACAAGTGGTAACTGAATTAAAAAAAGCCAAGGCGCCCTTGACCTTAAAATCTACTTCTTGGGCAGAAAACTCCTAAAAACCCAGTTCCATTCTGTTTCGTCGTCTTCCACTTATCCAGTGCCAGGTCGTGGGGGACCCAGCCTCAGACAGGTAGCCCAGACTTCTCTCATCCCAGGTGCATTCTCCAGCTCACCCGGAAGGATCCCGAGTTGTTCCCCGGCCACCTGTGAGACATAGTCTCTCCAGCAAGTCCGGGGTCTGCCTCTTGGTCTCCTCTCGGTGGGAAATGCCCGAAACACCTCACCAGCAAGACGCTCGGGAGGCATCCTGAACAGATGACCGAACCACCCAATCTGGACTTTTCTTGACCTGGAGGTGGAGCGGCTCGACACCGAGCTCCTCCCGGACGACAGAACTCCTCACTCTTTTTCTGAGTGAGAGCCCACCCACCCTGTGGAGGAAGCTCATTTCGGACGCTTGTCTCCGCGATCTCATTCTTTCGGTGACCATAGGTGAGGGTAGGAACGTAGATTGAAAAAAAACAGTAATTTAAAAATTGCCCAGCGATGCGAGTTAACTCGGCGATGTGGTTTAGAAAGGAGGACTCTGCAATCCCTGAGGAATCTCATCAGCAATTGCTTCACCGTGAGTCGAGCCTTCCACGTAGCTGCACATGTTCTATATCTAAGTTCTTTTTTATAAGAAGCAATGAAGAACTATTTATTTGCACGGGAAGTTCCAAAGATAATTTTCATTTTCATTCATCATCCAAAAAGCTTAAAAATTCTTGATTTTTTAGTTCTAATATATTACTGCTGTGATAACCAGGGGCGGATCCAGAATTTTCTAAAGGGGTCGGGGGCCGTGACATCATTGACAAAGCCAGTATCGGAGGGGGGTGCTGGGGTCATTCCACCACTCGCCCAGAACATTTTGAAAAATAAGAGTTATGTTCCTGCATGTTGATGGCCCATTCGTGGATCTGCAAGGGGATAGCTTGACCTGTCCACTTTCCTTTCTTCTTCTATTTTTTTTTTGTGGACCAAAAGGGGGGGCGTGCACCCCACCGTATCTACCCCTATTAACCTAAATAACTTGAGGCATGTTTGTTTTGAGCTTATCATCATCTACGTAGAGCACTGAGCAACATCTTTCAGAAGTGTACGTTGCCTGAAAATAACACACTACTATAGGTCATTGATCTTGACTCACCTGTCCTTTCAGGGCATGTGAAGCAGGTTTTAAAGTTCTTAATGGTTCCAGAAAAGGAGGTACCAGTCAGACAAACACAGCAAGTTAGATGAAACTATAGGACAGAAGACCAGCATCATACTTCCCCCAGCTTCTGGCTTTTAGCAGTCTTCAAGCGACCATTAATAACATGTTCTGAAATGGATTCTATTAAACATTTTTCAGTGAGAATTTCCAATTTTTCTCTCCCTGGGCATGCTGGAGCAGGGTTGGTGAATTTGCCCATATTTTTTTGAGCTTAGGTGTACAACAGCCCGCCCTACTGTGCGGTCCAAGGTGGGATGGAGAAAGGCCGGTCTCCTGAAAACAGGTCACACACTAATGAAGAAACAGAGGAGAAGGAAAAGCAAGAGACGGAGGACATCCGGAAATCTTCTGAAAGGAGGTGAGTTGAGTCCTCAGACAGCTAACTCACTCTACCTCGATAGTTTGGGATATTTGGCATGCTTTTATAATGACTCACTGCATACAGAACTAAAGTTGCTTCAAGGTGTAAAAAAAACCTCAACAATACTGATTACATTTCGAATTGGAGTGACATCATAATATTAGTTTGATGTTTAAAACGTATAAGAATTTTTATGCGCTAATTGGGAATTAGCGCCTCCAAATCCGAGACCATGGTCCTCGCCCTGAAAAGGGTGGAATGCACCCTGCGGGTCAGGGACAGGGTCCTGCCCCAAGGGGAGGAGTTTAAGTATTTCAGGGTCTTGTTCACGAGTGGGGAAGGATGGAGCGGGAGATCAACAGGCCGATCGGTGCGGCATCAGCAATAATTAGGACGCTGCATCTGTCAGTCGTGGTAAAGAGAGAGCTGAGCCAAAAAGCAAAGCTCTCGATTTACAAGTCGATCTACGTTCCAACCCTCACCTGTGGTCACCAGCTGTGGGTGGTTACCGAAAGAATGAGATCACTGGTACAAGCGGCCGAAATGAGCTTCCTCCGCGGGGTGGCTGGGCTCTCACTCAGAGATCGGGTGAGGAGCTCTGCCATCCGGGAGGAGCTCGGTGCTGAGCCGCTCCTCCTCCAGGTCGAGAGGAGCCAGATGGGGTGGTTCGGGCATCTGGTCAGGATGCCCCCCGAGCGCCTCGCGGGCGAGGTGTTTTGGGCACGTCTCACCGGGAGGAGACCAAGAGGCAGACCCCGGTCCCGCTGGAGAGACTATGTCTCACAGCTGGTCGGGGAACGACTTGGGATCCTTCCAGGTGAGCTAGAGGTTGCAGCCGGGGAGAGAGAGGCCTGGGCTGCCCGTTTGAGGCTGTTGCCCCCGCGACCCGACCCCGGAACAAGCGAAAGATGACGGAACGGAAGAATTTTTATGCTTGACTGCGGTGAACGCTTTACGCAGTCAGGCTTAAATTTGTGAATACACTATCTCTCAAACTACAGAACAAATTTTAATTGAACTGTCCACAGTTAATCAGTATCAAGTATACAGTAAGAAGTACTCACTTTTTGTACCTAAGTAAAACTACCAATAAAAAATCTACTTAAGTAAAAGTACAAAAGTAATTGGTGTAAATTTGACTTTTTAAGTAAAAAGTATTTGACCATAATTCAATGTTATTTTTTGTTTTGTAGGGTCACAGATAAATATTCTGTGTAATGATGGCTAAACTTTTTATTTAAAAGTAAACACAACGAACAACAATCTTCTGACTGATGTTAGTTTTTTGGTGGTGAATGACGGCGAAAAATGTTTACTCGATTCTGATTGGTCCTCGATTCATTACTTCTTCTCCGTCTTGGAGAGCGAAGGCAATCAACTGCTCCCTTTACAGGTTGGTTTAGGTGATGCGGCTTCACAATATGCTAAAAAAAAAAACTGTATATTTTTCAAATTTCTGACCGAAAATGTGATGAAAAATTTCAAAACATACTTTTAAAAAGTAGCGAAGTAAAAGTACAAATATCTGCACTAAAATGTGGTGAGGTAAAAATAAAAAGTACAGGTCTCAAATTTTACTTAAGTAAAGTACAGATACACCTTTTTTTTTACTTAAGTACACTAACGAATTACATTTACTTGATTACTGGTCTTCGTTACGTTCCACCACCGCAAGTATAGATTAACTGATTAGGTTTTCAGAATCTTGCAACCAAATTTTAAGGTGGTAAAGATTGAGGTCACAACTTCGTGTTTATGCGATATCTCCTAAACCTGTGAGTTTTAAGTTTTAATAAAACTGCCCCAGTCAGTCAATACCAACTATAGATGAACTGATCAAATGTATGATAAATGCAGGCAGTAGGATATTGTTTAAATCTTTGGAATGAACTCATTCTTATTTCTTTAGTGTTATTTTGCAACAACTTTTAAACACTAACCATTAAAATAAAACTGAGACTTTGACGCTGTGGACGCCTCGTTGCTTCTCTCTTGACATTTTAAATAGTTTGGATTTTAAATAGTCGTGCCGATCCATTCCGTCGTCTTCCGCGTATCCGGGGCTGAGTTGCAGGGGCAACAGCCGCAGACTGAAAGCCCAGGCCTCTCTCACCCCGGCTGCATCCTTCAGCTCACCCGGAAGGATCTTGTGTCGTTCCCCAGCCAGCTGTGAGACATAGTCTGTCCAGCGGGTCCGGGGTCTGCCTCTTGGTGTCCTCCTGGCGGAATGTGTCCGAAACACCTCACCAGCAAGGTGCTTGGGAGGCATCCGGACCAGATGCCTGAAGCATCCCATCTGGCTTCTCTTGACCTGGAGGAGGAGCGGCTTGACACCGGGCTCCTGCTGGATGGCAGAACTCCTCACCCAGAGGAGGATAACGATAAATCTCTTAAAATGAGATGTTTTTATTAGTTTGTTTGCAAAAAAAACTCCAAATTTAATATTTGCTGATACCAGTGTAGATGGCAGTATGTCTGTCCGGATCCTGAAGACCCCCGCCTCTCACCCCCTGAAGACAAATCCTCCTGGTGGTTTGACAGTCCCACAGACACACTGGCTGCTTTTTCATCTTTCAGAACTAAACACAGCAGCGATGTGACACCGCGGAGTGTGCCATCTTTGTGTTTGTGCATAAATCCTTGTTGTGACTCGCGTTGAAGCCGGCTGCAGCCATCCTGACGAAGTGAGTCACCTCACGCCCGCTCACTGTCTCTGTTCTCCGTCTGTTCTGTCTGAGCTGGTGGGAGCACCCAGCCTGATATCTCCAGACTGAATGGAGGCTCTAAGTATGAAGCGAGATGTGTCTTTTTTATTAACTTAAAAGGTTTCCAGGTGTGTTAAAGACAGTGATGGACTACACATGTCACACCTAGGCCTTAAGTAATGCTCTGATGCTTTGCATCAACCCCTTCCGGGTTCAGGGTCTGCCTCTTGGTCTCCTCCCTTTGGAACATACCCGAAACACCTCAACAGCGAGGAGCTCGGGGGGCATCTTGGCGTGATGCTTGAACCACCCCATCTGGCTTCTCTTGACCTGGAAGAGGAGTGGCTTGACATCATGCTCCTCACCCTATCTCGGAGTGACAGCCCAGCCACCGCGTGGAGGAAGATTATTTCAGCCGCTTGTATCCGCGATCTCATACTTTCGGTCACCACCCACAGCTGGTGACCATAAGTGAGGGTTGGAACGTAGATTCTGGTTACCATGGTGAGGGTAGGAATGTAGATCCTGGTTACCATGGTGAGGGTTGGAACGTAGATCCTGGTTACCATGGTGAGGGTATGAATGCACCTGAACAGTCAGAATAGTCCAGAGTGTGAAAGCAAACCTTTCCGGAATAAACCTTCGAAACAATGTCTTTAAATTCTCAATCTGGGGACTGTTTATTATGGTTGATCTCCTTTTCTTAGCTCCAGAACTACATGCATTGCCAGAATGATGCTTGGGTTTATGCTCTTTTCACCGATTGTTTAGGTCGGGCATAGGCAAAATATGGCCCGCGGGCCACATGTGGCCTGTTAAACGTTTTAAACCGGCCCGCCGAACATAAAGAATTAAATAGATAAATCTTGTTAATGTTTTATTTCCCCTGCAATTCTAATATTTCCTCACTAGATGGCGCACACTAGATATATTGGCTTTGATGAGAAAACAACAACACTGCTCCCATTAAAATGTGCGTGTCTCCGTGATGCACACGCTGTCAAAATAAACAGTGTGCACAGATATGGAAAGCCATCGGGGCCAATACACACACGTAAACAAGCGTGTTAGATGTTAAAACAAACAAAATGTTGCAACAAGCGCTTAAATTTCAGACCTAGCGCCGTTAGATTTGAAATTTAACACTCTTGATGTAACATTTAGCACTTGTTTAAAATCTAGCGCGTTATTGTATCGGTCTAATCTAGCGGTTACCAAACCATGCCATCCATCTGATCCCGTTCCGGCCTCCTGGTCAAATGTCAGAACTCAATGTGGCCCGCGAATCAAAAAGTTTGCCCGCCGCTGGTTTAGGTTGTTCCTTGGACTGCGATAGTCTGCAACCCCTGTGGTAGATGGAGGAGGGATGTGAACGAATACTTTTGGAAGCAGCACGATTATCAGAAAAGCCATGGAAGAAATATTTGGTCATATTTTATAAACATTAATGGCTGGAATTGAATTAAAAGCAGTTTATATCAGATTTTTTTAAAGGCAGCAAAGAATACTTTGAACGCGTTCTGGGTCGGCCACTTGTAAAAGCCGTCGTTTACCTGCTGAGTTCGTCCAGCCAGCGGTGTGGAGCAGATAACCAGAACCATTGTCTGTCATAGGAATGTGTTTTTACTGGTCGGGCGCAGGGGGTTCCCTCCCTCATCGTCCTGTTTTTACTGGCTACAGTCTCACGCACCTTTCCTCCTTTTTGGACTGGTGGTGGTGTGAGCTGTTCGGGGGGAGGAGGAGGTATGTGGTTGGGGTTCTCATGAAAGGTGCTCTGTTGGAGCTAAAGTGGGCGCCTCGCTGAGGGACCTTAGGTCTGCTGGAAGGGGTGGACCAGCTGGCACAGAGTGGAAAACAGGGGTCTCAAACTAAAAACCATGTTTTTCAGGCACCAGTTCTGCATCCTGTGACTTTGATTTGAATAACAGTTTACAGAATTAATGAACTAAACCAGCCAATCAGGTGGGGTTATGTCGCTCCTCAGGGCGGGTCCTCCGTGGAGTTTAATGTGTGCTGAGATATTTCGGGTGCCCAATCTTTTTTGTCCCAAGATCTACTTTTCAAGTAGCAAACCTCTTGAGATCTACCAGTCCAGCAGCAACGTTGCAAACCACGTCATGTGAGAATCCAATCAACAGTAGTTTTTCTAAGTGTTATCTCTTTTTTTCCGCACCAAGACCAGCCATTTTTTTTTGCCATATCATGCTAATAACGTGAAAAACTAGTTGCACCTCTTAAAAGCACCTTAGGATAAAAAAATTACTGCTATGATGACAGTTTCATTCTGGCCGACTTCCGTGGGTGAAAGCGCTCCTTTACACATAAAAGGTGCTAGATTGTCGGTAGTCGTTTTTTCAGCGGCTGAATGGTCGCTGAATTTAGTGTCAAAGTCACGAAATTGGCGACACTGACTTTCCGTCATAAAAAAAAAAAACACGTCTCGTGGTCGACGCGAGACCATTCCGCGATCTACCAGTAGACCACGATCGACTGGTTGGGCACCCCATACACTATCGTGCTTGGTTGGCTGGTTGGCTTGGGACACTGGCCTTTCTGTGTAGGGTTTGCATGTTCTCCCCGTGTATGCGTGGATTTCCCCCGGGTACTTTGGTTTCCACCCACCCTCCAAAAACATGCACGCTAGGTTAGTTGGAATAAGTGTGTGGATGGTTGTATGTGTGTGACCCCGCGACAGACTGGCAACCTGTTCAAGGTGTACCCTGCCCCTCGAATCAGCCAGGATGGGCTCCGGCACCCTCCATAACCCAACAAGGGACAGACGGTTAAGAAGGTGACTGACTAAAGTCAAAATGACCGTATTTTTAAGCACCCACATTTATACAAATCTAAAACGACGTTTTCTATCATTTAAATCATACAATTTAATATTTTAAACTTACTTTTTGTTCAAATAACACACACAGAACAATGAACAAGATAAATTAGGTCTGTTTCTACTTTCTTCCTCTGAGGTTTTTGCAAATTTGCAGAGTGTGATGTCACAATGGTTTCCAAACAACTGAAGGAATTTGAATTAAACTACCCACAGTTACTCTGTACCCGCTATAGATTAACTGCTTAATTTTCAGGGTCAAGTGATTGAGGCCAAGGCCAAGGTGACATCGGTGGGGAACACAAACTGTAGAAACCATTCCCAAATAGTTTTCACATAGTAATCCAGTTCATGATACAAGACAGAAAGCCAACTCACTCCTGTTCAACGTAATATTCTAGAGAAAACCTGATTGCAGTCCAGCCCTGCACATTCCCCTCCACCCGCCCCCCCTCAATCAGCCCATGACTCAACTCAGCTTGAGACCCCTGGTCTAAACATCTTGCTATCTTTCCTCCAACAGGTCAAACACGGTGTGTGAAGAAGATGAAAATGATGGAGAACACCAACATGAAGGTTCAAGACTTTACCCCAAGAATGAATCAGAGCTCTCCGTCCAGCCGCCACCGTGTAGCTGCGGTGTTTGTGAAGGTTGGTCAGATAAATATTTTTCTCTGAGTTCTTTGAGCTTCATCATCAGCTGTTTCTTTGTGTTTCCAGGGAGGTTTAAAGAATCCCAGGAAGCTGAAAATCAAAGCATCTCAGAGAACGCACAAACAGGTACAGAGTGAATTTAACCCTCTTACAATCTGTTGGAGGAGACCTCAGTGTCTGCTCTGGTGGTTTGGTCGTGTTTATGTGGTCCAGAAAACATCATAAAACATGTAACAGAGTAACCATTTTTGGGATCAGTCTAGACCAGGCATTGGCAAACTACGGCCCACGGGTCACATGCGGGACATTAAACGTTTTAATCCGGCCCGCTGAACATAAAAAATTTAATTAAATATACCTTGTTAATGTTTTATTTTCCAGCAATTCTGACGTTTCATCACTAGATGGTGCACTCTTGACACATTGGCTTTGTTGAGAAAACAACAACACTGCTCCCATTAAAACGCGGGTGTCTCTGTGATGAGCACGCTGTCAAAATAAACAGTGTGAACAAATATGGAAAGCCATCGAGGCCAATACATGCACGTAAACAAGCGTGTTAGATGTTAAAACAAACAAAATATTACATCAAGCGCTTAGATTTAAACTTAGCGCCGTTAAATGCATGTTTTTAAGCGCTATCGCACTAGATTTCAGACCTAGTGCCGCTAGATTTTAAATTTAACGCTCTTGATGTAAAATTTAGCGCTTGTTTAAAATCTAGCGTCATTCTATCGGACTAATCTAGTGGTTACCAAAGCATGCCGTCCATCTGATCCTGTTTTGGCCCCTTTGTCAAATGTTAGAACTCACTGTGGCCCGCCAATGAAAAAGTTTCCCTACCCCTGTTCTAGAAACGTAATATTAGCATGATGTTTAGCATTCAAGGACCGCTCGAAATCCCTATTAACTGCTTTTTATCAAACGATTTTTCTGCTTTATGGTTTCGTCTTCTTGGCATCCGTTCAGTTCAGCTCTTTGTGAAAGCTTTAGTTTGTGGAATCTACCAGAGAAATAAAATAGATTTTGGGTTTTGAAAGTCAATTCAGTTAAAATAAAGAGGCTGCTGAGCGACAAGGAGATCTGGCCTTGCAAGTTGCCAACTGCTGGTCTGTGGGAAGATGTTCTACAGTTTTCAAAGTCACGCACAGAATGGTTTAAATTTTACGTCAGTCACCTTCTTAACCGTCAAACCCTCACAAGGTTGCAGAATGTGCCGGAGCTTATCCTGGCTGATTCAAGATGAGGGACAGGGTAAACCCCATCATTCCAGTGCCTGTTTGTTTGTGATGTTTATTTCCAAACTTCTAAATTTGACAGCGATGAGCGTGCGCCGTACAGTCAAAACTTTGATAAACGAGGGTCAGTGAAACAAAATAAAAGACAGGAAACAGAGATGTTTGTAGCAGAGATGAAGATGCTGAGGATCTCTCTGAGAGTGACCAGGATGGACAGGATCAGAGGAACAGCACATGTTAGAGGTTTTAAAGTCAGAGAGACCAGACTGAGATGGTTTGGACATGTGTAGAGGAGAGAGAAGGACTATTTCGGCAGGAGGATGGATAGACAGAGCTCCATCCTGCTTCTGATGGATTTGTTGGAACTCATCAGTGTTTTTGTTTCAGGGAACCAAACCGTACCGGTGGATCTACACCATCAGAGTCCTGCTCCGGAGGACAGTGGACAGCTTGGTGATGACACATCCAAGACGGAAAACAGAGATATATCCCCAGGCTGCAGCTCTGCTTCACCTGCAACCTCCATGCATTCTCCGAGGAAGAGTTCAGCAGAGGCCAGACGGGCGCTGTTCGCCCGCAGACGTCTCAACGCTTCAGAGTCACCTGAAAGTTCTCAGTCCCCACGTTCCAGGAGAGATCCATCTCCACCGTACAGCCCTTCACCCCCAGCTCCTCACGCAGACTCTCCAGTTCCAGGTCTGTCCTCTGCACCTGCAGGCTGCCCCGCAGACAGCGCCCCCCAGTGTCCACCCTGTCCTCACCTGACAGACCAAACAGCTGGATCGGTGAGTTCGACAGAATCAGGTGCACATTATATTTTTGTGAGTTTTTTTTCACCCGTGGTCCTGCGTATAATTATCCTTTGTTCAGATCTCTCCGGTTTTAAATAAACCAGCTCATACAGAACATCTTCTGTGGCTCCCAGTAAGTCAACAAAACAAATATAGATCTGTGAGGTTTATTTAAAAGCTGCGACTGCCTTGTTTTATCTCAGTCAAACCGAGCCTGTTGCTTAAAAATAATGCCTCAAATAGACGTTCCATGTTTTCCCTGGGAAGCCGCGGACGAAACGAGAAGCAGGCCCGTCGTTAAATACCAAAGATGTGAACCACATGTCGCTGATGAAAACAACATGGCCGCCCTAATAAAGTAAAATCCAGTTTAAATCTGCGGTTACGTTCTGGTGTGACCTCACCGCTTCCTCCTCGCACTAATTTAGGAGGACATGCTGCTTTCCACTGTTTACACGCTTGTTTTCCACAAACGCACACATTTACGCATCCGAATGTGTCTTTTTTTTCGGGATTTCTGTTTCTAATCTTTGACTTAACGGGTTTAATTTGGTTTGAGAAGGAAGAAGAACAGATGCAGATCTCACACGTGTATGTTTCTACAGAATAACGAGGAGCTTTTCCACCTGTTTAAACTCAACGAGCAATAAAAGAGTTCAGATAAGTTTCATCCAGCTTCTGTAACGACATCGATCCTCAGGTCCGATCCGTAGTTTAAGTAAAGAGAATGCACCTACAAATACGGCGGGTTGGGACTAAGGAAGTTCCCAAATTAATACGCTCTGACTTCTGTGTGTGTACATGTAGAGCTGGGCATACGCTGCCAATGTCAGACGGAATTTACCCCGATTTCAGGTCATACGGCAGTTTTAAGACCAGGCCAAATTACAGCATAATGGCGCGTCTTTGTGTACAGCGAGTTATGAGGAGTCATTTGTTTTGTTCCCGTCAAGTAATTGGACCATTGGATGAGTTTCACTTACGTCTGAAATTTTGTCCTTGTCCGTTCAAACATGGCACTGTAGAAGCAGCACTATGTACTGAATCTCCTGATTGGTCGATTCTGACATGATTGGTTGCATCTAAACCCGGCATGGGCAAACTACGGCCCACAAGCCACATGTGGCCCATTAAACGTTTTAATCCGGCCCGCCAAACTTCCGTTCCGTTCCGTCATCTTCTGCTTGTTCCGGGGTCGGGTCGCGGGGGCAACAGCCTCAAACGGGCAGCCCAGGCCTTTCTCTCCCCAGCTGCATCCTCTAGCTCACCTGGAAGGATCCCGAGTCTGCCCCTTGGTCTCCTCTCCGAAACACCCCGCCCGCGAGGCGCTCGGAACCACCCCATATGGCTCCTATCGACCTGGAGGAGGAGCGGCTTGACACCGAGCTCCTCCTGGATGGCAGAGCTCATCACCTGATCTCTGAGTGAGAGCCCAGCTACCTTGCGGTGGAAGCTCATTTCGGCCGCTTGTACCCGCTTGTGCCCACCAAACTTGAAAAAAATTAAATAAATAAACCTTGTTAGTTTTATTTTTTCCTGCAATTCTAATGTTTTGTCACTAGATGGCAGACCTAGATATAATGATATAACCTAGATATAATGGTTTTGTTGAGAAAACAACAACACTGCTCCCATTAAAATGTGTGTGTCTCCGTGATGCACAGTCTGTCAAAATAAACAGTGCATGCAGATATGGAAAGCCATCGGGGCCAATACACACACATAAACAAGTGTGTTAGATGTTAAAACAAACAAAATGTTACATCAAGCACTTAGATTTCAAACCTAGAGCCGCTAAATGCACGTTTTAAACGCTATCGCATTAGATTTCAGACCCTCGACGCTAGATTTGAAATTTAACGCTCTTAATGTAACATTTGGAAATTAAAGCACACGTTTTCTCCACATAACAAGATGTGTATTTTTCTCCAATGAGGTGAGGTTACCAAACCATGCCATCCATCTTCTCCTGTTCCGGCCATTTTGTCAAATGTCAGAACTTAATGTGGCCCGTGAACCAAAAAGTTTACCCACCCCAGACCTAAACCCAAAATGTTTAGGTTTTGTTTTGCACACTATGGCAAAAAAAGTTCCTAGTCTGTGAATCTTTATTCACAATGATAATGAATAGTTCTTGATTCCTTAAAAAACCATAACTACAATGAATTCATTCAATTTTACTACCGACTGATGGTCGAGTTAAAACAGACAACAGTAAAGTAAAATCAGGACGTTCGTTCTAAACAAACGAGTGTCTCGGAATAAAAACTGACATTGAAACTTCATTTTCAAACCGCCTGCATATAAAACTGTGGATTTAATTTTTCTGGCAACATGGACGTGGAGGCTAAAGTTGTAGAAGAAACTCAGTTTTATTTTTGATGTTACAGAGTGAGTGGTTCACTCGCAGCTGACTGTCAGATTGTCAGGGTTTTACGAGAAGGAGGAGGACCCAATTGTAGGACATTAAACAAGGTTTTATACTCAAGTCAGGAAAGTCTGTAAAGCAAGAAGCACAGGGTTAACTCAAGGTTTGAAAAGTTCAAATAATAACAAAGTTCAAACATGATCAGGCAACCAGGGTGACCTGGATGGAAGGGATAGTAAGACCCGACAGGGAAGCCAAGGGTGATTCCCCTTAAATAGATGGCAGGATGCACAGATGAGTGGAATCGGTAATCATCCTCAGGTTACCCCAATCAGGTTGATTAGGAACATACAGAGCTCCCTCTGGTGGCAGGTGAGGGATCCTGACCCAGATACTTGAATCGTGAAACTCAAACCAAAGATTTAGTCGCACGGTGTGGATGGGAGTTCCATTGGAAACGTTCTGATATCACACAGAGTATGCCCACCTTAAAAGCCGAGCCGAAGAACCATCTATACTGTTTATGGATTAAATTCAGATTCTCTGAATAACTAAAGACCTCATGGAGTCACTGAAAAGAATCCTAGACACAGAGAGGTGCCTTTAACTAGAGGAAGACCAAAGAGGAGGTTCATGGATACAGTGAAGGAAGACATGAAGATAGTTGGTGTGACTGAAGAGGATGCAGAAGATAGGGTTAGATGGAAGAAGCTGACTTGATGTGGAGACCCCTGAAGAGGAATGATGGAGAAAAAAGAAGAATATGTCTTCCAAATGTAATGACTTTTTCTTTTCTCTTCACAGCTTGCTGACCCCACCTCGCTGACCCACGTCTCCGTCACCCCCTCTCGGCCCCGAGGCCCTCCCAACCTGCTCAGCCACCTACCCCTGCACTCCCAGCAGCCCAGCCGACCCCACAACCTCCTGATTCCCATCGGGGGCATCCACATGATCCAACCTCGCTACCGCTTAGCGATCACACCCACCGCGTTCAGAGGAAAGGGCGAGGCCTCCGTGCCGGTGACCCCACCCTGTCCTGAAACACCTGCCGGTGACCTCCCACAGAGACACGAGGAGTGCTGCGTTCCTGCTGCACAGAGGCATGTTTACACCCCCCACCGCCAAAAAGAAGCTCCGCTCTGATTGGAGGAGGAGATGCGGACCAGGTTCGAGGTCCCGGTCGTGGAACCCAAACACGAGCACTCCAGCACCGCTTCTGAATGATGTATTTATATGATAATAATAAATCTATTTATGGGCACTCTGTTAGATATGCAGTATGTTTTGTACATTTTTTACCCTCTTGTTGTTATTTGTCTTTATTTATGAGCTAATATGCAAATTCAGAGCGATATGCAAAGAAAGAACGGACTCTCCATCGTCTACAAACATGTTTAAAGTGCAATTTTCTGTCCAGTTTGTGGTTGATTCGTCAGCTTTTTATGTTGTTGTTGTTTTTTTTTAGGAAGCAGGGTCACGGAGACGGAAAGGCTACGCTCATAAATAACTTTTTTTTTTCTAAATGAAACAATCATTTCTCATTAAAGCTCCATTTTTACAGATTTCTATTAAAACAGAGTGTTGTTGTTTTTCTTTGCTGTTGGATTTATTGCGCCACCATGTGGCACCAGCAGGTTGTTTCCATCTTTGTTTTGACCACACCCACTTTGATCAATAATCAGCAAAAAAATCTGACAGATTTTAATGATAATTATAATACATTTTAGTCATTTTTTAATTCTATAAAATTAAATTAAAGTTATTTTTTTATTTTGACGTAATTTGAAAACCATTTTTAAATCTTATTGATGTTTTTGTTTTTCAGAGAAAGTAGTTTTTTTTTTTTTTAAATGAATTTTTAGCAAAGTTTTTCTCTGTTTTCCTAAATTTTCTAACATTTTTTAGATTTTTTTTCATCTTCTTTACAACTTATCCCTAATGTGGTCGCAGCTGAGTTCTGATGAGAGGCGGGATACACCCCGAACAAGTCACCAGTTTTTTGTGGAACCCCTCACACACACACAATCCTAGAGACAATTTCTCAATGGCCAATCAACCTAACACATGTTTTTGGAGGGTGGGAGAAAACCAGAGAAAACCCACACATACACAGGGAGAACATGCAAACTCTACACAGGAAGACCAGTGTTTCAAACCTCGTCCCCAGTCTTGTTCTCGAACCCTGACGTCGGTGCTACCCACTGTCACTATTTCAGAGTTTTATCAATTCATTTCTGGATTTATCTGCTGTTAATCTAGATTTTAGATATAGATCTTAGTCCATCTTCATAGGGGTGTTTGTAGACGAAGAGCTGAGCTGAAAGGCAAAGCTCTCGATTTACATTCCCACCCTCACCATGGTAACCAGGATCTACGTTCCTACCCTCACCATGGTAACCAGGATCTACTTTCCTACCCTCACCATGGTAACCAGGATCTACGTTCCTACCCTCACCATGGTAACTAGGATCTACGTTCCTACCCTCACCATGGTAACCAGGATCTACGTTCCTACCCTCACCATGGTAACCAGGATCTACGTTCCTACCCTCACCATGGTAACCAGGATCTACACTCCTACCCTCACCGTGGTAACCAGGATCTACGTTCCTACCCTCACCATGGTAACCAGAATCTACGTTCCTACCCTCACCATGGTAACCAGGATCTATGTTCCTACCCTCACCATGGTAACCAGGATCTACGTTCCTACCCTCACCAAGGTAACCAGAATCTACGTTCCTACCCTCACCAAGGTAACCAGAATCTACGTTCCTACCCTCACCATGGTAACCAGGATCTACGTTCCTACCCTCACCATGGTAACCAGAATCTACGTTCCTACCCTCACCATGGTAACCAGGATCTACGTTCCTACCCTCACCAAGGTAACCAGAATCTACGTTCCTACCCTCACCATGGTAACCAGGATCTACGTTCCTACCCTCACCATGGTAACCAGGATCTACGTTCCTACCCTCACCATGGTAACCAGAATCTACGTTCCTACCCTCACCATGGTAACCAGGATCTATGTTCCTACCCTCACCATGGTAACCAGCATCTATGTCCCCACCGTCACCATGATCACCAGCTGTGGGTGGTGACCGCAAGAACGAGATCGCAGATACAAATGGCCGAAATGAGCTTCCTCGGCAGGATGGCTGGGCTCTCACTGAGAGATCGGGTGAGGACTTCTGCCAGCCAGGAGGCGCTCGGTGTCAAGCTGCTCCCTCTCCAGGTTGAGAGAAGCCTGGTGGGGTAGTTCGGGCATCTGGTCAGGATGCCCCCCGAGCGCCTTGCTGGTGAGGTGTTTCGGGCACTTTCCACCAGGAGGAGACCAAGAGGCAGACCCCGGACCCGCTGAAGAGACTATGTCTCACAGCTGGCCGGGAAACGACTGGGGATCCTTCTGGGTGAGCTGGAGGATGTAGCTCGGGTGAGAGAAGGCTTGGCTTCCCGTCTGAGGCTGTTGTTCCCCGCAACACGGCCCTGGAAAAGAGGAAGACCACGGAACGGAACGGATTCTAGTCCAACTCACTTGGAGGTCGAGCTCCTTTGTTTCTTCACTGTCGGTGACCCAGTGGCCCAAGATCGTAAGCCCTGGAAAAAACTTGGTTCATATAGTTGATTTTACAATTACAATTTTACAAACTTTTACAAACTTTATTCTACATGT
Organism: Neostethus bicornis; assembly: GCA_902685375.1. NCBI lineage: Eukaryota > Metazoa > Chordata > Actinopteri > Atheriniformes > Phallostethidae > Neostethus > Neostethus bicornis. Next base: position 3,361,351 of record LR738551.1, read on the forward strand.
TACTGTTTTTTCAAATTTAAAAAAAAAAATTAATCTGGATTTTTACCAACTTTGTCTACATTTGCCAACTTTCTTAGATTTGAAAAACTTGTATTTGAATTTTAATGGCATCATTTTAAAAATATTCCTCTGCAATCTGTATTTGACTGATTTGAGTCAAGATTTACTGACTTTTTTAAACTTTAATTTGCATTTCATCCAAATCAGTTACATTTGATCTGAATTCTCTTTTTGTTTTCATCTTTTTAATTCCAGATTCCAACAACTTCAATCTGGAAATTTAATCTCAATTCTACCATTTTTTAAATTAATTTGATTCCAGATTTTTCTGATTTTATCTAGAATCCCTTTGTTTATTCAGGATTAATGATTTTATTCTAGATCTGACCAGATTTAAATTCCATCTCCAGCATATTTTACTCTAACTTTGACATCCAGATGTGTGACATCTGGTCCTGGAAGGGTTCATAAAATATTACATTTCTGGATTAAGACGCAACAAAATAACAAAAAATTCTCCAAAATTTAAAAATTTAATGAAACGTTTCACCAAATGGATCAGTGTTCCCATGACGACAACTAGAGGTTTCACCAGTTTTACTGGATTTTATTTTATTTTTGAGTTTTTATTGGAAACAAAATCATTCACACTCTTTGTTCCCAAATTTTAAAGAGTTTCTAATGTCAATCAGTCATCTTCTTATCCGCCTGTCCCTTTCGGGGATGCGGTGGGTGCGGAGCCCATGCCGGCTAATTTAAGGCGAAGGGCAGGGTACACCCCGAACAGGTCGCCAGTCTGTCGCGGAGTTTCTAATGTTCACTTTAAAGAAAAAAAAAAAAACAGAAAACATGGCGGATTTACACAGGTTCAAAATCAGAGATGACCATTTAAAAAAAAAAAAAAAAAAGATTCACACATTACCAGAAATTATTGAGTGAAAAAATTGGGTTAATTTTTTTTTGTGTAGATCTGCTGCAGTTTCTCCTTTTGACCACCAGATGGCGGCAAAATTCCTCGTGATGGACTGATGATGACGTCATGCTGACAGATCTTTGTTTAAAAAAAAAAACTCAGAGAAGAAAAATCAGATAATGTTTAAGACCTTGTTTTTCCACATCCCGGATGGGATGTAAAGATTTCACAGCGCAGTGTGTGAATAAACACTGATTTACACACACAGCAGGTGAATGATGATCTGTTACCATAGCAACAGGTAAACAGTAAACACCTGGGAGAGGTGGGGTTTCTAGGAAGTGGAATTAAAAAAAGTCCCAGTGAAAAACATCCTGAAACATTCTTTCTGGAAAAACTTTAAACTCCAGATTTTTAAGTATTAGCTACCTGTGGGAGATCATAGGTCACATGCCCCTGAAAACAGAAATCAGTTCATCAATGGCAGGTACTGAGTAAGCACACTTACTCAAACAATATTTCACAATATTTTCACTAAAATACTTTCACGAGTTTAGGAGATATTCTGTTTATAGATTTTCAAAACTCAACTTTTTTACCCTTACAAAACCTTGAAATTGAAATCAGTTAATCTGTGGCTGGTACTGAGATGGATTAAAATCCCTTCAGTAAGTTGGACAACCAGAGACCCTGTAGGTAAAACATAAATTCATTTGTTGTCATTTTTATGTTTTTGTATTAATTTGGTGCATTTTTTACATAAAATTTCAAAAACAGTTTTTGCAAACTTTAAACCAATGAATGACCACAAAAAAATATTTTATTCAAACTTGAAAGTTCATTCTTGAAAATCAAGTTCTCTCGTCAATAAAAAAATCAACGCCGTCAACCAAAAAACTATGTTTTTTTTATCCCAAATAAAATCCTTCACTTCCACCTTCACTCTTTTTTCAGCCTTCTGGTCCAACCGTTCCTCCCCAATTAACTCCATCCGGTCTTTATTGTCCCGTCACAGACTGGCAACCTGTTCGGGTGTACTCTGTCCCTGGCCTCGAATCATCCGGGATGGGCTCCAGCATCCCCGCAACCTGGTAAGGGATAGACGTTCAGAAGGTGACTGACTGACTGGTCTTCATTGCTTCTCCCCAGGACGCTTGCCTCTTGTTTGTCCCAGTCCACAAGCCCCATCCTCCCTCCCTAACATTTCCCTTTTGTAAACGGTAAATGTTTTCTACTTCTACAGCTCTTTTCTACCTGCGTTGGTTCTCAGTGTAGCTCACATTCACCCATTCACACATACATTCATACCTGATGGTAGAAGCTGCCATGCAAGCTGGAAACCACCATCAGGAGACATTAGTGGTTCAGTGTCGTACTCAAGGACGGTGGCTCAGTGGTTAGAGCATTCGCCCACAGATCGGAAGTAGACTTGAAGTTCGTAGGTTCGCATCCCACTGAGTTCATGTCTAGGGTCCTTTGAGAAGACACCTAACCCCCAAGTCTCCCACCACAGGTGGCAGTGGAATGCAGCACACAAATAAAAAGAAAAAAAAGACACCTCGGTATGAACTCTGGGCAGGGGTTCAAACCAGAGACCCTTCAGTTACAGGACGCTTGCCTTACCTGCTGAGTCATCCTTCTCCTATTGTCTGACGGTCTGTTGTGTTCCTCTCTCTGTCTAAGTGTGGAACCCCAGCCTTGCCTCATCATCGATGCCAAGTGTCCTTACCACCAACACCGCGTCTTCCCTTCAATAAAAGAGACAAGGGGTTGATGGTGTACCCTGCTGTTGGGTAGACCACACATTAAACCCTGACACATTTTTTTCCAAATCATTCCTGCACATTCAGACGTAGTCGTCAGATTTACATACCGTCAAATGTCTCACGTACGGTTCATCCTGTCTTGACAGACATTAGTAAAGGAAACACATTCAAAAGCATAAACACATCATAAAACTGAAGAAAGTTATTATTAAAATGTAAACCTGACTTTTGAAGACTGAATCCACACGAGAACGTGAACAAAAGCACCAAAGGCTCTAATGCGGGGCTGCTCAACCGGTCGACCGCGGTCTACCGATAGATCGCAGACCAGTCCCGAGTCGACCGTGATACATGTTGAAAAAAAATTAAGAAAAAAAATCATTTATGACATTTTTTTTTTTTTTTAATGACAGAAAGTCAGTGTTGCCAATTTTGCAACTTTGACCCTAAATAAATAAATACAAATTGACCAGCGTCAATCTAGTGCCTTTCTTGTGTTATACGTGACTAAAACCTGGAAGTTGGCCGGGATCAGGATGAAACTATCAAAGCAGTAATTATTTCCTTCTTTGACTGGTGAAGAAGATCCTTATACAATTCTACATAATTTATTTTCAAACAATCTCCATTTGAAGCCTGCAATTCACCCTGAATTTCTACTCAGCTGCAGATCTGAAGGCTAATAAAGGAGTGGAGGCATACCTCCGGGTTGGTGACGTCACGAGAGAATCCAATCAACTATAGTTTTTCTAAATAAATTTTCTAATTGGCTGAGGATCTGGAGGAACTACTCAGGACTGATAGTAGATTTAATACAGGTGGAAAAATCTGTGGTGGTTTGCAATGTTTTCGCGGGACTGGTAGATCTCAAGAGGTTGGGTTCTTGAAAAATAGATCTTGGGACAAAAAAGGTTGGGCACCCCTGGTCTAATGTCGCAGGATGTTTGATGATGAATCTTTTATCTGACCTGCAGACCAGCATGTCTCTGCAGACAGGTGTGGAACATGTTTGATTTCCTGTCTGACTCATATTTACTCTCACCAGCTCTGAAGGAACCAACAATCACATTTTTCTGTCGTGTAGTGTCACATTCCTAAAGAGCACTGACGTATGAGGAAAACAAAGCAACACGTCGCACAGTTTTTTATGTCTGATGACCTTTAAAAGCAAAATATTCCAAATGAAACTAGAACAATACGTTGGTTTACAAACAACTACCAGTTTCCTGTGACCAGTCTGATGAGTAACGCTGTACCTCTTAACACCCACCTATCTTCGAGCTGTGCACAATAGTTGGACATGCCCAAATGCCATTGCTTATTACAGCAACATCTTTTAAGTCACATGTTTGTACTATACATCAAAATAAAGCTTAGACCTTCTAGTTGCTGCAGATATGTACATGAAGAGTGTCAGAGCTTCAGAACCTAACCTACAGTAGTTCAAACATAAACAAAAAATTGTAAACAAAATCGTCTAATTTTTTTCATTTTCCAATGTCCCTAGCCAAGACATACTTCTTAGTAGGCATAATTCCTTCCATTTGTATGATAAAAATCTTGTTGACAACAACTGTGTAAAGTTTCAGATCTCTAGGTACAAGAGTTTTTGATTTATTGACCTTTTAGTATAAAAAGGTCCATTCGGAACAAGCTATCCAAACATGTGCCAAATTGTGCCAAATTGAATTTTTTGCCATTCTATCACCTTTTTAGTCATAAAAAAGAATATTAGTGTTTCTGTGACTTTAAAAACCTCCACAGATGATTTTTTTAAATTATTTTTCAAATTTTTATTTTTATATTTTTGTCTGTAATTATAATTTCTTTCCGTAAAAATCATGCAAAATAAAAGTTTTCGCATAAAAAAATGCTCCAAAACCCCAGAAATACAGTTTGCCAAAAGAAAAGTTGACGATAAACTTTAAAATCCCTCAATCTATCCGTCAGTCTGCCCTGCATGAAGCTGACATGCGTCATGACGCGCCAAGATGGCGGCCGCTTGTCGTAAAATTCACATTACACAGCTGAATAACAACTGATCAGATTGGTGCGGTTTTGAGTTAAGCCCCTCATTTTGAAGCTGAAATGATTGGTTATCTTTAACGCTAACGCCCATGTTAGCTGAAGGAGGAGCACTTGTTTCATTCAAAGTCATCTAACAAACAAACCCATGATTGGAAAATCTTGCGAATGCTCTCATTTTGTTGATAACTTTGTGAAGAAATTAAACACACCAAGGACGAAGTCATAAACACAGCGTGGCGGTTGCTAGGAACGCGACAGCCACGTTTAACCATGGATTTCTCACAAAAAAAAATAATGTTTTCTGGAGTTTTTCTCCAAACTGGATTACTTTTGAGAAAATACAATTCCATATGGTTATTTTGTGGATTATTATGGATGAAATGAGACCAATTATATAAAGATTGAACCCGTCTGAGGCCGTCAGTACTGGGTCATAGGTAACCTATGTGCTCTACATAGTTTGATTTTTTTTTTTTGCGAATAATTAGTAATTTCTTCTTGAAACTTGTGAAAACATAAGAATGGATGTTATGACCGTTTTCTTGAAATTCTAAGCTTTAAAATGAGGTATATGTGGTGTGAGGCCTTTTAGGCCTGCTTGTTTTTTTTTTCTCCCCCAAAACTCACAGGTGCTGGATGGCTTCTAACGGGAGGATTGGCTGATTGCTCCCAGCTGCACAGACTTACCGGTGGCTATAAAAGACCTGGTGTCACCCACAGTCTCTGTCAGGTCTTCAACGATTCTAGTGGTAAACTGACCACCTCTAAACTGAGTCAAATTTTGATATCAGACTAATTTTCTTATTCTCCCCACAGAAACCTTCAGCCCTTCCTCTTGGCCATCCAGCACTGCCTGAAGCCGTTATCTCTCTGCTGTGGATTCCTTTGTTCAGCACTTGATAAACTGTTAAACCTGCATTTGGATCCTCCTCATTCCCTCTCCCACACAACAGAAGACCTGACCAGAATGGATCCAGCGGGTTCTGCATCACCCTCAGTGTCAGAGATTCTGACCCGACAAGGAATATTCCTGGGACAACAACAACAGGCCATAAAGGCCCTTATGGACGAAAATACTCAATTAAAAACACAGTTACAGGCTTTAACACATAAAGTAAATAATCTAAGTTCTCTTCTTCTGTCCACAGCCTCGGCACCTCCTTCAGCTATGCCCAGCCCACTCATGGACCACCATATTACGGACCCGGAACCTTTCCATGGAACCCTGGGGAAATGTCGTGGGTTCCTCTTGCAGTGTTCAAATGTCTTTGCTCTAAGACCGCGGACCTCCGAATCATACAAAGTTAAGAATTTGTACATTGTGGGTCTTCTTCGGGGCAGGGCACTGGAGTGGGCCGAAGACGCGGCAGCCCCCCTGGCTGATCGCTTAACATCTGATTTTCTGAGTTTATTCAGAACCATGTTCGAGGTGCCGGACCGGGCTGGAGATGCCTCCCAGCGTCTACTCCACCTTTCCCAGGGAACTCTATCTGTGGCGGAGTTCTCCATCTCATTCCGGACCCTAGCAGTAGAGGCTGGCTGGGGACAGAAGGCACTAAGAGGGGTGTTCCTAAATGCCCTGAATGATCCTCTGAAGGATGAGCTAGCTGGCAGGGGGACCCCATCCACATTGGAGGAACTCATTTCCCTGGCAATACAGTTAGACAACCGTCAAAGAGAGAAACGATATGAAAATACCACCCGGGCCCTACACCCTACTCCAGTTCACAGCCATCGACAGCCTTCCTCGGTCTGCCCCCCACCTAGGGCATTTGCATCTGATCCACAAGAGGCTGAGCAGCCTTCCACAGAACCAATGCAGTTGGGACAGACACATCTAACCAAAAAGGAAAGAGAGGTTAGACTAAAAGAAGGGAGGTGTCTCTATTGCGGGTCGAGAAGTCACTTACTCTTAGCTTGCCCTTGTCGCCCAAAAGACGGGGCCCACCGGTAGACCTAGGGTTACGGGTGGGCACAACTAGATGTCATAGTACCCCTAGGCTTATGATTCGTAAAATAACAAATAAATAACGTTATTTCTTCACCCGGCTCACCTCTTGTGTTAGGTTTCCCCTGGCTTAGGTTGCACAATCCACAGGTCGACTGGCAAAACCGGCGTATCATTGGGTGGAGCAGTCAGTGCCATGCAACTTGCCTCCAATCTGCCGTGACAACCATCTCTTCCGACACGGTAGGCTCAATCGACCCGGTGGACGTTGCGTCTATCCCGGCAGAGTATCATGACCTCAAAGAGGTCTTCAGTAAGGAGAGGGCACAATCTCTCCCGCCTCATCGGCCATATGATTGCGCCATCGACCTCCTCTCTGGGGCAACCTTACCCGCCAGTCGCCTGTACAATCTGTCTGCTCCAGAGAGGGGGGCGATGGAGAAGTACATCAATGAGTCCCTGGCGTCGGGGCTTATCCGCCCTTCCTCGGCACCCATAGCAGCGGGGTCCTTTTTTGTGGGTAAGAAGGATGGTTCCCTCCGTCCGTGCGTCGATTATCGGGGTCTTAATAACATCACCGTTCGCAACAAATACCCGTTGCCCCTCATTAATTCGGCGTTCGAGCTACTTCAGGGAGCCCGGGTCTTTACAAAACTCGATCTGCGTTGCACCTACCATCTCGTCCGAATGCGGGAGGGGGACGAGTGGAAGACGGCGTTCAACACCCACCTGGGCCAATTCGAATACTTGGTCATGCCTTTCGGGTTAACTAACGCTCCCGCAGTCTTCCAGGCATTCATTAACGATGTGCTCCGTGACTTCCTTAATCGTTTTGTCTTTGTTTATCTGGACGACATTCTTATTTTTTCGCCCACTGTTGAGGAGCACATCGTCCATGTCCGTGCGGTACTCCAACGACTCCTTGAGAAAGGCTGAGAAGTGCGAGTTCCATTCTCAGTCCGTCAACTTCCTTGGTTTTATTGTACACGCTGGGCAGGTTTGCCCGGACCCCGAAAAAGTTAGCGCGGTGGCTGAGTGGCCTCGACCCGACACCCGTCGCAAACTACAACAATTTCTGGGTTTCGCAAATTTTTACAGGCGTTTCATTCGTAATTACAGTCAGGTAGCTCTTCCCCTTACCCAGCTTACTTCCACAGCCAGACCGTTCGTTTGGTCTCCCCAAGCAGAGGGTGCATTCACTGAGCTTAAGAAGAGGTTTACCTCGGCCCCCATTCTGGTCCAGCCCGACCCCTTGAGGCAGTTTATTGTGGAGGTGGACGCCTCGGATTCAGGGGTGGGTGCTGTGCTGTCCCAATACCATCAGGAGGATGGCAAACTCCATCCCTGTGCCTTTTTCTCTAAGCGTCTCTCTGCAGCTGAACAAAACTACGATGTGGGGAATAGAGAACTGCTCGCAGTCAAACTGGCACTCGAGGAATGGAGGCACTGGCTCGAGGGCGCAGAACACCCATTCGTGGTCTGGACAGACCACAAAAACCTCGCTTACATCCAAGCAGCTAAGAGACTCAACTCTCGACGGGCCCGGTGGCAGCTGTTCTTTACACGCTTTAATTTTACCCTCACTTACAGGCCGGGCAACCGCAATACCAAACCTGACGCCCTCTCCCGCCTGCATGATGGTCATCAGTCCAGATCGGAGCCGGAGCCCATTCTACCCCCCTCCTGCGTCATTGGGGCGATCACTTGGGAGATCGAGACTGCAATAAGGGATGGTCTGCAGCATGATCCGGACCCAGGTACTGGCCCAGCTAACCGTTCGTATGTGCCATCCTCTGCCCGCTCCCAGGTTCTCCTATGGGCACATGCATCCCGGTGGTCCTGTCACCCTGGGATTCGCCGTACAATGGCGCTTCTTCAGCGGCGGTTCTGGTGGCCAACAATGGAGGCAGACACTAGGAATTTTTTCGCTGCCTGTTCTGCCTGTTCCCGGGGCAAGGTCCCTCATTGTCCTCCTGCGGGGCTGCTCCATCCCCTACCGGTTCCCAGTCGTCCCTGGTCCCATATCGCACTGGACTTTGTGACCGGACTCCCTCCCTCAGAAGGTAACACTGTTGTGGTCACGATTGTGGACCGATTCTCCAAAGCTGTACATCTGGTGCCTCTTCCTAAACTCCCTTCAGCCTTGGAGACTGCCCAGCTCATGGTGACCCATGTGTTCCGTCTGCATGGTATCCCTCTGGACATAGTCTCTGACCGGGGTCCGCAATTCACATCAGCTGTTTGGAAGTCCTTCTGTAAGGCGCTGGGGGCTTCCGTCAGCTTGTCATCTGGCTTCCACCCCCAATCCAACGGCCAGTCGGAGCGGGCTAACCAACACCTGGAATCCACATTACGGTGCGTGTTGGCCTCTGCCCAGTCCACGTGGTCGTCTCATCTCCCGTGGATTGAGTATGCCCATAATTCCCAAGTTAGTTCCTCCACAGGATTGTCCCCGTTCGAGGCTTCTCTGGGTTACCAACCCCCATTGTTCCCGGATCAGGAACAGGAGCTGGCCGTCCCTTCGGTGCAGCTCCATATCAGACGGTGTCGTCGGATCTGGAGGAAAACTAGGAGGGCCCTCCAACAGGCCTGCGGCCGGGCTCGGCGCCAAGCTAATCGCCACCGTCAGCCAGCCCCATCATATCAGGTTGGTCAGTCTGTCCTTCTGTCTACCAGGAACATTCCCCTCAGGGCGGAGTCTCGCAAGCTTTCTCCCCGCTTCATTGGCCCTTTCCGGATCCTGCAGCTGGTCAACCCGGTGTCGGTAAAGCTTGCCCTGCCCCCTTCCATGAAGGTACATCCTGTGTTCCACGTCTCTCAGATCAAACCGGTTTTTACCAGTCCCCTCCAGCCTCCTTCTGCTCCCCCTCCGCCTCCTCGCCTTGTCGACGGCTCGGATGCGTACACGGTCAACCGTCTTTTGGATGTTCGTCGCCGAGGTCGGGGTCTACAGTACCTCGTGGACTGGGAGGGTTATGGCCCGGAGGAACGGTGCTGGGTGCCCCGTTCAGCGATCCTGGACCCTGGCTTGGCTTCACTATGGAACTAAAGATGGTGGACTGCTAGTGTTGTTCCACCACAGTGAATGATCAAGATGTGGAGCTTTTAGAGACAGTTTAACATCTTATTAGGATTCACTGTAGCTTCAAGCATCGTTACCATGGTGAACACATCCTGCCCAGCGAAGAGCCAACTCTCGAGTGTTCCACTAATGCCTGTTCCAGCTCTATTCTCCCAACCTGCTATTCCACTAAGCGGCTGTTCCATCTCCACCCCACCACAATGGGCACCCCCTAGCAGCTCTCTGTTGGACGGCGTAGAGCTTCTGGAAGAGAGAGCTCCCCAGCAGGGGATTACCGTAATTTCACGACCATTAGGCGCACCGTACGAAAAGGCGCAGTCTCAGTCACACACCGCCTTACAAACAACACACACGCAAGCATGCAAATGTGCGTATTAAAAAATAGATCGGGAGCAAAACTGAGTTTGGTTGTGCTTTATTTAAGTAGTAACGATACTAAACAAGCACATTACCGGTAATAGTCTTTATTCAAATCCGTCAAAGTCCTCATCCTCTGTTTCGGAATCGAACAGCTGCGCAAAATCCAACAGAGCAGGTCCACTTCGCTCCTCGCTGTCAAAGTCACTGTCTGTACTGTGCGGCTCCTCAGAAAGGATACCAGCTTTTGCGAAAGCTCGGATAACAGTACCAGCAGACACGTTAGTCCAAGCGTCTACAATCCATTGGCAAACTGTAGTATAACTCGCCCGGCGCTGCTTTCCACCCTTCCACGGCTCGATTCCCATGTTCCTCCGCGTAGCTGATTGCCTTCAGCTTAAACTGAGCGTCATAAGCGTGTCTCTTTGCCATTTTCAGGATTAAAACAGCAATGTTGTGCATACAGCACATACCTTTTGTATACACAATCCACGCCCACACTTCACTCTTTAACGTTCTCATGCCTTTTCTTTCAGGTCCGCCTCGCGGGCACCGCTTTTTCTTTTAGGTCCGCCTGTTCTCACACACGAGGCGCACCGCTCGAAAGGGCACACCGCTCATTTTGAAGAAAATCTAAGACGTTTATATGCACCTTATAGTCGTGAAATTATGGTAATAAAATAATCTGAATTTACACGCCATCTATTGGTAAACTTCTATAATGCAGCCAAACCAACCAAAAAAAAAAAAGCTTTATTTCCTGTCTTTATCAAACTTGAGTAAATACATATGTGGTAGAAGTTTGGTAAGAATTGGTTGAAGTAAAAAAAACCTGAAAAATAAGAAATTAAAAATGAGCCAATCCCACTCTAGTGATTTTCCCACTGACGTTAAATATACTTTTCTTTGATGAATCAGTGGTAAAAGTCTTTTTGACCAAATTCCTGAGACTTTGTGAGGCGTTTTATTGGAGTTTTGAAAAAAAAAATCTACGTCACTTCTTACGAAAACAGGGATTTTTCTGCAAAAATCCAGGAGTTTAAATCTTCATGCACGAAAACACACAAAAACAATGTAATTTAGAGCATTTTTAAGCCTCCGCCCACGGAAGGTGTTGGAAGCAGAAACACTCTGCGTGCCTCAGTCTGAAAATACTCATATTAAAATTAAACCATTACTCAGTACCAACTATGAATGAGCTGACTATGTTTTAAGAATTTTGTTATCCATTGTCGCAGTCACAAAAAGCGGGAGTCACAAATTTATAGAGAAAGCAGATGCATAATGTCTGATGACTCGAAGTCGACTTTTTTTCTCAAACTTAATTTGTCTTCAGTTGCTTTTAATTGTGGGATTTTTTTCATTCAGGTGATGGAGATTGGATGGATGGAAGGATGGATGGAAGGATGGATGAATGGGAGGATGGATGGATGCATGGATGGAAGGATGAATGCAAGTATGGATGGATGGAAGAATGGATGGATAGATGGATGGATGGAAGGAGGGATGGATGGATGAATGAATGGATGAACAGATTCTAGGATGACTGGAATTCCCTGTGAATAGTTTCAAAAGTTCTTTCCAGGTGTGTAAACAGGAAAGCACGGCGGCGTCTCATCATGGTGGAGGAAAAAACAGGCTTTGTATGATGGAGGGATGGAGAGGAAGAGGAAATGCCTGCAGCAGCATGGCAGCCTCAGACCTGCCACACGGTGAAACATGCTGCACTCGATCTGCAGCCCACTTCCTCTCGCTACCGAAGAACATCGGTACATACGTGGAGATGGAAAGATGGCAGGAGGAAAGACGAGATCCAGATGTGCAGCTGTCAGGTCTGCAGGTCCTCATGTAAAAATAAAGGAGGCGCTGTGATGCAGAGAATGCTGTAGCTGGGCTGCAATCGAGGACAACCAGGACTCATCCCACGGTTATACAGCCTATAGATCTATAGTATTTGAGACACACACACATTCTCTCACACACACTGACACACATTTATAACCACATCTGCATGAGGAAAAGTTTTTTTTTGGCTGATTTTTTTAACGTTTCCTGCTGCGGAAAAAACAAAAATAAAAAATTCAAAAATGTCTGCAAAAAAAATTAACTTTATTTTGAAAAAAAATATCCAAATATTTCAGATCATTACAAACTAGAGCGGCACAGTGGTGTGGTGGCTTGCACAGTGTCCTCACAGCAAGTAGGTCATGGGTTCGAGTTCTGGATGGGGACGAGGCTTGGAACAGTGTCCTTTCTGTGTGGAGTTTGCATGTTCTTCCTATGTCTGTGTGGGTTTCCTCTGGGTAGTTCGGTTTCCTCCCACCCTCCAAAGAAATACTACATGTCATACATTGATTGGCCGGTGCCAAATTGCCCCTAGGAATGAGTGTGTGTGGATGGTTGTATGTGTGTGGCCCTGCGACAGACTGGCTACCTGGTGGGGGTGTACCCTGCCCCTCGCCTTCAATCAGCTTGGATGGGCTCCGGCACCCCACGCAACCTCAAAAGGGCTAGACGGATAAGAAGGTGACTGTGATTGAATTACAAATTAAATTGTGTTGGGGTTTTTTTCAGGCTAAATAATTGTTTAAAAAAATTCAACTTTAAATGAAAACTTTTTGAGCAGATTTATTATTATTTTTTTTAATCTGATAGAATCCAGTGGAATAAAAAGTCGGTCCATTGGTGGTTGTTTTTTTCCATGTGTGACGGTGATAAGGTCCTCAGGTTTATGCAGGAATGTGTGTGAAGAGGTGGAGTTAGAAGGTTGTGTAAGAACAGGAGGAGTTACACACACATTAAAATCCTCCTGAAAACCTCAGAGAGATGAAACACCTGCTTCAGAGAGAAACGATGGCCTCGTCCGTGTGTGGGATCGTTCTACTGGGAATCATCTGCATCAATCTGCACCAAGGTCAGTCGTTTATCTTCTAATTAAACAGGATTGATTAAGAAATAACGGACTAGTTTAGAAAGAAAAAAAAATTTGGTGGATTATTTTTGAAAATGCTTTTTAAAAAATTATATTTGTAGAAAAATTTAAAACATTTTTTATGCTTTTCTTTAAAAACAAATGCTTGATTAATTATTTTTATTACAAAAATTTACAATATTAGCTTTTTTATTGATCCAAAAATTTCAAATTGAAAAAATATGTAGGTTCAGATTTTTTAAAATAATAGATTTGTGCTAAAAAAAATATATATATATATATTGACAAGAGTAATTTAATCCCTTTAAAAATTTGGGACCTTATTTTGGTTGCATTAGCCTAATCAGTTCATCTATAGTTGGTACTGACTAAAGGTCGGCATCTTTATTAAAATCCCTTTAGTGGTTTGGAATAGAACGCATTCATGTTGTGTTACTGATGCACAGACAGCCCGAGTCTTTAAATTCCTCCTCCACAGTCTGTGGAAAAACGCAAAAAAATAATTGTTCATTTTATGTAAAAGTTTTTATGAAACTCAAAACTCTGTGGAGTTTAAAAAAAAATCAAATTAAAAGATTAAAAATCTGAAAGAATTAAACAACGTAAAAACAGAAGAGTTCAAATTTGAAGGATTTTAAGATCCTGGTGGTTTGATTTTCAATGTTAAAATACAAAGTACTTTTTTTTTTTTTAACGTACTATATTCATCTCTCAACGGGGAATTTGTGTGTTGCATTACACCGCAGCAGGCTGCCATGACGGCACCCAGGTTTGGAGAAACAGGGGGTTTAGTGTCTTCCCCGAGGACACCTAGACATGAGCTCAGTGAGATTCAAACCGGCTGCTCTCAGTCCAAGGACGAACATTCTACCTCTGAGCCATCACCTCCTCCCTTTTAACATGTGTTGAAATGCAAAAAAAAAGGACATTTATTTATAATCCTGAATTGTAAAAAAAAAAAAAAAAATCACTGAACACAAACTTCTGTTTCTGAAAATTTGGAGGGAAAAGAAAGAACTGAATGGATCTGTTTTAATTTAGAGGATTGATCAATAGTCTATAATAATGATACATCTTATTTCTAAAATGCCTTTTTGGGCACTCGAGGTCACCGCACATCATATTTTCATCTAGAAAAAATACAATAATAACAACATTAAAAACATTCAAATTTAGACAATTTATTAATTAATATAAAAACATATAAAGCCATAAATTTAAGAAAGAAAACAAACCAGTTGGAAAAGATGAGTTTTTAATCTGGATTTAAAATGTGAAAGTTTATCCGTGTTTGAGGTCGAGAGCGAGGACGAGAAGCAGAGCAGTTTGTGTCTTTAATGACACCAATCTAACGTCAGCCCAATTTGATCAGAGTCAGACCCTCATACTTAAAACGTCCAGGCTGGTGGATGTTAAACAAGCGAGTGGGATTTTTATTTTTATGTGGGTCCAGGCATAAAATCACTATGCAAAAACCAGAGTTTCAATTAAACTGCCAACATCTGCTCACTACCAACTATAGATGAACAGATTAAGATTTTAGAATCGTAAGAGCAAAGGTCTTAAAATGTAAAAACCTTTCACATACTGTCGGACCGGTTTAACCCCCAGCACACAGGAAAAACGGTATTGATGATAATTATTTCACTGATATGAGTTCAGATTAACTAAAACCTTCAGAACTCAACGCTCTGAGTTTGACATCTGTGACCTAAAACCCTTCGTTGTGCTCTTCAGGGTGTGGACTCCCTGTGTCCGAGCATCCAAACCACATCAGGACCAAGCGCTGCTCCTGTAACAGCTGGGAAGATAAGGAGTGCATCTATTTCTGTCACCTGGACATCATCTGGGTCAACACGCCAAGGTGAGTTTACTGAGGTCCGGTTCTGGTCATCAGACTCTAGAACTAAACGAGGAGCGGAGACGAGATGTTTGATTTAGAAACGACCTCATCGGAGGAAACAAAACGACTCCGACCTCCTTCTGCCTTAAATCACAATCTGTATGAAGAATGACTGGTTGAGTCTCTGTGATGACTCCGTTCAAACAGTAGATGTGAGATTTTTAAACGTTAGACCTCAACCCTGAAAGCATAATCAGTTCATCTATAGTTAGCATTAAGAAACTGTAGGCATTTTCCTGAGGTAACAAAAGTTATCATGTTTAACCCTAAAAAAGCTCAATATTGCGTTTTAAAATCTGAAAATGATCATTTCAAAGTTACAAAAAAACAAATGTCCATCCATAAATTTCAACTTCAACAAGAACTTGAAATTTTATTCATAATTTTCCTGCAATGTTTTTTTTTTTTAACACACACAAAAGTAAACTTTTCCAACCACGTTTTTCCCCTGAAGAAGCTTTCTAAACACTGGCTCCTCAATCTGGGGAATCGTTGCCAACACAGACCGGCTAGCATTGGTTGATCTCCTTTTTCAGATATAGAACTACAAACATGGCGGATGGACGATGGTGTTCATCTAACGGCATCATTTCTTTTTACCGATTTGCTGAAAGCGTTCCAGTTTTAAGCTATCGCCCGCCATCCCTGACTAGTCGCTAGAGTAAAATTAAATTGAGCAAAGCCACTAGGTGGCGCCAGCCTGGCCATCCACATACAACTGAATGCCCTGATTTTTCTGCTTAGCCTCTAAAATGTCTAGTTACGCTCCTGCTTCACGTATAACGTAACAACACCTCGACAATTCTACATCGTAAATGCACTTCACTATTTAGACCGACGTGTTGTGGAAAATCTTAAAATGACTTGATTTAAAATCTAAACCGGTTTCTTTTTTCTTCCTCCAGCAAACTTCTTCCATATGGTTTGGGAAGTCCTCGGCGTCGCCGCTCAGCCAACCGATGTGAATGCACCAATCCTACCGACGGAGGCTGCCATGGATTCTGTCACCAAAGGTGAGCAACTCCTCACTGATAGTGACCTTTCACTCACATGTGGGTAGGAGATGGTATCTGCGTAGTTTCCCATTCCTCAGTAATGTGTGTGAGGCATGAGGGTAGCACCTGAAAGCAACCTAGATGCTATTTATAGAAGCATTAACTCCTGTTTTTTGTATGTTACGTCTTTGGCTTTATTGACTTCATACCTGGACGTATGAGTCACAGATTTTATCTACAGGTGTTTTTACAAACGCCAACAAGTGTGTCAAAACGTTTAAAAGAAATAAAGTTAGACAGAAGTTCTGGTTTTAATCGTTTCTGTGTCCGTCTACAGATCAGAGGACATCCCTGTTGGTGCCATGAAGCCCAAAATAAAACCCTCAAACTCAGCAGCAGATAAACTTCTGGCAGCTTTGAGGTAAAAAAAACAAACTAACATTTCATTTTCATCTGATGTGTTTGATTATGTTTTAGATTTCTAAGCATCTCTGATTTCCCTGCAGATCGGTGGTTCAATCCAACACGGTCTTCATCAAGTCATCAAAGAAAAACTCGACATTTTCTAGAAGATTAAAGAACAGAACACGGAGGTAAACGTAGAAGATGAAAACCAGAAGAAAGTCCACCTTCGTCACTCGAAGACTCTGCCTCGGAGCTCTTGGTTTTCCGTTGGACGCACATCATCAGGGCTGGAAAAGAACCAATGAAGGAAAAGTTTGGAGCTTTGAAAGCTTACCGAAACGAACACAAAGCCTGGCGGAGAGTCCTGTAAGCGCCACCTAGAGGCAGAAACAAGAAAAACACATCGAGGAAGATGTTCTGTTTAAAGATGGAGGAATCATGGGAACATCGGCTCGTCCCAATTTACAGCAAATTCCCCAAACACGCCACTGCGATGACTCCACCAGCGGGATCCAAAATCTAACCAGCACCGTGGCGGATTCGATCAGATCCGTGGTGGTGTGGAGATCATTAGAAATACAATCTTCTGCCGTGGCACTCAAATCTGGCTTCACTGGTTGGACTTGTGCCAATCGGTCCTGCACGGTGAACAAAAAAGTGACCCACAGTCACCCCATCTGGTTCCATTGACAACCAAGTATTTCTATTGGTCGGAGACTCAAAACCCCACCTGCTCTGCTTGGCAAAGAATTTTTAGGAAATCTTCTCCACTGCCTTTGAGATAAAAGTTTAAAGCTTTTGAAAGAAATTTAGGCAAAGAATTAAAGATGATTGGAGAAGAGTTTTACTCCATAGAAGCAGGAACATGGTGGAGCGATGTGACGCAGAGCCACTGCTCTCCAGGAATCTGTGGTGAAAGAAAGACATGATGAACGTTGTGTGTCGTCTACTCGTCTCCACGTTCGGTTTATCTCTCTGTATCAGAGCTGGAATCTGCTCAATGTTTGAAACAAACAGCTTGTTTTTTACTTGAACTTGGCAGCTTGTTTAAACGTCACCTCTTTGTTCTGTTTATCCTGTTTCAGGTTCCACGGCTCGCTCTCTTAATCACACTTTGTATTAACATAGAAACACACTCCATTGTGAACGACGGTATTTCTATTGTCTTCGGCTCCTTTTTGATGTGTTCATAGAAGATTCCGACCGGGTTCATAATCACCCGGCAAAACATTTGCGTCATTCTTTTGTTATGAGTTGGAGTAAAGTAGGAACCTCCACGGGCTGGATTTATTCTGATTTATTAGCCAGATGTGATAAACATCTGGCCGAGACGGGATATTATCTTCATGCTGTAATTCCTGGACAGTTTACAAGCTTTTCAAGTTTACTGTTTATGTTATAAAACTTATTTATACTCTAACTTATTAAGAAATGTATTTATTTTATATTTCTCATGCTCTTATTTTGTATAAAAATAAAAGTCTTTTTCTTGTACATTGTATTGATTTTTATTGTTGAACAAAACTTGCAGAAATAACAATTTGCTCCGGTAGACAACCACAAAGAACCCCAAGACTTCTTATGGTCCTAAAATAGAACCATGAGGAACACCACACTAGAGCAAGGCATTCACCATGCTATGTTTTTTTGCCCAAATCCAGCTTATGTTTCAGGTCAAATGACAATTTAAAAGCAGGATGGATTTCATCCTCTTAGTGCGTCTTGGTGTTTCTGTGTATTGGGCGTCACGAGGTGTTGGTCCTAGGGGGCGTTGGCCTAGAGGTAGAGATACCATCTTTCGACCGGGAGTTACGAGGTGTTGCTCCCCACTAATCAGACAGTCGGATGAGTTTCTGGCATGTCGGAAATTTTCTCACCCCTCATAGACACATGGCACTGTAGAAGCAGCGCTGTTGGTCGGTTGGTTCCGATAGGACTCTTGGTCCTGTTACAACAAGACAGAAAACAACAATAAGATCAAATCAGGGCGTACATACTAAAAGACAGTTATAACAATGTCTCCCCAAGTTGGAGTGAAAGCACGCTGCACTGAGTTGGCAAAATAAGTCACAACAAAACTTCTTTTCAGCGCTTTTCAGTCTGCAGGTAAAACTGAAAACAGGTTGGTACGGCAACGGACACATGAAGGCAAAATTTGTAGTACAATCTCTGTTTAATATTGCTGGTACAAATTTAGTATGGTGTGCAACATCATCCAACATGGAGACGGTGGCCGCGTGGTTAGCGCGTTCGCCCGCGGACCGGAAGGTCGCGGGTTCGCATCCCACGGAGAGCACGTCTAGGGTCTTTGGAGAAGACACCTAACCCCCGCTTCTCCCACCATTGGCGCCGTTGAAGGGCAGCCTGCTGCGGTGTAAGGAGTGCAGCAAACAAATTTCCCCGGTGAGGGATGAATAGAGTAATTCAAAATAATCAAAATAATCAAACATCTCAGATCATACTGGATGTGCACTGTGAGCCTCAAATCGTGGGAGATGTATTCTCACTGTGTGGACGGAGTTTTGTTTTGAAACATTTTGTAATCGAACAATACGTGTCTCTCCAGCAGGCCTGGGGTCTGCCTCTTGGTCTCCTTTCGGTGGGATGTGCCCGAAACACCTCACCAGCGAGGGGGGGCATCCTGACCATATGTCTGAACCACCCCATCTGGCTCCTCTCGACCTGGAGGAGGAGCGGCTTGACACCGAGCTCCTTCCGGATGGCAGAGGTCCTCACCCGATCTCTGAGTGAGAGCCCAGCCACCTTGCGGAGGAAGCTCATTTCGGCCGCTTGTATGCACAATCTCATTCTTTCGGTCACCACCCACAGCTGGTTACCATGGTGAGGGTAGGAACGTAGATCCTGGTTACCATGGTGAGGGTGGGGGCGTGGATCGACTTGTAAATCGAGAGCTTTGCTTTTCGGCTCAGCTCTCTGTTTACCACGATGGACCGATGCAGCGTCCTAGTTATTGCTGATGCTGCACCGATCTGCCTGTCGATCTCCCGCTCCATCTTTCCCCCACTCGTGAACAAGACCCCAAGATACTTAAACTCCTCCACTTGGGGCAGGACCCTGTCCCTGACCCGCAGGGGGCATTCCACCCTTTTCCGGGCGACGACCATGGTCTCAGATTTGGATGCGCCAATGTCTTACAGCTGGCCGGGGAACAACTCGGGGTCCTTGCAAGTGAGCTGGAGGATGCAGCCAGGCAGAAAAAAGCCTGGGCTTCCAATCTGAGGCTGTTGCCCCTGCGATCCAGCCCCGGATGAGTGGAAGACGACGGAACGGAAAAATACGTGTCCAGCTTTACTCTGGTTCCAATACAGAACCCTGAGGAACTCCATTTCATTGGACAGAAGTAGAGGAGGAAGTGGTTTAAAAATAAGTGAATGATTCAGATTGTTTATAGTTTTATTGCTGCTGATTCTTGTCTTCTTCGGTTCCTTGTAAATGTTTTTTTTTATCAGGTGTCTGTAGTTTTATGGACAGACTAAAAATAACTGTCTGGTTTCTTCTTCTTTATTTTATGAGCTCTTTAATTGTTTTGTGATGTGTTTCTAGTCGATGTCTTGTTAAGACACACTGAAGATGCTGAAGTCCTGGAAAAACAAAAGAAGTCTGCTGTCCAACACTGTTGGGTCCCGGGTGGGGACAAGGCTTGAAACACTGGTCTTTCTGTGTGGAGTTTGCATGTTCTCTCGATGTATGTGTGGATTTTCTCTGGTTTCCTCCCACCCTCCAAAAACACACATGTTAGGTTGATTGGCCACAACATGATCGCCCCTAGGAATGAGTGTATGGTTGTATGTGTGTGGCCGGGCGACAGACTGAGGACCTGTTCAAAGTGTACCCTACCCCTTGCCTAAAATCAACTGGGATGGGCTCCGGCACCCCATAAGGAATAGACATTTAAGAAGGCGACTGACTTATAAAAACATGTCATTCACGCCTGTAATTATTTAAAGGACGACAAATTTAACAACAGCGGTTTTCAATTGAACATTTTTATTAATTTTAACAACATATAAAAAAATTACTAACATTAAACAACAACTTTCAAAAGTTGGCCCATTTATAGGAAATTTTAATTAGTCATCGCTCCACGACAGACTGGTGACCTGTCCGGGGTGTACCTTGCCCCCCGCCTCGAATCAGATGGGATAGGCTCTGGCACCCATCATAATCTCGTAGGGAATAGACGGTTAAGAAGGTGACTGACTGACTGACCAATCAGTGACTGACCAATCAGTTTCCAGATCGGTCTCAAAGAATGCATGATTATTCAGGCTCTTAAAGTGGCGACGACACCAAAGACGCTACTTAACGAAATTTGATAAATTATCACTTAATCCGTCACAAGTAAATATATTTGTGCTCTCAGTCTCCCAAAGAAGATATTTCAAGAAATATCAGCATTTCTAATGATCCCTCAATTGAAAACCTGTCCTTGAACTATTCCAGAAGTACTTTCGTGTGGCGTCATCGCCTGAAGACTACTTAAGTCAGCATAGTTGTTTCTATTGGATCTGAGTGTTTGTTGTGTTGTGTTGTTGGGTAACACACCGGGTCGTTTTGTGGTTTGTAGTGCTCAAAGTCACAGAAAGATAATGTGACATTATTCAAGTTCCAGAAGAACCCAAAAGGATTCAAACAGTGGGAAAAACAAGTCCAGAGAATGAGGGATAAGTGGAATACCGGGTCCTCTTCTGACCATTTCAAAAGAGAATGTTTTGAACAGATATGAGGTACATGGGCGTTAACCCAAGATGACCACTTCCATTGTTACCACGAGTTATCCCTTCGGTTTCCCTCGACCAAATCCCGCTCCTGATACCTTCACAGGTGCAAAGAGTGCCGAACTACCAGTAACATCCGCTCTTGACACACCTCCTGCCCATGTCATGGCCTCCTGATTGCCCAACTGCTCTCTGGACATTCTATAATACACCTGCGGTCACCCTATGTGCCCTATGACCTCTTCGTCTGGCCGTTGAACCCTCCTGTCATAAATTGTTGTGCTCCCAGTCTCTCAGGCTGCGCTCTTTGATCTTCAGGTCAAACGCCCCCAACACCTGTTATCAAATCAATGGAGACCATTTTTTCGGGCCACATATCCTCCATAACTCTGGAACCACTAGTGGATTGTTGTTTAAAAAAATGGCAGCTGAACACATTTTTAATCAAGTATTTTTTTTCAGTCTCGTATCGGGCACCTGCATCAGCAGATATTAGTTGACGTCATGGAGATATGCCGGACCCCCTGCTGCACGGTGAAAGGCTGACTCAGAGAGTGGAATGAAAACAGGATGCTTTCTTTGCATTCCTGCTGAATTCCTTCAGCGAAGGAGAGGAAGCAAACACAGCAGAGCGCTGATACGCACTGGAAACCAGTCTGAGACCACAACTCTAATCATTGACACACTAACAACATGCTTTAGTTCAAGGTTGACCACAGGAATTTGGTCTGTTTTCAGTGTCGACACGTCACAGGCTGAAGAACGGAGGCTAAGAAGCACCAAAACATTAAGATTAAAATAATTAGTGGTTTATGTAAACATTAAACTTCCATCTGAATGAGTCAGCGTAAATAAATCCATGTAGAAAATAAAAAAATGTGATGACATTTATTTTCTTTCTTATCTAATAGAACTTCTTTGCTTGGACTTTTAACACTAGGACTGCCGCAGCGGTCAATTTGACCACACGTCACTTTAATATTCTAATTAGAATAAATAAAACACAACCTAGGAGGCTGACCTTTTATGACTTTTAATATGAACATTTTTACTATTTTTTTTCATGTATTTTTTGTGTTCTAAAGATGAACATTTCAAAATTTTAAAAGGATTTTATCTCCTCTAACCTGCTGCGCCCCACAGCAGCTGAGAGTAAGCGCGCATTGGAAGTGGTTGCTATGGCAACAAATACATTGCTATGGCCACACATAGTGTGTGTGTGTTTATATTGATGGAGAGAGACAAGGAGGACTCTGTCGCCAGTACAGAAACAGTTTAGAAAAATAGAGTGAGATAATATTGAAGAGACACCATGAAGACAGTCTGAATAAAGTCGGCCATGTTTTCTAGATAAATCTTGAAAGTTCAGGTTAACATATTTGAATATAGCTTATAGACCATTTATAACAAGGACATTTTTGAAGCAGCAGCGCAAAATGTGGAAAAAAAAAGTAGGCTATTGACAAATTAGATAATTTTACTCTGGTGTTTGCTTTTTTGTTCTAGGTTTTAAAAATATTTAACATTTACCGTAATTTCACGGCTATAAGGCGCATATAAAAGTCTTAAATTTTCTTCAAAATGAGCGGTGCGCCTCTTCGTGTGAGAAAAGGCGGACCCAAAACAAAACGCGGTGCCCGCGAGGCGGACCTGAAAGAAAACACATGAGAGCGTTAAAGAGTGAAGTGTGAGCGGCGTGGGAGCGATGGATGACCGAAGGAGACCACAGTTTCAGGAAGGGTGGAAGGCAGCGCCGGGTGAGTTACGCTACAGTTTGTCAATGGATTGTAGATGCTTGGATTAACGTGTCTGCTGGTACTGTTATCCGAGCTTTCCAAAAGCTGGTATCCTTTCTGAGGAGCAGCACAGTACAGACAGTGACTTTGACAGCGAGGAGTGAAGTGGACCTGCTCTGAAACAGAGGATGAGGACTTTGATGGATTTGAATAAAGACTATTACCGGTAATGTGTTTGTTTAGTATCGTTACTACTTAAATAAAGTACAACCAAACTCAGTTTTGCTCCCGATCTATTTTTTAATACGCACATTTGCATCCTTGCATGTGTGTTGTTGTAAGGCGGTGTGTGACTGAGACTGCGCCTTTTCGTACGGGGCGCCTTATGTATGTGTTAAATACAGCAATGGCGCACAAAACTGAGGCTGCGCCTTTTTTTACGGTGCGCCTAATGGTCGTGAAATTACGGTAATCATTGTTAATACTTTAAAAATTGAATGGTTTAAAAGTTTATTTATGAAATATAGCAAAACATGAATAATTACATAAGCGTCACATTGAGGTGCTTGTAGGTAGATTTAGTATCATGAAGCAGAGTGCAGGTGGAAAGAGGAGGACCCAGTTACAGACAGAAAACATAGTTAATTTGAATTTGGTAGACCATAAATACTGTGGAAAGAAAAAACAAAGTTTCAGTGGCATGGTAAAAGGTTACTGACAGAATGTGTATTTGGTCAGGCAACCAGGGAGACCTGGCTGGAAGGGATTGTATAACCAGACAGTGAAGTCCGGATTGATTGCTCTTAAGTAGCTGGCAGGGTGCACAGATGTGCAGAATCTGATATCATCCTCAGGTGACCCCAATCAGGTTGATGAGAAACATCCAGGGCTCTCTGTGGCGGCAGGAGAGGGGGTCATGGCATTTAGAACGCAGCGGTCCGAGTGTTAAAGAGATAAAGAGAAAAAAAAGGTGAATGAAACTCATCCGAAATATTTAATTGCTTATTGAGGTCAAGTTTAAAAATCTCAGTCCTACGACCGTCCAAAGGATTCCATCAGCAGGTTGTTCTATGGCAGCGTTGATGCCCCGTAGAGCCAGAATCGGTGAAGATGGATGGAAACCAGAGTGCTAATAACTCTTATCTCTTCAGCTTCTCACTTTGTTATGTCAGTTGTTGAAAGGAAACCCTGACCTTATTATTCAGTACACGCAGCGCTGCTGTTCTGCTGACTGGGGCTCAGTTCAGATTCATGTCAGCAAACAGACTGAATTATTTCTCTCTGTCAACAACGGTGAGACTCACAACTGGCCGTGAAGTGGCAGAAATAAAGATCATAACCTCAAAATGCTAAAAAAAAATTACAGTCCGATCCACTCAGTTGCAATAATGTAAACGTAATTAGTTACAAACTAAAGTAACTGTAACCCTAAAACATCAAAGATATTTGACAATAAAAATTACTCATTAGATATTTTACAATGTTTCCATTTCGAAATAAAGAGATTAGGTGGCTGATTTGCTTTCAAGGGTATTTTCAAGATTAACTTTTCTTCTTGAACAAAGTAAAGAACTCTGAGAAGCCTGGAACAGGGCAGGTGTCCACATGTATGAAAAACTTCATAGAAAATATGGAGGACAGGCTGAACTTTTAGCATTAATGAAGAGAGAAAAAGATGAACCCTTTAGCTACAAATAATACAAGTAAAATGCTGGTTCTTGTATGTTATTGAAGTTTATGGGGTCTTTATGGAGAGTTTTGTGGGTCACAGCTGTTTGAACAGTCGGTGACTTTTTCACCACTGGATTATTTATTGAGTAAAAGTCTTTTTTGGGGAGTTTTTCATCTGTGACGGCACTAATAATTCCGTTAGTAAGATGGTTTTATAACCACAAAGTATTTTTTGAGGGATTGATGTAGGGGCAGCACGGTGGCGCAGTGGTGAGCACAGTGGCCTCACAGCAAGAAGGTCGCGGGTTCGAGTCCTGGGTGGAACGAGGCTTGGAACACTGTCCATTCTGTGAGAAGTTTACATGCTCTTCCTTGTATGTGTGGGTTTCCTCCGGGTACTCCGCTTTCCTCCCACTCTCCAAAAACGTGCATGTTAGGTTGATTGGCCAGTGCCAGATTGCCCCTAGGAATAAGTGTGTATGGTTGTATGTGCGTGGCCCCACGACAAACTGGCGACCTGTTTGGAGTGTATCCTGCCCCTCGCTTTGAATCAGTTGGAATGGGCTAGTTCACTCCCCGCAACCATGGATAGACGGTTAAGAAGGTGACTGATTGATGTAGATGAAGTACGACTTAAGGTCGAAGTTTGACATGAACAATCCACCACAGGAATGAATTCACCAAACTTGGCAGCAAAACCATCCAGTAACTGGTGACGTGTTCCGTTAAAAGACCTGAAAGCATTTATAAAACGACACTGGTTTCAATGACGAGAGGTCTTGGGGCTGAAGCAATCTCAACCTGTTCTCAAACTTTAAATGGGTAAGAAGCCCGGCTCGCTGGCCTGGAGCCGGGCGTGGAATGTGAGCCGCCTAGTGGGCCACTTTTGGTAAGCAGAAATGGCGCTGCGGGATGAACCGGACACCGGGTTAAGGCGCCCGATGCCGACGCTCATCAGACCCCAGAAAAGGTGTTGGTTGATATAGACAGCAGGACGGTGGCCATGGAAGTTGGAATTCGTTAACAACTCACCTGCCGAATCAACTAGCCCTGAAAATGGATGGCGCTGGAGGGTCAGACCCATACCTGGCTGTCGCCGGTGATGGAAGGGCTACACCGCGACGAGTAAGAGGGCCGCCACTGGTGCAGATCTTGGTGGTTGTAGCAAATATTCAAACAATGAACAGAAACCCACACACACTGGTTTCTGTTCTGTTATGTAACCATTTTGATTGTTTGATCAGACGGTTTGCCGACTAACGTGTCTTATGTCACTGAGACTGTAAGTTAGCATGTGCTGCTAATATCAGAACAAAGCAGAGTTATAAACATGTTATGACCCCGTCTGCACACTCTGACTCCTTCTTGCCACATCAACTGTTTTTCTGTTTTCATTCGCTGTTGTTCAGTTCTCGGTTGAATCCGGTTGCGATTACACTCAAAGCCAGTCAGTACATTCCTGTTCTTCCTGGGTTTGTTTGCAGGGAGCCCGCTGGCTTGTGCAGCAGACCGGCGTATCTCCACGAGCGGCCCAAACATGATACCAAAACATAAAGTCTAGCCAGCGAGCAGGAAGGAAGCCGGCATCGACACGAAGAGAGAAAGTGGCTGTTTCTCTACATAAAACTTTCCAGTCACTTCGCAGCGAGCGCGACGCATAAACAGGCGCATAGCCGACATTCCTGCTGCCTCTCTCACCAAGGTCAGAGGTGAGCCTCATTAAGAGGAGCAGGAATCATTGAAAGAAGCGGCGTTGGCTGGACTGGACTCAACATTCCTCTGTCGGATCATAGACGTGTCTTTATTTCTTTATACAACCCCAGCCAGCATGTCCAAACTGGGTTAAGATATCCATCAGGTCCTCCTTTGTGTGTGGGCACACGTACGCCAGATACCACGATACCCACTAACCGTGGATCATTGTCTGACAGTGTGTAAGTTTGACTTATCTTTAACTTCTGTAAACAGCTACAGTCCTCAGCGCTGATCTAGATTGAAATCAGACGTTCAGACTTTCAACAACGTCCGTCTGTAATCTTCTAAACAGGCCGATACGTGATGGATGGAAGGCGATGAGAGTGAACGGGGACAATGAGACACCACTGATGTGCACGTCCTCTACGACCAGAGGGACACTTTTAAACAACAAATACCTCCTGCGGTCGTCCCAGTCCATCGTGCTTTGTCTGTTTGTTTGTGTCTTGCACATTGTTGATGGATCGTTGTTTCACATGCTCTACAAACGTAAAGTGAAGGTGTGAAGGAATGTGTCGAGTAATCGCTCTCTTAGAGTGCTCGAACATTACAAAAAATCTTTAGAGATATCTCTAATGGAAAACGTGAACTTATAAATTGATGAAAGCTAAAAATGTACGAAGTAAGACTCGACCAATTAATCGGTTAACGATGTCACACTCTCACAAAATATCAGAAAAAATGGTCCCGGGGCGGTGGCCTAGTGGTAGAATTTCCTCCTTTTGACCAGGAGAACTTGGTTCAATTCCCACTGGCCACAAGCCGCTCCTGGGGCTACCTGATGAAGACAAAAAATACGACAAAAATATCAGTAAAAATGTTGTTGTCGATAGATTTCTGTCTGAAACTGTTTTCACCAAACACTCATATTTACAGAGTTTCCACAAACGCACCAGTATGTGATATTACACACTGCAGACTCGGAGGAAGAAAGCAGAAACAGATATTTTACTTCGTGTTCATTGGTCGGAGTGTTGAATAAACAAATGAGTAACTTTTATTATGTTATTGTGTTAAATTAACTGAAGTTTGAATTTATATAAATGTATTTATTCAGGTGCCACAGTGGTGCAGTGGGTAGCACAGTGGCCTCGCAGCAAGAAGGTCAGGGGTTTGAGTCCCAGGTGGGGACATTATTGTATGATGTCATAGACATTGATGACATCATTTAAATAACAATTTGAATTCTTACAACAAAAAATTCTCTAAATGATAGAATTCATATGGAAAATATCAAATTCCTGCTCTAAATGGTGAAATTATAACAGACTTTCACTGCAGAATCATTCTGTTTTATTTCGTCTTCTGAACCGCCTAACCCTAATGGGTTAATCGAAGTCTGTCCATGCTGATTTAAGGGGAGAGGCAGGGTACACGCCGAACAGATCGCCAGTCAGTTGCGATTATTAGAACCCAATCTAACCAATTAAATGCTTGGACACACTGAACATTTAGATGTAGAGGGAATCAGAAAGTCAAAGAACCTAAACTTTGAAACTTTAGTGTCATGGTGGCTGCTGCAACCCGAACTCAGAGGGACTACTTCAGTAAGAAAGAGACCTGCTCCGGAGCGTCGTCTCATTTGCCCAACACTCATTTTTAATCCAAAGACAAATTAAAACTCACACAGAAATAAGAGAGGACAGTCTGGACTTTAAGCGTTACTATACAGAAAGTGGGATTTACTTTTTTTGGGAGTATAGTATGAATGTAGCTGCAGAAGAAGGAGGCATTTTCCTTTTTCTGTTTAGGTATTGATCAAAGGCACTTCTTGTGGAGTAACAATTGGTTTAACTTATATTTCTGCTAAATAACTCAGGTTTACAGCTATAAAACAGTTCTTGGAGGAAATTTGGATTGACAATGTAACTGTGATAGATTACAGTAGCAGAAACCACTCATTTGTAATGTCGAGGTACCATCATGTGAGAGCATATGTAGCAGAACCAACCTTTAAAAATGATTAAACTTGTTCAGTTTTTTCTGGTTCTTATAAGTGTTGGACCAGCAATGAGCCGACCTCCTTGTCTGAATGAATGGAATTTCTGGAAGGCCGTGGACAGACCAGCCTGATTTGCTACTTCCCTATCTCGCCTGATAAACAAAAAAAAAGGAAAAAATAAAGAAACTCAAAGTTTTCTTTGGAAGACCTCAGCGACCAAGACTCAGACAGCAAACTGCATGTCACGTAAGACCTTGATACAAAGGTCAGAGTTCAAATATTTTACTGGACAAAAACATGCAAGACCGGTGGTACGAGGACGACAAATCCAGAATTCCACATTCAGCTGGATTACAACAAAGATGGGGGTTGACAGCAACTTTGTCGCCGTGTAGTCAGGTTGGTGATAAGGAGCAAATGAGAAGAGGCCACTGACTTTCCACAAAGTCAATCACAAAGTCAAATCCCAAATTTCATGTTGCTTCAGAAAAGAAAGCCTCATAAAATGGGTTTCAATGCCAACCAGCTTGACACAGGACTGCTGGAGATGAGTCAGATTCTATCTCTGACAATTTGATCGACAACTTGTGATTTGGAGGTTACTGTTTTGGTAGTATCTGTCTGACTGCATTGTGTCATGTATAAAGCACGGTGTAGGTAGCGTCATGGTGTGGACTTAGATTTCAGAACCCGGGTTTGGTTTCTTTCTTGGTGCTTCAAATGATTCATTTCACCATCCTCAGGTCACTTCCACTTCCGTCCCCAAGTGTCCTTTTTTCGTCTATGTCTTACCATTTAGCAGCTTCTGACTTTCGACATCTGCTTAGAGTTACATTAAAGTCCATGCACGCCATCGCCTTCCTAGATCACTCAGTTCCTGCAGAAGTCGGCGTATGCTTGGATTTGAGCACAAGCATGCTTCAAAGATGAGCCTTTTGGATGACAGAGTCTGGATCAAGGTTCATAAAGACCTGAAGGACAGAGTCAAGAGGGGTACAGAGTCCTGAGTTTAATCTGATGGGACGTTTGAAATAAATTAGAACAGAAACTGAGAGCCAGGTCTTCTCTTTTAAAAATCACAGCCACATCACGGATGCTCTTCTGGAAGAAACACACCCTTTGGACCTGCTGGACTTTCTTTTGTCCTAAACCTTCAGATGTTACAACATTTTTATTGTTCTTGCAAACATTCAAAAGGGCAATGCATCAGCTTTACCACCTCACCCCTGCCCCATTCCATCCCCAGGTGGGAGAGAATGGCGGGTGTCTTCAAACAAGCTGAGTTTCCTCTATGTGATCATAAATGTTTGTGTCAGTGTTTCGGTTGATTTGTCGCCAGAAAGGCAAATTCCAAAAAAGGAAATGACCACCTACGAGTGAAGAGAATCAGAAGGACAGTCATGCATGAGGAATCCCTCTTTAGACAGCCGAGTTGTTACTTTGTAATTAAACTCTCACATGTCATGGATTATAAAATTGACAGAAACAAAAGAGAAACCAGGCTGATTTCACCTTCAGGACCACCATATGGCTGTAAACCACGTCCTCACCTGAAACAAAACCTTCAAGCAGAAAGACTGCAAAAGAAACAAGTTTGTTAGTCTTTACCATAAATTTCTTGGAAATAAACTCTTTAGTAAACCTTCTTCTTCTCTCAGCATTTCCCTTCAGGGGGCGCCACAGCAAGTCAGTTTCTTCCATCTAACCCTATCTCCTGCATCTTCTTCAGTCACACCAACTATCTTCATGTCTTCCTTCACTGTATCCATGAACCTCCTCTTTGGTCTTCCTCTAGTCCTCTTTCCTGGTGGTTCCAAATCCAGCATCCTTCTTCCTATGTACTCTCTCTCTCTCCTCTGCACATGTCCAAACCATCTCAGTCTGGCCTCTCTGACTTTAAAACCTCTAACATGTGCTGTTCCTCTGATCCTGTCCATCCTGGTCACTCCCACAGAGATCCTCAGCATCTTCATCTCTGATACAAACATCTCTGTTTTCTGTCTTTTTCTCAGTGCCACTGTCTCTAGACCAATCAGCATGGCCGCTCTCACCATGGTTTTGTACACCTTTGCTTTCATTTTATCTGAAACTCTTCTATCACACATCACACCTGATACTTTTCTCCACCCGTTCCAGCCTGCCTGCACACACTTCTTCACCTGTTTTCCACACTCTCCATTGCTCTGGACTGTTGATCCTAAGAGCTTAAAATCTTCCATCTTCTTTATCCCTCTTATTTACACACAAGTATTCTGTCTTAATCTAACTAATCTTTAAATTTTTAAACTATCAATTTGATAAAAACATTGACAGTTAAATCTACTTTAAAAGAACTACCTCAGAAATTCAGAAAAATGACAGAAGACTTTCTGACAATCTGCATGTAGAAGGATGAAAGTAGAAGGAAGTTTTTTGGGGAAAAACATGTCTTGGGAGACAAAAAAGAATGAATAGATCTAAAACAAAAATAGACAAGAGGTGTCGGATGTGATTAGATCAGCAGTTCTAATCATATCTGTTACTCTGAGCAGAAAGCAGCCATGTTTCCTGGATGGTTGTTCTTCCTTATTCTGTTGCTCCGTTTAATTTCAGTAAATCGTCATGACAATGCCTTCATGACCCGCCTGGGAGAAATGTGTCTTTAATAAGATGGTCAGTGAGTAAACCCAGCCTGGTGTTATCACCATGACAGTGTTACTTCTGTACCAGTAAATATAAGTGTTTTCGTTAACACTGACATTCTCTTCTTGTGCAGACATTTCAAACCAACATTCTCGCCTTTTTTTTCCAAAATGTTAAGCATACAATTTATACAATCACAGGACATTCTTTGTGTAATCTCCTGAGAACAACTGTGTAAGTAACCCACTGTACGGCGGAGAGTTGGTGCAAAATGAAACAACAAAAAAGAAAACATGACATTTCAAAGTGATGGATAAGGTACGGAGCAGTTCTTGTTTCTGATTGGTCAGAAAGCAGGTCAATCTCTGGACTTTTCACTTACTGTTTTCACTGTGGCTTCAAACATTCCTGCCTCACAGCAAGACAGTCAGGTTCCTGAGACCCAGAGTGGGACGAGGCTTGGATCACTGTCCTTTCTGTGTGGAGTTTGCATGTTCTTCCTGTGTATGCGTGGGTTTTCTCTGGTTTCCTCCCACCCTCCAAAAACATAAATGTTAGGTTAATTGGCTGCCCGTAGGAATGAATGTGTGTGTGGATGGTTGTCTGTGTGTGGCCCTGCACCAGCCTGGCGACCTGTTCAGAGTGTATCCTGCCTCTCACGTGAAAACAGCCGGGATAGGCTCCGGCACCCCACGGCCCAGGGAGTGATAATAATAATGATACATTGTATTTATACAACGCTTCACACATATGCATTATTCATCCACCCATACCAGGTAATGGTAAGCTACTGTTGTAGCCACAGCTGCCCCGGGGCAGACTGACAGAAGCGAGGCTGCCATTTTGCGCCATCGGCCCTTCTGACCATCACCAACCAATCGTACACACACCATTCAGACTAGGCAACGTGGGTGAAGTGTCTTGCCCGGGGACACAACGGCAATTTAATCTCAACAGCCTTCCCACCGTGGCAGCTGGGGTTCCAGCGGTCTCCCATCCAAGTACAGCCCAGGCCCAGCATGCTTAGCTTCTGAGGTCTGACGGGATCAGGCATACTGTAGATAGGCTGGTACGGCCACATTCTAAACGGTTTAGAAGATGAAGCTACGAACAATCCTCTCAATGTTATTTAAATAAGAACCAAAATAAAATGAATTTCTTAAACTGATAAAATATATCAACAAATAATTTTGATATGATTTCATCCAAGATGTGCTTTTAACACGTCATAATCAGGGGCAGATCCAGGGGGGGTGAAGGCGTAAGGGCGCACATCTCCACCTTTTGGTCTACAAAAAAAAAAAAATTCTTACAACTTTAATTATAAACTTTGGGCAAAATATGCACCAAAATGCAGAAAAATTACTTACTTTTTAAAATGTTCTGGGGGTAAATGTCCTCAAACCTCTCTATACCACAGGTGTTTGTTTTGTCCATGACCGAACAGCCCCCGCTTTAGAAAATTGTGGATTTGCCCCTGATAATGTTGAAATGTGCCTTTTGACATTTTTAAATATTTCAGGGATTTCCAATGAAAGATACTTTAGATCTGGTTTCCATGTTTATCCCCTAAATGTTCCCCCTTTCTACGGTTTAGTGAAGCTGATTGGATGAAATATCCAAACATTTCCTTTAACATGTTCAGAATGTCCCTTTCAGTTTCCACATGAAGGATTCAGTTTCATTGTGCATCACTTACATTCTTGTCTCTAATCTGAATCTGGTGACTATCATCATTGTGATCAGTTACAGACTGAGCCGGTGAACAAACAGAGGAAACCTGAATCTCTGAAAAACGTCGTCTATAAATAACCTTCGTGGTCTGACCTTTTAATGAATAACAATGCATCTGCTGTTTGATCCGTTACACCCATGTCTGTTATTCTATTTATAGTAACAGGGTTACTTTTATTCTTCAAATTCACTGTTTTGGATGTTTACTTTTGTCCTAAAGAGCATCGGAAATAAAAGCAGGATCAGTTTGATCAAACACAAGCTTTAGTCCAGTCCTACGCTAATTTATTTAAGGCAGAGTAAATGCCCCCCGGCGCCCTTCCCCCCTCACACACACACAATAAATCACAGTAGAAAGTCTGAAATTAAATATAAAATTAGTAAAGACTGTGAACTTTGAAGCTAAAGAGAAAAACGTCTTTGAACATGACTTTGAGGCGCTGTTGAGGTGAGGTTGGGGGGGTCGAGGCACTGCCCTGGGCGGCTGCCTGCTGCAGTGCTCCCTGTTACTTTAGCGTATAATGTAACATTCTCTGAGTTTCTGTCCCTTTTCTGGCTATGTTTTGTCTCGTTCTGGAGATTATATTTTGAGCAAATTTTGGACGCCATTTCAGACTTTTTTGTTTCGTGTTGGACAGTTGTTTTGTTTTTTTTTAGAAATCGCCCTGCTAGCTCTTGACGGCTATCTGGTTATGGAGTCAGTCTGCCATTGACATGTTTGTCGATATGCGTGATCAGTGACCGGCTTTCGGAGCCACATCCGCCTGGTCTTGGCTGGAGGAGTTGGTTCGCTCCTGGGGGAGCTGAGGAGAAGGGGTCAATCTGGAGGAGGTGCGAAGAAGGAGACAGTCCAGAGGAGGTACTTCCTGTGTTTTTGCGGTTTCCATGGAAACGTCTGGTTGCTCACTTGAGGAACTCGAGGCGCTTACTCAGACTCAGTGAAATACAGAGAGACCAGTTTGGCGTTCTTCACTATAGCTTAGCTTTGCGACCCATTACGTTCTCTAGATTTTGGGTTACTAGGTTGGACACACTAGGTTGGTACAGCAGACACTTTAACTAATGAAAACAGATGCAGAAATAGGACAAAAGAAGCTGGACGTTCAGCATTAGTGAGGTGAGGGCGGGTACTGTTTAACAACAGAGAATCCACAATTTTTCAGTGAAGAAAATGTCATTTTTTTGTGGGATGATTTATGTTCTAAGTTTGATATGGCAGCTGTTTACACGTCATTTTTACACATGAAGATAGTCAGTCCCCTTCTTAACCATCTATCCCTTACTGGGTTACTGGGGTGCCGGAGCTCATCCCGGCTGATTCAAGGTGAGGGGCTGGGTACAGTCTGTCGCGGGGCCACACACATACAACCATACACACACTCATTCCTAGGGGCAATTTTGTAGTGGCCAATCAGCGTAACATGCATGTTTCTTGGAGGGTGGGAGGAAACCAGAGGACCCGGAGAAAACCCATGCAGACACGGGGAGAACATGCAAACTCCACACAGAAAGGCCAGTGTACCAAGCCCCGTCCCTACCCAGGACTCGAATCCACGACCTTATTGCTGTGAGGCCACTGTGCTACCCACTGCACCACCGTACTGCCATATGGAGATAATTTTATACCATAAGTTATTTCATGAGTAGTTTTATTGAGTAAAAGGAAACAAATGAGTTTTTAAAAGGAAATTTGTGGTTTTATAAAATGTAAAAAAAAATGCTTCTTTTTTATGAAATAATTGTAACATCATGTGATCCTTATTAATCATATTTACGTGATCCTTTTACTGTCAATAACCTTGGAACCAAGTACTGAAAAACCACGCCTTGTTTTGGGCTGCTCCCTATAAATAAAAATGAGATACTTCACACCCCTCCCCCACCCTGTCTTTCTAACTTGTGTAACTATGAAAACAAACACACTGGACTTTGCAAACAATTTGCTTTGATGCTCCAACGTAGGTTATAAAACTGTGGCTGTTGATTTTAAGTGTACAGCTTTAACA
Organism: Neostethus bicornis; assembly: GCA_902685375.1. NCBI lineage: Eukaryota > Metazoa > Chordata > Actinopteri > Atheriniformes > Phallostethidae > Neostethus > Neostethus bicornis. The sequence continues at coordinate 3,395,885 of LR738551.1, forward strand.
TCTGACCAACCGACCGACCAGAGAACCCTTAGGAAAGGAACTTATGGCGAGGCTTCTGAATTTCTAAGTAATAAAAAGATTGTTAAACACTGGCGTCAAAGATCAGGCAGCCAGGAAAAGCACAGTACAGCCCGAAGATGAACTGCTTTAAAAAAAGCTCTCCCAGACAAAGATTTCAACACATTACAAACCGTGATGTCTGAGTTCTATTGAAAAGTTTGGGAAAAAAAATAGGTGAAAAAATTGAAACACAATAGTTGACGAAGAAAACTTTCTGAAGCAGATTAAAAATACATCAATTTCCTTTTTAATTCAGAAGATGTCCAGAAGTGGCATCAGTTTAGAATGAGCGGAAACGGGTGGTACACCCATCCATTGTGTGGAGACGTCTAGCCAAAAGAAGGTGGCGTAGATCAGGGTAAGGAGCGAGACAATGAGGGAGGGGTACCAGGAGAGGACAACAAGGAAGACACAGATGTTAGAAGATAAGATTGTGAAAGAACCTGGTCTCCGAACTGGGCCTTCAATGAGCTGTCGAAATATTCCAATGAGATTCATGGAACACTGACCTGTCAGGGCACTCTATGGTCGTGGATCAGACCTCAGTAGCACGACACCGGGTAAACAAAGGTGATTCCAGGACTTAACTCAGATCCAGCCAGGTCTGTGGATGGAGTGATCATTAATGGGAGAGACGTGGTTTGCATAAAGAGCCTTCAAACGTCAAAACAAGCAAAACATAGAAATAATACCCGTAAAAACAATGACCTTCAAATTAATAACTGGCCAATCAGATGCACCGATTAAACAATGAGGTGGCTGGGATGTTTGACAGATTTTACTTAGCCAATAAGAGCAAGAAGTCAGACTGACTATAGTTAGGGTTTCCGGTAACCCTTCAAAAAGCTTGCTTCTGGTTGTGATGCTGGTTGGAATGGCAGTTGCCATCCCAACGCAGACTTAATGAATTACTGAATAATTCCAGCTCCAAACAATAGTGATTGAATTGGCTTCATTCAGATGGTACACCACTAGCTCCACATCTTCTACAGTCAATGCTAAGACCGTGCTCCGTGCAGACGTGGAAGATTCCCAAAACTCGTGGAGTTTAAGCGCACCCGCGTTTATAGACATTGTAGTAGCTGTGGATGCATCCAGCAAAAAAACGTCGGGGTCATCAGTGTGGATTTGGTCAATAAAAGGAGTGAGCGCATGAATCTACGTATTCAAGTAAATTTTAATCCAAAACAACAGACGTTACAATATGACATCATCAAAGCGTGCCCCTCTTTAAAGTGGAAACAACGGCTAATCGAACACACAGTCTTTGGTGAATTATGTCACCACAAGGGAATAAAAAATCAAAAAGAACTATTTGTAATGTCATTTTTCTACGTTTGGGAGGCAGCATTTAAAAATTTGGCAGGGCGTACATGGCCCTCGGTTTGTGTCAAACTGCGACCTGGGGGCCAGAAGTGGCTCACAGAGTAATGAGACTTTCAGGCCATGAAACTTGACCAAGTGGCTCTTGGAGATGGTTCGTTCTTAAAGTCTTCACTTGATGCAACCTTAATATTACAAATCCCAGAATAACATTTTCATCTTTTGGTGTCAATCGACAGAACGTTCTCTCCTTTGTTGACCGCAGTCGTAGCGAACTAAAACTAGAACCTGAGAAGTCTGCATGCACATTATTATTATGCTGCCATGTTCCATATTAAGTTAAACTTCACTTGTAACACATAATGACGGAATCTGAGGAATTCTAAAGAAGTTATATTTATCAAATCTCAATGTACGCCCGCAACTTTGTTCCTATTTTGAATTTTAAGGCCCTTCAGGAACTGAATTCAGACGTCCCGCCCTTGCAGGAATAAACTCTTTTTTACCACATGAAGTTGATCTTAAATTTCTCAGTCACAGTTCTGGAAACAGTGAAGGCTTTAAACTCCAACCATAGTTTTGTTCTAAAGTAAAACCTTCAACTTATCAGTGGAAAAAGTAAATCATCAGTAAACAATCGAGGGTTATATTTGGTTGAAACCAGATAGAGGAGCTGCCCACGGTTTCCTTTTGTCAACTTGCAGGAAACAGACATGAAAATAATGATGTCGTCAGTGGACACAAACGTCGGGTCACGGACTGGTTTTACTCAAACACTAGATAGTGCCCACGGAGCAGCACTCAAACGCTGATTAAAGATGACTCAGGTTGTAATTTATGTCATTTGGACACTTTATTAGATGAGACTAATTGAACTGATTTACTAATGATTCATAATGAGTGTGAGTTCCTGTATCTTCTAAGAATGATAATAAAAGACTGATGTCATTTACACACATTCATGGACATAAACTCATCAATACATATTTTTAGATATGCATACAGTTGGGTGCTCTCCATGTATCCATGAGTTTTTAACATGGTTTTTGTCATAACCCCCTCCCTTGCCACCAGATGGAGCCTTGGACCTTCCCTCATCTCCCTCATTAGGGACACTTGAGGGTAATTAGTCTGGTAAGGAGGGCTCAGGTGGTGATTAGTCAGTTGTGGATGGGGCACACAGGTTTGGGGGAGACGGCAATTCAGTGGTTAGAGCGTTCGCGCGCGGACCAGAAGTTCGCGGGCTTGCATCCCACAGAAAGCACGTCCAGGGTCCTTGGAGAAGACACCTAACCCCCGTTTCTCCCACCTTTGGTGCCGTTGAAGGGCAGCCTGCTGCGGTGTAAGGAGTACAGCACACAAATTTCCCCAGTGAGGGATGAATAGAGTAATTCTTTATCCTTTATCTTTAAATGGTTCTCTTAGGGTGGTGGCAAGACACCCGGATGGAAAGTGGGCGATGTGGGGAGGTGGAAACAGTTGAACATGTATTGTTGACGTGTGGTGTGCGTATGACGGGGAGAGGGCGGTTATGTTGGGGATATTAAGCAATTCTGGGTTAAGAGTGGTGGATCTGAAGCGAGTGTTGGGATTGGGTGGTCATGGATGGGGGTCGAAAAGCGTTGATATGTTTGTTGAGAAGAACAGGATTGTTGAGTAGGGTGTGAGGATTTGTAGTGTCAATACGAGGCGGTGATGCGCCAGAAGGGTGCTTCTGCCATTAAAACTCAAATAGAAGAAGATTAGTCTGATGATACACACCTGTGGATCCAGGTGCCTATTCAAAGGGAATCTCTTCAAACGTCTTTGTTGGGTCATCACCGTCACCACCATCCCTTCCAGCCCGGTCTTCTGTCCTGGCTGCCTGACCATAAGTTACATCTTTGAACTTTGTTATATTATTTGAAGTTTTTGATCCTGAGTTGATCCTGTGTCCTTTGCCTTACAGCTTCACTGGACTTTTGGTTAATAAATCCCAATTTGTTGTCCTGCATATGGGTCCTCCTTCTCCTCTTTCCACATCCTGACACATAGTTCTGCTCATTCATGTGTGGGTTCCACCTGTGTATACACATGTTCTTCCAGCCAGGTGTGACTTTTCTAACGGATCCCTGCTTCTTTTAATCTATCCCTAAATTTTCTATGAGTAAATAAAAGTTCTAATTGTTGATGTGTTCGGTCCTTACTGTCAGAAACGCCTCCAAACACACTCAAAGTCACATTTTAATTATTTCGAACCCCAGTGATGGAGTCTAGAAATGAGGAGCAGGATGTGTACACTTGACTTGGTGACACGTCTTACACAATAAAACATCTTAGTCAGTTCCTTCAGGATTTTATAATCACGACTGGTAACACAAAATCAACCAAACTCCTCAAAGTAACTTTGGTTAACCGCCAAATCTTTTTAACAACTAGGTCTTAAATCCTGTTTGAGATGAGTTTTGTGATTAATTTAATTTGTAATGTGTGTGTGAACAAGCTGTGTGTGTTCGTAGTGTCAGCAGTTATCCACCAATCAGAACATCCAGTTTTCAAAACAAGAGAGAAGAACGTGGAACCAAATCAACACAAAGAAATCTGTGGAAATGTTTAACTGAACCACATGTTCAGAGACGAGTTTAACACTTTAGAAAATGAAAAGTAGATCAAATTAATCCTGATTTATGGGATTTAATCCACTTTTTTCAGTAAAACTGGTTTTGTTTCTTCTTTTAACATCTCAATTAATTGTGCTTAAAATGGTCGGAAAGTTGATTAATTGTAAACACATAAGTTTTTGGGGGTTAAAAATTGCAAGTTTTACTGCAACTTTAGAAAAATTGCTCATAAAAATTCCATTTTAGACCAAAACAATCATAAAAATGTAAAATCTTGGAGGAGCTCATTCGTTATTAGTCGTCTATAAAAAGACGTGGTTGTTTCTTTCAGTTTTCTGTGACAGGCTTGTGTTTGTGATCTAACCCTACAGGGTGTCATACGGTGGGCTCGGATGATGAAGCCACCCTTCCTGGAGGGCGCCTTTCTCCTATCGTAATGAATGAAGGTCATCGTGTCGAGTGTCTCCACACGATAAACCTGCAGAGCTGAACCCTTTAAGCGAACCTTCATGGAAAGTAGATAAAAAGATAGAAAGCTGTTTGTGTTTTTAAAAAACTTCTTGAGACTAAAATTAGTCGTCTGAAGATCTGCATACGCTCGGACATAAATGGAGTTTAATTATAAAAAGAAGAATAAAAACAAAGATGTTTGAAGTTATGGAATTTATGAGCCGTCCGATTGGTGCGATAAAACGTCGGTGCAGAATCAGGATTGTTTAAACAAAGATAAACATTCTCAGTGGGCTTTTAAACAATGCCCCCCTCCAGCCGCCTCTAAATCTACTGTTTTATAATGACATGTTAGTGTCTGGGAAGGAGCTGGAATTTAGCCGTCGCTGGAATTCACATTCCTTTGTGAACAAAGTCATTGTATTGGCTTTATCGCCCATATTTTTAGATTTCAAGCCCAATCAGGAAAAGCTGCAAGAAAAAAAACACAAATTCCAGGAACATGACAGCAGGGTTACAATCCTGTAGGATCATGGAGTAAAAACTCTACAGAAGCATCTCGACCAACCTCAATGGTTCAAATGTAACACAGGGCTGTTAGACGTTCTGAGGATTTCTAAAAGTACAGTTGGAGGTAGAGCCTTTACGTTAAAAGGCGCTGCCCCCGGGCGGCTGCCTGCTGCGGTGCCTCCTGTTTCTTCGGCGTCTGGTCGTCTATTTCTGCATTTTTTTCCACTCGGTTTCTGTTCGTCTTTTGCTTGTGTTTGGTCCCGGTCTGGAGATGTGACTTTGTGCGCTCTTTGGACGTTGTTTTGGACTGCACTGTTTTGCTTTAGACAGCTTTTTTTATGCTACCCGTTTTTTGGTTTCTACGGCTAACTCTGCGTTTTGCTGGTCGTGGAGTCGTCTCGCTTTGTTAGCGTGGACTCAACCAGCAACTATCTCTGAACAAGTTCCACCGTGGCTGGAGGAGTCTATGCAGTCCCAACATAGACTGGAAAGAGACGATCAGAAAGGAGGCGTTTTGAGCCCAGTGTCCCTGCCGTTGTCATGGGTAACATCCAGATGCTCACTGGCAAGATGGAGGAACTGGGGACGCTCGTTCTGAGCAGGAAAGTGGAGGGGCCACTTTGGTGTGCTTCATTGAAGCCCGACTTCATGGACTCATTATGGACTGTTTTTCTTAACCGTTCAGTCTCCAGCTTTTACACCGTGTAAGCAGACCGGGAAGGCATCGAGGTGTTAGCACTGCAGCATCAAATTTACCTTCAGGGATTAATAAAGTATTTTCAATTCAATTTACCCTTAAACTGTTACCCTAGTTGAGGGGTAACAGGCGGTTACCTCCAGACTCAGTGTCTCAATCCAAGATTAGGAGGAAAGAATCCTCGTTGGACAAGCTTTTAAGATTCATTTCTTAAACAGTTCTAACTTATTTGACTGGTTTTAGTTGTTATTCCATTGTTTTTTTCCGTCTTAGTCCAGTGTTCCCTCTCGGGGATCCTCTGCCTGCTAGGTCTGTCAGGTCCTTGTTGTGGGGGTCTGCCTGGCCTGGGTGGCGCGGGTCCATCTCTTTAGCCATATGACTTTTGTGGGTGCCTGTGCTTCTTGGATCCATGTGGATCCTTGTGGTTTTGGCCCATGTAGTAAGGGGCAGGCCAGCTTCTACAGTTATGTTTGCATCCTCTTGTCTCTGCATCCTTCCTGCACATCCAGATGTTCCTCTCTACATCCTTCTTGCATGACCAGATGTTCCTCTCTGAGTCGTTCCAGCACATCTGGACGTTGCAAAGTTTGAACTCACCGTTGCGCAAATGTGAAAATTGTTTGTCAGAAATCAACAAAATATACAAATAGATTTTTAACTTAAAGGTGGGACCAGAAAAAAAACAAAACATGGACATGGGTTTAAAGAATTTTTAGTCTTTGTGTTTTTACAGAACAGATTTGTGTTGAATTTATTTCTATTTTTGCTTTATTTTAGTCAGATTCTTCCATCTTTCGCCACAGGATTCAGATTCAAAATGTCCAGTTTTCTATTTTTTTTTCTACAACTATTCATAAAAAAAATCACTTTTCTTTCGGTGGACATAATTACAGACGTACGATGATCCAAACTAACAGATGTTTACTGTTCCACAAAGAGCTTCACTGATTCTATGTTTCAGTCTGCTCACTATGAGGATCTGAATAAAAAACTTTTGGGAAAGCCATTTATCTCATGGTTCTCTCGCCCACCACCAGAGGGAGCCCGGGCCTGTCTTTCAAATTTCTGATTAGGGACACCTGATGGTGATTGAGGAGCTGCTTATTTAAAGGTAGCCTGCCTGGCCTTCGGTGTCGGACCATCATCTTTTCCAGCCGGGTCTTCCTCGATGTCTGACTATGAGATACCTTCAACATTAACCACAAGACATTCCAGTGAAACATATGGTTTTCTTTTACAGTTTAAACTCGACTCCTTTACTTAATAAATCATGTTTATCATCCTGGGTCCTCGTCCTCCTTCTGCACCCGCATCGTAACCATTTTCTCGTTGGCACAATCAACGTATATTTTCCAGTTTGTTCTTTCAACACCAAAATGAAAAAAATGTGTTTCCTTTTTCTTGAAATCTTTATTTCTGCACATTTTAACAATAAAATACTTCAATCAACACTTCAGCTTTATTTATTTAAAGCAGATTTGGGTCATATTTAGAAAAATGGGCCATATTTATTTTGGGTAGAGGGTGGGAAAGTCTGTCTGGGTCGTTAAGGTCAGACATGGTCCACACTAAAGGTCCATGGTGGGGTTGCTTTTGTCTGACTTGCCCTCCTTAACCATTTTAGATTAAATAACTCCAGAATGGGAATGACTGGAGTTGTTATTCTCACAGCAACTGGAAGCCATCAAGGTTCACTCACAAACAATCAACAAACACAATCAGTTATAACAGTAAATGTGTTCAATGAATTCCGAGACATTTTTTTTTTTGAACGATCTAACACCCAAATTTGAGCGTTCACCAACTTCTACACGTGTTTGAAAATCATTGATCATTTTGAAAATTTCACATTTTATACATGAAAATAATTAATCCTTTCCGTTCCATTACATTCCGTTGTCTTCTGCTCATCCGGGGACAGGGTCGCGGGGTAACAGCCTCAGATGGGAAGCCCAAGCTTTGCTCACCCCAGCTGCATCCTCCAGCTTACCCGAAAGAATCCCGAGTGGTCCCCCAGCCAGCTATGACACATAGTCTCTCCAGCAGGTCTGGGGTCTGTCTCTTGGTCTCCTCCCGGTGGGACGTGCCCAAAACACCTCACCAGCGAGGTGCTCGGGGGGCATCCTGACCAGATGCTCGAACCATCCCATCTGGCTCCTCTCAACCTGGAGGAGGAGCAGCTCGACACCGAGCTCCTCCCTGATGACAGAACTCCTCACCCGATCTCTGAGTGAGAGCCCAGCCACCCTGCAGCTGGGCATTACAAATTAAGTTGGGAATTGTTTGGACAGCCTCCTGTGCCTGATACAGATTTTCAGGGCACGGTAACTTTTTAAAATTGTCACCGCTTTAATGCCCAGACCCGTTTTTAATTTCACTGACAGATCAGTGCGTCAATCACAGAGTTGTCATAGTGATCGCTTTGCACTCTCTTTTGCTTGTATGACTACAAAATAGCGACACGTTGTCATTATTATGAGTAACTACAGTCAGCACCGGCTTATTAAGAGATCATTATGCATGCGTCACTTCATTTGCATGATCCATAATCGGAGTTCTACTATGGTGGTTGGTGGAATGGAGATCAAGTTGTCTCCTACTGGTACAATTTATAACCCTTTATGAGGTTTTATGAGGTGTCAGGGTTGAGTACTGGGAGAAAAAACCCAAATAAAAAATACCAGTTCAAAACGGTTTATTGAAAGGATGAGGGATTTAAGGTGGAGTTGGCTGGCTAGAGGCTTGGCGGAATAAAAACCAAAAGTTGGCAGCACAAGGCAGGCAAGGTTTAGAGGTTCCAGGGCAGAGGGTAGACTTGGGTTCCACAATCAGACAAGATCTAACACCATGACAGAGAGGGGAAACGTCACAGACAATTAAACACCGTGGAAAGGGAGGGCAACGCCTTTAAAGACTGGAGACAAGTGAGAGGCAAGTGAGAGGCAGGTGTGGCAGGGAGATAAGATGGAGTTAATTGGGGATGGGGTAGGGTTGGACCAGGATGATGGAAATAAAGAAGAGAATAGAGGATTCCTTACAATAAGGAATCAATCTCAAATTTGTGTGTCGTAAACAACTGAGCAAAAAGACCTGCTGAGCCAAAGCCTTACACAATTCTTCATAAATGCAGCCCCAGATTTTTGTGATTTGTTTTATAGAGTACCAAAAATGATCATCAGTAGCGTTTTAGGGCTAATGATTCTAAACCCACAAAAAAAAAACAAGAAAAATTACCAAAACAAGATTAATTGTGTACGTCTACATAAAAATTATGTAGAGTGCTACCAGCCCATAATAAGCACTTAAAACTAAGGTCTAAACTCATTTGGTCAATAAGAGCCAAGTTTTTATTTGTCAAAAAACATGTAATATTTTAAACATACCAGCAGGTGGCAGTAGTACCCTGTGGTTTGCTGTAGTTCATCCAGTGGCCACCAGAGGACACTGCTGTGCCAAATTCAGACAAATCCTTGTTTGTAGTTTTCATAATAATTTATTTAAAGTGTGTTCATTTGTCTTTAAAATTGATTCATTGTCATTGTTTTTGGTCTCAGTTTTTCAGCTGTATTTGAATAAATGTCCAGTAGGTGGCAGAACATCCCACTGATCTGGGATTTTCAGACTCAAAGTGTTATTCCACCAAAAAACACCAGATGGCGCTGTTTTACCATCTTGGATGAAAAGAAATAAAACAAATTCAAGTTTAATTAAGTCTAAAGAATGAGAGTTGAGATTAAATTCTTACTTTTTTTGTTTATATTGATAATAAAGTTTGTTTTTTATAGATTAAAGTTTGTCCAAACTGAAAAACCCATATTCAATGTTTCCTCTGAGCTGCGCGCCTGCGCTATTGCGCACTGCTCGCAAGTTAATAGCGCACAACATAAAAATCTATTTCAACTAAAAATGATAAAATGAGACAAAACTCCGGAACATATCTCTTTCTTCTTTCTTTCTAAAACAAATTGCTTCGAATCACTGCTTCGGAGTTTGGCTCATCACTTCTGCTGACGTCACAAAAGAGGGAAAGTTTTTGCTCCGCCCCCTTCTGCTCAGGAAGCTTGTGTGTTTGCTCAAACACATAAAAAAATTCACCATCGAAGCCAACCCACCTGGTCTTGGATTGGCTTTGATGGTGGGGGAGGAAGCCGGTCAGACCTGGCAGGCCCAAACGATCTGTGAGGGTCTGCTGGGAACGTCTGGTAGATCCTTCCGTCAGAGAGAGTTTCAACTCACACCTCTGGCAGAGCTTCTCACAGGTACCGGAGAAGGTGGGGGACATCGAGTCAGAGTGGACTCTGTTCCGCACCTCTATTGTCGAGGTGGCAAGCCGAAGCTGTGGACCCAAGGTCATCGATGCCTGTCGTGGCGGCAACGCCCGAACCCGCTGGTGGACACCAGTGGTGAGGGATGCCGTCAAGCTGAAGAAAGAGTCCGACCGGGCCTTTTTGGCCTGTGGGACTCCTGAGGCAGCTGACAGGTATCGGCGGGCGAAGCGGAACGCAGCTTTGGTGGTCGTTGAGGCAAAGGCCCGGGCTTGGGAGGAGTTTGGCGAGACCATGGAAAACGACTTCCGAATGGCTTCAAAGAAATTCCTGAGCCGCCGGTCCATCATCCGGCGGCTCAGGAGAGGCAAGCAGTGCACCATCAACACCATTTACGGTGGGGATGGAGAGCTGCTGACCTCGACTCGGGACGTTTTGGATCGGTGGAAAGAATACTTTGAAGACCTCCTCAATTCCACCAACATTTCTTCCGATGAGGAAGTAGAGTCTTTGGAATCCGGGATGGGTCTTTCTGTCTCTGCTGTCGAGGTCGCCGACGTAGTCAAAAAGCTCCGAAGCGGCCGGGCTCCGGGGGTGGATGAGATCCTAACCCTAAACTATGTCATAGATCCTGGGTGCCTTGCTGGTGAGGTGTTTTGGGCACTTCTCACCGAGAGGAGATTCAGAGGTAGGCTGCTTACCAACTAGAGAGACAATCTTTTTTGTATCATACTGTATTAATTCCTCCTGGGGGAATTCCTGTGCTGCATTGCACCGCAGCAGGCAGCCAATGACGGCACCCATTGTGGGAGAAACAGGGAGTTAGGTGTCTTCTCCAGAGAATCCTAGGCATGAGCTCAGTGTGATTTGGACAGGCAACTGTTTGGCCTAAAGATGGCAATTTTACCTCTGAGCAATGCCTCCTCCGATGTCTATGTCTCACAGCTGGACAGGGAACACCTCAGGATCCTTCCGGGTGAGCTGGAGGATGCCGCCGGGTGAGAGAACCCTGGGCTCCCCGTCTGAGAAGGTTTTATTACACGTTTGTTTCTCTGAAATTCTTTTAAATTGATCAATAACGTGTTGGCTTAGGTGACATTTTTACATTTGATATTTTTATGTCATGAAAATTTTACCTCAGTTATTTCCCACAAAAAATTGGAAAGATTTGCATATTTTTTTGTAATTTTCCAAAGTAAAAAATTGGCAGAAAATTTGGAGAAATTAACAAAAATTTGTGAATTTTTACCAATTTTTTTTTCTCAAAGATTTTTGGAAAAACTTTTCAATTTTTTTTAAAAAATTATAAAAAACTAAAACAATAAAAAAAAATTTAATAAAACTTTTATTTGAATCAAAACCAATGAAATTAAACAAACAATCAAATTAAACAACATCGTTGTTAATTTGTTTCCACGGAAACGTCTTCGTTTTTTCTCTCTTCGGTCGTCGTGGCGATCGAAGCCACTCGACGGGCGAGTCTCTCCATGACGACGTCAGCGGTCGACGTCAAACTGTGCTGAAAAAAAAAATGAAGAAAGACGCTTTATTTAAACAAAATAAATAAAAAAAGCTCTCAAAATAAAAGAAAAAAAACTGAAAAAAAAACCTTTCAAAGAAAAAGAAAAACAAACTGGGAAAAAAACACAATAATTAAATAAAAAGATGAAAAAAAATTCAAATTAAAAAAAAAATGAAGACACTTTATTTACACATAAAAAAGGAAAAAAAAACTTTCAAAATAAAACTAAGACAACTGAAAAAAAAACTTTACAAACAAAAACTAAATTAAACAAAACAAAAATATTAAGTTATTAACAAAAATTTAAAGCAGAAAAAACTTTAAATTCTTGAAATGACACAAAAGTTAAAGTTTCAAAGTTTTTTGAAAAGATTTTAGGATTTGCAAAAAAAATGCTTGTAAAAAATTAAAACTTGACTAATTTTTCAAATTTTGTGTGATGTTCGAAATTTTTCTAAATTTATGCAATTTATCAAAATGTTTTTGAAGATTTTTCTTTAAAAAAAATTAAAAAACAAGTAAACAATATTTGTTAAAAATTTTAACACAAAAAAACCTAAAAGTAAATTTTTAAAAAGTTGAAAGTGTCTAAATACCGTGAAAAACTGTAAAATTTAGGTAAAAATTTGTTAAAGTTTTTAAAAGTTGTAAATTTAATATTTTTGTAATTATTTTTCTAAAATTTTTTTTTATTCTCATGAAACTTTTGTCAATTTTCTTAATTTTGTCATTTAAAAAAAGTTATGCTTTTTCTATAAATTTTTTTTAAATATCTTTTTGTTTTTGAAATTAAAAAAAATTCTTAAAATTCTTAAAAACTTTAAAAAAAAAAAAAAAAAAATCGATAAAATTTTCAAAATTTTTGAAAATATAAAAAAAAATAAAAAATGGAAAAATTCAAAATTTTGTATGTTTTCTGAAATTTTTTTACAAATTTTCAAACCAGTATTTTAGCATTAGCATGTTAGCATTAGCACGTTAGCATTAGCACGTTAGCATTAGCATGTTAGCATTAGCACGTTAGCATTAGCACGTTAGCATTAGCATGTTAGCATTAGCATGCTAACCTGTAGAATGTGTAAACCCGTTAGCGTTAGCACCGCTAACTCCTTCACACCGTCGTTCGTCAAATCTTCGTAAATAATCGACAGCAACGGACTTTTGAAGCTCCGCCTCCACTGAAAAAAAAAAAGTTAAAAAAAAAAATTTTTAGTAAAATCTAGACAAAACTTTAGAAAAAACTCTAAGAAAATTACAAAAAATACATTCCAAAAAAAAAGAAGAAAATCGCAAAATTTGCAACAAAAATAAAACAATCAGAAAACTAAAAATTTCTAAAAAAAAATAGTTTCAACATTTTTTAAAAATGACCTCATTAGCTCATTTGCATACCAACCTGCAGCGTGAATCCTCCCTCGTCGTCAACGTCTGGTCTTTTTTTGTAACACAGCAGCTCGTGGCCGAACGTCCCGATCAGAATCTCTGCCTCTCCGTCAAAATCCAGGTCGATGACGAGCGAGCAGAGGACGGCGTCTGATTGGTCGCTTCCGGGAAGAAACGACGGATTCGAGAAACCAAGTTTTTCTACGTTTCTAAAAAAAAAAAAAAAATAGTTTGTTAGCATTTTTATTTTTTTATGCTAAAAACTAAGATTCTTGTCAATTTTTTGGTAAATTTTTATGCATTTTTTTCATAAATTTTTGGCCTTTTTTGCTAATTTGTAAAAATTTTTTATTTAGTTTAAGTTTTCTATATGACTTTTTTGGATCTGGAGAAGGCATTCGATCGTGTCCCTAGGGGACTCCTGTGGCGGATGCTCCGGGAGTACGGAGTCTCGGAGCCCTTAGTACGGGCTGTCCGATCTTTGTACGACCGGAGCCAGAGCTTGGTCCGTATAGCTGGCAGTAAGTCGATTCCATTTCCAGTGAGAGTTGGACCCCGCCAAGGCTGCCCTTTGTCACCGATTCTGTTCATCACCTTTATGGACAGAATATCTAGGTGCAGCCGAGGCGTTGGAGGGATCCGGTTTAGTGACCTCAGGATCGAATCTCTGCTTTTTGTGGATGATGTGGTCCTGTTGGCTTCATCGGACCGTGATCTCCAGCTCTCGCTGGATCGATTTGCTGCAGAGTGTGAAGCGGCCGGGATGGGAATTAGCGCCTCCAAATCCGAGACCACGGTCCTCGCCCGGAAAACGGTGGAATGCCCCCTGCGGGTCAGGGACAGGGTCCTGCCCCAAGTGGAGGAGTTTAAGTATCTTGGGGTCTTGTTCACGAGTGGGGGAAGGATGGAGCGGGAGATCGACAGGCGGATCGGTGCGGCGTCAGCAATAACTAGGACGCTGCATCGGTCCGTCGTGGTAAAGAGAGAGCTGAGCCGAAAAGCAAAGCTCTCGATTTACAAGTCGATCTACGTTCCTACCCTCACCATGGTAACCAGGATCTACGTTCCTACCCTCACCATGGTAACCAGGATCTACGTTCCAACCCTCACCATGGTAACCAGCTGTGGGTGGTGACTGAAAGAATGAGATCGCAGATACAAGCGGCTGAAATGAGCTTCCTCCGCAGGGTGGCTGGGCTCTCACTCAGAGATCGGGTGAGGAGCTCTGCCATCCGGGAGAAGCTCGGTGTCGAGCCGCTCCTCCTCCAGGTCGAGAGGAGCCAGATGGGGTGGTTCGTGCATCTGGTCAGGATGCCCCCCGAGCGCCTCGCGGGCAAGGTGTTTTGGGCACATCCCACCGGGAGGAGACCAAGGGGCAGACCCCGGACCCGCTGGAGAGACTATGTCTCACAGCTGGCCGGGGAACGACTTGGGATACTTCCAGGTGAGCTGGAGGATGCAGCCGGGGAGAGAGAGGCCTGGGCTGCCCGTTTGAGGCTGTTGCCCCCGCGACCCGACCCCGGAACAAGCGGAAGATGACGGAACGGAACTTTTTTCTTCATTTTTAATAAAAAAATTTCTACTAATTTTTTTAATTAAATTTTTTATTTATTTTTTTGTTTGTTTGTTGTTTTACTTAGATTTTTTTAAGTAAACATTTTTCATTTAACTTCTTAATGTAATTTTTTGACGTTGACGTTGTTAAAAACTCACCTGTAAACAACGGCCGTTTCGATGCAGCTGCAAACCAACAAATTAAAAGTTTCTGAAAAAACAATAAACAAACTTTATGATGATGTCATTGTATCTGATACTTCCTTAATTTTAAAGCCCTGTGATTGGCTGTACTAAACAGCCAATCACTCACAGGGCTGTGATTGGCTGTACCAAACAGCCAATCACAGGGTTGTGAATCACAAGGTTGTGATTGGCTGTGCCAAACAGCCAATCACAACCATTAGATCTGGGAACTCTTATGTTATAAAAAAAAATAATATTTGCTAAAATTACAAAATGTTGCTAAAAAAAATGACAAAATTAAGAAAAAAAAAAAAAATCGCGAAAAACTATTGATGAAAATTTACATCAATTTAACTTAAAAAATTTTGAAAAAAATAATTGCGGAAAAATGTATGAAATTTACAATTTTTTTTTTTTTTAGAAAGATTATTCAGTCACAAAAAATGCCCAAAATGTCTAAATTTAGACAGACAAAAATTTGCAAAAAATTCTGAAAATTCTAAATTTTGCAAATTTTTGTAAAAAAAAAAAAGTCAAATTTTTTTTGAACATTTGCAAAAAACATAAAAAGTTTCTAAGATTTCTGATGACATTATGATGACATCACTCACCATGGTCCTTCGATGTGATGACATCATCACGTCGCTCTGTCCCGGTTTTTAAATTAAAAATTAAAACTGAAGAAATCGGACCGTCGAACTGAATTTTCCAGGTTTTTAAAATAGAAATTGTTTCATTGGTTTGGACTAAATTTAAAGCGACGCTACCGTCCTGGCAACCGATGGCCGTGAGGCGACGCCCCCCGGAGACGGGCTGGATGTTTAACCAAAGGACGCTGCGGAGGAAAAAAAAAAGAGGGAGAGGGCAGAAGGGTTACTGTGGAGATCGTGAAAAAAATAAATAAATAAAGGCATTAAAAAAATATATAAACCGTTTAAAAAAAGAAAACAACCTATTAAAAAAATATTATAAAAACGAAAAAAGAATAAGAATAAAGCATAAAGAAAACTTAAAAAAAAAAACAAAACAGTAAAATACAATAAAAAAAAACAAAACATTTAAATAAAATTTAAAAAAACGTTAAAAATCATTAGGAAAAAAATTTATAAAAAAAACTATTCAAAAAACATAAAAAAAACCCACCATTAAAAATTATTAAAAAAAAATAATAAAAACATTAAAAACCATCATTAAAAAAAGTTTAATAAAATAAAGTTTTAATAAAATAAAAGTGTTTTATTTTATTATAAATATTGTTTATTTAAAAATATTTTTATAAAATAAAAACATTAAAACTTTGGGTTTTTTGTTTAAAAAACAAACATTAAACATTAAAATAAACATGCTAACAACGCTAACATCGCTAAAAGCTAATTTCACGTTAAAATTGTTCAAATTAAACTCACTTGCTCGAAAAATCCTGAAGTTCTGGAAAAAAACGTTCGACTGGTTTTTCTTCAAATTGATGAAGCGACGCGTTCTAAAAAAAAAAAAAGTTATTCCTGTAGCAGTACCATCCATCTAGCACAGAGATGGGCAAACTTTTTATTTCACGGGCCAACGTGAGGTCTAGTCTTTGGCAAAGGGGCTGAAGAGGATCAGATGGATGGCATGTTTTGGTAACCTCTAGATTAGACCAAAAGAATGACGCTAGATTTTAAACAAGCACTAAATGTTACATCAAGAGCGTAAAATTTCAAATCTAGAGGCGCTAGGTCTGAAATCTAAGTGCTTGATGTAACATTTTGTTTGTTTTAACATTTAACACGCTTGTTTACATGCGTGTATTGGCCCCGATGGCTTTCCATATCTGTTTACGCTGTTTATTTTGACAGCGTGCACATCACGGAGACACACACATTTTAATGGGAACAGTGTTGTTGTTTTCTCGACAAAGCCAATAAATCTAGAAAGCGCCATCTAGTGAGGATATTCAGCCGCATTTGGCCCGCGGACCGTTGTTTGCCCAGGCCTGGTCTAGCTTTAGCATCCTGCTAACACTAGAAGCCTGTTTGCGTCGGCATCGTACTAACCTCTTTGTAAAGGTGAATTTTTTTTTCGGTTCCGCTCAAAAGAAAAACCGTCTCTGAAACTCCGAATTCTTCAATTCTGGAAAAAAAAAAAAATCAGTATAATAAAAAAATTAATTATAAAAATAATATTAAATTATTAATTCTTTCTTTTATTCAAATTTGGTTTAAAATAATTTTTATATATTTTTTCTTTTTTAAATTTTTTTAAAGTTTAATTTTTTTTTTTTTTTTTAAAACTCAATGAATCTTGGATTTGTTTTTGCTTTTTAAAATGTTTAATTATTAATTAATCAGTTTACTTATTTTTGATCACACAGTTTTTTTTGTTTTTTTTTTTATCACATTGTGTTTTTTTTAACCAGTGGTGTTTTTTTGACCACGTGGTTTCCACGGTAACGGTGACTCACTCGGCGTGGTAGAGCTGAAACGGCGTGAATCGAAGCTCGAGGTTCAAACAACTTTCTGGAAAAAAAAAATACAAATTCATTAAGAAAATAAATTTTAATTTGAAAAGAAAAAAACAAAATTCACCAAATTCTCAAAATCAGACCACTTTATGGCAGTTTTAAATCAAAGTTTTGTCAAATTTTAGCAGACTTTCTAAATTTTGAGGAGAAATTTTTACATTTTTTGTTTTCTCAATTTTAGCAAATAGTTAAATATTTAAAAAAATTTTAACACTTTTTACAAACTTTTCTCATTATTTGCAAAAATTTATAAAAAAAAATTGCTAAATTTTTTAAAGTTTTTTTGTCAGTTTCATTTTTTTCTTCATCTCCTTCTCGTTACCGCGGTGACGTCACGCCTCGTCTACTCGTTACCGCGGTTACTCACGTGCGATGGATTCCAGGTTAAATTCGTTTCCTGGTTCATAGTCGCAGTAAATGTTTAAAAATGGCGTCGCTTTGTCTCCTGAATCCTAAAAAAAAGATAAAATGTGACACGTTAAATATGGCTGCCGTCGCCGTAGTAACAAGGTCAATAATATTATTAATAATATTAATAATATAAACCTTAATGAACGTGATTCCGACGACTAAGCCTCGTTTGGGCGGCGACTTCGTGAACGAGTCGATGGAAACAATTTCAGCGTCGACTGAAAAACAAAAACAAAACACATTAACACACTGAAACATGAGCTAATACATGCTAATACTGAGATATGTTGTGGAAAAAGTTTCAAAAAAGTCTTCTGGACAGTTTAATTCTTGATCGAGACATTTCGACTTCCATCCGGAAATCATTTTCAATCTGAATGAAATGGACAGAAAACTGGATCTATTTATACTAACCTGAGTAAAAGGTAAAAAAAACAGTAAGAAGGGCTCGACCAATGAGCCTGTGTTCGCTATGATGACCGTGAATGGCTCCTATTGTAACCACAGACCAGTAAACGACCCTATCATAATAATGCTAAAAGCCTAGTGAATAGAAATTCCTGCTAACGAGAGGCGTGAATCTGGTGTTCTCTTTGGTCCAGGGCTTCAGAATGCTGCTGTAAATCCCGGAGTGAATCGGAGTGGAGGCGTTGGATACATTCTGCCCGGGATTTACAGCAGCATTCTGAAACCCTGGACCAAAGAGGACACCTCGTGACCCAGTTTCACGCCTCTTGTTAGCAGGAATTTCAATTCACTAGGCTTTTAGCATTATTATAATAGGGTTCGTTTACTGGTCTGTGGCTACAATAGGAGCCATTCATGGCCATCATAGGTAACACAGGCTCATTGAGGCCATCCTTACTATTTTTTTTTTTTTACCTTTTACTCAGGTTAGTATAAATAGATCCGGTTTTCAGTCCATTTCTATCAGATTGAAAATAATTTCCGGATGGAAGTCGAAACGTCTCGATCAAGAATTAAACTGTCCAGAAGACTTTTTTGAAACTTTACACACAACTTTACACACACAGATATGGTGTGTGAAAACACACACACACACTTTTTCACAAAAGTTTCAGGAAAGGAATGAATATTAAGCATTATTATGAACAATTTTAAAACAAAAGCACGTTTTTTTTATTTATGGAGGATTAACTGGAATTCATTAATTATTAATCATTAATTAACCTGTAATTATGTCATTTCTACCTGGAATGTAAGTGAATTGAAGCTCTTTCGCCACCGGTCGAAGTTTATCTTGAAGTTTTTTGTATTTAAAAGAAAGAACTTTTCCTTTTAAAGACGCGGCTAAAAGTTGTTTTTTTCCAGCTTTACAGAATCCGTAAACGTTGCTTTGAGAAGCTAAACGGCTAAAGCTAACCTCCAGAAGGACGTCAGGAGACATTCTGAAAAAGAGAGAAAATTAAATTATTTTTTAAAAAAACCCTAAAACAAAATAAATAAATAAGAGAAAAATAAATAAAAACATTCTGGAAAATTAAAAAAAAAAAACAAGAGATTATTTAGAAAAACAAAAAAACCCCAGATAGAATAAATCTATCTACGTATCTATCTACACTATATTGCCAAAAGTATTCGCTCACCTGCCTTTACTCATTCTATGAACTGAAGTGCCTCCCATTCCTAACTCATAGAATTCAATATGATGTCGGTCGACCTTTTGCAGCTATTAGAGCTTCAACTCTTCTGGGAAGACTGTCCACAAGGTTGAGGAGAGTGTTTATTGGAATTTTTGACCATTCTTCCAAAAGCGCATTGGTGAGGTCAGACATTGATGTTGGTCGAGAAGGCCTGGCTCTCAGTCTCCGCTCTAATTCATCCCAAAGGTGTTCTACCGGGTTCAGGTCAGGACTCTGTGCAGGCCAGTCAAGTTCATCCACACCAGACTCTGTCATCCACGTCTTTATGGACCTTGCTTTGTGCACTGGTGCACAGTCATGTTGGAAGAGGAAGGGGCCCGCTCCAAACTGTTCCTACAAGGTTGGGAGCATGGAATTGTCCAAAATGTTTTGGTATCCTGAAGCTTTAAATGTTCCTTTCACTGGAACTAAGGGGCCAAGCCCAGCTCCTGAAAAACAACCCCATACCATAATTCCTCACCCACCAAATTTTACAGTTGGCACAATGCAATCTGAAATGTACCGTTCTCCTGGTAACCTCCAAACCCAGACTCGTCCATCAGATTGCCAGATGGAAAAGCGTGATTCATCACTCCAGAGAACGCGTCTCCACTGCTCTAGAGGCCAGTGGCGGCATGCTTTACACCATTGCATCTGACGCCTTGCATTGACTTGGTGATGTGTGGCTTGGCTGCAGCTGCTCGGCCATGGAAACCCGTTCCATGAAGCTCTCTGCGTACTGTACTTGGGCTAATCTGAAGGTCACATGAAATTTGTAGCTCTGTGCAGAAAGTCGGCGACCTCTTTGCACTATGAGCTTCAGCATCCGCTGACCCCTCTCCGTCACTTTACGTGGCCTACCACTTCATGGCTGAGTTGCTGTTGTTCCCAAACGCTTCCATTTTGTTATAATAGAGCTGACAGTTGACTGTGGAATATTTAGGAGTGAGGAAATTTCACGACTGGATTTGTTGCACAAGTGGCATCCTATGAGAGTTCCATGTTGGAATTCACTGAGCTCCTGAGAGCGGCCCATTCTTTCACAAATGTCTTGTTTCACAGTCTGCATGCCTGAGTGCTTGAATTTATATACCTGGGGCCAGGCCAAGTGATTAGAACACCTGATTCCGATCATTTGAATGGGTGAGCGAATACTTTTGGCAATATAGTGTATCTACCGTAATTTCATGGCTGTAAGGCGCATATAAAAGTCTTAGATTTTCTCAAAATGAGCGGTGCACCTTTTCGTGCGGTGCGCCTTGTGTGTGAGAAAAGGCGGACCTGAAAGAAAAGGCATGAGAACGTTAAAGAGTGAAGTGTGAGCTGCGTGGGAGCGATGGATAACCGAAGGAGACCACAGTTTCACGAAGGGTGGAAGGCAGTGCCGGGCGAGTTACGCTACAGTTAACCAATGGATTGTAGATCCTTGGACTAACGTGTCTGCTGGTACTGTTATCCGAGCTTTCTCAAAAGCTGGTATCCTTTCTGAGGAGCCGCACAGTACAGACAGTGACTTTGACAGCCAGGAGCGAAGTGGACCTGCTCTGTTGGATTTTGCGCAGCTGTTCGATTCCAAAACAGAGGATGAGGACTTTGACGGATTTGAATAAAGACTATTACCGGTAATGTGCTTGTTTAGTATCGTTACTACTTAAATAAAGTACAACCAAACTCAGTTTTGCTCCCGATCTATTTTTTAATATGCACATTTGCATGCTTGCGTGTGTGTTGTTGTAAGGCGGTGTGTGACTGAGACTGCGCCTTTTCGTACGGTGCGCCTTATGGTCGTGAAATTACGGTATATATATAAAATAGTTCTTTGACGATCATCCCTTTTGCCAGCCCAGTTGTTTAAAAGCCAGCAAGCGTCGAGGTGCCAGTCTTTTTGGGTTTGTATGAAAGCTTTCATACAAACTGAATGTATGACTACACTCAGCGAAGCCAACGCAACTTTCTGTAGCATTTTGAACAATAAATTTGAATCTTTTCCACACCTCACTCTTACCGGTGCGTGTTTGTCTTTTCAGTTCTCCTGCCTTTAGTTTATCCTTAACTTCTTACTCCTCCTTCTATCACAGTACGTTTAATTCAACTACAACCGGATTCCAAAAAAGTTGGGACACTTTAGAAATTGTGAATAAAAACTGAATGCAATGATGTGGAGGTGCCAACTTCTAATATTTTATTCAGAATACAACATAAATCACAGGTCAATAGTTTAAACTGAGAAATTGTATGAAATCAAGGAAAAATATGCTCATTCAAAATTTCATGGTGTCAACAAATCCCAAAAAAGTTGGGACAAGAACCTATTAGAGGCTGGAAAAAGTCATTTGAGCATACAACAAACACCTGGAAGACCAATCAGCACTAATCAGGTCAATTGGCAATATGATGGGTATAAAAAGTGCTTCTCAGATTGGCAGTGTCTCTCAGAAGCCAAGATGGGTAGAGGATCACCAACTCCCACAATGTTGCGTAAAAAGATAGTGGAACAGTATCAGAGAGGTGTTACCCAGCGAAAAATTGCAAAGAGTTTGCAGTTGTCATCATCAACTGTGAATAATATCATCAGAAGATTCAGAGAATCTGGAAAAATCTCTGTGCGTAAAGGTCAAGGCCGGAGAACCATACTGAATGCCCGTGATCTCCGGGCCCTTAAACGACACTGCATCAAAAACAGGAGTGCTACTGTGAAGGAAATCACAGCATGGGCTCAGGAGTACTTCCAGAAACCATTGTCAGTGAACACAATCCACCGTGCCATCCGCCGTTGCCAGCTGAAACTCTATTCTGCAAAGAAGAAGCCATTTCTAACAAAGATCCACAAGCGAAGACGTTTTCACTGGGCCAGGAGTCATTTAAAATGGAGTGTGGCAAAATGGAAGACTGTTCTGTGGTCAGACGAATCACGTTTTGAGGTTCTTTTTGGAAATCTGGGGCGCCATGTCATCAGGACCAAAGAGGACAGTGACAACCCAAGTTGCTATCAACGCTCTGTTCAGAAGCCTGCATCTCTGATGGTATGGGGTTGCATGAATGCGTGTGGCATGGGCAGCTTGCACATCTGGAAAGGCACCATCAATGCAGAAAAATATATTCAGGTTCTAGAGCAACATATGCTCCCATCCAAACGTCGTCTCTTTCATGGAAGACCCTGCATTTTTCAACAAGATAATGCCAGACCACATTCTGCATCAATCACAACATCATGGCTGCGTGGGAGAAGGATTCGGGTACTGACCTGGCCAGCCAACAGTCCAGATCTTTCACCTATAGAAAACATTTGGCGCATCATTAAGAGGAAGGTCAGACAAAGAAGACCCAAGACGATTGAACACTTAGAGGCCTGTATTAGACAAGAATGGGAGAACATTCCTATGTCTACACTTGAGAAGCTGGTCTCCTCAATGCCCAGACGTCTGTTGAGTGTTCTAAGAAGAAGGGGGGGTGTCACACAGTGGTGAAAATGGCCTTGTCCCAACTTTTTTGGGATTTGTTGACACCATGAAATTTTGAATGAGTATATTTTTCCTTAATATCATACAATTTCTCAGTTTAAACTATTGACCTGTGATTTATGTTGTATTCTGAATAAAATATTAGAAGTTGGCACCTCCACATCATTGCATTCGGTTTTTATTCACAATTTCTAAAGTGTCCCAACTTTTTCGGAATCCGGTTTGTAAAATAATAAAGAAAAAAGTTTTAGACTGTTGATCCTAGATACTTAAAATCTTCCACCTTCTTTATCTCTTCTCCCTGTAACCTCACTTTTCCATTTGGATCCCTCTCATTCACACACATGTACTCTGTTTTACTCTGACTAATCTTCATTCCTCTTCTTTCTAGTGCAAACCTCCACCTCTCCAGCTTTTCCTCCACCTTTTGTAGCTCAATATTAATCCATATAAAAGGCGCATCGTCGACTTAAGAGAAAATTTAAGGTTTTTTTAGGTGCGCCTTATAGTGCGGAAAATACGGTAGATATTTAAAATAAGTAAAAAATTAACATAAAAATAGAAAAAGAGTTTTTTTTTATTATTAAAAAGAAGCAACAAAAACCCGTAAAAATGTAATAAATGAATAAAAGAAAAAAAGCTAGAAATAATTAAATAACATTAAAAAATTAAGAAAAAAAATTAGATGAAATTAAAAAAAACTTCAAAAATTTGTTTACAAAAGTTACCTAAATTAATAAAAAAAATGTGCTTTTTTTTGCATGTTTGTTTTTTTTTTTTTAAAAATAATCTAAAAAAAATTTTGAAAATTACGAGGAAAAAAAGGAAAAGTTAAAAAAAATTTACAAACATAAACTAAGCAAAAAAAAATGATAAACTTTTAAAAATTGTTGCAACATTTTTGAGAAAAAAAATGTATACAAATGTGAAAAACTCAGCAAAAATGTGCAAAACACTTTAGCAAATTTAGCTGTTTTTTATTTTTAAATTTAAAAATTTTTGTGAATTAATGAAATATAAACATGTAAACAATGCTAACATGCTAAGCTAACATTCACAAAAACATTAACAAACAATTTACCCAACTTAAAGCAAAACGTACTTATTTTTCTTGCAATTCTTCAAAATTCCTTTTAAACAAAGTCCAGAAAACTTGAATCTTTCTAATGTTTTTAAATCAAAATACGTTTTTTTTCTTTGTTTTAAAGCAGTTTTTCTGCGACTGCAGGAAAGATGCGTTCACGTTCTTCCGGTAAAAAACGTTATAATGTTTAGGGATTTTGTTTTTTATTCTTTATTTTTCATTTAAATTCTTGGTATAAAATAAATTAATTAATTCAAAGGCTAAGTTATTATTGTAAATAAACACAGATGATCTTTTTTTATG
Organism: Neostethus bicornis; assembly: GCA_902685375.1. Taxonomy (NCBI): domain Eukaryota; kingdom Metazoa; phylum Chordata; class Actinopteri; order Atheriniformes; family Phallostethidae; genus Neostethus; species Neostethus bicornis. Next base: position 3,419,837 of record LR738551.1, read on the forward strand.
ATCATATTTTAGCTTAGTTTGAAACAATTTTTTCCCATATTTTCTGTACATAAAAGCAGCATTTTCTTCTTCTTGGTCTGTTTTTTAAATGCTTTTGTTGTTTCCGCCACCTTGTGGTCAAGATCTGTAACTGATGTTGAATCATTTCTTTTTGTTAAATAAAAAAAATTATTTAAAAAAAAATGTTTTAAAAAATGTGTCATTCTTTTTATAGTTTAATTATTTCCATTTATCAGTTTATCAGTTAAGAAACTGACTTGCGTGGCGACCCCCACGCAAGGGGAATGCCGAAAGATGAAGGAGAATTTATTATTTTTACAATAAAAAGAAAAAAAAATTAAAAACATTTTAATATTTTTTTGCCTATTTTTTTAAAAAATATATTTTTGAGTTGTTTTTCTTTGTAATTTTTTACTTTTATTGTTCTCTAAATTTATTTTATATTTATTTATTTTTTTTTTAATTATTTCAGTTTTTTATATATACTTATTAATGGAACTCATTCATTTATCTTGAATGGCACACTCTTAATTCTTTTTTTAATTATTCTTTTATTTAAATTGAGTTTTTTTTAAAGAATTCTTTATATAGTTTTTATTACTTTTTTCTTTCTAAATTAAAGAAATTTAGAAACACTAAATTAAAATACTAAATCTAGAAAGAGCAGTTTTCTCTGCTCGAAACAAAGTTAGCGAGACTTTTTAAAATTTTTCCGACACCGCTCGAGCTGGCCATCCTTACTCCAGTGTTGTTTCGTCAATGATGACGAAAATGAAATCATTTCGTTGACGAAGCATTTTTTTTTACGATAACGTAACGATAACAAAATCAATGCGAAATTTTGGTGACGAAAACGTGACGAGACGTTTGCAAGTTTCTGCTGACGAGACGAAAACGTAACGAAATAGGCGTCAGACTTTCACATTTCTGTCTGTGAAAAGAAAAAAAAAACACAGCAGCAGCATCTGCACGCCGCCCACGATGCTGCACGTTCACACCGTCTACACAAGTCTACACAACACACCTCCAGCCACGAGGAAGTCACAAACCATGACGAAAACAGTAACAAAGGAGCTTGGTGGTCAGAAACTTAAAGTTTTCCGTACCACTTCTGTAGCGCAAACAGCATGATAACTTCAAGCTAATGCTAATGTTGTTGCTGCTAGCTGCTAAGGTCTTCTAAGGACTGCTGTAAATGCATTCCAATGTTTACTTTGTTTACAGGGTTATTAAGAGGTGTCATTTTTAAGTATTCAAAGTTACAACGTTCCTAACTCACTGAAAAAATCATATTTATTTACGTTGTTTTACAATGTTCACTGTTTTTGCTCAAGTTAAAGCTTGACAGAGTTGGGTTTTTTTAAAACAAATAACCTGCATCATTCTGAGTAATAAAGATACAATTGTTATAGTTTTGTTTGTTTTTTTTTTTACACTTAAACTAGACTAAAAACGTTCTAAGTCTCCCTGACAAAAACTCTTTTGAGTTTTCGTGACGAAAATTAAAATTCGTCCAAAGACGAAGACCAAAACAAAAACTTAGATGGCTGCCAAAAACAACAATGTAAGCCTTACTCCCACTGCCTTGCGAGTCCATGTAAAGGCTAAACCTCAATCATTAGGCATGGTTTTAAGGGGCTTACCATCGTTTTTCGTAAAATACGATCATTTTACGTCTTTTGTACGATAATCCAGCATCTCCCACCTGGCAACGCCGTCTATGATGGACTTTTGTCTGGAAACTGCAGAAGATTCTCTCTTTACTGAGTTAATAACAATCAAGGGCGGATTCAGGGGGCGGAGGGACGTGGGGATGCCCTCCTTTCACTACTTTAATTACTATAAACTTTGGGCAAAACATGCACCAAAATTCAGAAAATTACTTATTTATTAAAATACCCTTATTAGCGAGAAGCACAAGGGCTCGTTTTGTCTATGACCTCACGCCCCCCCTTTGGAAAATCCTGGATTCGCCCCTGATACTAATACATTTTATTTGTAAGGACCTTTTCTGAACACCCACGGTCACTGTACATCCCATCTATAAAGAACATAATCCAAGTTAAAAATAGATTAAATACATACTCATTTCAACCACATTTTGATCAGTTTAAAAATAAATAAAAGCATAGGTTTAAGAGAAAGAACAATACAGGTCAGTTGGAAGAAATGAGATATTAATCCAGATTTGAAATATGAGTATGTCGGTGTTACGGAACTCAGGAGGGAGTGACTTCCAAAGCTGATAGTGACCTAAAAAAAAAAACTGAATGGAAGAGGAGGAGCGGAGAGAGCGAGCAGGTGTGGCAACATATAGAAGAGAGATATGGTGTTGTTGTAGAAGTGTGGTAGAATCCATGCATGGAACACAGGATGAAAAGGTAAACATAAAAATTTATTTCTAATTAGGTAAAAATGGGTTGTCCGAGGCAGGCGGGTTGTCCGAGGCAGGCGGATTGTCCAAAACCGACGGGTTGTTCGAGGCAGGCTGGTTGTCCGAGGCAGACGGATTGTCTGAGACAGACGAGTTCTCCGTGCAGGTGGTTTGTTTGAGGCAGGCGGGTTGTTTAAGGCAGGCGGGTTGTTTAAGGCAGGCGGGTTGTTTGAGGCAGGCAGGTTGTCTGAGGCGGGCGGGATGTCCAATGCAGGCTGGTTTCTTGAACAAAGTAAACAAAATATAAGACCACAGGCAAGAAAATCGACAGACAAAATTTACTAAAGGCTTGTTGTTGTTGTTACCGCATGGAAATCAACAATCTGGCACAGGCTGGGGGTAGAGGGTGGCTTCTGTAGCTTGCTGATCATCTGCAGATGATGAGCAGGTTGCCACGGAGACAAACACCCTCTTTGAAGCAGGAGAGGGATCACAACATGTGTAAGGCTTTTAATGTATAGAGCACGATTTCGTACTGAATGCGGTAGGGAATGGGGAGTCAGTGGAGCTGCTGTAGGATGGGTGTGTTGTGGTTAAAGGAGGGAGTGTGTATGATGATATGAGCAGCTGACTTTTGTACCAGCTCAAGTTTATATCAAATTTTTTGGGAAAGTTTTTGAGAGATTTTTCAGACATTCATATGAGATCAGCTTTATTTTTTGTGATTCCAGCCTGAGTCGTTTCTTTGGGATACATAGAAATTAAAATGGGGGAAGTATGGCTCGGTGGGTAGGGCGACCGCTCCGTAACCGGAAGGTCGCAGGTTCGATCCCCCGCCCAGAGTCCATGCCGAGGTGTCCTTGAGCAAGACACCGAACCCCCAGTTGCTTCTGGTGATAGTGGTCTGCGCCTTGCATGGTAGCTCCCATCATCAGGAATGAATGTTGTGTGTGTGAATGATTGTATGGAGTGAATGAATAATGCATATATATATGTAAAGTGTCTTTGAGTGTCTCGAAAAGCGCTATATAAGTTCAATGCATTATTATTAAAATAATTATGTGCACTTATATTTAACTTTGATTGTTTGAAAATAAGCTGAAACGTATACAAGCGGACAAAATGAGCTTCCTCCACAAGGTAGATGGGCTCTTACTCAGAGATCAGGTTAGGAGTTCTGCCATCTGAGAGGAGCTCGGTGTCAAGCCGCTCCTCCTCCAGGTCGAGAGAATCCAGATGGGGTGGTTCAGGCATCTGGTCAGGATGCCTCCTGAGTGTCTCGCTGGTGAGGTGTTTCGGGCACGTCCCTTGGGGAGGAGACTAAAAGGATGACATGCTGGAGGGACTATGTCTCACAGCTGGCCGGGGAACAACTCGGGATCCTTCCGGATGAGCAGCTGGGTTGAGAGAACCCTGGGCTTCCTGAGGCTGTTGACCCTGCAACCCGGCCTCGGATAAGCGGAAGACGACGAAATGGGAATAAGCTCAGATTGATTTTCTTCAAAGTGATGCTGTTAAGCTCTGCAACAGACTGGTGACCTGTTCAGGGTGTACCCTGCCCGTAAACGGCCAGGATAAGTTCTCATAGTTGTAACTGAAAAAAGCAGTTCAGGAGATGAATTTATAACGTTCTTGATTCATAAAAATAAATTAAATTCTTTTTAAAAAAGAATCGGTTCTTTTGTTTTTTACGATAAGTTTCGATTACCGATTAATCTATTCAGTCTTGAACGGCCCATCAGCAGTGCGCATGCGTGTCAGAGTGTAATCTCTCCCACAGTAACAAACTTAGTTACTGACTTAGTTCAATTTTAGCAGCAAAACAATTATAAATACCGCTTTAATCACTTCCGATTTCTCTTTTATTTCAGAATTTTTTCTTTTTTTTAAAAAAGGAGCCGGAGTGATTTTTAAAGGTTATTAAATCTAGTTTTTGTGGTGGATTTAGAGCTAGTTCCGCCTTGTTCCTCTCAGCCTGCTGGACAGGTGAAACACCTCAGAGAAACAAACACTCTAAAACATCTTTAAAACGGTTTAAAATCAACCTAATAAGCTCAACACTGAGGTAAGAAGGCTGCAGGATGACGTTAGACGGTGTGTTATTAAATTATGGGATGTTTGATGTATTAAGTTAGTAAGTTAGCAGACGTTAGCATCTGATGCTAACACACCTGTTGCTACACACAACTTTAAAATCAAACATTAACATCTTATTTTTCACTTTTTTTTATTTAAAGTCTTTAAAATGATTAAATCTTGAATTTTAGATGTGATTTATTTTAAAATCAGTGTTTATTGAACAGGTATGTTTACCTTTATGACGTTACTTCCGTTTGTTTTTAGCACTGATTGAACATGGGTTTTATTTATTTATTTAAATCACGCAGAAAGGAATCAATGGGAGGTTATTGTGTGTGTGTGTGTGTGTGTGTGTGTGTGTGTGTGTGTGTGTGTGTGTGTGTGTGTGTGTGTGTGTGTGTGTGTGTGTTATAAAAGGCCTCAGGTGTAGCTAACAGCTGAGATTTCAGCTACATTCCTCGAAAAGGCCTGAAAACATGTCTGAACTGGTTCTGTTTCTAAATTAGTAAAAAAAAACTGGTTCTAAAAACACAATCAGAAAAAAAAAAACGGTAGCTTTATCTTCCTGATTCCTTCACAGACCAGATTATAGGCTGATGAGGCATTTAAAGGAACAGATACTCTGAAATTTCACTTAAAATTCTGCAGGTTTGACACACACATTCATTCCTGAGACAGTGTGGTGAGACCGGCCATGCTGATTGGTCTACAGACAGTGTGGTGAGAGCAGCCATGCTGATTGGTCTATGGACAGTGTGGTGAGAGCTGCCATGCTGATTGGTCTAGAGACTGTGTGGAGAGAGTGGCCATGCTGATTGGTCTAGAGACAGTGTGGTGAGAGCGGCCATGCTGATTGGTCCAGAGACAGTGTGGTGAGAGCGGCCATGCTGATTGGTCTAGAGACAGTGGCACTGAGGAAAAGACAGGAAACAGAGATGGAGGTAGCAGAGATGAAGATGCTGAGGATCTCTCTGGGAGTGACCAGGATGGACAGGATCAGAGGAACAGCACATGTTAGAGGTTTTAAAGTCAGAGAGGCCAGACTGAGATGGTTTGGACATGTGCAGAGGAGAGAGAGAGAGTACATCAGAAGAAGGATGCTGGGTTTGGAACCACCAGGAAAGAGGACTAGAGGAAGACCAAAGAGGAGGTTCATGGATACAGTGAAGGAAGACATGAAGATAGTTGGTGTGACCAAAGAGGATGTAGCAGATAGGGTTAGATGGAAGAAACTGACTTGCTGTGGCGCCCCTTGAAGGGGAATGCCGCGAGCCATTCTGAAGGCATCCTAACCAGATGCCCGAACCACCGCAAGGTAATGAGTTATAAATATTCTCATTTTAAAATCTATATAAATTCAAAGGGGATTAAAAAATAAAACCAGCAAAATAAAATCAAAGTTTAGACGCTGCTCAGTAGTGAGTTGTGTTACGTTTAGAACAAGCCTGTGGGCAGCGTAGCCCTTGAGGGCGATCTGGTGCCCACACGCACCGTGTTGGTTACCCATGGTTCACATGTTGCTTTTCAAGATCAGCCGGGCGATGATGGAATCATGAACCACACTGGCCCATAATACACAGGGTACACCAAAGAACCAGACTAATCTGGTCCATGAATGAAGATGATGTGTAATGATGCATTAATGAACCAGATTATGGGATGGTGGGTAGTGGATGGCACCAGGATCCAAGTCTAATGTATCCCATTCACGACTCGTTTAAGTGCCAGGGACCTCATTGACTTGCGTAGATATTTGGCTGAGCGAGACAGCACCATAGTGGCGCTTAGTCACGCCAACACAAGACTCATTAAAACCATTTTAATTCATGCAAATGATGAGATGTAATGGTCGTCAGCCCATTAGCCCGAGGCACCTGAAATTACTCACAAACAAACGCAAGGTATTGCTATAGCAACGTGCCGCGGTGGCATCTCTCACGTGTGGAAGACATGTACCACAGCATCTCTGGGATTGACTGATTGATGAGTTGAATTAGAAAAGAAACATCCCAAACTTAAGGTTGGGGGTTCGAGTCCTGGAGTGGGGGCGAGGCTTGGCACACTGTCCTTTCTGTGTAGAGTTTGCATGTTCTCCCCGTGTATGCTTGAGTTTCCTCCCACTCTCCAAAAACATGCATGTTAGGTTGATTGGCTGCTACCAAACTGCCGCTAGGAATGCGTGTGTGTGGCCCTGCAAACTGCCGATCTGTTCGAGGTGTATCCTGCCTCTTTCTTGAAATGAATTGGGATTGGCTCCATCACCCCCCACAGTTCCAAACTGGGTTACACGGTGGTGCAGTTCTTAAAACTAGTTTAAAATGCATTAAAACATTTTTTTGTATACCTTGTGGTCCTGCAGCTGAATCCGCAACCCATGAATGAGAGAAGTAGGGAAAAAAAAAGAGTGTGATTGTGAGATGATTGTGAGTTTATGTAACCAGCTCAGCAGAACAAACAATGGAGGATTGTTTCTGTCTCACACTGTTGGTGTTTAATGAGCGAACTGGGAACCACGAAGAAGCAAACGAGAACATTTATCAACCTCAAGTATATAGTAAGATCTCAAAGTTTTAATGTTATGGAATTAATTAAAAAAAAGTCTAAAAATGTGCTTAAATAAGCATGAAATCCCCAAGATGTGATATTTTAGAATAATTTTGCACGTCGTCTTTGTTACACCAGATGTTAAAGCTTGAATAAAATTATTAAATTCTGGACTAAAGTGAGTAAAATTGGAAATAAAGTTGGTGAAATTCAGAAAAAATGTAATAAAATCCGGTGCCTTTTAAAAAACTGTCATGATGTGGAAGGAGGAGGAGGACCCAAATGCAAGACAATAAACAGGATTCATTAACAAAGATCCGGCTAGGCTGTAAAACAAAGGCACAGGATTAAAACAAAGAAATGTCTCCTGATCAAAGTTAAAAAATATAACTCAGAGTTCAAGGATGTACACTTGATAAGGCAGCCATGACGGGTTGGTGATGACCAGATGAGAAAATCAGGGGAGACTGCCTTTAAATAGGCATCTGGAAAACGAGGTACAGGTGTGGGGGGGAGAAGGGCACAGGTAGTGATTAGTCGGTTGCGGATTGGGCACACAGGGTTAAATAGTTCTCTTAGGGTGGTGGGAAAGCACCCGGATGGGAAGTGTGTGCGGCGTGGGGAGGTGGAGACGGTTAAAGATGTATTGTTGAGGTGTGGTGCGTATGACGGAGAGAGGGCTGTTATGTTGGGGATATTGAGGGATTCTGGGTTAAGAGTGGTGGATCTGGAGAGTGTGTTGGGATTGGGTGGTCATGAACGGCGTCGAAAAGTGTTACTGTGATTCTTGAGAAGAACAGGATTGATGAATAGTGTGTGAGGATTTGTAGTGTTAATAGTAGACGGTCACCACAGCTGGTGACTGAAGGTGAAGGTAAGTAACAATGTAATGTCAACAAAAAAAATCCTCCGACTGTTTGGTAAATCCTAAAAATTTATTCCTCTAAAGGTCCAATAACAAAAAAAAAAAATGTTTTAGTTTCAAATGGAATAAATAAAAATTTAAACATGAGTTGAGAAGTGGCGAAATGAAGCGAGCGTGAAGCGGCCGGGATGCGAATCAGCGCCTGCAAATCCGAGACCCTTGTCCTCACCCGGAAAAGGGTGGAATGCCCCCTGCGGGTCAGGGACAGGGTCCTGCCCCAAGTGGAGGAGTTTAAGTATCTCGGGGTCTTGTTCACGAGTGGGGGAAGGATGGAGCGGGAGATCGACAGGCGGATCGGTGCGGCATCAGCAATAACTAGGACGCTGCATCGGTCCGCCAGGGTAAAGAAAGAGCCGAAAAGCAATGCTCTAGATTTACAAGTTGATCTACGTTCGTGCCCTCACCATGGTAACCAGAATCTAAGTTCCTACCCTCACCATGGTAACCAAGATCTACGTTCCTACCCTCACCATGGTAACCAGGACCTACGTTCCTACCCTCACCATGGTAACCAGGATCTACGTTCCTACCCTCACCATGGTAACCAGGATCTACGTTCCTACCCTCACCATGGTAACCAGGATCTACGTTCCTACCCTCACCATGGTAACCAGGTGTGGGTGGTGACTGAAAGAATGTGATCGCGGCTACAAGTGGCAGAAATGAGCTTCCTGCGCAGGGTGGCTGGGCTCTCACGCAGAGATCGGGTGAGGAGCCCTGCCATCCGAAAGGAGCTCTGTGTCGGGCCCTCCTCCTCCAGGTCAAGAGGAGCCAGATGGGGTGGTTCTGCCCCACGAGTGCCTCGCTGGGGAGGTGTTTTGGGCACGTCCCACTGGGAGGAGACCAAGAGGCAGACCCCGGACCTGCTGGAGAGACATCTCACAGCTGGCCGGGGAATGACTCAGAATCCTTCCTGGTGAGATGGAGGATGCAGCTGGGGTGAGAGAAGCCTGGGCTTCCCGTCTGAGGCTGTTGGCCCCGCAACCTGGCCCCAAATAAGTGGAAGACGACGAAACGAACAGAAAGAATGAGTTTATGCACAGTTTTGATTTTTCTGTTTGAATGTCGTCAGAAAACGGCTCGTGTTTTGATTCTAGAATCAAACGGCGTCGAGACACAAACCACGGAAAAAAAGTTTATGTTCTTCAGAAAACTGGAACAGTCTTTATTTCTGTGTGTTTTTCCTCATGCTGAAAGTTTTCAGTCATTTCATCGTTTGTGGGAAACGTTCACAGTTTAGTTGCTCAGCAGGTTGTTTCTTCATCAGCCTGAAACCCAATCCCACTTTTAAAAATGAAAATCTGGATGCCATTTTAACTGTTTTTGTTTTTATTATTGTGCGTGTTTACAAGTTCCTGATCAGCTGATTCACTGCAGGAATATGGTGTGTGTGGGTGTGAACCTGTGTGTGTGTGTTTGAACTTGTCCCGGCTCATTCCGAACGTTAACAAACCAGCAGAGGCAGACATTTAGCTTCACTGCTGGTACAGCGAGCACAGCCTGGTGAATTATTTGTGAGTTGGATCAGTTTCTCTCCTCGTGATGAATTATAAATCCATCAGGTCTCTAAAAAAAAAGGCAGGAGATTAAATCTAATGTTTATATTTGTCATTTTTTACTGATTTAAATCATAGATTCTGTCACTCACGTCTGAGTGCTGACCAATCGTTCTCAGAACTTCTCAGAAACGACAAACCTGTAAAGTTGTGTGTGAGTTTTGTCACGTCAGGGAAAAAAAAAAATCTTACTCTGCAGATTTTTAACAAAACTCTGCTCCTGGAAGGACGGTGACTTTGTTCTCTTGCATGCTTTGTGTTCACAGGACCAAAACCTGAGCTACGATTCCCATCCAGACCTGAATCCTTGATCTCATGTGCAGGTGAGTCTGTAGATGAGTTACCAGGGAAACTTTAATCTTTGCTCTGCTTTGTTGATTTTCCTTTTTTTTTTTACACTTTTCTGGAGACTTTTGACCCTCCAAAGTTCATCCTGTTGGTAGAAAGTGAGGTCGTCCACACAACGTGCTCGCACCGTCTCGTTTTTCACCAATCGCGTCGGCCTCCACGGGAGAGAAAACACAAGTTGCTCTGTGTCCTTGTAAAGATGAACTTTAGCCGTTTTTAAAGCGACAGGACGCTGATTCACCGCTGAATGGGAGATATAGTTTAATTTACTTCATTCTGAGTTTTAAACTACTTAACATAGTTAAAAAAGTGCTGTCTTTATTTTTCTATTTATCTTTTTTTGTGTTTAACAAAGTGTAAATAAAGCAAGGCATGAATATTAATTTTTTTTATTGAGAGCAAGATAATGCAAGCAAATCTAGAAATGTATGTAATAGTTAGGGTTGTAAAGGCTCACCACAATCAGGGTTCGTTTTGTACCTCCGTTTTTAGGTCACAGTTTGGTTCATTTTTTGGTACAAAATGGGAACAAAGTGATTGGTTAATTAGTGCGACGTCTCGTTAGATGTACCGTCTTATTTTTGATGGGGTCCAAAACAGAAACAGTACAAACTGTAACACAAACGTAGACAAAACAAACAAACGTGCTTCATTCGCTCAAATCCACGGCTGTGAAAAAGTAAAAAAAAAAATATAGACAGTTGATTTTGTGACATTTTTAAAACCAAGCACCAGTAGGGATGGGTATCAAGAAGCAGATTTTTTTTGGAACCGGTTCTGCGGCCGTCATTTTGACCAGACCGATTAGCGCTAATCCAAACAGACCTGCTATCGGTCCCAGTCACACCGTGCTTAAACACTTTTAGCTACTAGTTGCAGCAGCTCGCTCGCCCAGCTGTGAGCGATGGGGCGGGGTACACATGCTCTGGGACTCGCTGCTTCTGCCACACATAAAGTTTCATTTTGAAGCCGAGGGTGGCGTGATGGCAGAGCGTGCAAAAAGATCACGGGTTTGTCTTTATTTTACCAAAATTGATGCCGACAACGCACGTTGTCTAAAGTGCGATAAAGTATTTTTATGTAAAGGTGGAACCACAAGAAATTTATCCAAACATGTTGCTAAAATCCACGACATTCCGACTGAAAGATGCACTGTGTTTGACGTGCGTGTTGAAGCTGCTCCGAGTCCGATGCAACAAATAAATGTCAGTCACTCAGTCACCTTCTTGTCCGTGTATCCCTTACGGGGTTGCGGAGCTCTACTCACCAGAGCCCATCTTGGCTGATTCAAGGCGAGGGTACACCCCGAACAGGTCGCCAGTCTGTCACGGGGCCACACACATACAACCATCCACACACACACTCATCCCTAGGGGCAATTTGGAACCGGCCAATCAACCTAGCATGCATGTTCAAGTCCATAGTCAGAGCAGATATTCAGTAACTGAAATCCTGCACTACCGTCCCACCCTCCATGTCTTTGAAGGGTGAGCTTCCTCCGCAGGGTGGCCGGGCTCTCACTCATAGATTGGGTGAGGAAGAGCTCTGCCATCCAGGAGTAGCTCGGTGTTGAGCCGCTCCTCCTCCAGGTCGAGAGGAGCCAGATGGAGTGGTTCGGGTCAGGGTGCCGCCCAAGCGCCTCGCTGGTGAGGTGTTTCGGGCACGTCCCACCGGGAGGAGACCAAGAGGCAGAGCCCGTACCTGCTGGAGAGACTATGTCTTACAGCTGGCCGGGGAATGACTCGGGATCCTTCCGGAAGAGCTGGAGGATGCAGCTGGGAGGAGAGAAGCCTGGGCTTCCAATCTGAGGCTGTTGCACCCGCGACCCGACCCCAGATGAGCGGAAGATGACTGAACGAAACAAATTTTGAAACTTGATGAAATGAAAAACCTAACACAAATGACTGCTTCAACTCCACACACTCCTCATTCCTTCTTTAAAACAGTGTGTGATATTGGGCGAATGGGGGAGTTCTGTTTGACCCTTTGACTTAGTTTTGTAATAAATTTGATGTTTGTTAAAATCTCTAAATCTAACTTTGTTGTGATTTGTTTCAGCTGACTGCTGAGTTTTGGACGCTGTTATGGATAAAGGTAAGAGGCTCCTAAAATGTTCATTTTAGTCCAGTTGTTTTGGGGAAGCCTGTCAGGTTGTAGCTGATTATTAATAGTTTCTATTTCCTGGTTAAATCAGCTGAAGCTCTGACACGATGATGCTTTTATGAGCGTTAAAGGACTCGCCTATATGACGCATTGTGTGTTTTATCACCGAAACTATTCGACGTGCCCCCACCCTTTGGATAAGAGAGCCGCTAGGTACTGTTACCACCACACATGGCCCTGAATCTCTTTCAACGCTGACCTGGATTATTTATCGGGCGCTGCGTATCACTGTTTGCTCCCTGAGCCCACTTGTTGCAGAGCATTTCAGAAACACCTGGAATGGCTGTTCACGCTGAATCCAGCTGTGAGTAGAGCTGTTTGAATAACTTTTGAAGCAGCGTTTTGTGAGTATGGTAGAGCATTTGATTGCTTTGGTTGTTTCTATGTGTGTGCTGAGTGAGCGCTTTAGATAACTGAGCCAGAACAGATTAGTGGAGCTTGATGTGTTCATCCCTGCCTGGCTCTGTGGCCAAGCAGTAAAAATAAACTGGATTTCTGACATGAAGCGGTTGGAATGCTTTACACGTGCTGCCGCTGTTTTGTTTTTGTTTTTTCGATCTGGATTCTCAGAGCACGGCGATCTGACATGTTTGTTTGCTTTAAAGTCACTGTGTTTAGGTTTATTAGTCCTTGCTTTCACGGTTGGTGTCCTATTTTCCGTCCTTGTCTCTAAAGTTAACGTGTAATCAGGCATTCCTGTCATTCCTGTGTTGTAGCTGGGATTAGACTGTAGATGGAGCAACATGGACAGAAAATATTATGGTCAAAAAAATGAATCAAGAACACTTTAGTTTAAAAAAAAAAAGCTTTTATTTGAAAAAAAGTTGCTAAAATAATTCAAGTAATCTTTAACCTGGTTTGATTTAAAGTTTGGAAAGACTTTGTTAAAAATGTGAAGTGTCATAAAGTTTTGTTTTTATTTAGAACATGCATAAGTTTGTGAAACAATTACTCGACTAAATCCAGTGATTTCATTAAAAAATATTCTCGATTATTAGCCTTTTTTTGTGTCTCGAAGAGTCGTTTTATTTTCATTCAACTTGCGATGCCTCGATCTGCGAATAACACACCAACGCAGTTGGCATTAGCTGCTAAATTAGCAGCAAAACTTGAGACAAAAGTGTCTAAAGATGGTTCAAGATACAAAAAACAAAAAGTAAAACTGGAGCAAATCAAACATTTTGCTCCATCTGATGATTTATTCAGTTTTTTTTATGCCTATGTTTCTTAAACCATAGAAACGGATTTTCAATGTATCTGCCCACACCTAAATACCAACTATAAATGAACTGATTGCATTTTCAGAGTCTTGCGACAAAAACAAAGGTTCCAAATAATGTGAACGTGAAATCTCTCAGACCACCAGGGCTTTTAATGAAACTGCCTATAATTACTGCAGATAAACTGATTGAGTTTACGATGCAGGGCAGGTGGAGGCATGTTGTGTGGAGCCCTGCTTCATCCTGCAAGCCTGAACTATGGTATTGTAGATATGAAGGTATTGTGCCATCTTAAAAGAGGCTGTCTGTATTTTATTTTTCCCTCTGATTACTGGTGGGTGAAATCCATAGAGACGAGGTTGTTGTGAAATCTAAATGAAACTAAATAAATGTTACTCTGTAACAAAAAACCATTTGGTTTTAAACTGGTTTCACTTTTAGACTCGAACCTTCGGGATATTTGGTTTAATTTGCATATTTGTGACCTGAAGTCGGGCGTTTGGACATGACTGGATGTTTTAAAGGGCCCTAGAGAGTCACTGTATACTTCACACTCCACCTTGGCTCGACTCACCTTCCACGTCTCCGGTTACTTCACCTTGGTACGCCCGCCCCCTCTTCAGGGACTGCTGATCAGTCAGTAAAATGCTGCTAACTGTAGAAGGGACCGTGGGTGGTGGTGAGGGTGGTGGTGGTAAATCCCTAAAGGCCTTGCGGCTGGACCGGATAAACCTCAAAGCTCTCATGCCGTGAACTTTGCCCTCAAATACTTGGCTCTTGGGAATGAATGGCATGTCAGACTGCTGGATTACCTTATTGACGTACCTTATTTATGAAGTCAGATCTCCAAGAAGGGAGGGACCTGAGCGGAGAGAGAGGTAGAGACGAGAGAGAGAGAGAGAGACACTAACAGAGGCTGAAAGAAGGGGGAGGGAAGACCGTAGGGCCAAGAGAAACCAAACGCCTCAAGTGAGCAGTCAGGAGAGTCTGTAGTTACACTAGCAGCGTCTGTTCGGAGAACAGCGAGGTGGCCTAAGGTTTTCCGGCTGCTGCGGGCCTCCGTGGAGGCCTCGCCTGGCAGGTCCGAGGGGACGAGAGCCATAGCATGGGACACAGTGTTAGCAGCGAGACTGTGACCCAGCAACCAGCTCAACACAATACGGGTGAGTCCGAGGCCACTAGACCGAAATCAGACCTGTTTTAGTCCCGTCAGGTGTGAGAGATTAGCGAAGCTTACACCAGAGCAGGTGTTGCCACCGCAGAGAAAAGGAGCAGGCACAGACAGGTGTAGAGGAATGCACGCTTATGGAATGTGGTGATTGTGCAACACACAAGAGCCGTTCTGTCCTTTTCGAGCCAGAGAACGCTGCTTCCTGACACTCCTGTCCCGCTGGGCCAGAGCTCTAGTTTGTTTGTTTTCTATGTTACACACGCTCCGACCTACAAGAAGGATTTTGGTTCCGGCTCGTTCCGCACGCTTAGTGTCAACATGTCATATGACTGGTGTGAGTCATGTGGACTTTTTTTGACCAGACAGAGTTGCGTAAGAGCCAGCTGGTTTTTGTTGTGGTTGTATCTCCTAACAGAGTCACATCACTCTTCTCCCAGTCCACCGCCTGCCCTTCCCAGTTTGTTACAGACTGGTGTCAGAAATAGCTAAGCAGTGATCTCGGTGACCTCTCCTCAGCATGGCTTGTTTTACAACGACTCTCTCTTCTGCTGTTTATGTTTTCCACTTTTCTTTTGGCACAGTTTCATCTCTCTTTGGTCAACTTGAAGTTTTTTGATCTTCAGGATGTGGCACACCTTAACGGGGCATGTTAATGAAGGAATCACCAGGACTCTGATGATTTAGAAATTAAGACTCATTCCATGAGCACCTCCATCTTTCAAACACCTCAGAAAGCTCTCATTTTAACTTTGATCAAACTACGCTCTTTTTTTTATAGATCTTTTATCAGATCCATTTTTTTCCTTGCTGGCATGGTTTGCCAGTCTGGGACTAAAGGCGAGAAACTAAATCAGCCTAATCATTAAACGATCCAGTGATTGGGGAATCCAGCCGAGTCTGGAGACCCTATACCGTCGACCAGTGTTTGCAGTTTGCGTTTTAGTGACTTCATTGCTTCGGTTGTTCCCAGAGTTCGTACCTCTCTGGGTCGCTCCTCATTCTGAAATGAGCTGCAGAAATCATTGAATCTTGGCTCCATGATCTCCTTAGCTACATTTAAGTCGTTCTTAACACATTTTGTTTGTGATGAAGTCGTTTTTAAGTGTATTTTTGACCATTATGTTATTTTTATTTATTTTTTATCTTTTGTTTCTTAAGGACTCTTATTTTGAAAGTTTACTATATCGTCATCTTATATTTCCGTTCCGTCGTCTTCTGCTTATCCGGGGCGGGTTGCGGGGGCAACAGCCTCAGACGGGAAGCTCAGGCTTCTCTCTCCCCGGCTGCATCCTCCAGCTCACCCGGAAGGATCCCGAGCCGTTCCCCAGCCAGCTGTGAGACATAGTCTCTCCAGCGGGTCCAGGGTCTGCCTCTTGGGTCTCCTCCCAGTGGGACGTGCCCGAAACATTTCATCAGCGAGGCGCTCGGGAGGCATCCTGACCAGATGCCCAAACTACCCCATCTGGCTCCTCTTGACCTGGAGGAGGAGCGGCTTGACACCGAGCTTCTCCCGGATGGCAGAACTCCTCACCCGATCTCTGAGTGAGAGATCATCTATATTGTTTTAATTTATTGTTTGTGCTGCTCCGGCTCAGGTCATCATTTTAAATGAGAAATTGTTCTCATCGACCACCTGGTTAAATAAAGAAATAAAAACATCAGGCAGGTACATCGTCTGGCCGCCAACATGGTGAGTTGTGACTCACAGTTTCACTCCCGCTCTTCAGGACGTAAACTCCAGATGATGAGATGCAGGACAAAACGTTTTCAGAATATCTTTGTTTTATCAGCAGCGGTTCTTTTGAACAAATTTTATTTTGTTTAAATATATTCATGTTATTTTCACGAGTTCTTATTTGAACCTACTTGATTGATTGATAGAACTTACGTGCTGACTTCTCTTTTTTTGATGATCCAGAACAGATGTCTGTTTTCTGTTCATGTAACTGTTTGTTTTCTAACATTAAATACTGAAACGCTGCACTGCAGACCTACCGACACGTAAAGTAAACTGAACTAAACACGCACAAAAAAAAAGAATTATAAAAAACACTGTTTACTATTGCAAACTATGATTGGCTCAGAGACAAAAACAGTATGCTGGTAAAGGGCTGTAAATAGTCCCAAAAAGGAAATCAAGACTTTAGTGTCTTGATTTCTGCAAGAGTCTAATTGAAAGCTGAAGTGTAGACGTGGCACGGTGGCCTCACAGCAAGAAGGTTGTGGGTTCGAGTCCTGGGTGCGGACAGGGCTTGGAACGCTGTCCTTTCTGTGTGGAGTTTGCATGTTCTCCTTGTGCATGCGTTGGTTTTCTCCAGGTACTGCAGTTTCCTCTCACCCTACAAAAACATGCATGTTAGGTTAATTGCCCACTAAATGATTGCCCCTAGGAATGAGTGTGTGTGTGGATGGTTGTATGTGTGTGGTGACCTGTTCGGGGTGTACCCTGCCCCTCGCCTCAAATCAGCCGGGATCGGGTCCGGCACCCCCGTAACCCTGCAAGGGATAGACGGTTAAGAAGGTGACTGACTGAGTGTAGACTGCCTTTAAACGGCAATGGACCGAAACTAGAATAAGGGGCGAAAAAAAAAAGCATGCTACCCCCTGTCCTGTAAATTTGTCACCTTAATCTTTATGACCTTCATCTTTGGTCGCATGACCCCTGAAAATTTAACCAGTTCATCTATAGTTGGTACTGCGGAGCTGTGGGTAGTTTCATTGGAACCCGTTCAGTGATTTGGAAGATTTTGCCTTAGTAAAATTATTTGAAACTGCAACAGAAACTATTCTATTTCTTACAAACCAGCTGGTTTATGGCCTTTTCACCTCCAGCTTTTTTTTTTTTATTTACGCATAAAATAATTAAAGAAAAAATATATCCATTGAGAAAAAAATATATACCGTTGTTCTGAAATAACACGTCGCTAACACGCAGCTGTAAGTTCAACCAGGCTCGTGCAAAAAACAATATTTAATATCCGCGTTACTTTTGGTCAAATATTGACAGAAGTATTTATTCTTTACTTTAGTCTGAAAAGCTGGTGTTTTTTTTTTTTTTTTAGGCAGTCGTACTTTCTGGTTTTACTAGAGCGTCTCTCGTGTTGCAGACTCATGCTTGACTAAAGAAAGATAGACATTTTTTTTTATATCAGTGCCTACTGATGTTAGAAGTAGTCCGTGACTCAACCTCGATGTTTGAGCTGGTTGAAGAAGAAAATCTGAAGGATTTATGAATAAATGTTGTCTTCAACAGCCTTGTGTTGGAACTGACACATATCTAGTCTTCCATAGAAGTTCTACAGAGACCCAAGAAGTCCGAACTCAAGCCACTGTGTAACAGATTAAAGACTAACTGGTTTAAAAAAAGATTCAAACTTCTGGAAAAGGAGAAAAGCAAACTTTGTAACATGAAAAGTCTGGCAAATAAATGTCGACATGTGTATCATATTGTAGGTTAATCAGTCTAAGAGAGTCGCAGCAGCTGAAGAGGAAAGAAGATGTCCTAAACCAGCTGAGAAAAAAAAATATGGTCCTAGGCTAAGAAAAGATTTCTTAGACCTGAAGTTACTGGAGAAGTTTAGTCCTCGACCGGTTTTACTAAAAAAAAACAAACAAAAGAAAAACAGAGGACAGAAGACCTGGTGCACCTCACTTCCCACATTACTGACTCTCTCTAGTCTTCTTCTTCTTTCGGCATCTTCCTTCAGGGGGCGCCACAGCAAGTCAATTTCTTCCATCTAACCCTATCTGCTGCATCCTCTTTGGTCACACCAACTATCTTCATGTCTTCCTTCACTGTATCCATGAACCTCCTCTTTGGTCTTCCTCTAGGCCTTTTTCCTGGTGGTTCCAAACCCAGCATCCTTCTTCTGATGTAACTAGACTCTCTCTAGTAAGGCTGGCCAGTGTGAAGTTAAAATAAAAACTCTCCTTTTTTTTTTTTTTTAAAACACAACTCAATTTTTTCAATTTTATGTTTTTTTCGCTCTGCTCAAAAACAAATTACAGATGACCAAAAAAAAAATAAAAATGCCCTGAATAGTTTAAAGCATTTTTCAAACCGTCCTTTTTAACTTGAGGATTAGTATTCAATCTGAAGGGTAACAAAAAGAAAAAATTGTGAGGCAAACCAGTTGTAACACCACTGTGTACTCAACAGAGACACGTGTTATTTTCTACCTGATCACGACAGAATAAACTACTAAAAAAAAAAAAAATTACTAAAACAAAAAGCTAGGGTTTTAATGTGGATTGCACAGCTAGTACTTTAACAGATATATATTTCTTTGTGTGATATTTTTCTGCTTTAAAAATTTGGTATTCTTCTAGAAATGAACACACACCGTATTACAGTGTACATGTTTCTAACATGTGTCCATGTTAGAAACATGTGGCTGAGCAGCATGCTCAGCCACATGTTTCTACAACTAAGTTCCGTTCTGTTGTCTTCCGCTTATCCCAGTCCGGGTTATCCAGAGTTCAACCCCAGACGGGAAGCCTAGGCTTCTGTCACCCCGGCTGCATAATCCAGCTCATCCAGGAGGATCCTGAGGTGTTTTCTGTCCAGCTGTGAGACATAGTCTCTCCAGCAAGTCTGGGGTCTGACTCTGGGTCTTCTCTCGGTGGGATGTGACTGAAACACCTCACCAGCGGGGCGCTCAGGAGGCATCCTAACCAGATGCCCGAACCACCCCATCTGGCTTCTCTCAACCCAGTGGAGCAACAGCTCTATTCTGAGCTTCTTCCTGATGGCAGAGCTACTCGCTCTATCTCTGAGTGAGAGTCCAGCCACTCTGCTTTTGGCCAGTTGTATCCGTGATTTTATTCTTTGGGTCACCACCCACACAGCTAGTTACCATGGTGAGGGTAGGAATGTAGATCCTGGTTACCATGGTGAGGGTAGGAACGTAGATCCTGGTTACCATGGTGAGTGTAGGAACGTAGATCCTGGTTACCATGGTGGGGGTAGGAACGTAGATCCTGGTTACCATGGTGGGGGTAGGAACGTAGATCCTGGTTACCATGGTGAGGGTAGGAACGTAGATCCTGGGTACCATGGTGAGGGTAGGAACGTAGATCCTGGTTACCATGGTGAGGGTAGGAACGTAGATCCTGGTTACCATGGTGAGGGTAGGAACGTAGATTCTGGTTACCATGGTGATGGTAGGAACGTAGATCCTGGTTACCATGGTGAGGGTAGGAACGTGGATCCTGGTTACCATGGTGATGGTAGGAACGTAGATCCTGGTTACCATGGTGAGGGTAAGAACGTAGATCCTGGTTACCATTGTGATGGTAGGAACGTAGATCCTGGTTACCATGGTGAGGGTAAGAACATAGATCCTGGTTACAATGGTGAGGGTAGGAACGTAGTTCCTGGTTACCATGGTGAGGGTAAGAACATAGATCCTGGTTACAATGGTGAGGGTAGGAACGTAAATCCTGGTTACCATGGTGAGGGTCAGAAGGTACTGTAGATTGACTGGTAAATCGAGAGCTTTACTTTTCGGTTTAGTTCTTTCTTCACCACGATGGACCGATGCAGTGTCTGGATTATTGCGGACGCTGCTCCGATCTATCTATCGTACATTAGAGGAGTTTAATAACAAAACAGGAAAACTATGAAATCTATAACATGTTTTATTTATTGGCTACAAGCTCCAGTGCTCTCTGTCGCACTACAATGTCTGGGTCTGCTCGTTAGAGTTAACCGTTTCAAAACACAGCAGCACATTTACCGAAATGTGAAAGTGATTTAAAACTTGATTATCATTACATATTTTTAACTGTGGATGCTGTTCAATCAATCTATCCTGCAGTTCTATCCCCCATTTTAGAGAAACTAGAATTTTTTTTTTATCCAATTTGAGCTTTATTCTCCATCCTGCTTCAGATTTCCAGGGAGGTTGTGCTCCATAGTCAGAGTGAAATTGAAATTTAAAGTTGAGTAAACTTGTTACAATGTTGTAAAAATAAAAATTGTTGCCAGTTTTTTGCTTCCTCATTGGCTGCCATGTGGCTCAGAACTTCTTGGTATTCACAGTACGACTCATCACCAAAGAATTAGAAACTCTTTCACACCCATTCATGACTGTGTGTTGCATCAACCAAACCAAAGCTTCTGTAACTAATCTAGTTTAGTTTCTGGAAATCTGATCTTCTTTTGTTGGACAAAAAACTTGCAGGCCTCCTTGACACATTTTTTTCCAACCCAGTTATTTCACTGGTAGATTAAAATGACTCAATGTCAGCTCGGAGGAAGTGAAACAGATTCAATATCAAGTTTTATTCCGTTTAATTCAATTTTATTTGTTCAGCCCATAATCACATTTTTTTTGTATCAACAGGGCTTCACATTACAGATTTAAAAAGAACAAAAGCAAGAAAAAAAATGTATAACAAAGACAATACACATCACATTTATGCCCTTAGACTCTCCTTCAATATGAGGAAAAACTCCTAAAAACCCATCAATAGGGAAAAATAAGAAACCTCATGGAGATCCACACAAAAGAGAGATCCTTCCCCTGGGATGAGCATCTAATGTCTGAGACTATTGTTTAAATATGATCTTATTCTACTCTATAGTCTTGATATCTGAAGAAGTCAGTAGATGTTTCATCCTGATGGAAATGGGATGGTTAAACAAGCACGGGGCCTCCTCAGCCTGGCGATGCCCGGGACGGAGATGAGTAGATGGGTTAATCCTGATGGAGCGGAGATGGTAGATGAAGCGCAGAGGCCTCCATGGTCTGGCCAGGCCTAGGAACACAGAGGATTGATCAGGAATCTGAAACAAGGAGGAGGAAGACCATATGAAGGACACCATAGGAAGGACACCATATAAATCATACTGTACCAACTAGTGGTGGAAAAAATAAATGACGACATTAGAGAACAAAGAATGAGATGGAAAGACGGATCAGACAAGGACGATGTGGATACATCAAACACCAAGACAGTCTGGTAGAGAATAGTAGATAGAATTAGAGGACAGAACCCCAATGTACCATACTTTACCCAGCTTCTATGTACTATCTGTTTCTAGCTGGCCTGGTTATAAGCTTATTCAAACAGGAATGCTTTAGGCCTTAACAAGCTTTGATTAGTTTTGGTAAATTTTATAATTAGTATGGGATTAACAGTGTTGTGAATATTAATGTTTAAATGTAATCAAATTACAAACATTACTTTTAGAGTAACTGAGTAATCTAGTTACTTTTACTGCAGCTGCAACGACTTTACAGTTACTAAGAATATAAAGTGGTGTCTAAATAAAGCAGCAGAAAGCAGATAAGTGGATTTTATTTTTTCTTTACTTGTTAAGGTGTTCTTAGTAAATGAACTAAGAACAGGCAGCGCGGACCTACGGAAGCTCAGAGCTGCCAAACATAGTAAAAAAAATATATTTTTAAAGTAAATCCCATTTTAACAGTAGAAATATGTGGAAGATCCCAAAGGGTTAAATCTCAGTAATGAATAATAATAATTATAATGCACTTTACATTTCAAAAGATCTCAAAGTGCGACATTAAAAAACAATTTAAAAAAATAAAACTTACTTTTAGTAGAAACAGAAAACATACACTCTGAATTGTAAAAATTCAGTAAAAGGCCCCATGTTATAGCTAAATAAATAATAAATAAATGAATTACTCTATTCATCCCTCACCGGGGAAATTTGTTTGCTGCACTCCTTACACCGCAGCAGGCTGCCCTTCAACGGCGCCAATGGTGGGAGAAGCGGGGTTTAGGTGTCTTCTCCAAGGACCCTAGACGTGCTCTCCGTGGGACGCGAACCCGCAAGCTTCCGGTCCGCGGGCGAACGCTCTAACCACGCGGCCACCGTCTCCACCCAATGTAAATCTACATGTAAAATCTACATGTAAAAGCAACGTTTTTATGTAGCAAAACGATGTTTTTTGGTTTGTTCCAGGGTTTTATCATTTAATTTGCTCCAAGAAAAGACGACGGTAAGCTGAACTTTTATGGAGGTTGTATTTTTAGCAAACAGGAAAATTTTTGATTCGCGAGCCCCATTGAGTTCTAACATTTGGCAAATTTGCGTGCGTGTATTAGCCTCGATGGCTTTCCATATCTGTGCACAGTTTATTTTGACAGCGTGCGCATCACAGAGACACACATTTTAATGGGAGCAGTGTTGTTGTTTTCTCAACAAAGCCAATGAATCTAGAGTCCACCATCCAGTGAGGAAACATCAGAATTGCAGGAAAGTAAAAAATTAACAAGGTTTATTTATTTAATTTTTTTATGTTAGGCAAGCCGGATTAAAACGTTTAACGTGTCGCATGTGGCCCGCGAACCGTAGTTTGCCCACCCCTGGTGTAGGATAAAGAAACTCTAACAGGAAAGTGATTTTTTTTTCTGCACATAAAGGAGTCTTTTTGGTGTCCTCTCACATTGCTCGCATAACTTTCTACCAGCCTTTCAACACAAAACCCAAAGCCAGATTTGGGTCAAAGACTTCTTACAAGTTCTTGACCCCTTTTTTTTATCTCTGATTTTACTCCGAGCGAATGAAGGACGTAACTAAAACCTTGTGTTGTTTTATTGTTTCCAGTCAGATAAGTTGTTTACATCAAGAAAAAGCTCTCTGTTCTTTCTCCAGAGTTATTTCTTCATTGTTAAACTCACAAGGTCAAAGTTTTTAGACTCACACAAGTTTCTAAAATCTGACTAAGATGCCGACCTGGGAGAAGAGAGATACATGGTTAGTTTCAGTTAAACCTCTCACAGGAGAAAATATGACAAAGTTTTCTAGCTCGGTTCATCTTTACAAAGGATTGTGCTACTGAGGTGAACTCCCAACATCCTTTTTCAGTCTGGATGAAGACCATCTGCTTTTAAACGTCTTACTTGCCTCTTTAGTTAATAGTTCCGTTCCGTCATCTTCCGCTTGTTCTGGGGTCGGGTCGTGGGGGCAACAATCTCAAACGGGAAGCCCAGGTTTCTCTCTCCCCGGCTGCATCCTCCAGCTCACCCAGAAGGATCCCAAGTCGTTCCCCGGCCAGCTGTGAGACATAGTCTCTCCAGCAGGTCCAGGGTCTGCTTCTTGGTCTCCTTTAGTTAATAAATCAACCAAAATAAAAAGCATTATTCTGCAGTTTTATTCCAGGTTAAAGTTTCTTTTAACGCGACTTTTAGCCAAAAAGATGCGAAAAAAGAAAGTTTGATTCTAGAAAAAATGGATCCGAAGGCGGTTCATGTGCTCCGTCAGCAGTCTCGTACCTGGTGCTCGTGCATGTGTCTCGGCCTCACCCTCATCCTGTTTGGGATGATCGTCACTGGAAGATCTACTGCCACCTGATGGAGACCGCTAGGATTCAGGACGATGAAGTGCTCTTCTGCGGAACTCGATACATCGAGGATAAATACATGATCTGTGACGAAGAACACGTGGAGGTAGACATGCCCAACCGGATGTAACTGCATCTTGTGGAGGAAAGGAGCCAGGTCCTGGAGCGGGAGCAGGTGGAACTCGTTCAGGTCCCTGTGCCGAAATGTGACGACAGCTCAGATCGTCCACGGCTTCCAACGGAGACTTGGCTCTTTAGTTAAAATGGGGTTGAATTCTGACTAAAACACAAAGTTATTGAATTGTATCTTTTCCTTTCGGCATTTCCCTTCAGGGGGCGCCACAGCAAGTCAGTTTCTTCCATCTAACCCTATCTGCTGCATCCTCTTCGGTCACACCAACTATCTTCATGTCTTCCTTCACTGTATCCATGAACCTCCTCTTTGGTCTTCCTCTAGTCCTCTTTCCTGGTGGTTCCAAATCTAGCATCCTTCTTCCGATGTACTCTCTCTCTCTCTCCTCTGCACATGTCCAAACCATCTCAGTCTGGCCTCTCTGACTTTAAAACCTCTAACATGTGCTGTTCCTCTGTTCCTGTCCATTCCGGTCCCTCCCAGAGAGATCCTCAGCATCTTCATCTCTGCTATCTCCATCTCTGTTTCCTGTCTTTTTCTCAGTGCCACTGTCTCTAGACCAATCAGCATGGCCGCTCTCACCACACTCTCTCTAGACCAATCAGCATGGCCGCTCTCACCACACTGTCTCTAGACCAATCAGCATGGCCGCTCTCACCACGGTTTTGTACACTTTCCCTTTCATTGTATCTGAAACTCTTCTATCACACATCACACCTGATACGTATAAAACAGTCAATTATGTTGTTTCTGCCCGCCATCCAATGCTTGGATGCGTGAACCACTAACTTTCTTTTGATGTTCTTACCAAACGTCTGTTTTTTGCAGCTTCATGAGTTCAGTGTGAGAAATGTCCTTTTTTCCCTCTAACAGACAAAAATTGCCACCGTCAGATTCTTATCAACTCTCCTTGTTTTGGAAACTGCTGATTCACCAGCTCACTCAGATCTCTAAGAATTTTCTATGCTGGCTTTTTTGGGCTGATAGCGTTTATCTCAAGATAAGAAGTGCTGTAATTTGAGCTGCAACTCCGTGTCCGATGGAATGTGTCCTTCAGAAAGCGTTTGTTTATATTTGTGACCTATTTTTTTTACATTTCTTTAAATTTTTTTTAGATAGATTTAAGATGTTGGAATTAATTTGTCTTCTATTTAAGTGATTTTATAAAAACAAAAAGACAGTTTTTAAAAATTCCAAACAGGTCTGAACTCTTCATACCCCAGTTTTTAGGCAAGCTGAGTTTTTTTCTTTCCTTGTTGACCAAGAATTCTTCTCATCAGGTCTTATTGCTTGTCTGATATAATAGAATGTGTCTTTAATTCCCTGGAAACAGTCTGACCTCGCAGCATTTGAAGCCACTAGCTCAGAGGCGGGCACACTTTTTGGTTCGTGGGTCACATTGAGTTCTAGCATTTGACAAAGGGGCCGGAACAGGATCAGATGGATGGCATACTTTGGTAACCGCTTGATTAGACCGATAGAATGACGCTGGATTTTAAACAAGCGCTAAATTTCAAATCTAGCGGCGCTAGGTTTGAAATCTAAGCGCTTGATGTAACATTTTGCTTGTTTTAACATCTAACATGCTTGTTTACGTGCGTGTATTGGCCCCGATGGCTTTCCATATCTGTGCACACTGTTTATTTAGACAGCCTGGCCATCACGGAGACACACACATTTTAATGGGAGCAGTGTTGTTGTAACTTTGGTGCCATCTAGTGACAAAACATCAGAATTGCAGAAAAAATAAAACATTAACAAGGTTTATTTCCAAGCGGGTACAAGCAGCCGAAATGAGCTTCCTCCGCAGGGTGGCTGGGCTATCACTCAGAGATCGGGTGAGGAGCTCTGTCATCCGGGAGGAGCTCGGTGTCGAGCCGCTCCTCCTCCAGGTCGAGAGGAGTCAGATGGGGTGGTTCAAGCATCTGGTTAGGATGCCCCGCGAGCGCCTCGGAGGCGGGGTGTTTCGGGCACATCCCACCGGGAGGAGACCAAGGGGCAGACCCCGGACCCGATGGAGAGACTATGTCTCACAGCTGACCGGGGAACGACTTGGGATCCTTCCAGGTGAGCTAGAGGATGCAGCCGGAGTGAGAGAGGCCTGGGCTTCCCGTTTGAGGCTTTTGCCCCCGCGACCCGACCCCGAAACAAGCGGAAGATGACGGGACGGAAGTTCGGCGGGCCAGATTAAAAGGTTTAACGTGCCACATGTGACCCGCGGGCCGTAGTTTGCCCATACCTGCTCTATCTGCATGTTTGGCGGTTGCTTTTTTGCTTTAACTGGTTGAGACTGGACGTGTGATCAACAGTCAGTGTCGTCTGGAAAACGGAACGTAAAAACAAATTTCTCCTGAATAAACTTTCTAAACACGGCCTTTAAATTCTCAATCTGGGGATTTGATCCCAACACAGACCGTATAGAATGGTTGATCTCTTTATTTCAGCTACGGAACTACAAACATGGCGGACAGACGTGTGCTCATGTCACACCGTCATCTCTGTTTGCTGATTGGTTAAAATGGTTTTCCATTCCTTGTAATTATAAACAAATGGCTGCCATACCTAATGTAGATGCTGGAGTAAAATTAAATTGAGTAGAGACACTAAGTGTCACCAGTCTGACTTTTTACAGACCTCTTTTTTTTGACTGATCAGTTCAGTCAGTATTTACAGTCCAGCACACTGTTGGTTCGGGGGATGTAGAAACTTGGTCCTTGAGAGCCAGTGTTCCAAAGACACGTGATGCATGTTATTGAATCAGTGTGCTAAATTTAAGTGGCTGTTAATTTCACTCTATTAAAGTAAGTTGTGTCAAACCAGGACAACCTTAAACCTTCTGGACGTCAAGCTTTGAAAACCCGAGTTTGATGCATCTGTATAATTAGGTCCATTTTGCTGCTGGGTGGATCCCATTGGAGTCCACTTTTAATTACATAGTTTACTGATTACTTACTAATTAATGTTAAATGGATTATCATCTGCTTTCTAAAAAGTATGGAACATGTAAAAGCCTCTGAATGAAGATGCTGTTATTATTTAAAGCAGCAGTTTTTTTTTTTTTTTTTTAGCCATTTTATCCATAAAATCTTTGAGGTGATTTTTGATAATATTTTTAAACTTGATAATCTGGTCGGCTCAATGATAGATCAGTCGTTTATGAATAATTAATACATTTCAAGAAGCTGACCAATGAGGTTTCGTTTTATTTTTTTTATTACATTTAGCTGAAACAAGTTCAGTCATTATTCCAGGAAATGTCACTGCATTCTTGGTAATCTGCCAAAAACCGTGCGAAGCAAGTTGAATCTGCTTTATTATCTTTTGATTTCAACAGCCTTGTTAAGTTTTTTTAAACATAAGACAGACAGAAGATTCCATGGAATATTCTTTTATTGTTTAGTACCACGCCTGATGCTGTCCAGGGGTAAATTCAGCCCCACGCTGCAGAACAAAACCGTTTAAAAAAGGATGTTTCGTTGTTGCTTTTTCTTCTGGGTCATTTTAAAACGGTACCTTTAAATGTCCACATTGTGTCTAACTGAATGTATTTCTTTGCAGACGATGAGGTCGACCTGGACCAAAGCCCATCACCTGAAGACGAAGAAAGCCCTCGTTCAGGAACGCCTCCAAGTAAACACAAAGGAAAACTCAGCAAAATGGGAAAGATCTTCAAACCCTGGAAGTGGAGGAAAAAGAAGCAAAGCGAGCAGTTCACTCGGACATCGATAGGTGACTTGCTGTTGGAATTATTCTTACTGATTTACTGTAAAAGAGGGCGGGTCTAGTAGGTGTGACATGACCCAAAACATTTCACTCCAACGTCATTGGTGATGCCACTTTATAGCTGTTTAAAAGCATGGTGGCGCATTCGTTCTGCTAGCATGTAAAAATGATTAGAACACATGAATCCACAAAAACACATACCTCTTTTTAAAAACAGCTAATTGTAGAAAACTTTCCAACAAAATTAAGAAGCAAATTGGATCAAATTTCCGGACGGACTTTTGAATTTATTTTTGTGCGTTTTTACCAACTCACGTTGTTAATCCTGTTTATTTCAGACTTGGAAAGAAAGCTCTCGGTCAGAAAGAATCGCCAGGAGTTGATCGATTCCGGAGTGTTAAAAGATTCTCCAGAGATTGGTAGGTAACTCACTGCAGGTCGTGTTGAACTGAAAAAGGCCTGATTTGTGCTAATTTATTCCTTTTTGTTTGTAATCCAAAGTTCCACCTGTAAAAAACGGCCACCCTGTTTCGTTGGAGGCGGACCGCATGCCGGACACAGGACCCCGCATCTCTCGAGGCGAAGTAGAGTTGAAGGAAAAGTTTCCTCAGGCAGAAGATCGCAGGAGCAGGATCCCATCAGATGCTTCCAGAAGCAACCGGGCGCCTCTTGACGTGGATTCCCTCGCCAGGGGCTCGTTGGACCCAGACAGGAGGAGCCGGCTCCCCTCAGACGTGGACAAGAAAGGAGGAACTTTACCTCGAGGATCCTCTCAGGATGATCGATATCGAAGGGAAGAGAGGAGAGATTACAAAGACGACAGAGAGGACATGGGAAGGAAAGACCGGGAAGACGTGGAAAGAAGAGATAGGCGGGAGGACAGGGATGAAGACTTCAGAGAAAGGCGAGAATGGAGGGATGGCAGGGAGAGGAAGGACGAAAGAAGGGACGGGGATGAGCGAAGAGATCGGGAAAGAAACGAGTGGGAAAGGAGGGATCGAGACGAGAGAGAACGCAGAGACTGGGACAGAAATGATCGGGACAAGAAGGAAAGAGACGACAGAGAAAGGAGGGATTGGGACGACAGGGACAAGAGAGAGCGGGACGACCGAGAGAGGAGGGATCGGGACGACCGAGAGAGGAGGCCCCGGGACGAGAAAGAACGGAGGGAGGACAAAGACAGGCGACCAGAACGTGAAAGGAGAGAAAATCGAGAAGACCGGGAAAGGAAATACGCTCCTATGGAGAGAGAAGATAGGGAGAGGAGAGATGAACAAGACAGAATAGAAAACAGAGAGAGGAGAGAAGACCGTGAAAGACGGGATCGCAAAGACGATCGCGATAGAAGGGAGAGGCCAATCCCCGAACCGAAACCCCTGGTCAGACCCTATTCTGAGATGGACATGAGACCTCCTCTGCTGAAAACCTCCTCGGAGGACACCAAGAAAAGTTCTGTCCCGGACATGGACGCTAGGAACACTTTGCCCAGAAGAACCCCGGCTATGGAGTCCAAGGATCGTGCCGGTAAGATCTCTTCCTCCTATCGGTATCGCTCATGTGAAAATCCATGCGTCGGCCCTGGATTTATAGCTATCTATAAAGGGGTGGAGCTTATAGATGTTAGCCTAACTCTAAAGTCTGAAGCTGTCGGACACGAATAATGAGACATCGGGGAAAAACAACACTTAAAGTGAACTTATGATGGTAAAATTAAACATTTGAAGCAGTGAGATAATGATTAGAAATCACCACATTTGAACACAGTTTAATTCAGTGCGATATTACAAACCCACAAAATCAGTTAACATGGGTAGCAGGGGTAACATGGATTCCTAGTGTTGCCAGTTTCTTTTTTTGTCACCACTTTAAGCTCAGATCATTTCCTTTTATTTTAGTGACAAATCAGTGTGTGCCACCCAGACATGCTTGGGTGACCGTCTTCTACTCTACTGTCTTTCGCTTGTGAGAGGCATCACCATGCTTTGTTTTGGCAATGAGCACTCTTTACGACTCCCCTCTGGTCTTTCATAGCTCAGTGGTAAAATGATCATCTTTGGACTGAAGAGTTGCCGGTTCAAATCCCGCTGAGCTCATGAGAAGACACCTAACCTCATAGTCACTCCCACCATTGACTGCCTGCTGCGGTGCAATGCTGCACAGTAAATTTCCTCATGAGGGATTCATATAGTATGGTAAAAAAATGTGCCATTGTGCATGAGTAATGACAGGCGGCCCCGGTTCATTTGAAGGCTATTACAAATGACGTAAGGCTTTTACATGATGCATACCTTGCAATTCCAGAGGCATGATTGGGGCGGGATGGAAATCAAGGTGGTGCATGGTTGAGTTCTGTCACAAGTGTTATCTCTTAAGCCAGGGGGGTCCAAAGCCGCTGATGTCCTGATGGTTTTCCACACGTTCCTGGTTCAATACAGCTGATGCACAGAAAGTGAAATCAGCAGCCAATAGAATTTGGCACAATGACTGAAATAACTGGATCATTTGTGTAGATGCAAGAACATATAGAAAACATTCTGAACACCGGCCCTCGAGGACCAGATTTAGACACCCCTGTTTTAAGCTAAAGTTCCTGAAACGGAGTCACAGAGTTTTTATTAATCCTGAATTTATAACCTGAGCCAAAATGCTCAAGTTAAGGTCTACCAAGTTTTCATATCACTGAGGCTCCTGGTCTAAGATTGTTTTGTGTGTGGTTTTATTTGCTCATTTTGGACGGTCAAATAAATAAAAAAAATTGTCTCCAGCTTTATTCACAACACCATTCAGTGTGCGAATGCTATAATATTTATATATACTGTATATATTCCAGTAGCCCTTTTAAGTGTTTTTTTTTTATACATTACAATCAGTACATTTTATGATACAAAACAGACAAACATGGGAGTGACACATGATAGGACACTCTGTGAACCTCAAATCAAAAGCTTTGCTCACCCCTAGACTAGAAGGTACACCTTTTGAAAAATATGCCCCTTGCAATGACAGCAGGTCCGTGTAGCCCTCCACATTTTTGTTGATTTTTTTTGGGGGGGATTTTAAATCAGAAGAGCTACTTCAGCAGCAAGGAATGTGAAGTAGGAGTGGATGTGTCATACATGTGCCATGCTGGAGTGAAGCAAAAGTTGAGGAAACGAAGATAGGATCCTCCGGAAGTGCAGCTAAGTCTGTGTTACGGAGTTGGCTGCGTGACATCAGAGAGGATTCCTGTCTGAACATACCTTGCCTCACTACGGAGACGTGGAAAAGGAGGTGGACTGGTGTTATTTCACTCCACAAGTGAAACACTTATGATATTCCACCAAGAGGCTGTTCCACCAAGCTGCTGTTCACTAAGCGGCTGTTCCAGTTCCACCCCAGCCAACTTTGCACCACTGTTCTGAAGCTGTTTGGAGCTCTTTCTTGGACTGCTTGGAGCTACTGAACACCTCTTGTCCCCAGTATGGTAGTAATAAAGTATCTTGTATACTATTTTTATAGAAAAGGGTTTTTTTTAATGTCAGAGAGGCCAGACTGAGATGGTTTGGACATGTGCAGAGGAGAGAGAGAGAGAGAGCGAGAACATAGGAAGAAGGATGCTGGATTTGGAACCACCAGGAAAGAGGACTAGAGGAAGACCAAAAAGGAGGTTCATGGATACAGTGAAGGAAGACATGAAGATAGTTGGTGTGACTGAAGAGGATGCAGCAGATAGGGTTAGATCAGGGGTGGGCAAACTTTTTGGTATGCGAGCTACATTGAGTTCTAACATTTGACAAAGCAGATGGATGGCATGCTTTGGTAACCTCACCTCATTGGAAAAAAAAACCCCAAACAAACTCATCTTGGGATCTGGAAAAACATGTGCTTTAATTTCCAATAAAAATTAAAAAAAGCATTACAACAAAATCTCTGATTTTGAAATGAGTCTTAAAAAACTGAAAATCAATTGAATAACCATTTTTTAAAAGCACTGAAAGTTCTTTTATACTTCACAATCAATCTACTCTTGAATGTCTTTTTTTTTTTTTTATTAATTATCAAGCGTGTTAAATACTAAATCCAGCGCCCTAACGCTTAAAAACCGTGCATCTAGCGCACTGGATTTAACATTTAGCGCTAGATTACACACATGTAGTGACACCAATGGCTTTCGATAGTACCGCACAAGGTTTGAAATCGAATACGCTTGTTTACGTGTGTATTGGCCCCGATGGCTTTCTATGTGTGCGCACGGTTTATTTTGACAACGTGTGCATCATGGAGACACACACGTGAATTGGAGCATTGTTGTTGTTTTCTCAACAAAGCCACAATATCTAATGCGCCATCTAGTGAGGAAACATCAGAATGACAGGCGAAATAAAATATTAACAAGCTTTATTTATTTAAAATTTTCAAGTCCCGGCGACCAGATTAAACCATTGAACGGGCTCCATGTGGCCCGCGGGCCGTAGTTTGCCCATGCTGGGTTAGATGTATTAAACTGAATGCTGTGGCGCCCCCTCTAGGCGAATGCTGAAAGAAGATTATTGTTCGAAATATAATATTTATTTTTCCAGAAGTTGTGTTTGTATCTAAGTGATACTTGAGTGGGATTTTGGTCTCATTATAATTACATCTCAGTAAAAATAATAAACCTGAAATAGCGTTAAAGCAGAACAGCATTTCAAGTAGTATTAGTTTTTTTTTTTTTTAACGTAATTGATTTTAAGTGAGATTAAGAGTTATTTAAACATGTTAAAACTTAAAACTAGACATGTCGCAAAAGCGTTGAGCAACGCTAACAGCGTTTAGGCGTCGTCACGGTAACTAGTTTGTTCCTCCTTTTCCTGGTAAAACTTTTTTTTATTTTTTAAACTGCAAAACGTTTTCATTCAGGTAATAAAACCTTTTCACTGTGTTATTTTAAACTGTTTTGTGAGGACTCGTTTGCGCAGGCGCTATAATTAGTAAAGTTAACCCGATTAAACAAACAGTTTTAAAACTAGTTATTTTAAACATGGCCTTTTCAGAACGTTTAAGTTTAAAATTTGGATTTTAAACCGTCTGTACTTTTAAATCAAACGCTTTGTGTCCAGTTGTTTTTGTTTGTTTAAGCTTTTGCGCGCCTCACTTTGTACCGCGGGCTATTCAGCCTAAACTTTTATTAGTAGTCATCTATCGTCAAAAAATAATAAAAAGATAAGAGTTAAAGCTCAGTTTTAAGAATAAACTTTTCACTGCAAGGTTTAACGTTCCGTTTGGTTGTTTTTCCACTTCTCCGGAGCCGGTGTGGCGCTCAAAAAGGACCACCAACTTAGTCCTTTTGGGGGGCAACACCCTCAGACGATAAACCCAGAATTTTCTCTACCTGGGGCAATCCTTAGGTGTTCTCTGTCCAGCTGTGAGACGTAGTCTTTCCAGCAGGTCGAGGGTTTACTTACCTCTGGGTGTCCTCTCGCTAGGACGTACCTGAAATCCCTCACCAGTGAGGCTAGGGATGTGTCCTAATCAGACGCCCAAACCACCCAATCTGGCTTCTCTTGACGAGGAGGAACAATGAATCTATATTGAGCTCCTCCCAGGTGGCAGATCTCTTGACTATCTCTGCGAGAGAACCCAGTCACCCTGCGGAGTAAGCTCATTTCAGCCGCCTCGTTCTTTCGGTCACCACCCACGGTTGGCAGCCATAGGTGTAGGTAGGAACGAAGATCGGCTGGTAAACCGGGGGCTTTGCTCTACTGCTCAGCTCTTTCTTTACAACGACAGGTCAGTGGAGCGTCCCGATAAATGCGGGTGCCACATTGATTCTTCAAGTACCCTCCCTCCTTTTCCCACTCGTGAACAAAACCCCGAAATACTTAAACTCCTCCACTTGGTTGTGCTCACTTTCCACCACTTTGATAAATCACTGGATTTGCGGCTTCACACGTAGCCGGGTATTTTTGAAAACGCATATCTGCTGTCCTCCGTTTTAGGAAAACGCTCGCATCCACACGGAGCCGTATAAATACACTTCTGAGTGCGATTATGAGCATGCCAGACCAGTAGTTGGCAGTATATGTGTAACGTAAGTTCTGAGCTGTCGTCATTTCCGCAAAACCTGGAACATGGCGCCAGGCATCTCGTTTGTGTGGATCGACAAGGAGGTGGAATTGCTTTTAAAAGTCATCATCGACTATAAAGTTAATAAAACACAGGAAAATATAGATTGGGTCCATGCTGCCCAAACCTTGTTTGCGATCCAAACAAGGACGCACACGAATGACGTATGTGCATTACTTGTCGCAGGTAGTGACGCATAAAACGCAAATCCCCGTTTTCGCACGTCCACACGCAAACGCAAGAACCGAAAGGTTTTTGCAAAAAAGTCCGAGAGGCCACGCTGAGATGGTTTGGACATGTACAGAGAAGAGAGACCGAGTACATTGGAAGAAGGATGCTGGGTTTGGAACCACCAGGAAAGAGGACTAGAGGAAGACCAAAGAGGAGGTTCATGGATGCAGTGAAGGAAGACATGAAGATAGTTGGCGTGACCGAAGAGGATGCAGGAGATAAGGTTAGATGGAAGAAACTGACTTGCTGTGGCGCCCCGTGAAGGGAAATGCCGAAAGGAGAAGAAGACACGCAAATGCAAAAACTGAGTTTTCAAAATCTCCACTTTGGCCGGAGTTTTCAAAAACGTCGGTCTTGAGTGAAAAAAAAACTCAGTTTTTGGATGGCTGGCCAAAACAGAAAAAAAATATATGCGTTTTCAAATATACCCAGCTACATGTGGACGGGGCGTCTGATTAGGCTGAAAGCACATGTCATAAAAGAGGCACCGGGTCTTTCACTGATATCCAGAGTCAGGTTTGAATTTATTCATGCAGAAAAAGTCTGGATCAGTCTTCCTAACATTGTGAGATAGACTATTGATAATAATCTTTAAATTCAAATGTAAAACTACTTTTTAGTTAAAAATGGAAACAAACGTTTGTATTTGAAAATAAAAAAGGCATCTGTGTGTTTTTATGTATAACTTTTACAAAGTTTTGTAGATTCTCCAATCATGCTCTTTCTCTGACTGTGTGTGTGTGTCCTCTGTAGAGTTCACTGGAGTCCGCTTTGCCCCGGATCATCCTCCACCTAAGCAGGCTCTGCTGCCCCCTAAATATTTAACCTCTGAGTCCGGCCGCTTGTCAACTCTACTGAACCCCTCAACATCCTCCTCCTCATCATCGTCGTCTTCATCTTGCTCCGACGCTACCGTGGCCAAACCGCCGAGGACTGTCTCTCTGGTAGTGGACGAACCGCCTCGACCCTCTCAGTCTACCATTGCTCCACTGGCGGAGTCCAACGCACCTCCTCCTGTTCCTCCTCATGCCAAGCAACCTCCTATCCCTCCGCCCAAACCTTCCAACCGTAACAGTAGCCTCCTGCCGCATGGTGAGTTACTATCAACACATAGCAAGCTGCTTTTGTCTCTGTCTCACTCTCCTTTCTTCTCGAAACAAACTAGTAGTTATCCAGTCTCTAAATGAATCTTTGAGGAGTTACTGTTTAAACATCCATCGAAGTGTTTGGGAAAACAAACGTTCCAGCTGGCTTTTTTTAAGTTCCTGTTAAACTCGACAGTCAAAGAATCAGAATTAAGGATTTGGAACTTTTAATTTTCTTGTAATGAGGAACTTTGGTAGGAACGTTCGTTACACAGCATGTCATTGTTTTTGTTGCAGCTCTCACACGACCGAAGCTTGTTATTTTACTTGTGATGATGAAACGTTTACACAAACTTGTCTCTGTCATTTAAAAAAGTTTTTTCTTTTTTTTTTTAAATTATTCATTTTTTTGCCAAATTATTGCCACACTTTGCATCTATTTTTTCATCCCATTTCTGATTGGATAATGTTGAAACAGGTAGTTGGTTGACTGAACACAAATAAAAAACAGGCAAACGGTTTTGCATTTTGTTCCATAACTGTGCAGAAAATGAACCAAACTGTGACATCAAAACTGCAGTATGTAGTGAACCATAACTTTTAGGTACTTTTTTCAGTGTTTATCTTTTTTCTTGTTAATTCTTGTGCTCATTTTTAATGAACAAAAGAGATACAACAAAGCAATAAAGCCGATGAGCCATGCGATGCAGAGTAGAAAAGGCTTTGAACAAGCACACACCTGCCGACAAGGTCGACCAACATGATCAGAACCACACCTGGTCGTGTTGGGGAGCATAGACTAAACAGAGCAGGTTCTGTAAAGATCTACCATCTTTTTATATAATCCCAAACCCCAGCGAAGCTCCATCTGAGTATAGGACCTTTAATTTCAGATACAGGGCCAGGTTTTTCCCAAAACAGTTAGCAACGACTTAAACAAGCGCCGTACAATGATGTTATGCTAGGTTGGTCAGCAAAGGGAGAGATGGATCTGTATTGGTTGGTAAGAAAGAGACGGATGTGCATCAGACTGATTAAAGAAAGGAATTGATGTCTTTTGGCAGACGTGAAGTTGGAAAGAGAACTTTGAAGAGTTGGTGAATGAATAAAATGAGAGAGAATAAAGAACAGATGGCGTGAAAGATTAGAATCAAAGAAGTCCAGAGGGCTCTTGATCCTGATCATAAACCTGTAGAAGTATGGAAGTGTTTATGTGAGGTCACTGTAGAGTTTCTGACTGACTTATTTAACAGGATCTTAAAAAGTGAGAAGATGCCTGATGAATGGAGGAGAAGTGTGCTGGTTCCCATGGGGAAATGCGTTGCTATGTGAACCACAGATAAACAAAATTGATGAACCACACAGTGAAGTTTTGAGAAAGAGGAGTCAAAGCTAGACTAAGAACAGAAGTGAGAGTTTGAGAACAGGAAGGTTCTCCGTGGGTATCATTTTCTAATTACTGTAAAGAAGTTTGTTAAAAAATGTCTTACAGATCAAAAATAAAATTGATATTGCTTTATCAAATAGAAAAATTGACATATTGTGCTGCTGTATTTACTACTGATAAATGAAGCTTTTATTAGCATGAGGTGCTTCGATTTCATCAATGAAATGAACACTGATATGTTTAGCTGGATTGAAGGAACGGATGATTTCATCCTGGTGAGTCAGACTCACCAGTAATGTGCCTGGCTATAAGATCACATGGATCCAGGAGGATTACCTCTGAAAGCTAAAGCAGCCGGGTAGCCTTATGTTTGTTAAATCCTTTTTCTGACACACACTTCCATCTTTTTGCACTAGTGGAGTGTCTGAGACTTTCTCACTTCACCCTCGCTTATTGTTAGTAAACCAAAAACAAGCTGGTTTTAAATACTCTGTGAAACTTTCTTTCATCATCATTCCAGCAGCTAAAAAAAATCCCAAATATGAAGTTGATGGGAAGCACTGGGTGTTTCCTGTTCCTATTCACACATCTGAAGATTATCATAAAAATGGCTGACTGTGCATCGCTTGAACAGGAAGCCCCTGAACTGATTGTATTGTTCTACAGTGATGAGACAGACGTCATAAGACAGTAATCCACATCAAGAATCCATGCTATAGTCAAAAGTTAAAGTAAACAATGATGACCCCAAATAACTTACCTTT
This sequence comes from Neostethus bicornis, assembly GCA_902685375.1. Classification (NCBI taxonomy): domain Eukaryota; kingdom Metazoa; phylum Chordata; class Actinopteri; order Atheriniformes; family Phallostethidae; genus Neostethus; species Neostethus bicornis. The sequence goes on from LR738551.1 coordinate 3,456,941, forward strand.
AAAGAAGGCGCTGTGTCTGCTTTCTGCAGCACTCAAATTTCCCTTAGGGGATAAATAAAGTATATTCAATTCAATTTCTGGAGAATTGTCGGACCAGATATTTATGCATGGAGGAATCATTTCGCCGGGATGGGAATTAGCGCCTCCAAATCCGAGACCATGGTCCTCGCCCGGAAAAGGGTGGAATGCTCCCTGCGGGTCAGGGACAGGGTCCTGCCCCAAGTGGAGGAGTTTAAGTATCTCAGGGTCTTCTTCACGAGTGGGGGAAGGACGGAGCGGGAGATGTACAGGCGGATCGGTGCGGCGTCAGCAATAACTAGGACGCTACATTGGTCCGTCGTGGTAAAGAGAGAGCTGAGCCAAAAAGCAAAGCTCTCAATTTACAAGTCGATCTACGTTCCTACCCTCACCTATGGTCACCAGCTGTGGGTGGTGACCGAAAGAATGAGATCGCGGGTACAAGCGGCCGAAATGAGCTTCCTCCGCAGAGTGTCTGGGCTCTCACTCAGAGATCGGGTGAGGAGCTCTGCCATCCGGGAGGAGCTCGGTGTCGAGCCGCTCCTCCTCCAGGTCGAGAGGAGCCAGATGGGGTCGTTGACGCATCTGGTCAGGATGCCCCCCGAGCGCCCCGCGGGCAACGTGTTTTGGGCACGTCCCACCGGGAGGAGACCAAGGGGCAGACCCCGGACCTGCTGGAGAGACTATGTCTCACAGCTGGCCGGGGAACGACTTGGGATCCTTCCAGGTGAGCTAGAGGATGCAGCCGGGGAGAGAGAGGCCTGGGCTGCCCGTTTGAGGCTGTTACCCCCGCGACCCGACCCTGGAACAAGCGGAAGATGATGGAACGAACAGAGATTTAGATGTTTGTAATCAAGCAGATCACACTTGTTACTGTTGATGAACGTCAGAAGTAACAAAACAGCCAAACCCGTTTGTATAGAGAGACAGTTTGGACAGAAGTCCCTCCGCCGTCTGTTTCCTAAAGTAAAACAGGAATGTCATCATTTGCAAATCTGCCAAATACAGATTTTTGTCTGTCGTTGGTCGGAGAATAAATTTACATAAATGTCTGCTTGTAGAAAATGACTGATGATCCGGTTTTACAGCTTCCCTCTGGACACACCTCAGATTCATTCATTCACTTAGTTCTTTATTCAACATTATTAACTTGGCCTATTGGTTAGGATCGGGGATGTTTGTCTCAGAAAATGTAACAAGACGCCAACAAAGCGTTTTTATGGTGCTGAGTTTGTGTTTGGGTAAAGATGAAGAGGTGCTCTTTGAAAGGAAAACCTCGGTTTTGGAGAAAAAGTCAGAGTGTGGAAAAGAGGTGAAGAAGCGTCTGCAGGCAGGCTGGAACGGGTGGAGAAAAGTATCAGCTGTGATGTGTGACAAAAGAGTTTCAGCTAAAATGAAAGAAAAAGTGTATAAAACCAGGGTGAGAGCGGCCATGCTGATTGGTCTAGAGACAGTAGCTCTGAGGAAAAGACAGGAAGCAGAGATGTTTGTAGCTGAGATGAAGATGCTGAGGATCGCTCTGGGAGTGACCAGGATGGACAGGATCAGAGGAACAGCACATGTTAGAGATTTTGGGGATAAAGTCCGAGAGGTCAGACTGAGATGGTTTGGACATGTACAGAGGAGAGAGAGTACATCAGAAGAAGGATGCTGGGTTTGGAACCACCAGGAAAGAGGACTAGAGGAAGACCAAAGAGGAGGTTCATGGATACAGTGAAGGAAGACATGAACATAGTTGGTGTGACCGAAGAGGATGCAGCAGATAGGGTTAGATGGAAGAAACTGACTTGCTGTGGCGACCCTTCAAGGGAATAGCCGAAAGAGGAATAAGGAGGAAAGTCAGAGAGGTCAGACTGAGATGGTTCAGACAGAGGACAGAGAGAGAGGAAAGGATGCCGAGTTTAAAAGTGCCTGGGAGAAAATCTAGGGGAAAACGAAAGGGGAGGTTAATGGGAGGACATGAGGGACTTGCTGTTGCACCCCCTGGAAGAAAAAAAAGGTGACTGATTCCCTGATAGAGCAGATTGATCATTTCAGAGAATTTACCAGGCATCGGCTAAGTCCGGATTTTTACTAGCCTGACAAATCTGATGGTTCGTCTCACTCTGTGGAAACATTCTGACTTCACGCTCTTGGGGTTTATTCACTCCACGGCGGGGCGGGTACAGGTGGCACGGCTCATGCTTTTTTAAAGCATTTCTCTTGCAAACGTAACTTTGCAGCTTCTTTAGTTCCTGCTAAAGTCTCCAGTCTCTGGATTAACAACCTCTTCCTTTGATTGAGAATCTTTGTTCATTTAGTTTCAACAAAGACAAAAATAGGTGTTAAAATGATGAAAACACCGAGTGGCATGTCGAAACTTCACACTGTGAATGTGAGATTTGCATGTGTGTGATATGAAGACACTTGCAACAGCTTGTCTCCCCAACGGGCAGAGATATCAACGTGCACGGCATGTTCCACCTTGTAGCTTCTGATTGGAGGCGGTGCTGCTGCTGCTCGTCCTGTTTCTGGTTGTGTTGATGGCGTACACGCCCTCCAACTCAAACGTGTGTGAGGCCCAGTAGAACCTGATCGAAAGGCCTTCATTTATTAACAAAAACAAATGACCCCTCTGGGATTAATTAAGTATTCCTGGTTCTGCCAAATTCAACGCAAATTGAGCGATTACGAAGGTGGTGGAGTGGGTGGAGGTTTGGGTAACTAAGCAAAGTCTGAAGCTGCTGGACGTGAATCATAAGACGTGGTGAAAAGAGGAGACTTGTGGACAGAAGCTGAACTGAGGACAGTGAAATGAAGCTTTTAAAGCAGCAAAAAATCAGGACAAAAATGATGTAGTATTGATTTTTTTTAAATAAAGCTCTACAATTATATTTTTAAAATTTAACAAAATACATTAAAAAGTGAACTTTTTTGATAATTGTTGTGTAAAAAATGTCTCAAAAACAGTGAGATTTTTAAAGTTCCTTATAAAATGTCGCTGGGAGGCGTGGCTAGTCATTCATGCACGGCTCTGCACCAAACCGAACGTCACGTCTATGTATGTACTGTTACATGTGTGTCGTTCTGACCTCTTTCTCCTTTCCTGCAGACCCCCCTCCTCCTGTTGCTGCCAGGCGTTCGCCGCCCACACCTCCCAAGAGAATGACCCCAGTCACTAAGCGACAATCAGCAGACTCCTCACGCCCCGTCCCTGAGCCCCCTGCTCCCTCTGCTGCCCCAAAAGGGGGAACCTCTGAGGAGAAAACAAACGTGGCGTCGCTGCCCCCCAACCACATCCCACCGTCTCCCCCCAGGACAAAGTCGCTCCCGCAGATCATCCCCACCGAGCAAACCGAGCCCACCAGCTCGACGCAAGATGCTGTCCCCGAATCCGTTCCTTTACACATCCTCATTCAGAGAGCGCTGAATAACCCTACCTCCATCAACCCGGACAGCTCACAGAGGGCCCACTCGCAGCTGTTTGTATCGACTCCAGACATCCTGACGGAGTCGGGAGCCATTGTGCGTCGTTCCCTCCCGATCACCATCGAGCCCATGAGAGTGTAAGTAGCTTTTATTTCATTCTTTACTCTGAAATAAAACCTCCAACAGGATTTGTTATTTAGCTCTTTGGGACTTCTACCACCTGCTGCTCATCTTTCGTTTACTTTAAAAAAAAAAAAAAAATCAGGGGTCTAAAACTGAATCTACGCAGGGGTTTCTTTATCTACGTGACTGAAAATGTTGACTTCGAGCTACTTTTGTGTCTGTTTTGTTTCTTTAAAACTAAAAACCCAAAACTTTAAAAAAAAACTAGATGAAGGGATTGTAATGAAACTTCTCACAGTTACTCATTACCAACTTTTAGTGATCAAATTAGATTTTCAAGATCATCCAATCAAAGTCAAGAACACTTTAGAACTCGTACACTATTTGCTACAAATCAAATGTTTTATAGGGCACACACACGCTTGTGGAGATCCTGTTCTGCAGTATCATCACCAAAAACACTTGTACGTCAAAAACACATGCGTAGGTCCACCTGAATACGAATAGATCAAGAGGAAAGTGTTACAGTGATTGATCGCTGTTGGAAAAATGTATCCCCGATCTATATTTTTAAGATTATTAAGGGATTCTAAGTTCTGTTAAGTTCTCATCCGCTTCATTCGGGTCTGAGTCGAGGGGGAAAAGCTTCAGCCGGGAAGTCCAAACGTCCCTCGCCCTGGTCACAACCTCCAGCTCAGTTGTTTCCTGTCCAGCTGTGAGACTTCGTCTCTCCAGCAGGTCCTGGGCCTGCTTCTGGGTCTCCCCCCGGTGGGACGTCCCCAAAAGAATATCCTAAGTATTCATAGACATTTTATATTTGATTTATTCTTTAAACATCTTAAATTCAAATAAATCTTTAAAAAACATTTATAAAAGATGTCAATGTGTTGCTGGAGTTTGGGCTCCTCATGGAGCCTTCCTCATGGAGCTCCATAAGGTTTCTTTTTTTTTTCACCAACGGTACAGGCCAGTTGGACCACTGGTTTCTTCCCTGCGTTTCTGTTTAAACAGATCACACCATGAGGCGATGAGATCATACGTTTTTGAACATAATTAATTTTTCAGACAAATGAGAGAAATAAGTTTTTTTGTAAGACGTTGAAAACAAAGATTTTAATGTTTACAACATCATTTTAATTACTGTAGTTATGATTTTGCGTCTTCAGCGGCCGGAAAATCTTACCTGATTGGCTTTCATGAAAAGCCCAAAAAAATGTCCTGAATTATAACTACTACTAAAGTGGTGGCACGGTGACGCAGTGGGTAGGACAGTGGCCTCACAGCAAGAAGGTCGTGGGTTTGCGTCCCGGGTGGGGACGAGGCTTGGAACACTGTCCTTTCTGTGTGGAGTTTGCATGTTCACCCCGTTTATGCGTCGGTTTTCTCCGGGTACTCTGGTTTCCTTCCACTCTCCAGAAACATGCATGTTAGGTTGATTGGCCAGTACATGATTGCTCCTAGGAATGTGTGTGCGCGTGGACCCACGACAGACTGGCGACCTGTTCGGAGTGTACCCTGCCCCTCGCCTCAAATCAGCCGGGATAGGCTCCGGCACTCCACACTACCCTATAGACCAGGCGTGGGCAAACTATGGCCCGCGGGCCACATCCAGCCTGCTACACGTTTTAATCCGGCCCTCCAAACTTGGGAAAAAAGAAAAAAAAAACCTTATTTATGTTTTATTTTTCCTGCGACTCTGATGTATCCCTACTAGATGGTGCCAAAGAAACAACAACACTGCTCCCATTAAAATGTGTGTGTCTCTGTGATACGCACATTGTCAAAATAAACAGAGTGCACAGATATGGAAAGCCATCAGGGTCAATACACGCACGTAAACAAGCATGTTAGATGTTATAACAAACAAAATGTTACATCAAGCGCTTAGATTTCAAACCTAGCGCCGCTAGATTTGAAATTTAACGCTCTTGATGTAATATTTAGCGCTTGTTTAAAATCTAGCGTCATTCTATCGGTCTAATCTAGTGGTTACCAAAGCATGCCATCCATCTGATCCTGTTCTGGACCGCTTGTCAAATATTAGAACTCAATGTGGCCCGCAAGTCAAAAAGTTTGCCCACCTTGGTATAGATAGTTAAGAAGGGGACTGACCGATTAAATGTTTTATTTTTACTGCTGCTATTTTTATTTTAAAAAAGCTTTAAATTCTACACAATTAAATTATTTATAAACTAATCTAGTTCCGCCCGTGCTTTTACCTGACAGGTCGGAGGACGATGACTTCGACCTAGAGGAGGAGCTCAGGAAGATCCGCCCCAACAGGGCGTCACCCCCCTACCAGCCGGAGCTGGAGCCCCGCAGCAGGAGGGGTCTGGTAGAAGACCCCAGCGTGAGCATGATCTCTCAGGCAGGACCAGCGAAGCGCCCTGAGTCGGAGTCAGAGTCGGACTCAGACGGTCCCGTCCTCTACAGAGATGATGAGGAGGAAGATGAAGAAGGACCCCCCGGAAGTAGGTTTTTTGTTTCTTTACTCTTTCTCGGAACGTAATGTTTTCTGCTTATTGTGGGAAAAGCCCAGATGATCTGGAACGATGACAGAGAGCTTTAGTGTCATCGAACCAATAAGAAAACAATAAAAGACGGTTCTAGTGCACTTGACTTAAGATGAGGACACACAAACATCTACGAGTTATGAAGCCAGAGGGTGCTTCGATTGGAAACAAGGTTAGAGAGGATACATGGTGTTTTATAGCCTCGCCACCAGTCGTATCTGTGATCAAACACATGAGCAATGTTACAGCTCGTAGAAACAGCATACTGTAGATGTGTGTAGAAGGCATCGGACGGGCAGCTTAATCGTTCCAGTGAGAGTTGGAGATCACAGCCTGATGAACATCCTCTTCAAGCTGGCATGGCTCAGTGGGAAGAGCAACCGACTCGTGACCGAACTTTCAGTCTGTTTGATCCCTGGCCCAGAAGCTCATGTCGGCGAGCCTTTGAGCAAGACACCTAACCTAATTGGTCATTGTTCGTGGTTGGCACCTTGCACAGCAGTTTGCTGCCATCTGGAGGTGAATGTGAGGTACCATGTGTACTTGCTGGTACTAGATAGTAAAAACCCAATCCTGAGGTCATCAAACCAGATCCCTCACGCCTCAGCTGTCCATAAAGGTAGTGAACAGAATCAGTGACAAAGCTGGTGGAGTCCGACTCTCACTGGAAATGGAATCGACATACTGCCGGCTATACAAACCAAGCTCTGGCACCGGTCACACAGAGACAGGACGGTCTGTAACGAGAGCTCAGAGAATCTAGTTTTGAAGAAGATCTATAGAAATGTATAAAATATGGCTGATCATTCAAAATAAATGAGAAAAAGATTTATTTAACAATAAATTTAGGCAAATTTCTGTGAAAAAACAGCTTCCTTATTTAATGAAATGTGAGCCACAAATCATCAAATACTGTAGAAGATACTTTAATATGAGTCACCGAGGATCCACAAAGCACATGTTGACTGGTTAGGCAAACTCCCATAATCCCTCTAGTATCCTGGAGAGGGTATAGATCTGGTCTGTAGTTCCACGTCTGGGACAGAAACCACTTTGCTCCTCCTCAATTCGAGGTGGAACCTCCTCTCTAGAACCCATAGACCTTCCCAAGGAGGCTGAGGAGTGCGACCCTTCTGTGGTTGGAGCACACCGTCCTGCACCCCTTGTTTAGAGGCCTCTTGCTGTTCAACAGGTGGTCTGGCGAGCCGCGTGAAGCGGAAGGACACGTTGGCGTTGAAGCTTGAAAAGCAAGAACGGGAAGCAGAGGAAGAGACGGGCTGGACCAACCGGGAGCAGTGGGAGCTCGTGAAGCGCAAGATTGGGACGTCGCTGGAACGGTAAGAACCTTGAAGAGGATTAGAGCATCTGTCTGAAACTGCTCACTGTACCATGAGCCTCTGTTTGCAGGCGTCTCAGTCAGAGACCAACACCAGCGGAGCTGGAGCAGAGACACATCCTCCTCGGTAAGAACTCCTTCACTCTCTTCATTTAGACAACAAGCTTTTCTTTTAACCAAACTATTTTTTCTCCCGCAGTCATGAACGAAGCAGACCGCCGGGCGGAGAGAAGTGAGATCAAACGGAGACTCACCAGAAAGGTCAGGAAGCACCTGATGGCATTTCAGTGTCGTCATGGCGACAGTGATAGTAACCCTCTCTGCTCTACCCCTCCAGCTGTCCCAGAGACCCACGATAGCAGAGCTCGAGGCCAGGAAAATTCTTCGCTTCCACGAGTGTGTGGAAAGCACGCACGCCGAGGATTACGACCGGAGAGCCGAGAAGCCCTGGACCAAACTGACACCTGCTGACAAGGTAATGTGGACCAGAACTGCACCTGGTCCGGTGAGGGAGGCCCAGCTTAAACAGACCAGGTTCTGTCGAGCAGTATGCACACAGGCGACAATCAGCAGGGAACAGATGGAGAAAGCGATTAGGTGTGACTTGCAATTTTAAAACGTTCTTCTCATGCTTTCAGGCGGCCATCCGCAAGGAGCTGAACGAGTTCAAGAGTTCAGAGATGGAAGTCCACGAAGAGAGCCGGGTTTACACGCGGTAAGTCTCTGTCTTAGTCCCGTCATCTGAACCGGAGTAGAACTGGAAACCCGAACATCCGTCTGGTTTCTCTTCCAGGTTCCATCGACCTTAGCTGCTGACTCAGCACTTGTGCAGGAGAGCGTGTGAGGAACGTTTCCACGCCAACGGCTGCTCTCCTCCACTGACCCGCTCCGGCTGGAAGGAAGACCCAGCAGGCTGGACCACATGGATGTGGTCTGTGAGGTGGAGGTGGTGTGTGGTGGCGGGGGGAGGGTCCTGGTGCCAATGCTCCACAGCTGGACTAAAGTGGAGATCTTCTTGTAAATATGACAGTACCAGACCCAGCTGGGTCGAACCGGGACGAACGTCCTGCTTTTATTGTTAATTCCCCGTCGCCACGGAAACCAACTTGATTACTTAATTCCCAACAAGGCGCCTTCTAACCGACCCGTTTGATCCTGAGACTTTTTTTTTTATGGAAAACTTCTATGCAACTGTAAACTACTGATATGTACCACGCTAGGCTACGTTAGCTCCACATGTGCAGCTAACTGACTGGAACGTGACACGTTTTATGCGACGGTATTTTAGCTCCATGTGCGTTGCTAAGCAACTGTGAACTACTGACATGTGGAATGCTAGGCTACGTTTGCTCCACACCTGCAGCTAAGCGACTGTTACACGCTACGGTACGTTAGCTCCACGTGTGTCGCTAAGCACTTACAAACTACTGACACGTTCACACCTAGCCTAATTTAGCTTCACGTGCGTTCTTAAGTGACTTTAAACTACTGACACGTTTTACACAAAGCCAGCTGGATGTGTACCCGAGTGACCGGAAACCACCGACTCATTTTACACTACGGTACGTTAGCTCCAGATGTGTAGCTGAACGACTCACACGCGTTTTATCGTACGGTACAAAAGCTCCACACATGTTGCTAAGCGACTGGAAATGACCGGCATGTTTTATTCTGCTGTAATTTAGTTCCTGTTGAATGCTGCGTTACGCGGGTGTGTCGCCATGGTGACTGGAAATGACCGACATGTTTTATTGTAAAGTGTTTCATAATAATTCTCCAGATGTTTTGATACTTTAAGCAGTTCTATTATCAGAGGAATCTCTTTAAAGATTAAACACTAATTTACAAACTTGTCTGGTGTGTGTTTTATGGGTTGGGTGGTGTGGTAGCAAAGATGCTGAGGATCTCTCTGGGAGTGACCAGGATGGATGGGATCAGGGGAACAGCACATGTTAGAGGTTTTAAAGTCAGAGAGGCCAGACTGAGATGGTTTGGGCATGTGCAGAGGAGAGAGAGAGAGTACATCAGAAGAAGGATGCTGGGTTTGGGACCACCAGGAAAGAGGACTAGAGGAAGACCTAAGAGGAGGTTCATGGATACAGTGAAGGAAGACATGAAGATAGTTGGTGTGACTGAAGAGGATGCAGGAGATAGGGTTAGATGGAAGAAACTGACTTGCTGGGGCGACCCCTGAAGGGAAATGCCGAAAGAAGAAGTAGCGAAGATGACCAGAAGAGAGCGCTGTTGCTCAGTACAACACATCCTGCGCTCTGAGATGAGTTGGAGCTCTTTTAAAACTAAGATGAAAAAGGGTTGGGATTTTAAACGAACACCTGTTTACTGATCAAAAGAAGCTTCACCTCCAGGTCTTGGAGTCAGTCCAGACTCTCAAAGTCTGGTGGAATGTAGTGGGCCGGGCGTCTGGACTTCCATTCCTGTTTACTCGATGAGGGACGGTATAGTAAGGAAACAGTCCTGGTGAAATGTTGGCCACCTAGGGACGAGGTATGAGTGGGCGTCCAGTGAGACCTGGTTTGTTGGACCTGCTTCGTCCACTGTTTCCTCAGGAATAGAAAAACAGAAACATCTCCTCCTGGCACATTGCTAAAGCCTGCCATCCCACATAAGCATGGCATAAAATATATCTATCCTGGATACAAACATCCATGGTTCCTCTTGCCTTGTTTAGCTACATACGTCCAGATATGTGACTCGTTACGTCCCGCCTGATAAGTGTGCCAAGCAGAACTTATGAACTTGTCTAAAAGTGGTGGAAAACTATTTCTTTTCCTGTGGGAGAAGGCCTATGGTGGTTATCTTGGCACCATTAAATATCTCCATCTGTTCTACATGAATCTATCACACAGTTACATAAAGTTAAAGGTTGGATCATTCATTATTTCACTGACAGATCAGTGTGTGCTACTCAATTACCGTGGTAACCAGCCTCCGATGGCTTTTCTTATGGTAGATATCAATGATCGCAGCTCACCAGGCAGCATCGGCTCATTTCAGGATGGTTCCATATGCATCAGGTCATTTCCATCGCCCTCATTTGGGTAGGCTTCGTTAGGACAGGGTGGAGTTTATCACAGATGGGTCGAAGGTGTGATTTATAGACAGTTACAGTAGTTTTAATAAATCTCGAGTTTGTGTGGCGTAAGCAGAGGTTCTTGAGTTGAGAAAAAACTTATGCACAGCTTAAGATCTCCTTGGTAATTAAAGCCCATGTTGCTACAGTGATGGAGAGACCTGGGCCCGGTTCATGAACCCTCAGATATTCAGCTTTCACTGTTAAGGATGTTGTTTCAAATTAAATATCTGATAATATTTGAGTGTCTCGGCTTTGGGAGGAAGCTCATTTTGGCCACTTGTATCCGTGATCTTGTTCTTTTGGCCAGCACCCATAGCTGGTGACCATAAGTCATGATGGTGTGACCAGACCGCCGGTTCAGGACCAGGCGGAGAGCACCAGGGAAGCAGAAGCACAGACCATAAAAAACAGTGATAACATTTTAAAAATATATAAAAATGGCAGTCCTTAAAATACTAGGTCACATGTTGGAGTTTAGCCCATTGGCACCTCCTCATCCTGGTCCGCAGCCTTTACGGGCACACTCGTCCTTCCTGGTCTGCCCTTTACAGGCTTGTCGTCCTGGGCCCACCCCTTTACAGGCCCACTCGTCCTGCATTCGCCCTTTATGGGCCCATATTCATCAACCTGTGTCCGCCCTTTACGGGCCCAACCTGTCCAGACCGTCGACTTCAAGAACCCTCTTGCCTGGTGTGATCCATGAAGGATACCCTGTGTCTCTTTTCAGGAGGAGCCCTCGCCGCACGGTCGTGTGCAGACTGACACACCACCGCGCCACCAGCCGATTGTTTCAATAGGAGGGCTCCCCACTGTGTGTCTCTCACTGCTCTCTCTGTTCTGGCTCACCTCTCCCCCAGCTGCCTCTTGTTTAGAGTCGCTGGTTCCAAATAAAGGTTTATTTTTAATAATTAGAACATGTATTTTGTTAGTGTTTAGTTTCAAACAGTGTAAAAGAAAATCAATAGGATGTCATGTCATTGGAACACCAGCAGGTGACAGTGTTGGACTTCTAAAATTCCTATGCTGATTGGGAGAGGTCTCTAAATAAATAACTTCAGAGGGTTTACTTTATTAAGCTTTTCAATTATGATCTGCAACATTTTAATTATATAAAATAAAGCTGTTAATGAATATGTAAAGAATTGAGTCTAAGATGGAACAGAAAGGTTTGGGTTTTGTTTAAAACTCTAGTTAACCTGAAAATTAAAATGACTGGATGAAAATGAATGGATTGATGTAAAAATGAGAGACATCAAGATGTGGAAGAATTCCAGACAAATAAATTAATTTATCTTAGTTTTATAACATGATTTGAATCGAATGAACAACTTCATACAAAAATTTAATCATCACTGTAAAATAAAAAAAAAAGAGAGAGACCATTTATTTAAGTTTTGAACATTTTAAACCTGCTTCTTTTATAAGTACAACCACCAAGACTTACAATAGGGTTGTCAAACTTTGGCCAGCGGACTATTTATGGCCATAGCAGATCATTTTTAGAGCAGGCCTAGAGGAATGGTCGCCTACAAACTGGTAATCCTCTGCTGGTGTTTTAGTTTCTCTTCTCTGCTGGGACTAAATAATAAATCTTTCTATCTCAACATTCTTTTTTTTAAGCACAACCTGCTCTGTTTTGTTCTGTCGTCACCGTCATATCTGGGGCTAGTTCGCAAGGGCAACAGCCTTAGACAGGAAGCCCATGCTTCTCTCACCCTGGCTGCATCCTCCAGCTCACCCGGAAGATTCCTGAGGTGTTCCCTGTCCAGCTGTGAGACACAGTCTCTCCAGCAGGTCTGGGGTCTGCCTCTTGGTCTCCTCTTGGTGGCATGTGCCTGAAATACCTCACCAGCAAGGAGCTTGGGAGGCATCCTGACCAGATGCCCGAACCACCCCATCTGGCTTCTCTCGACTTAGAGGAGCAACAGATCTACTCCTCCTCCGGATGGCAGAGTTCCTCACCCGATCTCTGAGTGAGAGCCCAGCCCAGCCACCCTGCAGAGGAAGATCATTTCAACAGCTTGTATTCCCAATATCGTTCTTTTGGTCACCGCCCACAACCTGTTCAGAATAAAATGAAAAGGATCACTATTAAATCATAAAATCATTAAACCCCACCTCACGCCTGAAGTCATCCAGGAGAGGCTTCACCACCCCTTGTGATCCTGTTAGGAAATAAGCAGTTCAGAAGATGAATGAAATAAATAAAAAGGAGGCATCATACTTTGCAAACCAGAGTACCCAGAGAAAACCCACACATTCACAGGGAGAACATGCAAACTCTACACAGAAAGACCAGTGTTACAAGCCTCATCCCCACCTGGGACTTGAACCCATGACCTTCTTGATGTGAGACCACTGTGCTACCAGCTGCACCACCGTGCCGACCTATTCCACTTCATCATTTTATAACATTAAAGGTCCCCTATTATGCCTTTTTTCCCTTATTTTATCCTGTGCTATGTATCTGATATGCATAATTTTACATTCCGCCACAATCTCAACACAAAAGGTTATAAATACTAGCCTGTTTAGGAGCGCAGTTTCATACCCGGAACTCAAAACAGCTTGTTTCAGTCTTTTTTTCTTTTTTTTTTCCCGGGACCCGCCCCGTTGGTTGCGATTGGTTGTCATTCATTGTGATTTCCCCACCCACCCAGCACAGCGTGGAGCGGGAGGGGCGAGGTGTGCTTCACAGTAGAGTGAAGCACGGAAATGGGTGGATATCAGGGTGGAGAGCAGGTAGAAGTGGGGGAGGGTGTTTGAGCTGCAGGGGGCTGAACAAAAAACAGATGTACGTCACTATGTTCCACCAGTCGTTAGAGGTTTGGAGAACACGCCCCTTACTTTGAATTTAAATATCTCAAAATAGCATGAATCACAATAAAACACACTTTGGGGGATTGTTTGGGGTAGTACTAAGTAAAATAAAAGGTTAAAACCTCATAAAAGTCAGTTTTGCATAATAGGGGACCTTTAAAACAAATAGTTGTTTTAATGAACGATGGAAGAAAATGGTTTTGTTTTTTGTTCCAAAACAAAAATAAACTGAAATGTGACCTCAAACCCAGTGACGTACTGAGCTGTGATTTTTGTGTACCGTTCCATCCCTGCCATACTTTGTGCCATACTTTCACCAGCTTCCAGAATCTAGCAGCCAACTAATAATTATACCAACTAAATGTCTCTGTTCTGTCATGATCCTCTCCCCTGCCACCAGAGGGAGCCCTGGACCTTCCCTCATAATCCTGATTAGGGACATCTGGGGTGAATGGTCGGATAACGCACACCTGTGGATCCTGCTGCCTAATTAAAGGCAATCACCCAGAATTCTTTGTCGGGTCATCTTCATCACCACCACCATCCCTTCCAGCCAGGTCCTCCTGGCTGCCTGACTATAAGTTTAATCTTTGAAGTCTTGATCCAGAGTTAATCCTGTGCCCTTTGCCATCTTTACTGGATTTTTGGTTAATAAAGCCTGTTTTGTTGTCCTGCGTTTGGGTCCTCCGTCCTTCCACATCCTGACAATTTCTAGCGGGTCTGATGATGAGCTTGTTCAAACAGGGATGTTTTGAAATGAAAATGAAATGAATTACTCTATTCATCCCTCACCGGGGACATTTGTGTGCTGCACTACACTGCAGCAGGCTGCCCTTCAACGGCGCCAATGGTGGGAGAAGTGGGGGTTAGGTGTCTTCTCCAAGGACCCTAGACGTGCTCTCTGTGGGACGCAAACCCGCAACCTTCCGGACCGCACGCAAACGCTCTAATCACTGAGCTGCCGTCTCCCCCCTCCCTTCAAGTTTTAAGCCTTCCTTTAAATGTAAGAACACTGTCTGCCTCTCTCACTTGAGCTGGGAGCTTATTCCATAAACTGGAGCTTGGTAGCTAAAGGCTCTACCTCCAACTGGACTTTTAGAAATCCTAGGAGCCACTAATAGCCCTGCTTTTTAAAAGCAAAGTCTTCCAATTGGTTGATAACTAAAGCCAGACCATGTTGTGTCTGATCAGGTAACAAAAAATTTAAACTTGCTTCTAAATCTAACCGTGATCCTGTGGAGACGCTGACACCTGAGTCGAACACCCTCTACTGTTAGTTCCTGCTGACAATCTTGGTGCTGTTTTTTTTTTTAAAACTGAAATACTTGATGAAACTTTTACCAAAATAAAATGAGTAAAATGTAAAAAAAAATGTGAGAGAACATTTAGTTGATAAGGTCACTAGTGTAAGTTGAACTGAGAGCTGTGGTACGGACAGATCTGGACAAATGTTTGTCACCATGTGGTCTCTCCTCTATGACCCCTTCACATACCTCTAAACTTTAAATTATACACACTTCCTTCCTCTGGCATGAACTCTTCACCTCAACGCTCTTTATGGCTTATCATCCATTTTTTTCGTTCTTTTGTTCTCTCCATCTCAGCCGGCCAAACCGCCAGCTCCTGCTCGCACAAACACAACTTGGCAACCTCTGGGTCAAATCTGCATCATAGACACAGTGGCTGGAAGGAGGAATTCAAGAGAAGGGACGAATGCAGTTTTATTACTACCTACCTAAAACAGCTAATTACATATGTGGAACCTTCTCTGTAGTCCACAGAAGAAACTCTGCGGTTCTTTGCAAGCTGCTTATTTAACCTTCTCTGTACATTTCACTCACACTGCGAGCGCCGCGCTGACACGTGGTGCGTCACTGCAGATACTCACAAGCAAAAAGGGATTAGGACCTTTCAATTTAGGGCAACAGCCGTCTCCATGGAAACAGACGTGTAATGTTGAAGTCTAAAGACGAGGTACCACTCCTCTTAACTTCAACACTGAGCTATAAATACAGTGTGTTTGTCGTTCCAGCGGGGTGTTGAGTACACCACACGGGGTTCTGATGTTTGCATGCTTATCACCAGACCAACTAGAAACAGACACTAAGCTGGTATAGTTACTAGTTGGCTGCTAGATTGTAGAAGCTGGTAAAATATGGTATATTGGGGTTCTGTCCTCTAATTCAATCTACTATTCTCTACCAGACTGTCTTGGTGCCTGATGTATCCACATCACCCTCTGTGTTCCTGTCCTGAGGAGACCTCTGTGTTTAATCTACCATCCCGTTTCCATCAGGATGAAAAACATCTACTGATTTCTTCAGATATAAAACTGTAGAGTGGAATAAGATCATATTTACCGTAATTTCACGGCCATTAGGCGCACCGTACGAAAAGGCGCAGTCTCAGTTATGTGCGCCGTTACTGTATTTAACACACACATAAGGCGCACCGTACGAAAAGGCGCAGTCTCAGTCACACACCGCCTTACAACAACACACACGCAAGCATGCAAATGTGCGTATTAAGAAATAGTCCAGTGCTTCTCAAATAGTGAGGCGCGTGTGATCCTGTGGAACACGTTTTTCTTTTTTGCCGTACTAGAATAAAGTGTAATTGTACATCCACTACAGTAGTTGTAGTTTATAGTTTAAATAAGAATTATTTTTATTAAAATTCAAGATAATTGATGCACTTTAAATATTTTCTGTTACACACTAAAAAACAATGTTAATAAAGCTGTTCTTTTTTTTTCTTCTTTAATGTTAATGAGAATACAATGTTATATAGAAGTGTACTTAGAACCAGGGGTCCCCAACCTTTTCTGCGCCACGGACCGGTTTAGTGTCTGATAATATTTTCACGGACCGGTCAACAGGTGATAAGACCAGCCGGAAAAACTGGCTTTTTTAATCAATAATAAAACATTTAAATCCACGTTGTCTTCACGAGAAAATTTATTAGCAGCGTCTTTATAACGTGGAAAAATTCTCTCTGCTCGAACGCACTCTGGTTGCCATGGTAACGGTAAACATGTACCTTCAAAATAAAGACATAACAAAAACAAAGTAAATAAAAATACTAGTTAGGCCCCTCACACCAGGGGTGGTCCACCTGGTGGTTGGGGACCACTGCTTATAACAATTTCATGGACAAATGATACTAATTATGGTCATGGCGGAGACGGGGGGGGGGGAATGAAATGAATTACTCTATTCATCCCTCACCGGGGACATTTGTGTGCTGCACTACACCGCAGCAGGCTGCCCTTCAACGGCGCCAATGGTGGGAGAAGTGGGGGTTAGGTGTCTTCTCCAAGGACCCTAGACGTGCTCTCTGTGGGACGCAAACCCGCGACCTTCCGGACCGCACGCAAACGCTCTAATCACTGAGCTGCCGTCTCCTCCCTCCCTTCAAGTTTTAAGCCTTCCTTTAAATGGGGGGGGGGGGGGGGGGGGGGGGGGGCTAGAAATATTTTCTTTTTTCTAGGGGGGGCGCAACAGGATATAATTGAGAAGCACTGCATTAGTCCAAGCATCTACAATCCATTGACTCGTTTATGCTGAAATTTCTCGCGGCGGCTCGATTCCCATGTTCCTCCGCGTAGCTGATTGCCTTCAGCTTAAACTGAGCGTCATAAGCGTGTCTCTGCCATTTTCAGAGTTAAAACAGCAATGTTGTGCATACAGCACATACCTTTTTTATACACAATCCACGCCCACACTTCACTCTTTAACGTTCTTATGCCTTTTCTTTCAGGTCCGCCTCGCTTCACGGGCACCGCTTTTAGGTCACACACAAGGCGCACCGCACCGCACGAAAGGGCGCACCGCTCATTTTGAAGAAAATTTTAGACTTTTAGGTGCGCCTTCTGGCCGTGAAATTACGGTAATTAACAGTCTGCTCGTCTCAGGGGAGGGATCTCTTCTTCATGTGGATCCCCATGAGGATTCCTCTTTCCTCACCGCGAACAGACCATGTCAGACCATGAGAAACAAAATTCTCTAGTCTGATGAGACCAGAATAGAACTTCTGGCAGGTGTTCTGCTTGGAGAAAACCAGGCACCACTCATCATTGGGCTACTAGAATTCCTACAGGAAACATGGTGGTGGTAGCATCATGCTGTGGGGAAGAACTGGAACACTCAGCAGGATAGAGGAAAAGTTGAAGGAGACATCTTGGATGAAAACCTGCTCCAGAGTGCTCTTGACTTCAAACTGCAACGACAGTTCATTTTTCACCAGGACAATGAACACCAAAGACCACCATCAAGATATGGAAGGAGTGGCTCCAGAACAACTCCGTCAATCCAGGTCCGCCTCCCATCCAGGTTAAGTGATTCTGCAAAGAGGAATGGACCAAACTGTTCAAAGAAAGATGTGACAAGCTCGTGGCATCAGAATCAAAATCACTTTAGGCTCTAATTGCTGCTGAAAGTCAACTAAAGATTGAGCGAATGCGGCGAAAATTTTGTAGAACTTTTTGTTTTTAATAAATTTGTAAACATTTCCAAAAACTTTTTTAACTTTGTCATTTTGGGGTGTTTTTAGAAGAATTTTCAGAAAAATAATAGAATGTGAAAAAAGTGAATCACTGAATACTTTAGGGATGCACTATAGATGAACTGATAAAATTCATCATGTCGGCCAGATGTAAGCGTATCGTTCGACACGATGACATCGACTTATTCTTGTTTACACATGAATAAATTTTCATCCTACCATAACCGTGGTAGGTTATGGTAGGTTATGGTAGTTTTATGACCTCTTACTGTAAAGCTTTTAGGGTTTTATGTGAAGTACTTTTTGTTTTCCTGCTCATAAAACATAACTTATTTAAGGCTTCGCTCCACTCACCAGGAATTTAGAGTCTAGATGAAAAACCAGAAAGCCAAGCGAGTGTCGGAATGAATCCGAAAACCGAGGCTCTGACAAATGGGTTCAAAGTTAAGGAAGAGGAAATGGGTGAAGATGACCAAAAAAAAAAAAAAAGGACGAAAAAAAACTAAGTCCAGATTTCTATGTCTTCGCCCAAACATTATGGGAGAGGTAAAAGCACTCTGGCTGTCCGGGCACAGGTGTTTCCCTAAAACTGGGTATAAGTTAGAAGTATTCTATCATTCTCATCATCCAACACAAAAAAAAGCAGTTATTTGATTGTACGGCGTAAACACAGCAATAAAAAAAGATGGAAGGGGGTCTGTTTCTGCTTTCTTCCTCTACGTCAAAGCGGAATCTTTCAGGCAGCCTGAACTATGTAGAATATAACGTGATGGTGCATGGACAGACACTCTGTGCCAACGTGAGGGTTTGACAGAAAGACTTCTAAAAAGAAATTCACCAGCGTCAAATTGCATTTATTGCGGTTTTGGGTTGATTTACCTCATCAACCAGTAAATCAGTCGTGCTTCCTCATGTGATACCACACTTCTTCAGTGGGCACTGGGCACATGTTTGGTTTTAAAATCTACAAAGATAAAGCCAAAAAGCAAAGCACTCGATTTACAAGTCGATCTGCGTTCCTACCATCATCACGGTAACCAGGATCTACGTTGCTACCCTCACCATGGTCACATGGATCTACGTTGCTACCCTCATCATGGTAACCAGGATCTACGTTGCTACCCTCATCATGGTAACCAGGATCTACGTTGCTACCCTCACCATGGTAACCAGGATCTACGTTGCTACCCTCATCATGGCAACCAGGATCTACGTTGCTACCCTCACCATGGTAACCAGGATCTACGTTGCTACCCTCACCATGGTAACCAGGATCTACGTTGCTACCCTCATCATGGTAACCAGGATCTACGTTCCTACCCTCACCATGGTAACCAGGATCTACGTTGCTACCCTCATCATGGTAACCAGGATCTACGTTTCTACCCTCACCATGGTAACCAGGATCTACGTTTCTACCCTCACCATGGTAACCAGGATCTTTGTTCCTACCCTCACCATGGTAACCAGGATCTACGTTCCTACCCTCACCATGGTAACCAGGATCTACGTTCCTACCCTCACCATGGTAACCAGGATCTACGTTCCTACCCTCAACATGGTAATCAGCTGTGCGTGGTGACCAAAATAATGAGATCACGAATACAAACGGCCGAATTGAGCTTCCTTGGGCAGGGCTCTCACTCAGAGATCGGGTGAGGAGTTCTGCCATCGGGGAGGAGCTCGGTGTCGAGCCACTGCTCCTCCAGGTTGAGAGGAGCCAGATGGGGTGATTCGAGCATTTGGTTAGGATGCCCTCCGAGCGCCACGCAAGTGAGGTGTTTCGAGCACGTCCCACTGGGACCAAGAGGCAGACCCTGGACCTGCTGGAGAGACTATGTCTCATAGATGTTAGGGGAACGACTCGGGATCCTTCCGGGTGAGCTGGAGGATGCAGCCGGGGTGAGAGAAGCCTGGGCTTCCCGTCTGAGGCTGTTACTCCGCGACCCGGCCCCGGCTGAGCGGAAAGACAATGGAGCGGAGGTTTATTTCTCGTGCACTGTTAGCTATTTATTCCATTCGTCACGCGTTACTCCTAAAACTTTATTTACTTTAATTGTGGAATCAAATGATGATAAAATTGTCTGAGTTGATAAATGTGCTGAATCACTTAAAAGCCAGGTTCATATCACACATCGCTGTCAAATGGTAGATACACTAGAGAACTTCTTGGCCATGTCAAGATGGCCGACAAGCTTAAAAGTTCAAAAAGATTGTCTCATTTTTTTCTGCTTTGTTTTGCCTCCAAATTCTAAGTAAAATAGTCTGTAAACTCTGTAAACCAAAACCGACTGAGCTGTAAATCACAAAAACTGTCTTAACTCCTGCTGATGTCAAGATTAAACATTGTATTTGTTGTGTTGTCATGACAACTTCTAATCCAGACCTGAGTCCGTGGTACTTAAGTGAGACATTTGTTGAGATGAGTTAGGTCAGAAAGGAAAACATCTTTAAGCAACACGTGTGAACAATTTTACACGGAAAAATTTCCACGAAATGATGAACCAAATGATGAATGATAACTAGGATCTACGTTCCTATCCTCATCATGGTAACCAAGATCTACGTTCCTACCCTCACCATGGTAACCAGGATCTACGTTCCTATCCTCATCATGGTAACCAAGATCTACGTTCCTACCCTCACCATAGTAACCAGGATCTACGTCCTATCCTCATCATGGTTACCAGGATCTACGTTCCTATCCTCACCATGGTAACCAAGATCTACGTTCCTACCCTCACCATGGTAACCAGGATCTACGTTCCTATCCTCATCATGGTAACCAAGATCTACGTTCCTACCGTCACCATGGTAACCAGGATCTACGTTCCTACCCTCACCATGGTAACCAGGATCTACGTTCCTATCCTCATCATGGTAACCAAGATCTACGTTCCTACCCTCACCATGGTAACCAGGATCTACGTTCCTATCCTCACCATGGTAACCAAGATCTACGTTCCTACCCTCACCATGGTAACCAAGATCTACGTTGCTACCCTCACCATGGTCACATGGATCTACGTTGCTACCCTCATCATGGTAACCAGGATCTACGTTGCTACCCTCATCATGGTAACCAGGATCTACATTCCTACTGTCACCATGGTAACCAGGATCTACGTTCCTACCCTCACCATGGTAACCAGGATCTACGTTCCTACTGTCACCATGGTAACCAGGATCTACGTTCCTACCCTCACCATGGTAACCAGGATCTACGTTCCTATCCTCATCATGGTAACCAAGATCTACGTTCCTACCCTCACCATGGTAACCAGGATCTACGTTCCTATCCTCATCATGGTAACCAAGATCTACGTTCCTACCCTCACCATGGTAACCAAGATCTACGTTCCTACCCTCACCATGATAACCAGGATCTACATTCCTACCGTCACCATGGTAACCAGGATCTACATTCGTAACTTACCATGGTAACCAGGATCTACGTTCCCAACCCTCACCATGGCAACCAGATCTACATTCCTATCCTCACCATGGTAACCAGGATCTACGTTCCCACCCTCACCATGGTAACCAGGATCTACGCTCCTATCCTCACCATGGTAACTGGGATCTATGATCCTTCCCTCACCATGGTAACCAGGATCTACATTCCTATCCTCACTATGGTAACCAGGATCTACGTTCCTACCCTCACCATGGTAACCAGGATCTACGTTCCTACTCCTTCCTACGTTCACATGAAGCAGTTGAAGCAGTGAATAAACAACTAGAAAACACACATAAATGCTGGCTGCACAGCGACGGTTAGCACTGTGGCCTCACAACAAGAAGGTCAGGGGTTTGAGTCATGGTGTGGGATGACACTTAAAACACAAGTCTGTCTGTGTGGAGTTTGCATGTTCTCCACATGTATATGTGGATTTTCTCCCTCCAAAAACATCTCTACCCTCCAAAACATGCATGTTAGGATGATTGGCTGCAATGAAAATGTCCTTAGGAATATGTGGATGTGTCCTCGCAACAGACTAGCGACCTGTTCGGGGTGTATCTTGCCTCTCGTCTGAAATCTACCAGGATAGTTTCCAGCACTCCCCATGATCCCAGAAGACAAAAAATAAATGCCCGTCAGTGTAGGACTATAACTAGAAAACTGGAGCACATCAAGGAAAGTAAGTGATGAAGGTTTAAACGCTGATATTTTTCTTCTTCTGGTAATAAAATCTAAAATTTTAATCTCTGCAATTTGAATCAAACCAGTCCATATTCATACCTTTACGTCCCGTCTCATGCTAACCAGGGGCAGATCAAGGGGAGGCATGCCCATTTGGTCTACAAAAAAAAAAGAAGGAGAAAGGAAAAGGGACTAGTCAAGCTATTCCCCTACAGGGCCAGCGGATGGGCCACCAAAATGCAGGAAAATGGCTCTTATTTTTCAAAATATTTTGGGGGGGAATGCCCCCAGCCTCTCTTATACTGGCTTTGTCCTGGATCCACCCCTTCTAACGAACTTCTCAGTGATAAGTTTCAAATTGCTGCAGGATGTCTGACAAACAGAATCACAGCCCGTTGGAAGGAAATTCACCGTCAGCAGTCACAACTGTTTCAAAAGCGTGTGACACTGTTTTCTCAACATTGGTCTGAATCCCGCTTCATTCTCACATAAACACCCAAATTGAAGGTGACACTTCATATTTTCTGCATGTTAATTCTGGAAACAAGGACCAGTAACTTTCCACAGTCTTCGCAGTGTGACTTGGGACCACAGTAGTGGAAAAAAATGGGACTTTTTATGGGTTGGCAAATACAAACTGAATGATGTCATTCTGGTCTTAAAATGAAGAATAAACAGAAGAAAATTTAAGAACTGCTGCTATAAATGATCTCATTAATGATTTCTTTTATTCTACTGATGTTAATTATTTTGTATAATTTAAAAGCATCCAAATAAACAAACAGAAAAAAGTTAGTTATGAAATAAAAACTAAACCAGAAAAACAAGTTAAAACAGTTTAAGAAAATAACATTAAAATTAATCAGAAAAATAAAACTATGTCAAAATAGAACGTATCAAACAAAGATTAAAAAAATCACGAATAAACAAAAATCAAGTGGTCCCAGGGGGCGATGGCGTAGTGGTAGAATTACTGGCTTTCGACTGGGAGAAACTGGTTTGAATCCCACGGGGTCCAGGCCGTCCCTGAGACCACAGGATGGCAAAGACAGAAAATAAATAAATCAAGTAACAGCAAACAGTGACTAGGTTATGCGGCTCTGAGGTCCTCTGGCAGGCTGTTCCACAGGCGAGGACCATGATGCTGGAACGATGCCTCACTGTGGACTTTTAAGAAACATTTAAAGAAGCTTAAACTCAACCCTAGAACACACAGGGAGCCAAAGCAGCCATTTTAAAAGTCTGTATCTTTGCACAGTTTCAGATTGACAAAAGACATTATGATTAACAATGAGTGTGTATCTTAATTAGCCATCTTTTCCATGATGTGGTCCGTTTTTCTTACAACAAGCATCTATGTGTTGTTTTCTAATTGGTTCCTCGCTGCTACAAATGCTTCATTTCACTGTCCCCGGTTCACTCCTGGTTCTGCAGCCACCTTTAAAGTTACAGAACAGTCAAAGCATTCAACCACTTTTATAAGTCAAGTCAGTATACACACGCATGGATTTGGTTGTTGTACGCTAAACAGATTAGACCAGTGGCGGCTGGTGGTAAAAAAAACTGGGGGGGCGCACATTTTTCAAACACACAAAAATTTTTTTTTAGATATATTATATAAAAGTATATATATATATATAAAATAAATATAAAATTATTCGTGACAATATGTGTCTGTTTTTGGTGACTTCTTCATTATGTTTCCTTATGCCAGTTCGGTAGCCTTCATTTAATTGTGCCAGGATGTTACTACTGCCAAAAACACCTAGCTTATAGCTACTATCAAGATGGGTGCGGCAAGTTTCATGACGTTTGCACTTTTCAGACAAATGCTTCAAGTCACTCACCCCTGTTGATATCCACACCTTTTCAGTTGCTGCTGAACTAAATAATAAGCAGGGGAAACAAAAACAGTGTTTCTCATGTTGCATCCAGTTAGCCACTTTTGATAGACAGCAGGCGAAAGTCCTCTCACATAAAAAACGGCCACGATCTCCACTGTTTTGTTGCACAGTCAAATCTGGGGTGTCCAGTCTAAGCTCCTTCACTCTTCTTTTTTTCTTCTTTCGAACGCTTAGAAAACGGATTCTGTAGAAGGGAGGACGCTGAATTCTCTTTAAAAAAGCCAGTAGCTTTGTTAGCAACTGAACTTCAGCCGCCATGATGAAGACTCCCAGAATTCCGCAGTGAAAAGAAAGGGCGTGGCGTGGGTGGGATTTATAGGTCAGCTTATAGCTAATTGATTGGTTCATGTAACAGACTGACAGAGAGGATAACCCATTACACACCCAATGGGCGGAAAATATCTGCGCCCCGCGGGCGTGGTTATGGTTTGCAATACACATGAATGGAAAAAAATTTAGAGCTGACGTCACGTTTTTTCCATAAAAACCGGAAGCCACATACACACTCATACGTTTTCTTGGGAGGGCGTACCTGCCTTGCGCCCTCGTTCCGGTTTGCACAGGAAGTAAGAAAATAAAATAAAACGGTGTAAAACATTATTAAAATCCATGTAATCTTTACACTCGACAGTTTTGCATACTTATAAACACATACATGTTTATATATGTATATATAGATATATATGCATATATGTTTTTTGGTGATCAGGTCGGGGGGGGGCGGTGCCCCTGCGCCACACGTCACCAGCCGCCACTGGATTAGACTGGTTTCATGTGTCATGATAATGTTTACTTTATTGATCCCTCAGCAGGGAAATTTGTGTGCTGAAATACACTGCAGCAGGCTGCCACAACGACACCAATGGTGGGAGAAACGGGGGGTTATATGTCTTCTCCAAGGACCGTAGAAGGAAACTCAGTGGTATTCAAACCTGTGAACAGCCGGTTAACATCCAGTCCGAGAGCGAACGCTCTACCACTGAGCCACCGCCTCTCTTGTTTGACTTACTAACCAAGAAAAAGAAAAACCTAAAAAATTGAACAGTAAACCTTTGCCCAGCCCGTAAGTTTGTGACCTTGACTTTTGTTGGTTTTTGATAGAAAGACCAAAAAACTTAATCTGTGGGAAGTTTAATTAAAATCCTTTCAGTGATCTAGAAAAAAATTACATTCACAAGAGTTTGTGAGCTTGACCCTTTTTAATCAGGCCCTGAAAACTTTTACTGAGTAATCTTGGGTAGTTTTATCAAAATCTAGACATCTCATTCTCTGTGTTACGTAAGCACAGACGCACGGACAGCTCGAGAGCTCAATACCTCCTCCATATTCTGTGGAGGTAAAAGTCTCTCAGCATTCTGGTCGAATGAGAAGCCTGAGAAGAACATCAGGCAGGTTATCACCGAGGCAATCACCATGACACAGTGTAACACGAGCTTAACTGTAATCTGTGATTTTTCTCAGACTAGCAGAGAAGCTTTTAAATTTGAATCTGAGGAGAACAGTGGACGTATAAATGAGAGCGGATTGGATCAAATGTCACGTTTAATGTGGACACGGTGACACTGAGAGCCACAGTGATACCTTACATCATAGTGGATTAAAAGTCCAGAATATCACAGTATGTTTAAGTCAACTGTAATGATGAAGAAAAAAGGTTTAGACACAGTTAATCAGACAGAAACACAATTTTCACACTTAAAACCAGAGCGATGATGTCTTCAGTGAAAAGGCTGTGTTGTTCATGAAGCATGTTGAACATTTTAAAATGTCACGTTTGCACAAAAAAGTGAAAAATTTTCAATCTAAAATCAGACAGTCAGTCAAAATCGGCTTTTATTGATGTGTAAACATCGCAAAATAAGGTGTTCAATAATCACAAAAGATATGATATGAGTGTTAAACACAAACAATGAAAGAAAAGATTAAAAAGTAAGTCCACATAAACGCAGCTAAAAACTAACTAAACAAAAGCCAGCTAAACAAGTTCAGACCCTCCCTCATGGTGAGGAAAAATTACAAAAGACCCATCAGTGGGGAAAAAAAAAGAAACCTGATGGGGATCCACATGAAGGAGAGATCCCTCCCCCAGGATGAGTACACTGTTAATTAAATATGATCTTATTCTACTCTACAGCTTTAGATCTGAAGAAATCAGTAGATGTTGAATTGAATCTATTGATACCTGAAGGTAAATTTGAGTGCTGCAGTGTGGCATGGTGTCACAGTGGGTAGCACAGTACCCTCACAGCAAGAAAGTCATGGGTTTGAACCTGGGTGGGGGACGAGGTTTGAAAACTCTTGCCTTTCTGTGTGGATTTTACATATTTTCCCTGTGTATGTGTGGGTTCCCTTGAGGTAATCCGGTTTCCTCCCACCCTCCAAAAACATGCGAGGGCGAGGACCCCCTTGAAAACAAGATGACAAAAAATAGAAAGACAAGATGGCGAGAGGTTGAAAGTCCTTTTAAAGAGTCTGATGGCAGAAATGATTCCCTGCACTGTTCCTCTGAGCAGTGGGGTTGCAGGAGTCTGTCAACAAAGCTACTCCTAAGATGGAGGATGTGGGAGGGATTCCAACTAGAAATCCAGCCCTCGCGGTCAGCGATTAGTTTGCTGGTGTTTTTCGGTCTCCAAACAAGCTCCAGTCTCTGTTCTTCATCCTGATGGAAACGGGATGATAGATCAAACACAGAGGACTCCTCAGTCTGGCCACGCCCAGGACAGGAACACAGAGGATCCATCAGGAATCTGAAACAGAGGAAGAGAGAGGTGGACCCCACATTGTTTAAAAAACAGCAAAAATCAGGCTGCTTAATGGCTTTTAGCAGCATTTTGGTTTCCGTTGGAACAGTTTTTGGACTCTATGAGAATAGAGTTTCCACTATACTTACGGGGGAGACGGATTGATTTTAGGGTGGAGACGGTGGTTCAGGGGTTAAAGCATTCACTCATGGATCAGAAGTTGACCGGGAATTTGTGGGTTCGCATCCCACTGAGTTCGCTTCTAGGGTCCTTGGAGAAGACACCTAACCCACTATTGGTGCCATCATAGGTGGCAGCCTGCCGCGGTGTAATGCAGAATTTCCCGGTCAGGGATTAATAAAAAAAAAAATGTGTCGGGGAATCAATGGTTATGATTAATTAAACTCTGGTAGAATAAATGATGCATGCTGACGTCACGTTTTTGGAAGAATCTTTCATGACATCTAATCCAAGGTATTTTAGTTCTTAAATATAAAATATTTCAATCTGCACTAAGATCAAACTCAATTTTAGAGTAAAAATTCTGCTTCCAGCTCAAAATACAACCAAAGATTAAAATAAGACAATAATAGTAAAGTAAATAAATGCTTCTATGTTCTTATGATGCTGAAAACTTCCCTCTGACCTGCTACGTTTTCAACGACACATAACTCCAGTATTTATAGCCAAGTCTTTTTTTTCTGACTGCAAGCGTTAAACTGTCAAAGTAAATCAACTTTAGGAAGCCATAAACGCTCCGAAATGTAAAATTATACAAGTTACAATAAATTTGTGGTCCATTTACCTGCTGGTAAAACTGAACCAGTGTTTTATATGTAACACAGGAGAACGTATGGGTACTTAAATATGTTCAATTCAAACACGTTAAACCACACGGTACATTGTGGACATGTTTTATAATATGAATAAAAATCAGGTACTAACATTTACCTTCCAGGGACAGAGTCCTGCCCCAAGTGGAGGAGGGGTTTAAGTATCTTAGGATCTTGTTCATGAGTGGGGGAAGGATGGAGCGGGAGATTGACAGACGGGTCGGTGCGGCGCCTGCAATATTTAAGACGCTGCATCGATCCGTCATAGAGAAGAAAGAGCTGAGCCGAAAAGCAAAGCTCTCGAGTTACCAGTCGATCTATGTTCCCACCCTCATCTATGGTCACCAGCTGTGGGTGGTGACCGAAAAAACGAGATCATGGATACAAGCTTTAACGTAAAGTATGTGTTTGTAAGTGAAAATTAAAATAGAAAATTAAAACTCTTCCACGACCTCTTCTACCAAAGTGATCAATTTCTTTTCTTTTCTATCTCGTCAATTGAGTCTTTTATCTTAATTTCTTTGCTCATAATTCAGAGCTAAAACTCGGCGTGAGATTGTGATTGAAAAATGTGATTGTCTCCTGCATTTCGACTCTCATTTTTCAGATGCCAGGACAACAGAAGACATTTTAAAATATAATTAGATGAGAGCTTTCGGGGATTTACAAGACATGGTGCAAATCCAGAAAAAACAAATCGACTCTCTACCAAGTTAAAAACACAAATGACTTCATTTGAAAGGGGACTTTTTTAGGTGGTCTAATTATTCTAAGTATATAGGTTCCTAATCAAAAATGTGGCCAGGAAAGATCTACGCTTCATTTAAGGTTTGTCTGGATGGAAGCGGAGAGGAATCTAACGTCAGACGGCATCCGTGTTATTAGCAAAAGCAACAAAAATGTCTTCCCAATGGTGACTTAAAAATGATAACGTCTGATGCTTAAAACAGTCCAAATTACAAAGTAATTCTTTACAAACCACAGAAAACGAAAATATTCTAACATCTAAAACTCTTCACTGTTCTAGATTCCAGACCAAACGATGAATCCTACGTAAATACAGTGAGCACTAACTCTCAAAGAAAGCATTGAAAACATGGTTTGATGGTATTTTTGTCATGAAACGTTGTGCAGGTGGAAAGAGGAGGACCCAGTTACAGACAGAAAACATGGTTTATTTGAATTTGGCTGTTCATTAATTCTGTGAAAAGAAAAACAAAGTCTCAGTGGCACGGCAAAAGGTTTAATTGCCCTTAATTAGATGGCAGGGTCCACAGATGTGTGGCATCAGGAATCAATCTCAGGTGTCCCTAATCAGGGTGATGAGGACCATCCAGGGCTCCCTCTGGAAGCAGGAGAGGGGATCATGACAGTACACCTTCCTCAAACGACCATCTACAGGTGGTCTAGGATTTTGTGGCGTGGCACGACTCCTGGGCATTGGCTTATGCATCAGGAACACTTGAGACAAATTTCACTTGAGACAAACTTCAGTCCGCTGGGTCCATATTGGTCGGGTCATTCTGTCTTGAAGGGGTGTGTATGTGGATCGAGGAGGACCCAATTGCAGACAGCAAACAAGATTTATTTGAATTTGAAAATCCTGTAATACAGTGAAAAGAAAAACAAAGTTTCCATGGCATGGCAAATGATTTTTGTCTGAATGTAGTCATGGTCAGGCAACCAGGAAGACCTGGCTGTAAGGGATGGTATGACCCGACAGGGAGGTCTGGGGTGATTGCCCTTAAATGGGGTCCACAGATGTGAGGCTTCAGGAATCAATCTCAGGTGTCCCTAATCAGGGACGCAAAATATTTTGTTGCTGTAAAGCATTTTTTTCCCATCAGCAAACAACTGCAGTGATTTGGTGATGGCTTTACTTTTTTTTTTTTTTTTTGAAAACTTTATTTAAAGATTTTTCATTTTTTATACAGACACACACAAAAAAAACAACTTTAAGTCAAGTTATATAAAGTTACAAAATAGAGATGATTAAAGAACATGTCAACCAGTGGTATCTATCTGAGACTTGTAAAATATTTGGATCAGACATGAAACAAAAACAAACAAACCCAAAACAAACAAATCACAAACATAAGCTGCAGCTTTCTCCATAAGTACTGGTAAATAATGCTTAAAACCTTCTCCCCTATGTAAATGGCAGACCCTCAATATATGTAATGAAAGGTGCCCATGTTTTATAATAGTTTTCTATTGAGCCCCGTTTACTATACCTTAGGTATTCAATTTGAAGACACATCATAGCTTCTCTGACCCACTGAACAAAAGAAGGAGGCTGTTTGTCCTTCCACTTCACTAAGATCAGTCTCCGTGCAAGGAGAGACAGAAAAGCCACTGCACTCTCCTGATGCGAGTTAAGGCCCTGTCTGCTCGGGAGAACTCCAAACACTGTAGTGAATGGATTGGGATCTATTTTCCTCCCACAAAGATGTGAAAAAATTCCAAAAGCAGAGTCCCAGAACTTTTCTAAAGCAGCACACGACCAAAACATGTGAGCCATTGTTGCAGGTGACTGGTTGCATTTTGGACATCGATCATCACTGCTGTTGAATATCTTAGCCAGCCTTGCCTTTGTTAAGTATGAGCGATGGAAAACTTTGAATTGTGTCAGACTGTGTCTTATGCAGATAGATGTTGAATGTATGCGGGTGATACTTCTGTTCCAGATTTCCTCTGGAATCTCCAGATTTAAATCCTGTTCCCAAGAGTCTTTCAAGTGGTTTAATGAAGTAGGATTAATGTGATGCAATTGTTCATATATTTTGGAAATATGACTTTTGGTGATGGGTCGAGGCTGCAGGCAGTTTTCTAAAGGACCAGGAGATGATTGTGTTGGATATGTGGGGAAATGTTTTCCTACAAAGCTGCGGACCTGTAAGTATCTGAAGAAATGCTTCTTGGAAATATCAAAATTTGCACAGATGTTTTCAAAGGACATAAATGAACCACTTGCAAATAAATCAGTAAAAAACACTATACCTTTACTTTGAAACCAGGATCATTCAAGGCAGGTGGGAAGAATGGATTTGAGGTAATTGGTGCATAAATTAGCGCTTGCTTGAACTCAAAATGGCGGCGGCATTGGAGCCACATATTCAGTGTGTTTCTGACCACTGGGTTTGTGAAGCTCATTTTTTCAGTTATTGGCAGAGAGGCAATCATAAATGCTACAGGTGAAGCTGGAAAACCCGAGGTAAGTTCCACTCTGCCTTCTTTGAATGTATGTAGCCAGACAGACAGTTTAACAATATTTGCTGACCAGTAATAATACAAAAAATTAGGCAAGGCAAGACCACCTTCAGATTTAGAGCACTGCAATTTAGACTTGCTAATCCTTGGGCACTTTTGATTCCAAATAAATGAAGATATTAATCCATCCAACTTACTGAAGAACACCTTAGGAAGAAAAAGGGGGACCATTTGAAAAACATACATAAATTTAGGCAAAACTGCCATTTTAATTGTGTTAATTCGCCCCGCCAGTGAGATGGGTAAAGCTGACCATCTTGCCAAATCTGTCTTGGTTTTCTCCAAAAGTGAGGAAAAGTTCAATTTGAAAAGATTGTTATACGTATTTGTAATATGTATTCCAAGATACACAAATGATTGTTTTTCTACGGTAAATGGAAATCTTGAATAGTCCAGGTCCCTGGCCAGTTGATTAATGGGAAAAAGTATACTTTTTCCTAAATTCAGTTTGTACCCTGAAAGATTTCCAAAAATCCCAAGGAGTTCCAACAGTCGTGGAATGGACTTTTCTGGGTCTGTAATATATAAGAGTAGGTCATCCGCATACATGGAGATCTTATGGACCTCTCTATTCCGACTGATCCCATTAATCCCTTTGTCCGTTCTAAGGGCTATTGCTAGAGGCTCTATTGCAAAATCGAAAAGTAGCGGGCTCAGTGGGCATCCCTGACGAGTACCTCTATGCAAAGGGAAATATTCAGAGATGGTGCTATTGGTACGGACAGATGAGAGGGGCGTTGAATAAAGAATTTTGATCCAGGATAAAAATCCTGAGCCAAAACCGAACTTGCGCAGTACAGCTAACAGATAGCCCCAGTCCACACGATCGAAGGCCTTCTCGGCATCAAGCGAGACGATTAATTCTGGACGGTCAATTGAGTGGTCAGAATATAAGATATTAAATAGACGTCTGATATTAAAATATGACTGGCGACCAGCAATGAAGCCCGTCTGATCTTCATGAATAATTCTAGGGGCTATTTTTTCCAAGCGAAGTGCCAGAACTTTTGTAAGAATTTTGTAGTCTACATTAAGTAGACTGATTGGTCGATATGATTCACATTTCTGAGGATCCTTATTTTTTTTTAAGATTACCGAAATCATGGCTTGGGATAATGTTTCAGGCAGTTTAGCAGTTCCATGGACTTCTGCAAACACCATACATAGTAAGGATGAAAGTTTGTCAGCGAATGCCTTGTAAAAGTCAGATGGAAACCCATCAGGGCCTGGGGCTTTGCCACTCTGTAAAGAGCCAATCGCTGTTAATATTTCCGCAACAGATATGTGTTTCTCTAGTGTCTGCAGCTGATCTGAATCCAACAGAGGAATACTTAATTTTTCCAAAAAAGCTTCTATGTCGGCAGAATTACATGTACTTTGACTGGCATAGAGACCTTGATAGTAATTCTTGAAGGCTGTATTGATTTGTTGGGGTTCCGTTACTGTATGAGTAGAATCTGTTCTGATCTTTGTTATTGAATGATTAGAGATGGACTGACGCAACTGGTGGGAGAGAAGTCTACTTGCTTTTTCTCCATGCTCATATACCTGTTGTCTTGTTTTAAGCAATAACTTCTCCATTGCCTTAATTGATAAAGTTTCAAACTCAGACTGTAGCAGGAGTTTTTGTTTGTATAAATCAGGAGTTGGATTGCTAGCATACTGCATGTCAAGATTTGCTATGAGTTCAGTTAATTTCTTAAGTCTCTCATTACACTTTTTGTTTTTTTGGGCTGTGAAAGAGATTATTTGTCCACGTAAATATGCTTTAAGGGACTCCCAAATAAC
The DNA here is from genome assembly GCA_902685375.1 of Neostethus bicornis. Classification (NCBI taxonomy): domain Eukaryota; kingdom Metazoa; phylum Chordata; class Actinopteri; order Atheriniformes; family Phallostethidae; genus Neostethus; species Neostethus bicornis. Next base: position 3,489,436 of record LR738551.1, read on the forward strand.
AGTTTTGGAAACATCGGGTGTATCATTAACTTCCAAGAAGAATTCTATGTGAGAGGAAATAAATTTACAAAACTCTTTATCTGATAGCAAGGTTGTATCGAACCTCCACAAACGTTGCTGTGGCGCATGAGTAGTGGGAAATGAAATATCTACTTGAACAGGTGCATGATCCGATATGACAATCGCATGATATTGACACTTGGTAGTTTTAGAAATAAAGGTATTGTCCAACAAAAAATAATCAATTCTTGAGTATGAGTGATGCACAGCAGAGAAAAAAGAGTAATATTTTGCCAGCGGCTCGGTAACACGTAGCGGGTCAGAAATTCCATAACTTTGAAGGAATGTGTTAAGAACAGAAACAGATTTGGAGGTTGCTGCAGATAGGCGTGTACTTGATCTATCCAGATTCTGATCAAATACCAAATTTAGATCTCCACCCATAATGAGGTAATGAGTGTCTAAACCTTTTAACTTCCCTATAAGGCTAGTAAAAAATTGTGGGTTATCCCAATTGGGAGCATAGACATTAACCAAAAGAACTGGGAAGTCATACAACTTACCAGCAACAATAACAAATCGACCATTTACATCCCGAATCACCTCTGTACTGACAAAGGGAAGATTTTTTCTGACAAGTATAGCAACCCCCCTTGCTTTTATACTGAAGGCAGAGTGGTATACTTGCGAAAAGGAACCGTGTTCTAACTTATAGGCATCAGCAGAACACAAGTGTGTTTCCTGAAGAAATGCTATATCCGGTTTAAAGTTCACCAAATGAGCAAAGACTCTCCTCCGTTTGACTAATTGGTTAAGTCCCTTTACATTCCATGTGATAAATGTCGCAGAGTTGGGCCCAACAGTTTGTCTTAGATTAGTACAGGCAGCCATATCTACGTTGGATTCAGTTTATCATAAGGGTGCACAATCACACAGGAATGAGGTATAGATTTAAAGCTGTAGCAACACACAAGCCAAAAAAAAATACAAAAAACATAGACATTACCACACACACAAAAACCCTCCTCCCCTTCCCAAATGAGCTCTAGTAACATGCAAACTTGCTCTCCCACCACTATACTTACTAACATAAGTGCCCATAACAGGAAATACCCATGATAAAAAAAAAAAAATCTTCCCATCCAACAAAATATAAACTCAAGTGTAACAAACATTCAGCCCCCCACCCCCAACTCACTTACTTTGTTCATTATTTATAATTACAAAAAATATATATACATAGATATTTAAGCTAGAATTAGAAGTAAATAGGAGTCCAGTGAGAGAATCTACTAACAGGCCTGGATCCATCACCAGTGTTGTTGTTGTGTAGGAGAGGGAATGAGGAGGATCCAAATGCAGGTTTAACAGTTTATTAAGTGTTGAACAAAGGAATCCACAGCAGAGAGATAACGGCTTCAGGCAGTGCTGGATGGCCAAGAGGAAGGGCTGAAGGTTCCCGTGAGGAGAATAAGAAAATTAATCTGATATCAAAATTTGACTCAGCTTAGAGGTGGTCAGTTTACCACTAGAATCGTTGAAGACCTGACAGAGACTGTGGGTGACACCAGGTCTTTTATAGCCACCGGTAAGTCTGTGCAGCTGGGAGCAATCAGCCAATCCTCCCGTTAGAAGCCATCCAGCACCTGTGAGTTTTGGGGGAGAAAAAAAAACAAACAAGCAGGCCTAAAAGGCCTCACACCACAGTACCCCCCCCTCTACGGACGCCACCGGGCGGACCACCAGGCCTGTCCGGAAAGCGGCAGTGAAAGTCCCGGACCAAGCCAGGGTCCAGGATCGCTGAACGGGGCACCCAGCACCGTTCCTCCGGGCCATAACCCTCCCAGTCCACGAGGTACTGTAGACCCCGACCTCGGCGACGAACATCCAAAAGACGGTTGACCGTGTACGCATCCGAGCCGTCAACAAGGCGAGGAGGTGGAGGGGGAGCAGAAGGAGGCTGGAGGGGACTGGTAGAAACCGGTTTGATCTGAGAGACGTGGAACACAGGATGTACCTTCATGGAAGAGGGCAGGGCGAGCTTTACCGAGACCGGGTTGACCAGCCGCAGGATCCGGAAAGGGCCAATGAAGCGGGGTGAAAGCTTGCGAGACTCTGCCCTGAGGGGAATGTTCCTGGTAGACAGAAGGACAGACTGACCAACCTGATATGCTGGGGCTGGCTGACGGTGGCGATTAGCTTGGCGCCGAGCCCGGCCGCAGGCCTGTTGGAGGGCCCTCCTAGTTTTCCTCCAGATCCGACGACACCGTCTGATATGGAGCTGCACCGAAGGGACGGCCAGCTCCTGTTCCTGATCCGGGAACAATGGGGGTTGGTAACCCAGAGAAGCCTCGAACGGGGACAATCCTGTGGAGGAACTAACTTGGGAATTATGGGCATACTCAATCCACGGGAGATGAGACGACCACGTGGACTGGGCAGAGGCCAACACGCACCGTAATGTGGATTCCAGGTGTTGGTTGGCCCGCTCCGACTGGCCGTTGGATTGGGGGTGGAAGCCAGATGACAAGCTGACGGAAGCCCCCAGCGCCTTACAGAAGGACTTCCAAACAGCTGATGTGAATTGCGGACGCCGGTCAGAGACTATGTCCAGAGGGATACCATGCAGACGGAACACATGGGTCACCATGAGCTGGGCAGTCTCCAAGGCTGAAGGGAGTTTAGGAAGAGGCACCAGATGTACAGCTTTGGAGAATCGGTCCACAATCGTGACCACAACAGTGTTACCTTCTGAGGGAGGGAGTCCGGTCACAAAGTCCAGTGCGATATGGGACCAGGGACGACTGGGAACCGGTAGGGGATGGAGCAGCCCCGCAGGAGGACGATGAGGGACCTTGCCCCGGGAACAGGCAGAACAGGCAGCGACAAAATTCCTAGTGTCTGCCTCCATCGTTGGCCACCAGAACCGCCGCTGAAGAAGCGCCATTGTACGGCGAATCCCAGGGTGACAGGACCACCGGGATGCATGTGCCCATAGGAGAACCTGGGAGCGGGCAGAGGATGGCACATACGAACGGTTAGCTGGGCCAGTACCTGGGTCCGGATCATGCTGCAGACCATCCCTTATTGCAGTCTCGATCTCCCAAGTGATTGCCCCAATGACGCAGGAGGGGGGTAGAATGGGCTTCGATCTGGACTGATGACAGTCATGCAGGCGGGAGAGGGCGTCAGGTTTGGTATTGCGGTTGCCCGGCCTGTAAGTGAGGGTAAAATTAAAGCGTGTAAAGAACAGCTGCCACCGGGCCTGTCGAGAGTTGAGTCTCTTAGCTGCTTGGATGTAAGCGAGGTTTTTGTGGTCTGTCCAGACCACGAATGGGTGTTCTGCGCCCTCGAGCCAGTGCCTCCATTCCTCGAGTGCCAGTTTGACTGCGAGCAGTTCTCTATTCCCCACATCGTAGTTTTGTTCAGCTGCAGAGAGACGCTTAGAGAAAAAGGCACAGGGATGGAGTTTGCCATCCTCCTGATGGTATTGGGACAGCACAGCACCCACCCCTGAATCCGAGGCGTCCACCTCCACAATAAACTGCCTCAAGGGGTCGGGCTGGACCAGAATGGGGGCCGAGGTAAACCTCTTTTTAAGCTCAGTGAATGCACCCTCTGCTTGGGGAGACCAAACGAACGGTCTGGCTGTGGAAGTAAGCTGGGTAAGGGGAAGAGCTACCTGACTGTAATTACGAATGAAACGCCTGTAAAAATTTGCGAAACCCAGAAATTGTTGTAGTTTGCGACGGGTGTTGGGTCGAGGCCACTCAGCCACCGCGCTAACTTTTTCGGGGTCCGGGCAAACCTGCCCAGCGTGTACAATAAAACCAAGGAAGTTGACGGACTGAGAATGGAACTCGCACTTCTCAGCCTTTACAAACAGACGATTCTCAAGGAGTCGCTGGAGTACCGCACGGACATGGACGATGTGCTCCTCAACAGTGGGCGAAAAAATAAGAATGTCGTCCAGATAAACAAAGACAAAACGATTAAGGAAGTCACGGAGCACATCGTTAATGAATGCCTGGAAGACTGCGGGAGCGTTAGTTAACCCGAAAGGCATGACCAAGTATTCGAATTGGCCCAGGTGGGTGTTGAACGCCGTCTTCCACTCGTCCCCCTCCCGCATTCGGACGAGATGGTAGGCGCAACGCAGATCGAGTTTTGTAAAGACCCGGGCTCCCTGAAGTAGCTCGAACGCCGAATTAATGAGGGGCAACGGGTATTTGTTGCGAACGGTGATGTTATTAAGACCCCGATAATCGACGCATGGACGGAGGGAACCATCCTTCTTACCCACAAAAAAGGACCCCGCTGCTATGGGTGCCGAGGAAGGGCGGATAAGCCCCGACGCCAGGGACTCATTGATGTACTTCTCCATCGCCCCCCTCTCTGGAGCAGACAGATTGTACAGGCGACTGGCGGGTAAGGTTGCCCCAGGGAGGAGGTCGATGGCGCAATCATATGGCCGATGAGGCGGGAGAGATTGTGCCCTCTCCTTACTGAAGACCTCTTTGAGGTCATGATACTCTGCCGGGATAGACGCAACGTCCACCGGGTCGATTGAGCCGACCGTGTCAGAAGAGACGGTTGTCACGGCAGATTGGAGGCAAGTTGCATGGCACTGATTGCTCCACCCGACGATACGCCGGTTTTGCCAGTCGACCTGTGGATTGTGCAACCTAAGCCAGGGGAAACCTAACACAAGGGGTGAGCCGGGTGAAGAAATAACGTTAAACGAAAGGTGCTCACGGTGATTACCCGATACCACCATCTCCAACGGGGAGGACTGGTGGGTCACCCTGGTGATAACGTGTCCATCGATCGCCGTGGCATTAATGGGTTCTCCGAGTGGTTGGGACTGGAATCCACACTGACGGAGAAAATCTGCGTCGATGAAGTTGCCGTCGGCCCCGGAATCCACCAACGCTTCGACCGGAAAAGAAGAGGAACAACCAGAGGTTAGTGTCACAAGAATCATAAGCCTAGGGGTACCATGACATCTAGTTGTGCCCACCCGTAACCCTAGGTCTACCGGTGGGCCCCGTCTTTTGGGCGACAAGGGCAAGCTGAGAGTAAGTGACTTCTCGACCCGCAATAGAGACACCTCCCTTCTTTTAGTCTAACCTCTCTTTCCTTTTTGGTTAGATGCATCTGTCCCAACTGCATTGGTTCTGTGGAAGGCTGCTCAGCCTCTTGTGGAACAGATGCAAATGCCCTAGGTGGGGGGCAGACCGAGGAAGGCTGTCGATGGCTGTGAACTGGAGTAGGGTGTAGGGCCCGGGTGGTATTTTCATATCGTTTCTCTCTTTGACGGTTGTCTAACTGTATTGCCAGGGAAATGAGTTCCTCCAATGTGGATGGGGTCCCCCTGCCAGCTAGCTCATCCTTCAGAGGATCATTCAGGGCATTTAGAAACACCCCTCTTAGTGCCTTCTGTCCCCAGCCAGCCTCTACTGCTAGGGTCCGGAATGAGATGGAGAACTCCGCCACAGATAGAGTTCCCTGGGAAAGGTGGAGTAGACGCTGGGAGGCATCTCCAGCCCGGTCCGGCACCTCGAACATGGTTCTGAATAAACTCAGAAAATCAGATGTTGAGCGATCAGCCAGGGGGGCTGCCGCGTCTTCGGCCTCGGCCCACTCCAGTGCCCTGCCCCGAAGAAGACCCACAATGTACAAATTCTTAACTTTGTCTGATTCGAAAGTCCGCGGTCTTAGAGCAAAGACATTTGAACACTGCAAGAGGTACCCACGACATTTCCCCAGGGTTCCATGGAAAGGTTCCGGGTCCGTAATATGGTGGTCCATGAGTGGGCTGGGCATAGCTGAAGGAGGTGCCGAGGCTGTGGACAGAAAAAGAGAACTTAGATTATTTACTTTGTCTGTTAAAGCCTGTAACTGTGTTTTTAATTGAGTATTTTCGTCCATAAGGGCCTTTATGGCCTGTTGTTGTTGTCCCAGGAATATTCCTTGTCGGGTCAGAATCTCTGACACTGAGGGTGGTGCAGAACCCGCTGGATCCATTCTGGTCAGGTCTTCTGTTGTGTAGGAGAGGGAATGAGGAGGATCCAAATGCAGGTTTAACAGTTTATTAAGTGTTGAACAAAGGAATCCACAGCAGAGAGATAACGGCTTCAGGCAGTGCTGGATGGCCAAGAGGAAGGGCTGAAGGTTCCTGTGAGGAGAATAAGAAAATTAATCTGATATCAAAATTTGACTCAGCTTAGAGGTGGTCAGTTTACCACTAGAATCGTTGAAGACCTGACAGAGACTGTGGGTGACACCAGGTCTTTTATAGCCACCGGTAAGTCTGTGCAGCTGGGAGCAATCAGCCAATCCTCCCGTTAGAAGCCATCCAGCACCTGTGAGTTTTGGGGGAGAAAAAAAAACAAACAAGCAGGCCTAAAAGGCCTCACACCACAGTTGTACCTTTAATGGTCCCTCAGTTCTCCTGCTGGCTGCTTTGCACCAGATGCTTCAGGATGTAGTCTTTGGCAGGAACAGGATCCAGGAAAATTTTTTCACCCAAACATGAAGAAACTCTCAGCCTTGCAGGGTACAGCATCCCATATTTCACACCTCGGCATCCCCGCAGCAATTCTTTAACTTCCTTAAAAGCACCTCTCCTCTTCACCACGGTGGATGGAAGATCTGGAAAAATAAGGATCTTGTTGCCATCGTGTACCAGAGATTCTTTCATTGCTGCTCTGCGAAGCACATCCAGCTTTTCTTGGTAATAGTGAAACTTCACGATCAGTGGCCGGGGTCGGTGTCCTGTAGCAGGGGCGGGTTGTAGACTCCGATGCGCTCTGTCCAGGGTGGGAGCAGCATCCATGCCCAGGACTTCCTGAAGTAGCTTAGCCACAGCCTCAGCAGGACGCTGGCCCGATTCAAACCGCTCCTTCACCCCGAGAATGCGAATATTGCAGCGGCGTTGCCTTCCCTCCAGGTCTTCAGTCTTCTCCGTCAGGGCTTTCACAGTAGCTCGTAGACTCTGAGCTTCTTCCTCCACGTTCACCATCCTGTCAGAGTAATCACCGGTAGCACCCTCCAGGCTAACAATGCGGGCCCGATTGCTAGCGATGCTAGCATCCAGCGGGTTTAGTTTAGCATTAAACTCGCTTCTCAAACCCTCAAGCTGCTCTTTAAAATCCCGTCGGAGCGACTGCATATTTTCATTTAACATTTGGCATTTGGATTCAATCTTGGAATCCAATGTAGAAATCTCGGTCAGTACCTTTTTTTCTGATTTTGTAATCGCTTCCATTAGCTTAGCCGTATCAGAAGACACGGGGCTAGCAAGCTCGGACTTTTTGTTGCTCCTTTGTCCAGCCATGGCAAAAATAAATTATTCAAACTGCTGTGTGACACAAACAAAGTTTCCGGAGATGAGGGGTAGTCTTAGAGTGTTAGATAGTAAAGGATTTAGATGAAAAAATATGGTATTCCTGCGGAGCAACAAAGCTGCACGTCTTCACATGTCGAGGCTCAAGCCACTCCCGGCTTTACTTTTAAAGTAATTTTTTAGGTGGACTTTGCAAAAAAAGTGAACAAAGTAAAGAAGTGTGAGCAGCATGAGGCGGGACAGGTGTCGAAAACTACATCAAAAATATGAAGGAGAGCCTGGACTTTTAGCACCGCTGAGATCAGAAAAAGATGAATAGTCAGTCGGTCACCTTCTCAATCATCTATCCCTTACTGGGTTCCAGGGCGGGTCAGAGCCCATCCCAGCTGATTCGAGGCGAGGGGCAGCGTACACCCCGAACAGGTCACCAGTCTGTCACGGGACCACACACACACAACCATACACACACACACACTCATTCCTAGTGGCAATCATGTAGCGGCCAATCAACCTAACATGTATGTTTTTGGGGGGTGGGAGGAAACCAGAGTACCCGGAGAAAACCTACACATACATGGGAAGAACATGCAAACTCCACACAGAAAGGACAGTGTTCCAAGCCTCGTTCCCACGACCTTCTTGCTGTGAGGCCACTGTGCTACTCTCTGTGCCACCGTGCTGCCAGAAGATGAATATTTATCCACAATTCAAGGGTTTTTTTTGTAAAATGTTGAATAGGGTTAGGGTTAAGTTGAGTGGTGTCTCAGTGGTAGAGCAATCACCCTAGGACTAGAAGTTTGTGGGTCCAATTCCCACTGACGTCATGTCTAGGGCCCTTTTGAGAAGACACCATTGGTGCTGCAGCCTGCTGTGGTGTAATCCAGCACCCAAATTTCCCAGTGAGGCATCAATAAAGTAATTATTTAATTTTAATATCCTTGTTTATCGCCCACTAGAGGCCTCGGTGTGAAATGCACAGAATTAAAGAAACATCAGCAGCCATTGAGAGTTATTTTTGGTTAAAACCCAAAGATTATATTTAGTTTTTGTTGTGTTTCACATCTTTCTTCAGCACAGAGTTTGAGCGTCTCCGGTTTCGAGAGGTCTATTGAACCTCCAAGAAAATATTCTGGTGACAGCGCTGTTTTATAAAGTGTAATATTTACTCTTATGTCGGTCTGAACACGCGCTAAAAAAAGAAAGTTTAATCTATCCAAGCTTTTTTTTTTCACCCCCTAGTTCCTATAACTGTGGTCCTGTAAATAGTAACTTGTAGGGCTGAATGTTTGGCCTGGAGATTGTGATTTCTGGAGCTTTCCTCGCTGTTTTCCTCCATTTGATGGTGCCATTGGCATTTATGAGCATGGAAAGTTCCTGTCTAATTAGGGGTAAGATGGGGAAATGTCTCTGGGAAAGTACAGGTCCATCCACGCCGCTGCACCACAAAGAAACCTGACTTTTTTTTGTAAGTCATTGATCCCTATCATGGCTGTTTAACCCTGGCTGAGTAAGCGTAGGACTTTACGTATCTGAGGCTGTTTTGAGCTTAAATTCTTAAAAGATGACCTCAGATAGTGGAGGATTAGTAAAGCAATTAAACACTTTGTCAAAACAGTCTCCAAAAGATTCTGATAAAGCCAAAATGTCCCTGACTCAGAGTTTTTATTACTGTCCACCTTTTACAAAGCTCCGTCTGCTCTGAATGGAAATGATTAACTCTGCTGGCCTTAGGTGATGCTCTCTCATGCATCTAAGTCTCATTAGTTAGTTAACGTCTTCCTGTTAAACCCACCGCTGGCTTATTGGCTCAGCTCGAGATGCAAAGCGAATGGTTGCTGAGAAACAGCGGTTCTGAGAGCGATGACTGGGAACGGGGTGGTTAAGCAGGCTGCCGGCAGACAGGGAAGAAAAGCTTTGGTTTTACCACTAAATATGTACTCGGAAAGACCGTCAGGGTCTTTTATGTGGGATCAATTTTCCTGAATCCCGCAGTGATGGTGATTATTAATACTTTAAAATAAATCCAAGGAGTCCGTCTTCTTTATTTAGTCTTTTTTAAATGTTTTTGCAGCTTTCGGGCGTTTGTTTCTATAAAAATAATCTAAGCAAACCCGCTTCATCCATCACTTGCTGCCAGACAGAGTCTTCCTGGAGGCCTTCAAAATCTGGTCGATGGGCTCTATTTGATACCAGGGCAGCAAAATATTGATAAAATGTGAAATCACATCCTTTCTGTTCGATGTTTGAGTTCCGTTCTGTTGTCTTCCGCTTATCCGGGGCCGGGTCGCGGGGGCAACAGCCTCAGACGGGAAGGCTAGGCCTCTCTCACCCCAGCTGCATCCTCCAGCTCACCCAGAAGGATCCTGAGTAGTTTCTCAGCCAGCTGTGAGACATAGACTCTCCAGCGCGTCCGGGGTCTGCCTCTTGGTCTCATCTCGGTGCGACGTGCCCGAAACACCTTACCCCCGGGGTGCTCAGTGAGCATCCTGACCAGATGCCCGAACCACCCCATTTGGCTCCTCTCGACCTGGAGGAGGAGCAGCTCGACACCGAGCTCCTCCCAGATGGCAGAACTCCTCACCCGATTTCTGAGTGAGAGCCCAGCCACCTTGCAGAGGAAGTACATTTCGGCCGATTGTATCCATGATCTCATTCTTTCAGTCACCACCCACAGCTGGTGACCATAGGTGAGGGTGGGACGTACAGTAGATCAACTTGTAAATTGAGAACTATTGATATTATGATTTGAATTTGATATTTCAAATTCAACACTTTTTTTTTTATCAGGCTCTTTTTTTCTGCTGTAAAATTCTCTTTTGAAAGTGTGAAGCGGTGTGTGATGACAGCAGAGTCTGGTCAGGTTTGAACCAACATCTGTCCTTTATGTCGTTGGTGGCTTCTTAACGAGCTAGCCAGAATGTTTTATCACATGTATGCTGATAATGTGCTGATGATCTGTTCTTCTAATAAAGTCGTGTTTGTTTAAAAGTCATCTAAAATGTCAGATCGTTATTTTTAGACATTTTCTTGGTGATTGTTAAAAAAGACTGGAATTAAAACTGCCTCAAAAACCAAAAATATCGAACCTATTTTCAAATTAAGGAAATCTTCTCTTGGCCGCACGGTAGCACATTTTTTAAAAAATAATATACTTTATTAATCCCTGACTGAGAAACTAGGGTGCTGCATCACACCGCAGCAGTCTGCCACCTATGACAGTGCAAATAGTGGGATAAACAGGGGGTAAGGTGTCTTCTCCAAGGACCTGAGACATGAACTCTGTGGGATGCGAACCCACGAACTTCCGGTCCACATGCGGACGCTCTAACCACTGAGCCCCTGTCTCCATTAGTTAGCATGGTGCCCTCACAGCAAGAAGGTCAGGAGTTCGAGTTCCAGGTAAGGATGAGGCTTGAGACACTGGCCTTTCTGTGTGGGGTTTGCATGTTCTCCCTGTGTGTGTGGGTTTTGTCCGGTTTCCTCCGACTCTCCAACATACTCTCCAACATACATATTAGTTTGATTGGCTGGTAAAAAATTGCCCCTAGGAATTAATGTGCGTGTGTCGTGCCATGACATACTGGCGACCTACTTGCGGTGTACCCTGCCTCTCACTTTAAATCAGCCGGGTTAGGCTCTGGCACCTCTGATAAGGATGGGCGGTATTGGTCCTAAAGCCTCTCTGCTATCTTCTTAAGCCCAAATAAAAAGGAGACAGACATCTATGTGCACTCCTTATACAGGAGGAAAGATTGAGCTCTGTGACTTCTGGGGTTGTAGAGGATGAATTTTAGTTTTGTACGAGAGGATCAAAAACAAACATCCTGATCAGTTTTGGTTTTCAGATCACAATTTATTTTCTTGGCTTTTTGAAAATGAAACTTTCTGTTTGGCACCTTTTTTTTTAATCAGAGACATGAAAAAAACATTGAAAACTACCTACAGTATTTTATTAGATCCTGACTGAGTCGTTTGTAACCATGTTGTAACAGAAATAACAAACAAAAATGGCCCCAAAAAAAGTTGGACGGCAAATAAAACCTCAATGAACCCCTTTACGTCTTCAATCCTCTACATCTTCAGACACAAAACAAAAAAGAAGACCAACAACGGTGAGGGATTTAACCATGGTATCCATGGTAACAAATATTAATATAGTAATGATACGAGAACTATTGCTTTCTGAGGGAGGCATTGGCTCAGTGGTACAGAGTTTGTCCTTGGGCTGGGAGAAGTTGGTTCAAATCCCACTGAGCCCCCTCGGTGTCCCTAGAGGAGACACCTAACCCCTAGTTGCTCCCACCATTGGTGCCATCATGGATGCCTGCTGCAGTGCAATGCAGCACAGTAACTTCCCCTTTGAGGGACTGATAAAGAAATTCTTCTTCGCTGTGTAATTGTGTCGCTCTGTTATGTAGTTAAAACCCATTCTGATGGCTTTATCTATAACCAGGGGCGGATTCAAGGGTATAGGGCACATGCTCCTCCATGTTTTTTCCTTCTTTGCGGACCATTTGTTTTGGTCCCCCTTTTGGTCCTGTTTGACAGGATTACTTAAGTCTTCGGGACCGCCAAGTTCCCTTCTGTCAGTGACTGGACTAATTTAGAAAGAAAAGGGACCACAAAAGGGACCAAAAGTAGCCCAAACTAAGGAAAGCTTGCTTAGTTTTGGACGCTAAGGAAGACCCTAAGCTTCCTTAGGGTTGCTTTTGTGCAAAGAATAAAAGGGACCCCTTTTGATCCACAAAAAAAACTGTTCTTACTACTTTAATTATTATGAACTTTGGGCAAAATATGCACCAAAATGCAGAAAAATGACTAAGTTTTCAAAATGTTCTCGGCGAGCACCACAAGTGCTTGCTTTGTCTATGACCTCACGTCCCCCCCTTTAGAGAATCCTGGATCCGCCCCTGATAACCCTCCGATCAGTGGGATCATATCCAACAGAGTGACGGATTCTGCGTTCTGTCCCTCAGCACCCCTAATGAATGTAGACTTTGAAACATGTTGGAGAAAAGTTTCTGGAAGCTCAGCGAAGACATAAAATTTCCATTTTGTGAGAGGGTTTGATAGAGAGTGAATAAACATGAGAGGGAGGTGATGAATGAGGAATGATTTATGAGTACAGCTTCAGGGATAGTAGAGGAGTGGTCCGATGACCGGTACGGATTGGATTCAAAACAAAACATCTGTTTGTGAAAGGGTAGAAAAAAATTACAGAAAGTCTACAAAGATCTGGGTGTAAATGTATATCTGATTTGGCCACAAACCATTTTAGAGGAACAGGAACCGACTGAACGGCTGATCAAGACTCAATGACTCTTTTTTAATCAAAGTTTCCTTTGGTAAAATGTGAGCTTATACAGATGGTGTACAAATAAAACCAAGCAGGCCGAGTAGAACAGAGAGATCCAGGTCAAGTCCGCAAAGATCAGGAAACAGCTACTTTGTAAAAAATTCAGTCTGACACTGCTCCCAAATGACTCATACCGCCTATCACATTTGCAGTTTGTGTGGTAGGAGCTGCAGCTCCCACATTGGCTTATTCAGCCACAGTGGACGCTGCAAAAATAGAGGTGCAGACTCTGTTTTTTCAAGTGCAGACTCCATTGTCTCCAGAGACAGAAGGATGACAACAAATAAAATGATGCTCTTATCTGGATTTTTCAGAAACACAGTATGGAGTGAATTCTAAACTGCACTGAATGGGATACTTTTTTAATCCCCTTCTGCGGAAGTTTATGTTTCCATTTATTCCAAATGCAATCAGAAAATTATGCTTTCAGGGTCCTGCCCCAAGTGGAGTGTCTGGGTTTTAGGGGATGTGGAAGGATGAGGACCCAATCACAGGACATCAAACATGGTTCAGTAACACAATTCAGGAAAGTCTGTAATGCAAGAAGCACAGGATTAACTCAAGGTTTCAAAAGTTCAAATAATAAGTTCAAACATGGTCAGACAACCAGGATGATGTGGCGGGAAGGGATAGTAAGACCCGACAGGGAAGTCCGGGGTGATTCCCCTTAAATAGATCGCAGGGGGCATCAGTAATCATCCTCAGGTGACCCTAATCAGGTTGAATAGTAATATCCATGGCTCCCTCTGGCAGCAGGTGAGGGATCTTGACATGGAGAGTAGGTATCTCAGGGTCTTGTTCATGAGTGGAGTAAGGATGGAGCGTGAGATCGACAGACAGATCGGTGTAGCGTCAGCAATAACTAGGACGCTGCATCCATTGTGGACATGGAGACAGATCAGGAGGCTCCTGGATCTGAATAAGTTCATCTGAGTGGCCGTGAAAGTAAATATGAGACCTGAATCTTTGATGAAGTATTTTCTACGTAGAACCACGTCGACTGTTTGTTCCCATTTGCCGCCATTTTTGTTTTCCTCTTTGCACAGCTTGTCTCCATCTCTAATGTCAGTCACTTTTTTGGGGGAGACATGAAAATAAACTTTTCATTTGGATTTAATATTGTGGTTTGAACAACTGTAGCCAACGCAAGATTTTGGCATCTTTAAGAAGTAACGATGCCAATAAAGCTGTCAAAACAATGTTTTTTGCTGCAAGTCTTTTAGCGAACAGATGTTGCACATGTTTCGTTCAGTACCAGAAGTTTACGTGTTTTTGTCAATGAACAATGGCTGGGAATGGGAATGGGAATTAGCGCCTCCAAATCTGAGACCATGGTCCTCGCCCGGAAAAGGGTGGAATGCCCCCTGCGGGTCAGGGACAGGGTCCTGCCCCAAGTGGCGGAGTTTAAGTATCTCGGGGTCTTGTTCACGAGTAGGGGAAAGATGGAGCGGGAGATCGACAGGTGGATCGGTGCGGCATCAGCAATAAGTAGGACGCTGCATCGATCTGTCGTGGTAAAGAGAGAGCTGAGCCGAAAAGCAAAGCTCTCGATTTACAAGTCGATCTACGTTCCTACCCTCACTTATGGACACCAGCTGTGGGTGAATGAAGTAAAATATCCGAGAGGAGCTCGGTGTCAAGCAGCACCTCCTCCAGGTCGAGAGAAGCCTGGTGGGGTGGTTCGGGCATCTGGTCAGGATGCCCCCTCAGTGCCTCGCAGGCGAGGTGTTTCGGGCACGTCCCACCGGGAGGAGACCAAGAGGCAGACCCCAAACCCGCTGGAGAGACTATGTCTCACAGCTGGCCGGGGAACGACTTGGGATCCTTCCGGGTGAGCTAGAGGATGCAGCCGGGGAGAGAGAGGCCTGGGCTACCCGTTTGAGGTTGATGCCCCCGCGACCCGACCCCGGAACAAGCGGAAGATGACGGAACAGAACGGAACAATGCCTTTAATATATGAAAAAATCCATAAGATGCAACATGGACTCTTTTAGAAATTCGGACTCTTCTTCTTGGTAGCGGACCTCTATAGAATCTCTCCAGCCATCGTAACTCCAAATTCTTTGCTCATCACGGCCACAAGAGTCCCAAATGACTTTTTGATGGTATTTTTCCATCATTCCCCACCTGTGGAAAGCTTCTTGGAAAACATCCACAGGACAAAAGGGAAGAAGCAGAGAGGGAGCAGGAAAACTGTGGGTTCACCAGGAGCTCTTGAGCATAATGACTGACATGTGTGAACCATTAGACTCTGGTTTCTCTGACAGGAAAAGTGTTGCTGAAGCAGAGAGGAGGGGGCTGGGTGTCCATCACCACCAGGGAGCAGCCTGGGCCTCACACAGTAGAGATATTCCACTGCACTTCTGACTCCAGGCCAGGATCAATCCTTCAATCAGACTCTGGAAACTTCATCAAGCTGCCAGCAAACATGTTTTTGTTAAGTCGGTCTGAACCCAGTCCCATCTATTCCACTGCTCGCTGGAGACAGATACATGGAAACTTCTAGTGGAATATTAGATATGTATATTATCTGGTGAAATTTGTGTGGGAAGGTCATTTTTTAGAAGTCATGCTGCTACTGGAAGCTCAGATTCTCACAGGTTTTACCATCTGATAGGTCTTAACATGAATAATAATAATCTATTTCATTGTACCGTGGTCTTCTGCATATCTGGGCCCGGGTCACAGAGCACCGCACTTCCTTTTCTCAAGTCAGTTCTTCCAGCTCACCGAGAAAATCTCAAAATATTCCCAAGAAAGATTTGAAATGTTGGGCCTTCATCTTAACGAGGGGCTTGTTTGTAAATAAATTAAATTGAAAAACTGTGAGAGAACTCCACACCTGATACCCTACTAGGAGTGGAAAAGAATACCGAGAATAAAATGAGTAAAATTCAAAATAAAATTAGAAAATCCAGATCAAATTCAGTAAAATCCTGTTTCAACTTGTTAAAATGTAAGAATATCTATTCCCAAGTAACGCTAGATCTTCGACGTCTTCTTTCGGCATTTCCCTTCAGGGGGCGCCACAGCAAGTCAGTTTCTTCCATCTAACCCTATCTGCTGCATCCTCTTTGGTCACACCAACTATCTTCATGTCTTCCTTCACTGTATCCATGAACCTCCTCTTTGGTCTTCCTCTAGTCCTCTTTCCTGGTGGTTCCAAATCCAGCATCCTTCTTCTGATGTACTCTCTCTCTCTCTCTCTCCTCTGTACATGTCCAAACCATCTCAGTCTGGCCTCTCTGACTTTAAAACCTCTAACATGTGCTGTTCCTCTGATCCTGTCCATCCTGGTCATGCTCAGAGAGATCCTCAGCATCTTCATCTCTGCTACCTCCATCTCTGTTTTCTGTCTTTTTCTCAGTGCTACTGTTTCTAGACCAATCAGCATGGCCGCTCTCACCACGGTTTTGGAGACCGGCCATGTTGTTTGGTCCCAATTAACGCTAGATGTTAGAACAAAACCCACAGTGAGGCCTCGTTCCAGCATTAATGTCCTCATCTTTGAAACAGCCTGCCAGAGGAACTCAGGGCCGCAGAGTTTGTTCCCGTTTTTAAGAAGAGTTTGAAGACCTCTTAAACTAGAGCTACTGTAACTTTAGCTTTTTCCACTTTAATGGCGCATTGATCATTTACAGTAAATTAAAAATATTAACAATGTTCTCATGACTTTGTTCAAATTGACATCAGGTGTGAGAATGAAGTTGACTGGTTGTCGATTCCAGTATGTGACCCTTAGACTGGCAGGAGACCTGTTCAGGTTGGCAATCTGCAACCACCGGCTGGTAGAAAAAAAGTGGTGGCCTTTTCCCCCAATTTTTGGTGGCTGTCTTCCCTCTCTGAGTGCATAAAGTTTCCTTTTAAAATTAATTTCTAAAACAGTTCTTGCTTGTTTTACTGGTTTTAGTTGTCCCATTGTTTCCACATCCTCCATCCCAGCAGCTCTGACTGCTGAGTCTGTGGGGTCCTTACTCTGGGGTTCTGACTGGCTTTGGTAGTGCCGGTACTTCACTTCAGCCATGTGGCTTTTGTGGGTGCCCATGGCCCTCTGTGGTTTTGGCCTCTGTGGTCATGAGGTCATTTACAGGCCAACTCCTGTGGATCTATCCCCAGTTATTATTTCCTCTCATCAGCATCAGGCCGGATGTTTGTTTTACTAACTCAGTTAAAGAGACAATAACCGCAAATAATGTTTGAGAATTCCAGGATGATTTCGTAAAATCCAGAATAAAGTAACTAAAATCAAAGCCCAGTGTGATCCTGCATGAATGGGGCTTTAAACTGGTAGTTTGATACGATAAACAATAACATTTTCTTACAAATGCCTTCTAAATGCAGCAGCACTTTCACTTCCCTGTTGGACGCGTCCCATACAGGCCCCCTCAGCCTGTAAACACTTTGAAGAGGATGAGGAGACGCGGGGGTTTGTCATACAGCTGGATCCACATCTGCATGCCCCCTCCTGTTTCTCCAGCACTGAAACATTGCAGTTCTCAAGTTCCCCGGTAGCCCCCTAAACCCTCAATCTCTGCCTAGCACACCGCTGGGAGACCTGATTTAATAGCCTCAGACCTGAAAGAAAAGGAGGTGTTGTGTGTAAAATTGTTACACATGGTCGTTACAAGATCCCCCCCTGGCTGTTGTTGCAAACATAGGGGAGGCCCCGAGAAAGTGCACACTGACAAAATTCTGCTTTAGATGGCAGTATGTTGATAAAAAGAATACGTTGACAACAAAGCATCAAATAAAATGCCTATGCCTGCCTTCTATCACAAACCGTATTAAAAGGGTTGAGGTCTGTGAGAGGTTAAAGAACTCTAATGTGTAAGTTTTTTAATTTTTGCCATAATTTTATCCAAATTTATCACGAATTCCCAAAAATACAAGAGTTTATAGTCAATTTCAAACGACTGTATTTTGTAGTTCACTTGGAATTAGCAGAGGTGGGTACTAATGTTTTACATTTACTTGAGTAATTTTTTTAATAAAATGTATTTCTATGAGTATTTTTTAATCGTTTGTACTTTTACAAACGGTGGAATGCCCCCTGCGGGTCAGGGACAGGGTCCTGCCTCAAGTGGAGGAGTTTAAGTATCTCGGGGTCTTGTTCACAAGTGGGGGAAGGATGGAGCGGGAGATCGACAGGCGGATCGGTGCGGCATCAGCAATAACTAGGACGCTGCATCGGTCCGTCGTGGTAAAGAGAGAGCTGAGCCGAAAAGCAAAGCTCTCGATTTACAACTCGATCTACGTTCCTACCCTCACCATGGTCACCAGGATCTACGTTCCTACCCTCACCATGGTAACCAGGATCTACGTTCCTACCCTCACCATGGTAACCAGGATCTACGTTCCAACCCTCACCATGGTAACCAGGATCTACGTTCCTACCCTCACCATGGTAACCAGGATCTACGTTCCTACCCTCACCTATGGTCACCAGCTGTGGGTGGTGACCGAAAGAATGAGATCGCGGATACAAGCGGCGGAAATGAGCTTCCTCCGCAAGGTGGCTGGGCTCTCACTCAGAGATCGGGTGAGGAGCTCTGCCATCCGGGAGGAGCTCGGTGTGGAGCTGCTCCTCCTCCAGGTCGAGAGGAGCCAGATGGGGTGGTTCGGGCATCTGGTCAGGATGCCCCCCGAGCGCCTTGCGGGCGAGGTGTTTCGGGCACGTCCCACCGGGAGCACACCAAGGGGCAGACCCCGGACCCGCTGGAGAGACTATGTCTCACAGCTGGCCGGGGAACGACTTGGGATCCTTCCAGGTGAGCTAGAGGACGCAACTGGGGAGAGAGAGGCCTGGGCTGCCCGCTTGAGGATGTTGCCCCCACGACCCAACCTCGGAACAACCGGAAGATGACGGAACGGAAAATGTACTTCTATGAGTATTTCTAATTTTTCTAATTTCTAATTTTAGCCTTTTTTTTTTTTTTACTGTCAAACCTTAACAAAAAGAGTCGAATTTAACTTGAAATTGTGACGGTTTTTGAGTAAAACTAGATATAAATATTACATTTTAATGGCTATAATGATGATGTTACATTGGGCAAAAGTTGACCCGTTACGGTACTTTTTTTTCTTTTTTACGTTTTTCAGGACAGTTCGTTTTTTTTTAAGAGCGCTTCCTGCTGTGGATGAACGTAGACAACATTCGTCCAATCAAATGTAGTGGAAACGGTCACATAACTCCATCTGACCAATCATGCCCGGTCTTGCAAGTCAACAAAACTTAGCGCAAAAAAGTTATTTTGGAAAACAAGTTACTGCTAAAGCAGATGAAAATGGAGGCAGCAAATGTCTCTCTTGAACAAGAGGACACAGTGAAGTTGGCAAACATCTCTGGCCTCGTATTGAAAGCATGTTTAGTTTGCGCTAAACACAAAAAAACAGCTGCATGATGCGGTGTCTGCTGTGCACTCCAAAGCAAACAGACATTTCTGTCTGCAAAAACTCCAACCTGAGAAAACATGTTAAATTAAATCTAATACAGACATTACTAATGTCTCATTAGCGTACGTAAATAAGAGTCATTTTCCTGCATTTTGGAGGCCCGTTCGCTGGCCCTGCAAGGGAATAGCTTGACTAGTCCACTTTCTTCTTTCTTTTTTGTGGACCAAAAGAGGGTGAAGGGGGGACGTACCCTCAGCCCCATGCGCCACCTCCTGGATCCACCCTTGGTTGGGCAAAAACCACATTAACAGTAAAACAATGAAAGCATCACTAATGTTTTGCTTTTTAGCTTTATTTTGAAAATACAAATTTAGCTAATTTTGTTGTGTTGTTTACATTCTTATGTCTAATAAATAGATCAGATGTTACTTTAAAAGTTACTCTTACTTGAGTAAATTTTTTTAGGTCTACTTATTACTTTTACTTGGGTAAAAATATTTTGGAGTAACTGTACTTTTACTTGAGTTAATTTTTTGGCTACTCTACCCACCTCTAGGTTATTGGTGTCAGAGCGACATATAACTTGGAGGTGAATCCTTAACTACTTGGTACATCGTTGTGGGATGTTTTGTAAAATTTCTTCAATGGTTTGGAAGATATTATGTTCATAAAAAAAAATGTGACTTTGTTCTTTTATTCACTTAATCTTTTACTTTTGAACAACTGCCTTTGATTGAAACGAAGAGTCTTCTTTAAAAAAAATTTCCTCGCCACTGATAAAGCTCTCCATGGCTTTGCTCCACCTCTCTTACGTTATCTTCATTCCCTCTTGCTCTTTGCAGGTCTCTGTTCCATCTGCCCATCTCCTCACCAGGGTCGTGACTTCCTCCACTCCCACCAGAGGGAGCCCTGGATATTTCCTCGTCACCCTGATTAGGGACACCTGACGGTGATTAGTCTGATGATACACACCTGTGGATCCTGGTGCCTGTTTAAAGGCAATCACTGCAGACGTCTTTGTTGGGTTTGTATTTTTGAAACCGTAGGGGATTTTGGTTCCCTGATGGAGATGATTATGGAGGATGATGTGAGTTGAGGGGATGAAACTTGGAAGTTGTCATAATATACTTACTTTGGTATTTTGCGACATTTAAATGTCTTCCGTCCTGGCTGCCTGACCATAACTTGCATCTTTAATCTCTGTTATATTATTTTAACTTTTTGATCCTGAGTTAATCCTGTGCCCTTTGCCTTACTGTTTTACTGGACTTTTGTTTAATAAATCCTGTTTTGTTGTCCTGCATTTGGGTTCTCCTCCTCCCACATCCTGACAACCAGCTCTCTAACTCTCTCTTCTGACTTATGCCACACCGACTTTTTCACTGCATTCAATCCTGACTTGAAACCATATTACTCAGATAATCACACGCCACATAAACACTGTTCTATCCTTCAATTTTGACTGTTTTCAACGAGCTTAGGTTAGTGCAGGGTGTCCAAATCCAGTCCTTGAGGGCCGGTGTCCTGAAGGTTTTCCATGTGTTCTTGCATCTACACACCTGATCCAGTTAATTGAGTCATTGTGCCAAATTTTATTGTCTGTTGATTTCACTTTCTGTGCATCAGCTGTATTGAACGAGGAACACTATGAAAACCTTCAGGACACCGGCCCTCGAGGACCAACTTTGGACAGCCCTGCTTTAGTGTCTTTTAACTGTTGGACAGTCCCTGGGTGTGTAGTGTCCTAATAAGCACTAAATCACTTTATCTACTATTGTTACTTAGTAATTGTGGGAGTTTCAAATTAAACTCCATTCACTGGTTTGGGGTAAAATTGCGTTGATGAACGCAAAAGAGCAGTTCCATGAAAACCTTTTTTAATATTAAACTATCCGTAAGTTTACACGAACAGATGAGGGGATTTAGTTCATACTGTGCGTGATTACATTTCCTATTATCTGTTGAAAACCTGAAAAGGTTTCTTGTTCGTTAATCTAAGAGTTTCTACTTTACAGCCTTACTTTAATACTTAATAGTGCGTTATGTTATCCTTGGAAATACTTTGAATATCGTGGATTTCCTTAAGCTAAGCTCATTTATTTGCTAGTTTTCAGCCTAAAATCCTAAAGAAGACTCATGACTGGATTAAACAACAAGAACACATAAAAAGTTTCTAATTTATAATTTTTCGGAGGAACAACCTTTTCTCTTATGGTGATAATTCTTTCAATCCATCAAGACATGTGCTTTTGTAATTCCGCTGTCAGCACCTGTATTTTTTCCCACATCCAACCTATCATGAACCGCGTGTGGAAACATCCTCCTGACGTCTGATGTTATTTCAGATGGAAGCTGAAATGTGCGTGTGTAAAGGGAAAATAAATCACAAAGGCTTCATTGTATGGCCGGTCTAATTGTCTTTTGAAGAACGGCCGTGTTGAATCTCAGAGGCAGAAGCTCTCCTGTACTTTCCATTAAATCCTCTACATCCCATCATCTCCGTTATGTCGCCCCGTTGGGAGTCTGGGATGTTTTTTGTTTTCCAAGTTGGTGAAAAGGTTTTCAGTTTATGGGTTTAAGTCCAGGTCACCAAGTAAATCCATGACATCATCAACCTAACAGTCTTTCATTTTCTCAAATATGAACACTGCTCCTTATAATCCGATACACCTTTTACATGGATCAACATTGGTTAATTATGGCTGCTGTAGTCAGGAGGCGGAGCTGAAATAACAGCAGTATAACACCTGTTGGAATTCCAATCACACACCACTTTTGTGAATAAAGACCCTAAAATGTCTCCTTTCAAGAGACACGCTTACGATGTGGAGTTCAAACTTAAGTCTATCAGTCGCGCAGTAGAACATGGGAGTCAGAGCAGCAGCCAGAGGATTCAACATTAATGAATCAATGATGAAGAAGGGGAAGAAGCAACAAGATGCCCTGCTCCATGCCACCCCGACCCCTACACCTAGGCACCTTTAAACACTGTCCATTCATTGGAGTTGGCCCTAATAATTCAATGTACCTCATACTGCCGGGTGGCATGGTGGCGCCGTGGTTAGCATAGTGGGCTCAAAGCAAGAAGGTCGAGGGTTCAAGTCCTGGCTAGGGACAAGGCTTGGAACCCTGCCTTTCTGTGAGGAGTTTGCATGTTCTCCCAATGTATGTGTGGGTTTTATCCGGGTACTCCGGTTTCCTCCGACCCTCCAAAAACATGTTAGGTTGATGGGCAACTACATGATAATGACAGTGAGCGTCTGTATGGTTGTATGTGTCTGGCCCCTCACCTCAAATCAGCCGGGATGGGCTCCGGCACCCCCCGCAGTCATGTAAGAGATCGACGATTAAGAAAGTGACTGACTGACCTTACATCGCAGGAAATACGGTGAACAGGGCTTCATTTTCATGGAAATGAATGGAAGCTAGGACCAGAAATGGGATGAGAGTCAGAGGAAATTAAAGCCAGGAGTCAGATGGTGAGGATGTGGATACATCAAGCACCAAAGCTTCCTCAATCTGGAGGCACCCAGGATAGGAACAGACGACGTATCAGGACTCATTCAGAATTTATTGCCACAGACAGGAGTGACAGAGAGGAACGTATGAATGACAGTGTACCAAATGACAAGACCTTAGAGACTAGAAGAAGGATGGAATGAGAGGACAGAGCTGTAATGTACCAAACTTTTCCCAGGTTCTAGTTTCCAGCAGTCATCTCAAAGCTGGCTGCTAGTTTAGCAAGTACTGTAGCTATTTTTTATCTTGTGTTTTCCTTAAATTTTTTTGTTCGCTTTCCTATGTGAGTCCTGCTGAGAAAACTCAGGAGTGAAACAATAGTCTTAGACACATTGGATTCTCGTCCCGGGGGAGGGATCTCTCTTTTGTTTGGATCCCCATGAGGTTTCTTATTTTTCCCCACTGATAGGTTTTTTTAGGAGTTTTTCCTCACCATGAAGAAGAGTCTAAGGGCAGGAATGTGATAGCATTGTCTAGCTAGCATTTGTCAGTTAGTTTTCTTGCTGTGTATTTGTGTTTATTATACATTCCTCTTTTTTCTTGTTTTTCTTTCTGAATTTTAATGTGAAGCCCATTGAGACAGAAATTCTGTGATTTTGGGCTTCGTTCCGTTCCGTCATCTTCCGCTTGTTCCGGGGTCGGGTCGCGGGGGCAACAGCCTCGGACGGGCAGCCCGGGCCTCTCTCTCCCCTGCTGCATCCTTCAGCTCACCCGGAAGGATCCCAAGTCGTTCCCCGGCCAGCTGTGAGACATAGTCTCTCCAGCAGATCTGGGGTCTGCACCTTGGTCTCCTCCCGGTGGGACGTGCCTGAAACACCTCTCCCGCAAGGCGCTCGGGGGGCAGCCTGACCAGATTCCCGAACCACCCCATCTGGCTCCTATCGACCTGGAGGAGGAGCGGCTCGACACCGAGCTCCTCCTGGATGGCAGAGCTCCTCACCCGATCTCTGAGTGAGAGCCCAGCCACCCTGCAGAGGAAGCTCAATTTGGTCGCTTGCACACACGATCTCATTCTTTCAGTCACCACCCACAGCTTGGGCTATGCAAATAAAATTGAATTGAATAAAGTTGAATAAATGAGGTGTTTAAACCTTCTTAAAGATTCTTTTTGGATACTTTTCTGGTCAGTGGGTCCTCCTGGATGACTGAGAGGAAATAAAGAGTCAACCAGAGTTTGATTTATTCAAAATAAAAGAAATTTAAATGCAAAACTGAAAAAAAAAATGGAATTAATTGGAAACAGAAAAGAGTAATTTAAGTCTTTATTTTTGTTACATTTTATCTTTTTTTCTTCATAGTTTTTGGACGGCTGTTACCATAGAGACGCTGTGTCATTCCAGATCACTTTCCTTGTGTGTTTCACCCATTCTTTTTTTTTTTATTCTCCTGGTGTAAATGTTTCTTCTGCCATTCTCCACCCTGTAATTCCTCTGTGTCTGGTCCCTCCACCTGAGAATGTAAAACATTCAACCAAACCAGCCCGATGAGAAATTGAAAGCCGTCTTTTATCTCACACCATTTACACCTGGACATCCACGTCTGGGACACATGAATGGATGGATGCAAAGATGGATGAATGCATGTGGAAATGGGCATTAAGATGAAAATAAGGTGTACAGTATGAATTGAATATTGGATTGATCCATTGGTGGATGATCTATAACCTGATAGATGTCTGAATGAATGAGTAACAGATAGATTTTTAAAAAGGCCAGGTTTGCACTCTCTGAACCAAACAGGAATGTTCCAGAATCAACACAGTGAAATTCCACAAAAAATTCCAGCTGAATGGTTCTTTCACAAACAAACCCAGCAGCCTGGCACATCACCACGCTGCGCTCAGACGGACTCACACCTTGTTTTGTAACTGTATCTGCATGGCCACAGAGAGGCACAGGAGGGACAATGGACAAGCCTGGGAACTGAAACACAGTAGCCGACCGCAAGTGGAAACCCCAGATTTAGGATCTGCTCCCAAACTGCTGCCTTGTTTTAGTCATTAT
The DNA here is from genome assembly GCA_902685375.1 of Neostethus bicornis. Classification (NCBI taxonomy): domain Eukaryota; kingdom Metazoa; phylum Chordata; class Actinopteri; order Atheriniformes; family Phallostethidae; genus Neostethus; species Neostethus bicornis. The sequence continues at coordinate 3,514,055 of LR738551.1, forward strand.
AGTGCCCTAAGTGTAGGCAAAACTTCCCAGTCAGAGTAAACTGGGATCCAGATCCACCCATGGTGGTTAGAAACAGAACTGGCCAGCGTGGAAATGACTGACTGCCTTTCAGACAGACAGCATTCAAGAACCAGTGTTTGAATAGAAAATTCTCTTTATTCGCTTGCCAGAAAAAGAATGAGTTACAGTTTTATTTTATCAGCTTTTGCTGAAAGGATTTTATTGCATACCAGTATGAAGGCGCCTGAACTCGCTGGGTTTCAGATGTGTTCACTTAAACAGGTTGCACCCCGGTGAGAGAGTTCAGAACAAATCACAACGCAGATGACAGAAAACATAAATTCAAAAATCAAACGAGAATGAAACTGAACTGTTTTGTCTTCTGAACAGCCCGTTCCCCAACAGGGGGCCGCGGGGTGCCAGATCCTATCCCGGGTGATTTCAGGTGAGAGGCAGGGTACATCCTAAACAGGTTGCCAGTCTGATGCGGGGCCACACACACATATTTCCAAGGGTAATTTTGCGCTGGCCAATCAACCTAACAGGCATGTTTTTGACGGTGGGAGGAAACCAGAGTATCTGGAGAAACCCCACACATACACAGGGAGAACATGCAAACTACACACAGAATGGTAAGTGACTACAACCTTCTAGCTGTGAGGTCCCTGTGCCAACCACTGTGCCACCATGCAGCCCTAAAACAGAAGTGAATCAAATATAATATCTGGTACTCTGTAATAATAATGTGTACTTTATTGATCCCTCACCAGGGATAGGGGTGTGGGGTAGCTCAGTGGTTAAAGCGTTCACCTGCGGACCGGAAGTTCGCAGGTTTGCTTACCATTGGGTGCACGTCTAGGGTCCTTAGAGAAGACACCTAACCCCCTGTTTCTCCCACCATTGGCTCCATCGTGGGCTGCCTACTGCGGTGTAGGAGTGCAGCACACAAATTTCCCCGGTGAGGGATCAATACAGTAAAATATTGATTTTTTTTTTATTTGTGTGCTGCATTACACCGCAGCAGGCTGCCACAACGGCACCAATGGTGGGAGAAACGGGAGTTAGGGGTCTTCTCCAAGAATTCTAGACGTGAACTCATTGGGATTCAAACTTGCGAACTTCCAGTCCGAACGCTCTACCACTGAGCCACCGCCTCCCCCCCTAAAATAAAGAACAATCAAGAGGTGAAAATAAGTCAACAGCAAGGCATCAATTAATAGACGTCCCCCCTCCCTAAACTGTAAGTAGAATGTACAAAGTAGGGTTGAGGTCTGTGATAACTAAGTTGAAATAGGCATATGGTAACCTACATTCTACCCCTCCCGGAGCCAACAGTCACATTTGAGGTCATCCTGGAAACAATCACAACCCAGATGCACTGGTGATAACATCAGGGAACTTTAATCACCTGATAGGTTGGTTTTATATTTGGCTCCTCCCTCTTCTTGAGAAAAGAATTCAGGATATTTTCTGGACACTTGATTTTCCCCTGAAGGGGATAAAAAGGATTTTGAATTTTGTGACTTTGACCTTTGAATGCATGACGCTGAAGACCTAATCAATCCATGAATAGTTGGTACTGAGTTACTGTGGGCAGTTTTATTGAAATACTTTTGAATGTTTGGGAGATTTTGCATTCACAAGAATGTTCGACTTAACTCTTTGTGACTTTGACTTTAGTTGCACGACCCTGAAATCCGTTCTGTCATCTTCCGCTTATCCGGGGCCGTATTGCAGGGGCAACAGCCTCGGACGGGAAGCCTAGGGTTCTCTCACTCCAGCTGCATCCTCCAGCTCACCTGGAAGGATCCCGAGTCGTTTCCCAGCCAGCTGTGAGACATAGCGGGTCTGCGGGTCCAGTGGGTCTGCGGTCCGCCTCTTGGTCTTGGAAGCCCGAGGGGGGCATCCTGACCAGATGCCTGAACCACCCCATCGGGCTTCTCTCGACCTGGAAGATGAGCGGTTCGACACTGAGCTCCTCCCAGATGGCAGAACTCCTCACCCAATCTCTGAGTGAGAGGCCAGCCACCCTGAGGAGGAAGTTCATTTCGGCTGCATGTATAAGTGATCTCATTCTTTCGGCCACAGATGGTTACCATGGTGAGGGTAGGAACGTAAATCCTGGTTACCATGGTGAGGGTTGGAACGTAGATCCTGGTTACCATGGTGAGGGTTGGAACGTAGATCCTGGTTACCATGGTGAGGGTTGGAACGTAGATCCTGGTTACCATGGTGAGGGTAGGAACGTAGATCCTGGTTACCATGGTGAGGATAGGAGCATAGATCCTGGTTACCATGGTGAGGATAGGAACGTAGATCCTGGTTACCATAGGTAAGGGTAGGAAAGTAGATCGTCTTGTAAACTGAGAGCTTTGCTTCTCTGCTCAGCTCTCTCTTTAGTTTTTGGAAATATCCCGTTCAAAAAAGTCTTACGTCATCACGAACAGGCTCACGGACAGACGTCTGGACAGCCTGAGTGCTCAATGCTTCCTCCATAAACAGGGCAGAGGCGTCAAAAGAATAAATATAAACAAATGAAACAAAGAGGTTAAAAACCCATGAACACAACAGTAGCTTAAAAATTTTAGAACTATAAAACAAAGTGTCATCTGCATAATGGTGTTTAAAAAAACTTTTTCAATCAACATCTTTATGAAAACAGTTTGATCTAAGGAACTTCTGTATTTGTAAAAGTTTTAGGTACAAAAACTTGCAAAAGAGCTGGAATATTTGAGCCTAAACGGGGCGGGTGTTTTTTTTTTAACTAAACCCATATAAATCCCCATGTCTGAAAATCATTATTAGCTTTTGATCTTGTAGACCTTTGAAGGCCTTTTAAAAACACGATCCATTAAACAGCTAAATATCTGATGTAAACAGGAGAAAACGACTATTTAATTGTGTTTGGATCAAGAGTTAATCAGGGATTAAAGACTGTGTGACTTTGTCTGGAGCTCGGTTTAAACAACTCGATGAGAAAACATAAAAGAATCCAGTAAAATACAAAATAAAATAAAGAAAGAAAACTCTTAAAAAACATCTGGCTAAACTTAGCTTTAATTATATTTTAAGGCTATTTAAAAAAAAAAAAACACAACCTCTGGCTACACATTCAGTTAAAATTTTCACTGTCAGGCATCAATATTTTCACACTTAAATCTTAAATCTTCATAAAAAAATAACATTCAGATTCAAAATACTTTATTGATCTCCTGCTGGGGAAAATTTTGTGTCTAGTAGCGCTACAGAGTCCAAGAGAGAGCTCCAAATAGTTTCAAAACAGCTGCTAGGTGGTGCCAAGATCGGTTGGGTGGAGCTGGAACACCCATTTGGTAGAGCGGTTTGGTACAACAGAGGAAGAACAGAGCTGGACCAGCCACTTGGTGGAATACAGCTGAAGCAGTCATTGGTGGAACATACGACAGTTGGCTCTGCACTGGGCGTAATGTATGTTACCATGGCAATGATGTTTGAAAGCTCCAGCGAATCATAATAAAATGTAAACTGCCACTAAAAGCTCCACATCTTGATCACTCCACTCGTAAAATCCTGTCTTCATTTCTTCACCTTCTGCTTCACTCCAGCACGGAACATCTCTCTGCACATCCGCTCCAACTCAACATTCCTTGCTTATAAAGTGTCTCATAAAAGTGTCTCACCTTTTGTCGGATCTAAAAATCCAACAAAAATGTGGAGTGCCACGTGGACCTGCTGCCATCACGAGTAGTGCATTTTTCTAAAATGACATACAGTTAAAAAAGCAACAGCTTGAATTGTATTAGAATGGCATGTGGATGGTCTGTGTGTGTGTTTGTGTATATGTGTGTGTGTGTGTGTGACAAAACCAGCTATAACAAAATTATAGTGTGTATTTCTAACTAAAAATGTTATAAAAATATTTGGCCATATTTTTTCTGTTTTATGGAATTTCTTTTGACATTAAAAAAGCTCTGCGATGTTGATTCTTCACGTCATATGAAGCAGATTCATTGACATGAATGATAACGTTTCAATTTTATATTTGCAAGCGTGAAAAGTAACTAAGCTGCATTTATCTCAGGCCTGGAAGCAAAGCTGACATTAAAAAATGTGACAGGTCAGCTGGGAGCAATGTGTGCTAAAAATCAGTTCAACCTGTTTCTCTACTGTACTGTATGAGCAACCAATCAGGACGCACAACAATGCATCAATTAGGACGCTGAAACCAAAATAAATCTGAAAACCCAGTAATAGCAGGAGTGCAAAAGATGAAGCATTTTATATTGAGGCACCGCTGTGAAACATTTACCACACATTATTAAACTCTCTCACTCCTTCTGGGTGAGAGAGGTCTGGTTCCAGATGCCTGGCTCAAGGTGAACATCCAGCTTATGTTTGATGTGAGCTGATCCAATCTGTCCTCATATTGAGAACATTTTGTCTTAGCTTAGACTCCTTAAAACCTGAACATATCTCTAATTTTCTGTGAATCCCATTTGCTACATCCTACAAACGTGAACAATGTTATAGTTCTGTTCCGTCATCTTCCGCTTGTTCCGGGGTTGGGTCGTGGGGGCAACAGCCTCAAACGGGCAGCCCAGGCCTCTCTCTCCCTAGCTGCATCCTCCAGCTCACCTGGAAGGATCAAAAGTCGTTCCCCGGCCAGCTGTTAGACATAGTCTCTCCAGCGGGTCCGGGGTCTGCCCCTTGGTCTCGTCCCGGTGGGACGTGCCCAAAACACCTCGCCAGCGAGGCGCTCGGGGTGCATCTTGACCAGATGCCTGAACCACCCCATCTGGCTCCTCTCGACCTGGAGGAGGAGTGGCTCGACACTGAGCTCCTCCTGGATGGCAGAGCTCCTCACCCTATCTCTGAGTGAGAGCCCAGCCACCCTGCAGAGGAAGCTAATTTCGGCCGCTTGTACCCGCGATCTCATTCTTCCGGTCACCACCCACAGCTGGTGACCATAGGTGAGGGTTGGAATGTAGATCGACTTGTAAATCCTCCTTGAGCCGCCACGTTAACGTGGTGGAGGGGTTTGCGTGCCCCAATGATCCTAGGAGCTATGTTGGCCGGGGCTTAATGCCCCTGGTAGGGTCACCCAAGGCAAACAGGTCCTAGGTGAGGGGACAGACAAAGCGTGGCTCAAAAATACCCCTATGAAGAAATCAAACATGGCCAAGTTGCCCTTGCCCGGACGCGGGTCACCGGGGCTCCCCCTTGAAGCCAGGCCCGAGGGTGGGGCACGCGTGCGAGCGCCTGGTGGCCGGGTTTTCACCCATGGGGCCCGACCGGGCTCAGCCCAAACAGGGGACATGGGCCACCCTTTCAGCGGACTCACCACCTGCAGGAGGGGCCATAGGGGTCGGGTGAAGGAGGAGATGGGTGGCAGCCAACGGCAGGGACCCTGGCGGTCAGATCCTCAACTGCATAAAGTAGCTCAATGTTATAGTAGTTTTTTTTTTTTTTTTTACATACTCTATTGATCCCTTACCAGGAAATTTGTGAGCTGCATCACACTACAGCAGGCTGCTACGACTGCACCAACGATGGGAAAAACAGGGGGTTAGGTGTCTTCTCCAAGGATCCTAGACGTGAACTCAATGGGAATCAAACCTGCGAACTTCTGGTTGACTTCTGGTCCATGAGCGAATGCTCTACCACTGAGCCACTGTCTCCACCCTTTTTAGATGAAGATGGTTTAATCTTTTTGTCTATACTATCTTTCCATCCTTTCCTCCAACTGGGTCTCCATCTGATTCTTTTTTTTTTCCTTCATGAGAAGGAGGCTTTAAGGATAGGGATGTCGTTTTTCTGTTTGGTTTATTTTTACTTTCATTCATTGTGTTTTTGTCTGATTAACTTCGTTTTAAGCTCCGAGATGACTTTATTCAACTGGAAAAAAAAGAAATAAAACTCTGTTGAACACATGTAACTTTCCTTTTGGGTGAAGAATTCGAAGCTTTTCTTTTGGCCAAAGATTAGCAGAGATTAAAAAACAGTTGAAGATCGATTGACCAGATTTGGGAATCTGAGTAGGAAGGAGGAGTGACCTGGCTCGTCCCTGCTTGGCTGTTCTTACCCCTCTCCTCTTTCCGACACCTCGCCAGAATGACAGAGGGGAAGTTTCTTGGGAGGTTGAACCTGTTTATTTCTATTTTTTCTCTGCCAGTTCAGATCTTTGTTTCTTTTTTTTCCTGCTGCCACCTTTCTGTCTGTTTTACACTGTATTTAGGCTCTGAGAGAGTCTCACACCCACATAGTGAACACTCTGACTCACATACCTGTCGCACTGCCTGACCGCTATGCTATAAAAAGCCACCCAGTTTTTGGCCAAACTGATCCAATGCCAGACGTCTACCTTACCTGTATCTAAAAACTGAATACAATTTCATAAAGAACACTGTCTCTGTACATGTTTCTTGTACCAGTGCCTTCATTATTTCCTCTGCCATCTGACCAATCAGAAAACCTTCCCAGAAACATGGATGGTTATTGGGAGATGGATGGATGGATTCAAGGATCTTTTTTGCCACTTGATAGAATAATTTCATTCTATAGCTGTTCTGTTTCTCAATCATTAGATATTTATGCCGATCCCAAAATGAAACCCTCAGGAACTCATAAGTTAGTGTGGTACTGGTATCGAACCCAGAGGAACTCCATGATTTACTTTGGGCCGAGTCAAAATCCTTGAGGAACCCCATTCTGGTCCCAGCACGGAACCATGAGGAACTCCATGAATCCCTGTGGTTCCAGGATAGAACCCAGCGGAACTCCATTTGGTTATTCCTGTCCGAGTACAAAACCACGAGGAACTCCATGTGTGACTTTGGTTTCAGTACGGATGTCGGAGGACATACATGACCTACTAATGGAAAGAATGTCCCTTCACGTGTCGTTTAAGTCCTGAATTGTTGACAAAATTGTTGATAAAAGTACCACAAAGTTCTTGGAAGCAGGCAAATTCCCAAAACTTTATGAAGCCATTACAAAACGGAGGGTCTACATGGCAACACACAAATCAACACAAATTTTTTTGTATGGAAACACAATCAGAATAAAAATACATTTAACTTTATTTGTCTTACATCAAGAAAATAGAAACCTTTCTGTGATTGGGTTCCAGACACATACGAGGTATAAAACAACAAAAATCACTGGAAAAAAATCTGAAAATGAGACACATTATTAATTAAAAGACCGCCGATTACAATCACTCTTGGTCAGGGGTGTCCAAATCCGGTCCTCGAGGGCTGGTGTCCCTGAAGGTTTTCCATATGTTCTTGAATCTACACACCTGATCCAGTTAATTGAGTCATTGTGCCAAATTCTGTTGTCTGTTGATTTCACTTTCTGTGCCTCAGCTGTGTTGAACCAGAAGCATAATGAAAACCTTCAGGACACCGGCCCTTGAGGACTGACTTTGGACACCTCTTTCTCAAGAAGAGGGAGGAGCCAAATGGCTTTTATTGCATTTGGAAGAAAGAATTTGCTATGAATTGCTTTTTTGGCTTTTGGAACTTTGTATCTCCGGCCTTAAGGGAGACGGCAGAGTGATGAAGGGTTGAGATGGTTCTTCTGTGATCAGGATGACCTGTCTTCAGTTTCGTGGATCTGTAAGTTGTGCTTTAATTGTGTGTGTGTCGTTATCTCAAGTCGGGGATACTGGAATTAATTTATTTTTGTTGTTCCCTTGAGCCCCAGTGACAAAGTCTTCTTTATCTGTAGATATTAAAGTGTGAAAGGAATTTTATTAGGAACTGAAACCTAATGCCATGCTGACATAGGTTTTTTTTTCCGGCTTTCTGAGCAGATGAAGATGCTGGAGTGTTTTTCTGTAAAATGAGTCGCAAATTGTCAGGCTTTGGGGATGTGGAAGGAGGAGGACCCAATTGCTGGACATCAAACAAGGTTTATTAATACAATTCGAAGCCGAAAAGCTGAAAAGCAAAGCTCTCGATTTACAAGTCGATCTACGTTCCAACCCTCACCATGGTAACCAGCTGTGGGTGGTGACCGAAAGAATGAGATCGCGGGTACAAGCGGCCGAAATGAACTTCCTCTGCAGGGTGGCTGGGCTCTCACTCAGAGATCGGGTGAGGAGCTCTGCCATCCGGGAGGAGCTCGGTGTCGAGCCGCTCCTCCTCCAGGTCGAGAGGAGCCAGATGGGGTGGTTCGGGCATCCGGTCAGGATGCCCCCAAGCGCCTCGTGGGCGAGGTGTTTCGGGCACGTCCCACCGGGAGGAGACCAAGGGGCAGATCCCGGACCCGCTGGAGAGACTATGTCTCACAGCTGGCCGGGGAACGACTTAGGATCCTTCCAGGTGAGCTGGAGGATGCAGCCGGGGAGAGAGAGGCCTGAGCTGCCCGTTTGGGGCAGTTGCCCCCGCGACCCAACCCCGGAACAAGCGGAAGATGACGGAACGGAACACAATTCAGGAAAGTCTGTAAAGCAAGAAGCACAGGATTAACTCAGGATTTCAAAAGTTCAAATAACAACCAATTTTAAACATGGTCGGGTAACCAGGGTGACCTGGCTGGAAGGGATAGTCAGACCCGACAGGAAAGTCCGGGGTGATTCCCCTTAAATAAATGGCGGGGTGCACACGTGTGGAATCAGGAATCATCCTCAGGTGACTCTAATCAGATTGATTATTAATATCCAGGAATATTCCTCTGATGGCGGGAGAGGGATCCTGACACAAATAACATCTTAATACCGTAATTTCACGGCCATAAGGCGCATATAAAAGTCTTAGATTTTCTCCAAAATGAGCGGTCCGCCTTTTCGTGCAGTGCGCCTTGTGTGTGAGAAAATGTGGACCTAAAAGAAAACGCGGTGCCCGCGAGGCAGACCTGAAAGAAAAGGCATGAGAACCTTAAAGAGTGAAGTGTGAGCGGCGTGGGAGCGATGGATGACCGAAGGAGACCAGAGTTTCACGAAGGGTGGAAGGCAGCGCCGGGCGAGTTACGCAACAGTTTGCCAATGGATTGTAGATGCTTGGACTAACGTGTCTGCTTGTACTGTTATCCGAGCTTTTGCAAAAGCTGGTATCCTTTCTGAGGAGCCGCACAGTGCAGACAGTGACTTTGACAGCGAGGAGCGAAGTGGACCTGCTCTGAAACAGAGGATGAGGACTTTGACGGATTTGAATAAAGACTATTACCGGTAATGTGCTTGTTTAGTATCGTTACTACTTAAATAAAGCACAACCAAACTCAGTTTTGCTCCCGATCTATTTTTTAATACGCACATTTGCATGCTTGCGTGTGTGTTGTTGTAAGGCGGTGTGTGACTGAGACTGCGCCTTTTCGTACGGTGCGCCTAATGGTCGTTAAATTACGGTATATCAAAACAATATTAAATCAATCAATATTAAATAAGTGACGTATTTCTCCGACAGTTTGTTTCCCTTTCTAGTTGAAGTCTTACAAATGGGAGTCAGAGGGGCAATAGATGAGGAACCATAACCAAAAAAAACCCTTTAAATTTATGGGAAATTCATGCGATTGTTACGCTTGACTGCAGTGAATGGTTATGGATGGCCAGACTTTGTGGACTTTAGAAGAACCGGTTGATGTAACTCCAATGCAGCGGCGAGCGTTGGCCCTTTGGTGAACAACGGTTGAGGCCCAAAGATGTGAATGTCTTCTAGAAAAAATAAATGTGCCCATCCTGCACCGTGAGGAAAGGGGGTTCAGACTGTGATGTGGGCAGCTTGTGAGAGGGTCAAGCTTTGAAATAGGCGTAAGATGGATTGAGCGGCGGTGGTAGCAGAGGGTGTGGAGGTTGTGAAATGTGGTGGTAAACCAAAAGAGTGACTCATGACGGTGTTTAGCTTCTCTTTCCTTTCAATTTGCTTGTTGGCGAGCCATAACTAAAGCATGGTTGTACACTAATTCACCTAGAATAATACACACTGGGACATAATTACACCTATCATGCATTCTCTTCCTGTTCACAAGGCACCAATCTTTCTTTTCTCAAAATAAAAAACACAACTGGTTTGTAATATTATGTATAACCGCCCAAAAAAATCGTCTCTTTTTTATTCCTCTGATGAGACCGACTAAAGTCAGGAATAATCATCTCCTTTATTCCTTAGAGGAACTGGGATGGCACCTATAACTCAAGGAGTTTAAAGCAACATTTTTCACCAGCTATATTTACTTTTAAAAATCTCAACAGGGATTTTATGGCCAAACTCTAATCTTGCTTTAGGGAGTATTCAGAAAAAAACTCCTGGTAATGGTTTCAGGGGTAATACCAAAGAAATAGAGTGCAGACAGTTTTATTCAGAGAGGAGTTCATTCATCATTGAGAAAGATTTCTTTTCATCAGTGCCTTGTTCTCACACATTTAGTTCAAATTGTCAAAAGAACGAAGAATACTGGGAACGAAAGACTGAAAAGATAAACGATCGAACATTTTAATGGATTACTCTCGATGTGTGGCTGAAGAGAAAAGGGGACTGGAATGCTGGCAGAATAAAAGTCACTGGATAAAGAGGAGTCCAGGAATTCTATTCAGGATGATGAGTTGTGATAGATGGAGCCGGGCAGGTTGAGTCAGAAAACAGAGGCTATGAGGCTGAACCTTCTGGAACATCTGTAGACGTCTATGTGGAAGTCTGAGTACTGATTGTTGTGTTTGATCCAGGTTTCTATTGGAATAATCCAGGTTCTTATAATAGCAGAAACTCAGAACCTCTTTGTGTGGCCAGTCTGTTTTGTTGTCCAGAGAATGTAATGAGTTATGATAGGGGGTGCGGAAGGAGGAGGACCCAATTGCGGAACAACAAACGTAGATTTATTTAACAAAGGTATTCCAGCGAGGCTGTAAAAAAAAGAACAAGAGTAAAAAAAAGACTGTTCCTGGACAGAATTAATTTCCAAGGTATCTTTCTCAAGTTCAAAAGAATATTCTCTGGGTCGGGAGCCAGACAAGGCAGGAAGGAATCAAGACCCACCAAAGAATGAGGCTGCCTTTCAATAGGCAGCAGGTCAAACGAGGCACAGGTGTTCAGAATCAGGTTGGATTTGGAGGAAGGAAAGGTGATCTGGGGCTCCTTCTGGCAGCGGGCGAGGGAACCACAACAAGAATGAATCTGGTTCCAGTACAGATCCATGAGGAACTCCATGACCTTGATATCAGGAGATTAAGAAAAATCAGACCATCTTCTCATCACAGAAAAGATGGATCCTAATTATTCTGCAAATGAATTCAATCATCATTAATATCATTGCTTTGGTTCTTCTGGATTGTTTTGTATCTCAGAGTTTTTAGATTTCTAAAATCAGACTTTTGAATTAACCAGTTTGTCGGTTGAACACAGTTAAAGTGTAAATATAAAAATTATACAGCTGCACAGCCTGAAGGAGTCGCTGCATTTTCTCTGAGTCGCCAGGAAGAAAATTTAATCCTGTGACACTAATGATTAAAATCAATGTTCTTGTTAAATGTGTTGTAATTTCCGTTCCATTGACATCTGCTTATCTGGGACCGGGCCATGGGGGGAACAGCCTCAGACGGGAAGCCCAGGCTTTCTCTCACCGAGGCAAGTCCAACTATATCTAGCCGGAACCACTCAATCTCGCGCACCAACTCGGGCTCCTTCCCCACCAGAGAAGTGACATTCCACGTCCCTAGAGCTAGCTTATGCAGCTGAGGGTCTGACCACCATGGTCCCCGTCATTGGCTGCCACAGATTTTCTCCTTCACCTGGCCCTTATGGTCTTTCCTGCAGGTGGTGAGCCCACTGGAAGGGCGACCCGTGTCCCCTGTTCAGGTTGAGCCCAGCCACCAGGCGCTTGCTCTCGTGCCCCACTCTCAGGCCTGGCTGCAAGGGGGGCCCGGTGACCCGCATCCGGGTTAGGGCAATTTTGCCATGCTTGATCTCTTCATAGGGGTTTTTGAGACACGCTTTGTCTGGCCCCTCACCTAGGACCTGGTTGCTTTGGGTACCCTACCAGGGGCATTAAGCCCCGGACAACATAGCTCTTAGGATCATTGGCGCACGCAAACCCCTCCACCACAATGAGATGGCGGATCAAGAGAAGTGTGCTGTATATAATTAAATTAATTAATTGAAAAAAATATGAAAAAGTTTTGTAATTAATTTCTAAATTATTTTGACAATAACTGTCCATGTCATGATTTACATTTTTATTGGCATTCCAACATTTATTTTGATTTCAGTGTTTATTTGTGTCACCTGTCGATCTGATGCGGTGATTTGTGAGGCCACGTTGTTTCGGTCACAAACTTTCTGTACACCCGCAGTTCGGCATAGCTTTGATACATGAGGCCACGTTTACTTCTTAAATATTGGTCTGCAACCTCCGACCTTTCAAGGGACCGTTGGCGGGAACCATTAAAGGAAAACTACTGAAGTCCAATTAGAGGAAAAAAATGGAAGAAACCTGATGGGAACCCAGTTGTAGGACAGATCCCCTCTCGAGATGGAGACCTACATCTAGCATAACTTAGTTCATCTGTGCTGATGTAGATGATGGTCTTCATCCAGACAGAGAATGAGGCTGATTTGGTTCATAAAAGATGAGATTAAGGGCTTATTTAGATGTTAAAATGTTAGATTATTCTTGTCCTATCCGCAGGTTTGGATATTGATAAGTTTCCTAACCTGTTTCTCCATGAGGCCCTTTGTGATGGTCACATGTTCTCCTCTTGAATCTGGCTTCGCTCTGTTGCTCACATTCATGCAGAATGTCGTGGTTGAAATGACTCCCAGCCCAGCGGGTCTTTACAGGCTTTAATAAATAAGTACTTACCTATTCCTGTTTTTCAACAAGTTGGGATTTACAGTTCCTTCTCTGATAGCCTCTGGAGTGTGTTTGAATCCTCTCCGACCTTTCAGCTGTTATTCCATTCATAGAGCACAGCAGCTCCAGTTGTTACGTGAACAGAGGCACGCAGGACACGATGAGACTGTTAGTCTGAATAATAGGAAACCATTTGAATCATCCTGATCTACCAACCAATGAAAATACTTATAAAATCATTGTTACCATTTTAACTCAGAACTTGCACCCTTCTAGTTTCACTCAGACCCCTTCATCATGGGAAGAATTAAACATAAGCAGACTTTTGTTTGCAGGCTGAATGTTTAATGTGTTTCTCTCTATAGCAGCCAGAGTTTTAAAAGCTTCAGCTCAAATGAGCCACGAGGGATGTGGAACTGGGTCAGGAAATACCAGTGTGGCTCTCCTAAGGATTCCTCTGGCCGGGAGGCCCTCAGACGGGCTAAAAAAAAAAGGAAACAGGTCGGCTTGTGCACCTAGTGATCCGTCTTGAAGGCAGAGAGAGAGATAGACTCACAAATACTTTTTTTTCTCAGAGAGGAACTTGGACTCATCATTCTTGGCATACAGCACTGGCCTCTTAACAATCCATACTCTATCCTGTGTGAAAGGCAGCAGTGTGCGTGAGGCTCCCAGACCAAGCTTGCGCGCAGAGCTCGCAGAGAATGGCCCGGCCTCCGTCCCCAGCTGCTAAGCCAAACACTGGCATGTCTGAGACGCCAGTGTTGAGCCACTGCACATGCCCAACCGCTGCAGAAAATAAACAGGCCGGGGGCCACGCAGAGCAAATATTTGATCGGTCGGAGGAAGATGGAGGAAAAAGAGAGATTGTGCAGAGGATGGAGGTGCGAAAGAGGAAGAGAATGAGCCCAAATAAAAGCAGGCGAATGATCATTTTTAGGCAAATTTCCTGCTGACCAGAGGAACGTAACTGGAAATGTGGTGAAAGAGTTTGGAAAGATTTATGTCAGTATTTTTAATCTGTCAGGGACAAAAACTGCACAGAAAGTTCTCAGACGGAGTCCAAAGTGTCTTAATGGAAGTTTTGTTCAGAAATATTTTTATAACAAACACACAATAGAGCTGTTCAACCACGCACGTCGTTCAATGTCAAAATGAAAAAAATAAGCATTGCATTGTCTCATCAGGACAAAAAGAGATGCTGAACATTACTAAGTATTATTTATACTGAAATAAATGGACTGATTAATCTTTTTTACCAGTGATCATGTGCATGTAAGACTGGGAACCAGTCTGTAGATTATGATCCCTCATCAGTGCTCCATCTGCATCACTCAGCATCTCTTTCATATTCCGTTCCATCATCTTTCGTTTGTTCCGGGGTCGGGTCGCAGGGGCAACAGCCTCAAACGGGCAGCCCAGGCCTCTCTCTCCCCGGCTGCATCCTCCAGCTCACCCGGAAGGATCCCAAGTCGTTCCCCGGCCAGCTGTGAGACATAGTCTCTCCAGCGGGTCCGGGGTCTGCCCCTTGGTCTCCTCCCGGTGGGACGTGCCCGAAACACCTCGCCCACGAGGCGCTTGGGGGCATCCTGACCGGATGCCCGAACCACCCCATCTGGCTCCTCTCGACCTGGAGGAGGAGCGGCTCGACACCGAGCTCCTCCCGGATGGCAGAGCTCCTCACCCGATCTCTGAGTGAGAGCCCAGCCACCCTGCAGAGAAAGCTCATTTCGGCCGCTTGTACCCGCGATCTCATTCTTTCGGTCACCACCCACAGCTGGTGACCATAGGTGAGGGTAGGAACGTAGATCCTGGTTACCATGGTGATGGTAGGAACATAGATCCTCGTTACCATGGTGAGGGTAGAAACGTAGATCAACTTGTAAATCCAGACCTTTGCTTTTCGGCTCAGCTCTCTCTTTACCACGACGGACCGATGCAGCGTCCTTGTTATTGCTGACGCCGCACCGATCCGCCTGTCGATCTCCCACTCCATCCTTCCCCCACTCATGAACAAGACCCCGAGGTACTTAAACTCCTCCACTTGGGGCAGGACCCTGTCCCTGACCTGCAGGGGGCATTCTACCCTTTTCCGGGCGAGGACCATGGTCTCAGATTTGGAGGCGTTGGTTCGGATTTGAACCCTCTTTAATATTTCACGGTTAAAAACAACTAATACAGAAAAAGTCTTGGAAGTGGAAGGGTGAAAAACTCCAAAGTCAAAGTCTTTCTTCAACAAATCAGTTTATTTTTCTAACTTTTTAAGCCAAGATACATTTTTTTAAAACAAAATAAATACTGAGACATGTTCAAAATATTCTTTACAGATGCCTTTATTAACAATAGTTATTCTCACCAAAGTGTCCTGAATCTTTGAAATAGTCCATCCCTGACGGCATTGCAGGGGGTGCCGCAGCCTATCCCAGCTGATTTAAGGCATGAGGCAGGGTACAGGCAACAGGGTAAGTGACCGCTGTTGCGGGGCCGAACACACACACTCAATTCAATTCAATTCAATTTTATTTGTTCAGCCCAAAATCACAGAATGTCCGTCTCAATAGGCTTCACAAGAAAAAGAGGAATGTGTTAACACAAATACACAACAAGAAAAATAACTAACAAATGCTAACTAAACAAGACTAGCACATTTATGCCCTTAGACTCTCCTTCTCAGTGAGGAAAAACTCCTAAAAAACCCATCAGTGGGGAAAAAAAAGAAACCTCATGGGGATCCACATGAAAGAGAGATCCCTCCCCGGGACGAGCAACCAATGTGTCAAAGGTATTGTTTAAATATGAGCTTATTCTACTCTATAGCTAAATATCTAAAGAAAGTCAATAGATGTTCTTCGTCCTGATGGTTACACGGGGGGCTCCTCAGCCTGGCGATGTCCAGTACAGGGATGAGTAGATGTTCTTCATCCTGATGGAAACACGGGAGACTCCTCAGCCCAGCGATGCCCAGGACGGGGATGAGTAGATGAGTAGATGGATTTCATTCTGATGGAGCGGGGATGATGAAGCACGGAGGTCTCCTCTGTGTGGCCATGCCTAGAACAGGAACGCAGAGTATCCATCAGGAATCTGAAATGGGGCTCTCTCCCAGAGAGGAAGGAGAGAGGTGGACAACATGTGAATTGTACTGTACCAACTAGCAGTGTAATTCTAAATAAACAGACAATTTAGAACAATGAATGAGATAGAAAAACAGGGGGAAGGGAGCGGGGAAGGGATCCGGACCCTGGTTAGGGTAGGGGGAGGTTCTGCAGACCCTGGTTAGGGTAGGGGGGGTAAGGGCGAAAGGGCCAAGACAGTCTTGGAGAGAATAGCAGATAGAATTAGAGGACAGAACCCCAATTACCATACTCGATCCTGCAGTGGCCAAACCATCTTTTGGAAGAAACTGGGGTACCAGGAGAAAACCCACACATACACAGGGAGAATCTGCAAACTCCACACAGAAGAGACAGTCTTCCAAGCCTCGTCCTGACCCGGGATTTGAACCCTGACCTTTTTGCTGTGAGGCCACTGTGCTGACCTTTTTTCTAAAATATTTCCTAAATGTTTATGTGACACTATAAAAGCCTTATTTTTTTCATTTGATTCATGACGTCCTGTCTTGTTGTCCTCACCTCATCTCTGGTTCCTCATGCTGGCGTCTTAATAACTGTGTTGTGATTTTGGGCTATGCAAATAAAATAAGATGGAATTGAATGAACAGGAAGTTCTGGTCAGACGATGCATGCCCTCTGCGTGACTTCTAGTTTTGTCCTGGTCTGGAAACTTGCTGCCCGTCTTTAGATTTTCCCACAATGACATCAACCTCTACTCATAGCTCCAGACAGAGGTCCAGCATTTTGGCTTTTTGATGTAAATTTAATGAGCGAGTGGCGGATCAGACGAAGTAACCATGCCTGTCCACAGAATAGCAATCCTAAACAAAGACAACTCTGTCTCTTGGCGAACACTTCAGACGCCTGAGTCTCCACTTTAGGTTTATATTTATTTTGGGGGATCCCCCATCTGACAGGAATCACACGTTACATATATGGAGGTTGTACTTCTGAAAGACACACCGAAATGATTAAAAGTGCAGATGAATAAACAAGCGCATAAACAAACACCGACAAACCACCCAAAGTATGAAGTCCAGATGTCCAACTTCCATCTCTTATAGGTTTTCACTGATAATCTCAAGATGTTTGTAGGCCAGCTAAGGACACACTCCTCCCAACGTTGTCTCCTTTTAGGACCTGCCCAAATCAGGTTTCACAATCTCAACAACTGGTTTTGGAAATTGCAATTTATTTATTTATTAATTTTTCTAATCAGGCGGCACGGTGGCACAGTGGGTAGCAAAGTGGCCTCACAGCAAGAAGGTGGTGGGTTTGAGTCCTGGGTGGGGACAAGGCTTGGATCACTGTCCTTTCTGTGTGGAGTTTGCATGTTCTCCCCGTGTTTGCGTGGGTTTCTTCCGGGTACTCCAGTTTCCTCCCACCCTCCAAAGACATGCATGTTAGGTTGATTGGTCGGTGTCAAATTGCCCCCAGGAATGAGTGTGTGTGTATGGTTGTATGCGTGTGGCCCTGCGACAGACTGGCGACCTGTTCGGGGTTTACCCTGCCTTTTGCCTTAAATCAGCCGGGATGGGCTCCTGCAACCCTGTAAGGAATAGACGGACCAGAAGATGACTGACTGAGAGAATTTATCCAATTAATAATTTATTGTTCACAGTGATGCTGGTTTGAAGGTGGTGCATGAGATCTTCATAAAATAATTTTTTTCAAAACTAGTTAATCAACTCATACATAAAAGTATATATACCGTAATTGCCGGACAATAAGCCGCAACTTTTGTCACACTCTTTCAACCCTGCGGCTTATGCAATGATGCGGCTAATTTATGCATTTCTTCTTTTTTTTTTAATGCATTTTCTCGAACGGCCGCCAGGCGCGCTCGAGCAGAAAAGGTAAGAATGAGACAGGTGGAATCTATGTGTCGAGGAAGATGCAAGTTTAATGTAACTTTGCAATTTGTCCATGAATAAAATTAGCATGAACAGACCCTCATCATGGAAAATGCAAGAAGAAATGCTTGCGACGGAGCTGTGAAGTTAAAGGTAATCGAGCTGATAAAGAAGGAAACAGAGCTGACTTCCATAGTTTCAGTGCACGGGAGGAAGATGAAGACGGCTCTCCGGGACTTTTACTGGCATCTAACAGGACTTTTAACCTGCCCTGTTAGTGCTGTGCTACCGTATTCCTGCTGTGTTACTGCTGCGTCACAGGCACTGTTTGGAAAGAAAAGCTAAGGTATATTATTAAAACTTTGAAAACTCTTTCTGTGTACCGTCTTTCTTTGTAAATATCTCATGTTTCAATGTGGGCACATGCGGCTTATATACAGGTGCGGCTTATGTATGTACAAAATGTTTTTTTCTTTAAAAATGTACTGGGTGAGGCTTATAATCGGGTGCGCTCTATATTCCGGAAATTACAATACAGTAAATTTATATGTGGCTTACCCCCAACAGACCAGGTGCTCAGTGAATGTCTCAGACTGTGGAGAACAAAGAATGAAGTGCTGGATGAGGACGCTGGCTGGCAATGCTTACATGGAACACCATAACCAGGTGTTTGGGATCGTATACAGGAACATATGCACAGAACATGGACTGGACATTCCAAGGTCAAAGTGGGAAACTACCAACTACTTCTAGATCTAGACTGACCGAATGGTAATGGGGAACCAATCAGACATCATGGTGATGGATAAGAAGCAGAGGAAAGCAGTAGGTAATACCAGGTGATGGGAACATCAATTAGAAGGAGCATGAGAAACTGGAAAGGTACCAAGGACTTAGGTAAGAACTGGAGAAGGCTTGTAAAGTGAAGATAACAGTGATACCTGTAGTGATCGGGGCACTTGGGGCAGTGACCCCTAAACTAAAGGAGTGGCTCCAACAGATTCCTGGAGGGACATCAGATATCTCAGTCCAGGAAAGAGCAGTTCTAGGAACAGCAAGGATACTATTCAGAATTTTTAAGCTCCCTGATCTCTGATAGAGGACCCGAGCTTGGAGAGTGTGGCAGATCAGCCGCGGAAGGCTGAGAAAGGAAATTTTTTTCAATTTTTATATAAAAACTAGAAAATCACGGGGAGAGCACAGACCTCGCCTCTTTTTTTCTGGCAGCCAGTGAGTGTAGATTACCAACCTGAAGAGGTCTCCAGTCTGTTGAAGGACCACATAGAGGGATCAACAACCAGTCACGTGGACACTCACACCTATTTCCCACCACGTAACCTTCTCAGTAGAAGTAATAAACTTCAGATTTTTAGAACAATTTAAAAAAAAAAAAAAACAGCCTGACAATCTCTTCCTGGTTTTGGAAAGAATCACGCCAGGAGACACCAGAAAAGACCGATTTGGATATTAATGCTTGCCCCGAGTTCACAAAAAGTTGCTTGGATGTCAGTGCTAAAAGATTCTCCCGACTGCTTTTAAACTTCACTTCAGACTCACTGTTCTCTCTGGATGAAAAACTTCTGCTGCATCCTTCAAACCTGAAGTACACTGCCCTGGCCAAAAAAGTCGCTACCTATATTTAACTAAGCAAGTAGGTTCGAGCCTCCTATTGGATAATTACTGCATGGGCAATTATCTTTCAGCAGGCAACAAGTTACTTAATCCCAACTGGACGAATGAATTACTTCTCATTTACAAAACAACCTTGTCGAAAGACAATTCCCGTCGTCGTAAAAAAGATGCTAGTCTGTTTGAGAAGGGCCAAGTAGGCTTCTATCAAGCAGAGAAAACATCTCAGGACGTGATTGGGTTAAAAACTCTCCAACTTGAAGTATAGCAGGGAGTCGTCGTCTTTGAGTAAGAAATGTGGCCGGAAAAAAAAATCCTGAATGATCTTGATCTGCAATCACTTAAATGTCTGGTGAGATCAAATAGAAGGAAAACAACAGTAGAACTCAGGGCTATGTTTAATACGGGCAATGTGAAGGGAACTCACGGGATTGGAACTGAACAGCTCTGTAGCCTTAAGATAACCCCAAGTCAATGAGGCTAACTGGAAAAAAGGCTTCAATTTTCTAGGGAGCATAAAGATTGGACTCTGGAGCAATGGAAGAAGGTCATGTGGTCTGATCAGTCCAGATTTACCCTGACTGAGCACCCATCACACTGTTCCAGAGTGACGGGTGCTTCAGGGTAAGAATAGAGGCAGGTGAAGTGTTGCACCCATCATGCCTAGGGATGCATCATCAATGCAAGATTCTTCTTCTTCTTTCGGCATTTCTCTTCAAGTCAGTTTCTTCCATCTAATAAAACTGACTCGCAAATTTGTGTTTGGCATAGTTTTACGTCGGAGGCCCTTCCTGACACAACCTCTATGATTATCTGGGCTAATGCCCATTGCACAGCCATTTGGATAGTTAGCAGTTAGACGTTTCACTGAGGAGTACAACATTTAAACGTGCAATGAAATGAAAATGGTAAATGTACTCTACTTATAAAGCACCTACCCACCTGCGTTGGCACTCAAAGCGCTCTACAGTGAAGCTCACATTCATTCATTCACACACACATTCATATCTTGATAAAAAATTAATGCAACACTGGATGGAAATTGGCCATACCAGCCTGTCAATGCCTGATCCCTTCAGACCCCAGAAGGTAAGCATGCTGGGCCTGGGCAGTACTTAGATGGAAGACCGCTGGAACCCCAGGTGCCACGGTGGGACGGCCGTTGAGATTAAAAATTGCCGTTGTGTCCCTGGGCAAGACATTTCACCCACGTTGCCTTATCTGAATGGTGTGTGTGCGATTGGTTGGTGATGGTCAGAAGGGCCGATGCTTCAAAATGGCAGCCTCGCTTCTGTCAGTTTACCCCAGGACAGCTGTGGCTACAACAGTAACTTACCTGGTATGCCATGAATGACTAATGTATATGTGAAGGGTCTTTGAGAGTCCTGAAAAGCACTATATAGTAAATACAATGTATTATTATTATTAAATTAATCTTTTGATCCGAGTGATGAAATGGAGAAGTACAAATACCTAGGAGCGACCATCAACAGCAGACTGAGGTGGAGGAGCAACAGTACTGCTGTGTACAAGAAGACCTGCAGCCGACTTTACTTCCTAAGGAAGCTGAGGTCCTTCAATGTGTGCAGCAAGATCCTGGAGACCTTCTACCAGTCTGTGGTGGCCAGCACCTTGTTCTTCTCTGTCATCTGCTGGAGGAGCAGCATCGCAGCCAGTGACGCCAACAGACTGAATAAACTAATCAGACTGGCTGGCTCTGTCATTGGCAGCAAACAGGACTCACTTGAGTCAGTGGTAGAGAGGAGGTCACTGAACAAACTTTAGTCCATCATGGAGAATCATGACCATCCTCTCTACCCACTCCTGGACGAACAGAGGAGCTCCTTCTCCAAGAGGCTCAGACAGCTCCACTCGAGAACATCTCGTTACCGGAGGTCTTTCTTTCCGTACGTGATCGGGCTCTACAACGACTCACTTAGCAGATAGGAAGTTGTTGCTGTGACACACAAATTTCCCATGTGTGGGATGATTAAAGTATATTCTGATTGCAGAAGCTTACAGAAACACCGTCACATCGAATGCTTGCCGTAATCAAAGCTAAAGGTGGTCTAACTAAATATTAGACCGTATTACCCTTTTTTTTGGTGGCGACTTTTTTTTTGGCCAGGCGATGTATGTTATTACAGACATGGATGACGATAGTCAGGATAATTGGATTTCGACATCCCCCACGTCTGATGTAATGTTTCTATAAACATCATTGGGTGTTGTTGACAGGAAATAGAATCTAACAGGAAATGGATGAATCACTCTAAAAATTAATGGCTCTATTCCTTCAACAAATATTTTTCACAAAATAACTCAGCAATTTTTTTTTGGAGTGTTTTATTTGGTCTTCAGGTGTGTCGTGTTCCAACCTTATTGTATGTCTGTTTCTCTTAATTAAATCAGAGAATCTTGTTGTCGTGAAAGTGGGGAAAAAAAACTTGGCTTATTTGCTGAAGCAGGTGGTTGTCTGCATTTTAGTCTACTGTGGAGAAATTCAGTGGTAAACCAGATGTTCCTGGATTTTCATTTTCTGTTTGAGGGTAATTTTTGAGGAAAACAGCACAAAACAAATGAGTACGAATTGTGCGCCTTTTGTTTGTGTAATTATTTTAACTTTTACATAATCTGTCTGTGACACATCACACTGTTCCAGCCTGCCTGCGCACAATTCTTCACCTCTTTTCCACACTCTCCATTGATCTTAAGTACTTAAAATCTTCCACCTTCTTTATTTCTTCTCCCTGTAACCTCACTTTTCCATTTGGATCCCTCCCATTCACACACATGTACTCTGTTTTACTCTGACTAATCTTCATTCCTCTTCTTTCTAGTGCAAACCTCCACCTCTCCAGCTTTTCCTCCACCTCTTCCCTCCTCTCACTACAGATCATAGTGTCATCCGAGTCAAAGGACTCAGAGCAGATCCCTGGTGCAGTCAAACCCCCTCACTGAACTCCTCTGTCACACCTACAGCACACCTCACCACTGTCTTGTAGTCCTCATACAAATTCCATACAAATGCCTCCACCTGTATCATATCATCAACTGCTTGATGGTTGATGTCTATATGAAACAACAATGTGTAAGGTTTAAGGTTTATGTATTGTGTGAACTTGACCTTTCCATGTGTGACCCTGAAAACTTTCTCAGTTCATCTCTAATTGGTACCAACTAAATGTAGAACATTTTAATAAAAGCCTTTCAGAGGTTTGGGAGTGAAATTGTTTTCACAAACATGTAATGGAAAAATTGACACACTGAGTGTTTAATTAAGTCAGTCAGTCACCTTCTTAACCGTCTATGCCTTACGGGCTGTGGGGAGTGCTGGAGCCCATCCCGGGTGAGTCAAGGCAAGGGGTAGGGTACACCCCAAAAACAAAGCTCTCGATTTACAAGTCGATTTACGTTCCAACCCTCACCTATGGTCACCAGCTGTGGGGATGACCAAAAGAATGAGATTGCGGGTACAAGCGGCCGAAATGAGCTTCCATGCAGGGTGGCTGGGCTCTCGCTCAGTGATAGATGAGGAGCTCTGCAATCTGAGTGGAGCTTGGTGTCGAGCCGCTCCTCTAGGTCGAGATAGATGGTGTGGTCCCCGAGCGCCTTGCTGGTGAGGTGTTTCAGGCACGTCCCACCAGGAAGAGACCGAGAGGCAGACCCCAGACCCGCTGGAGAGACTATGTTTCACAGCTGGCTGGTGAACGACTCGGGATCCTTCCAGGTGAGCTGGAGGATGCAGACGGGGTGAGAGAAGCCCGGGCTTCCCGTCTGAGGCTGTTGCCCCCATGACCCGGCCCCGGATGAGCGGAAGACGACGGAACGGAACGGAAATATCTTTTACAAGAGAAATTCAAGTGTCAAAACAGCTTCAAAAAAGGCACTGAATGGTGTCGAGTTGGGTGGCGTGGAGCTGGAACAGTCGCTTGGTGGAACAGCAGCTTGGGGGGAGAGGGGCGGAGGAAGATGTCATGGAACAAGGAATATTGAGTGACAACGGAACTATTGTTGGCTCTTTTTTAAGGACGTTTAAATGACAACATATTTACATTCATGAGAAACAGAAAATAGGCTTCATGCAAACAGACTGGAAGCAACGGCAGCATGAACGGTATGAGTCCCAACGGTATGGACGACATATCGTGTGACCTTTTAGAAGAGTGGGTCTTCTTCAAATAACTCATTATTATTTTTAGTTTCAGTAGATTTTGAGGTATGTAGATGTTGTGCAGAACCAAACTTGATCCGAGAAGAGGTGAAAACCTTCTTTAGCTTGTATTTAATAAACACGATTTCCATTCCTCTGAACACAGACAGATTTCCTTCACTCGCTCACTGGTCGGGCTGGGAAGTCCTTCATGTTTCTCCAGAAAGAGGAAAAACATCAAATTGAAGCCGGTAATTAAAACGAGGGAGTGACTCATGAACGCTCTCAGTGTTTGTCTTTCAGCTCACAGACAGACGTTTGTCCCCACGCCCGGCGACACAGCTCTGGGAAGAACAGGAGGGGAAAAATAACTTGTGTAGAAAGACACCAGGACAACGGGGTTTTATTTGAAAGATTTACAGGTAGAAAAACTGGTTTTATTTCCTTTTCTGTCCAGCGATTTCTGTTGGCGAAAAACCAGAAGGAAAGCAACAAAAAAAGTTGAAGTAGAAAAACAAACTTTTCAGACATACACTGTACATGTATGTGAAGCAGATAAGACCACGTTGATGCTAAATTTAAAAGATATCTTTCCAATGTGTTTTTTATTTCAATGTGTTCACGTTAGAACCAGAGACGACTGCAGCTGGCAAAACACTCTAAATGACCAACTTTTCAAATTTCCAAACAGTAGTTTGGAAAAGTTTCTAAAGTTTTCTGAATCATGCTGCTTTGAAACACCACATTATTTCTCTCCAGCATTGAGGTTAGTTTATTAACTAGTTATTAACTGTTTAATATAGATTTAAGGAGTGACTAATAACAAGTCAAACCACACGAACACTTTGTGGTTTCTGATGAACTTTAATGTTGAATGTACAACTGTTTACTTTACTGCTGTAAAATAAGCTTTTTGGATCTTTTAAGTACGTCACTTAAAAGATCCAAAAAAAGGCTCATTTATCATCAATCTTACTAGTTTTTTAATAAACTTGTTTATATTAATATTTATGTTTATGGTCGTCGAAATCAATCCGTAAATGATAAACTGTATTAAATTGAATACCTTGGCAGTGAAAATTTGTGTTGATCTGCAGCAACCAGTTAGAAAAGGAATGTGTTTTCCGTTCCGTCATCCTCCGCTAATTCGTAGCCAGGTCGCGGGGGCAACAGCCTCAGATGGGATAGCCCAGGCTTCTCTCACTCCGGCTGCATCCTCCAGCTCACCCGGAAGGATCCCGAGTCGTTCTCTATCCAGCTGTCGGACATAGTCTCTCCAGCAGATCCGAGTTCTGCCTCTTGGTCTTCTTCTGGTGCGACATGCCTGAAACACCTCACCATTGAGGCGCTCGGGGGGCATCCTGACCAGATGCCCGAACCACCCCATCTGGCTTCTCTTGAACTGGAGGAGGAGCGGCTCGACACCGAGCTCCTCCCGGATGGCAGAGCTCCTCACCCGATCTCTGAGTGAGAGCCCAGCCACCCTGCGGAGAAAACTCATTTCGGCCACTTGTATCCGCGATCTCATTCTTTCAGTCACCACTCACAGCTGGTTACCATGGTGGGGGTGGGAACATAGATCCCAGTTACCATGGTGAGGGTAGGAACGTAGATCCCGGTTACCATGGTGAGGGTAGGAACGATGATCCTGGTTACCATGGTGAGGGTAGGAACGTAGATCCTGGTTACCATGGTGAGGGTAGGAACGTAGATCCCGGTTACCATGGTGAGGGTAGGAACGTATATCCTGGTTACCATGGTGAGGGTAGGAACGCAGATCCTGGTTACCATGGTGAGGGTAGGAACGTAGATCCTGGTTACCATGGTGAAGGTAGGAACGTAGATCCTGGTTACCATGGTGAGGGTAGGAACGTAGATCCTGGTTACCATGGTGAGGGTAGGAACGTAGATTCTGGTTACCATGGTGAGGGTAGGAACGTAGATCCTGGTTACCATGGTGAGGGTATGAACGTAGATACTGGTTACCATGATAATGGTAGGAACGTAGATCCTGGTTACCATGGTGAGTGTAGGAACGTAGATACTGGTTACCATGGTGAGGGTAGGAACGTAGATCCTGGTTATCCATGGTGAGGGTAGAACCTAGATCCTGGTTACCATGGTGAGGGTAGGAACGTAGATCCTGGTTACCATGGTGAGGGTAGGAACGTAGATCCTGGTTACCATGGTGAGGGTAAGAACGTAGATCCTGGTTACCATGGTGAGGGTAGGAACGTAGATCTGGTTACCATGGTGAGGGTAGGAACGTAGATCCTGGTTACCATGGTGAGGGTATGAACGTGGATACTGGTTACCATGATAATGGTAGGAACGTAGATCCTGGTTACCATGGTGAGTGTAGGAACGTAGATACTGGTTACCATGGTGAGGGTAGGAACGTAGATCCTGGTTATCCATGGTGAGGGTAGAACGTAGATCCTGGTTACCATGGTGAGGGTAGGAACGTAGATCCTGGTTACCATGGTGAGGGTAGGAACGTAGATCCTGGTTACCATGGTGAGGGTAAGAACGTAGATCCTGGTTACCATGGTGAGGGTAGGAACGTAGATCCTGGTTACCATGGTGAGGGTAAGAACGTAGATCCTGGTTACCATGGTGAGGGTAGGAACGTAGATCCTGGTTACCATGGTGAGGGTAGGAACGTAGATCCTGGTTACCATGGTGAGGGTAGGAACGTAGATCCTGGTTACCATGGTGAGGGTAGGAACGTAGATTCTGGTTAACATGGTGAGGTTTTGTTTTTTTTTCCAAACAAAAAGAATTTGGTGAACGTGCACATGGAACTGGTTGGATTTGGATGACGTCTCGTTGGGACTGTTATTATTTTATTGTATTATCTGAAGGCATTTGTGGCGCTTGTTGTGTAAAATTTACCATAAAACTAAAGTTTAATCATGTGTAATTAACTCGAAGCTCTGAAATGAGACTTTGAAAGGATTTTTATGACATTATTGAATCACTGTTATAAAACATTTGGTCTCGCCCTTCTTAAAAATCTCTTTCAGTCATTTGAAAAAGCAAATAGTTTTTGTTTCTATGTGAATAAAACCATAAAAATGACTGGAACTCATTTTTGACCCAATGAAACTATGATTATAACTGAAATTCATTCATTTCTTTGTAAGAAAATCCAGCTGAAAAAATAAGCTGGTAAATAAAATAAAATTGATTCTTTTTGGAGGATTTATCAAACAAATGAGAACCATGTGGAGAAAACTACTTGTATATAAATGTCTGCACGTTGTATTAGCTCTAATAACTTTAATAATCAAACTCAAAAGTGTTGATAAAAGTATTTCACGTGATTCAAAAATCACATTGAAAGATGTAGACGTTGAAATTGAATGATAATGTATACCCTATTCCAGACCTGGGCAAATTAAGGCCCGCGGGCCACATCCGGCCCTTTGTACGTCCCTGTCCGGCCCGCATGAAGCCAATCATAAACACCATAAATTAAACTTTTTTTTAAACTTTTATTTTGAAATTTTATTTTGAAAAGCGTTACGTAGCTACGTATGCACGTCGTAGACGTAGCACCTTCAGTCGCGTATACACGTGTGTGAGTGAAGGTGATGCTGTTCGCTGGGTTATCCCCAAGATGTCGGCACACCCCAAGAAAAGAAAAGTTGATAACGACTGCCGTATTTTCAAGAAAACATGGACTTCCAAATATTTCTTTACAGAAATTAAAGGCAAAGCAGTGTGCTTAGTCTGTGGTACACAGGTTGCTGTGTTCGCCACTACACCACCAAGCATGAAGAGAAATATAGAAATCTGTCTGGTGAAGACCGTGCAAGCGAGTCTGATGAATTGCTTGCAAAACTAAAAAACCAACAAGGATGTTTCACTAGACTTCACACTGAGGTAACATGAGGTGGAAAGCATTACAAGTTATTGTTTGTGGAGATTAACAAGTTAAAAAATAAATTGCACTGGTTCAATAATTGTTTTTCTTATTTAACCAATAGACCAGAGTTTGACATAACCTAATATACATATTTACAGACTGCTTTATTCTTCTGATTATCAGTACCAGCTATTCAAAAATATTGAAGTATTTTACAATGAAAGAAAGTTGGTGACCCTCTGACACAATTCAGGCTTCTCATGCGGCCCCTGATAAAAATTAATTGCCCACCCCTGCTCTAGTCATTCCTCACCGGGGAAATTTTTGTGCTGCATTACACTGCAGCAGGCTGCCATGATGGCACAATGGTGGGAGAAATGGGGGGTTAGGCGTCTTATCCAAGGACCCCAGACATGAACTCAGTGAGATTCGAACCCGCAACCTTACAGAGAACTTCCGGTCCGGGCCACTGGGCCACCACCTCCCTTTATTGCCAGTCAGTCACTTTCTTAACCGTCTATCCCTTACAGTGTTGCGGGGATGCAACACCGTATGATTCAAGGTGAGGGGCAGCCTACACCCCGAACAGGTCGCCAGTCTGTCGAGGGCCACACACATACAACCATACACACACACTCAGTCCTAGGGGCAATTTGACACCGGCCAATCAATTTAATATGCATGTTTTTGGAGGGAGTGAGGAAACCGGAGTACCCGGAGAAAACCCTTGCAGACATGGGGAGAACATGCAAACTCCACACAGAAAAGACCTGTGTACCAAGCCTCATCCCCACCCGGAAATTGAACTCACGACCTTCTTGCTGTGAGGCCACTGTGTCACTGTACCACACCCTTTTTTGTATTGAAGTAATATTTATGTAAGTACGTTTGTTTTCTTGCCCAACTTTGTCTTTAATACAAATAAAAAGTGATGTTGAGTTTTAAAAATTATACTTGGAAATTTATACAAACCCAAAAAAACAACAAAACTCTGAAAGTGTTTCAGGTTGTGATGAACAACGTGTTTACATGGTATTGATTTAATCTGTGACGTCATCATTT